>JAXDDW010000050.1:1217500-1817500 GCA_034670385.1 Hoplostethus mediterraneus | reverse complement strand
ACAAACACAAACACAAACAACAACGATTCTATGATCTGATCCCGTTTCTCAGGATCATTGTTTTGGAGCGTGAGTTTCCCTGAGCAAGAGGAGAAGGGGTGGCTTCAGTGTGAAACCAGATCCTGTCTGGAGTGATGGGCAGCGCATGGCGGGGTGTCCTGGATGCATTAGCCAAGGCTAATGGGCTAGCTGGCTCCAGGAGCGCTCCCTGTCCATTATCTGTGGCTATGGCTGGAACAGTTTGAAGGTAAACTGCGACTGACTGCTCTGATCTCTGGCAAGGGCCCAGGCCCTCACATCTTTATGTGATCATGATCTCTCCTTATGTTTTAATGATGATAATGTTAATGCTGAGAGTTTCAGAGTCTCTATTGCAAATTGCTATTGTCTGTCTCTGTCTATCTATCTATCTATCTATCTATCTATCTATCTATCTATCTATCTATCTATCTATCTATCTATCTATCTATCTATCTATCTATCTATCTATCTATCTATCTATCTATCTATCTATCTATCTATCTGGGCCTGTCTGTCTATCTGCATGATAATATCATGAAAATCAATACCAAAAAGATAAAACCTCCTAACAACATAATATCAACAAAGGTTGTATCAACAGAAGAGGATCAGCTGTATAACATATCAGACGTTAGAGCAATCTCTCTAACATTCACGGCTCTGCAAATCAGCCAAGACGTTGGAGAGAGAAACGACCCCTGCGAGTTTCAAGAGCTCAATTGAAGGTGGATAATGAGAGGGTCGGTTTTCTCTCTTTGTATCGGGGTTCAGGAGGTTGGCACCAGCTGATCAGAGGCTACGGGAGCGGGGGGGGGGGGGGGGGGGGGTGTGATGGTGGATGAGATCAGCGAGATAGCAAGGAGCCAGGTCACTGAGAGCTTTGAAGGTAGAGAGAAGTGGTTTGATCTGCATTCTTTGCCAGTGGAGGCTTGGAAGGACGTGAGTAATGTGACCCGTAGAGCAGGAGTGAGGGAGCACACAGCACACAAGGGTTTTGGACGTACTGCAGTTTGTTCAGGACTTTGGAGGATGTGCCGTAGAGGGTGCTGTTGCATTAATCAAATCTTGAAGTGATAAGTGCATCAGTAAGAGTTTCATCAGCTGAGTGTGAGGATGAGGGGAAGAGAGACTGGCAATATTCTTGAAGCAAAAAACATGTTTTTACTTTTACAGTACACTACAGTAAAAAAACGTATTAGATATCTGGGGAATCACTTGTATTTTTGAGTAAAGCTATATTGATTCATATATAGATATATTGGATATCAGGTAAGATGTTCTTAACAGATATAAAGAAGTCTGAATTGAAAACGGATGAAAACAACATTTTGTTAATCTCCACTCTGTGTTTGCAACAGTGATTCATTTGTTTGGTCAGTCAACGTGACATAGCTGTCTCATTTTAGGTGCATTAGCGCCACCCATTGATCATGATGAGAATTCATCTGTTTCAGAAGTTCAGATCTTTTCAATGAAATGTCTGCTGTGATAAAAAAAAAAAAAGAGAGGAAGAATTTAACAATGTTCTATATGCAGGTTCGTTCGCTTTTGAAAAGAACAGCTGCACACTGCGCACACACACATTCAACACCACCATATCCTGGCCTCTCAATGGGATCGGTAGATATCCAGTTGCCTACCGAACAGGAAAACAACATCTGTGAGAATGGCTGCGTGACCCTTGACCCTCCCAATGGTTTGTGGGAGTCAATGACACTTGGGCATTCCGAGCTGTCAGGCCTGCTGCACCTCCCCTCGCAGCGCTTCTGTGGTACAAGTGATAAGATGACTACAAAAACGCTTTGCTTGTATCCCCCAGGAAGTGCACTCCAGGCTAATTGCATTTTGTACATTTGTGTTCCAATCCAAACTGCGTTTTATCCGATGTTAGCAGAAAAAACACAATGAAACGAATCCCCCGTTTGGTCATTTTTACACAAGAGGTGAGACTTTTTTCAAACGGTGGATATCTCATTTTAGAAAGTCTTCGTTCGTTACGTTTCTTAGAAGAAATAGAAATATCCTCAGGTATGTTTTTTCAGGGCGATGTTATTCGGGCCAGGGTATGTTTGCTCTGTGACTCTGTTGCTTTTGAAAGTTAAGTGAAAAGCCTTCACTCTCCGAGGCCAGAGAGTATAATAGATATCCACAAAATGATCCATGGCATGAACATAGAACTTATCAAGCAACGGCACTGAGACCTTTCCTCATTCAAAAGTAACATTTAAGAAAAAGCAATAATCTGTATAAGTTACGCATAATTAATGTCAAGGTAACATGTTTTATTTAAAAAAGATATAAAGAACTTCTTGAAATGAACCACACATGGTCAAGAAAGCCTTCATCTTCCCTCTAATATTGTTCTACAGTAGGTTTTTCTTAAGGCTCACTATAGGTTTGCATGGCTCAGGGCTGTGACTGTGCGTATCCATGCTCACTGTAGAAAAATGTGCAATATTTCATCATATATATACATTACAATGTCTGTACAGTGCAGTACGTAAGTATTTGGACAGTGACACATTTGTTGTTGTTTTGGCTCTGTACTCCAGCACATTGGATTTGAAATGAAACAATGACTTGATGAGGTTAGTGCAGACTGTCCGCTTTAATTTGAGGGTATTTACATCCATATCGGGTGAACTGTGTAGGAGCTGCAGCCCTTTATACACATAGTCCTCCCAGGGGACCACGAGTAATTGCACGATTGGCTGCTCAGCTGTTATTTGGGCAGGTGTGTTTCATTTCATCCTTACTGCACAAGAGCGCTAACAAAAGGTTGATTCTAGGTGTGACATTTGCATTTGGAGTCTGTTGTCGTTGTTGACTCCCAACATGAGGACCAAAGAAGTGTCAATACCAGTAAAGCTGAAATCAGAATACATAGCCAAAACATTAGATGTGTTGACATCAACTGTTCTGGACATTGTTAAGAAGCAAGAACGCAAATAATCCGGTAGACCACAGAAGACCAGTGTAGTGGATGACAGAAGAATACTGGATGACAGAAAAAACCTTTTGAACTGTTGAGCAGATGAGAGTTGCAAAGGATGCAAATATGAGGATTAAACATGATGACTTTTTAGTCATTTTTGATGTTAATTACTTTTGGTCCCCTAAAATGGTGGGATTATATATAAAAGGGCTTTAATTCCTACATGGTTCACCCGATATGGATGTAAATACCGACAAATTAAAGCTGGCAGTCTGGCAGTAACCTCATAGTCATTGTTTCATTTCAAATCCAATGTACTGGAGTACAGAGCCAAAACAACAGACTACTCTGTATACTATTATAGAGCTGTATCCATTTGTAACTATTTAGTATAACAAAAAGTTCCTCCTTTCAACAAGATGCACCACAAAGGAAGAAGTAAAGGATGTATATATTTTATTATAGTACCTATAGACTAAATTACAGTGTCAACAGCTCAGAATTTACTCAGGATAATCAATGTGGACCCTGACAAACACGGTTTCTGCAGCACTACTGAACATGGATACTATGACTAAAAGTTGTTGTCCGGCTCTCGGAGGAAGTGAAAACGCTGTTCATCATCCGAAGGATCTTTTAGGGGAAGGATCGTGGTGACTGACGCCAGCTGTTGGTAGAGAGAGAGGAAATCATTCATTTCAATGGCAGTAGAGTGGGACTCCCCTGCTGCTGTCGTGAAGATGGCAGCGAACAGCGTTGCTCAGAGACACACTGTCACTGTCTTTTATTGTCTTCCTGTTGTTTTGTATTATTAAACGTACAACAGGAAGTATTGTTTGTTTGTGTGACTGGAACTGGAACACACACACTCAAAATGTGATGCTGTCATTCATAAAATATATCCAGTATAAGCTCATCTAGATCATTCCCAAGAAACTTTAGGAACCAAACACCAGGTTTTAGCACACATAGAGGACGCTTTAGACCCCTTTTGGAACTGGTCTTGGCATTGACTTGACTCTAGGTGGTCTTGACCACAGACCACGATGTAGAAGACTAAAAAATGTAGTACGCACAGACAATGCTAAACAGAGAGCACTAAATAAGATACTGCCACTTAGGAAAATAAGAGAGGCTGGTGTAGTTGGAGCCAAGACTGGGATGTTGTGTCAGCACAGTGTGTTAAACCACGTTCCCAGGCTTGGCTGTTCCTGGAGTCGGTTCAACCAAGGTCATGCAGAACTGCCCATCTCTCTTTAATGGCTGTTTACTCAGCATAAAACCCCCTCTCAACACCTCCAGTGACCATTAGTAGTTTTGCTAAGGCCAGGCGAGGATATCTTTGCAAAGTTTCAAACTTTCTCCACTCAAACGAGGTCACCGAGGCCCTTTTTATAACGTTCAATCCTAGTTGGCACCTCCTCTCTCCTCAGATCAGTTCTGAACCAAGTGATGGGCTCACTAGCAAAGAGCCACTGCTCACAAGCCACTCCGTAGTAGAGAATCAGATGCTGCAAACGTACAGTATCTGCCTATTAAAAGACGCTATAAATCGTCGGTTGCATGAAAAAAAATCCACATAGATCTGCATACAGTTTTTCTGAGATGTGAGATATATGAGAAGATGAGAAGTACTGACTATTTTGAGGTTGACTGGGGAGGATTTTACCTCTTGTCATAAAGCATGTGAAATGGTACACAATGGATAGTGAGCAGCTGTCACATTGAATATGGCTTAGATTTCTCCCCTGGTGTACAGATTTAACTGCAGCGCTATTCATCTTACATCGGAGAGATTGAAGGCTGGAGGCTATATGTGTTAAAAGACAACGTTTTCTACACTCTCTTTCGCCATCAACTTTGACACCACAACATCTCTGTAAAGTTTTGAGATTTAATGCTTTGAATGCCGTTGAATGAATCATGCTGCCATTGTTAGTGGGTTTACGTCAGAGTTTACCATTTACAAAGGGATGGCCCTGAACCTGAAGCTCAGGGGAATTTTAAAATTGAGTGTTTCTAGATTGGTTCGCTCTGTCCCAGTGCCTATTGAAACCAAAAGAAAAAAAAACACAGTAGTGACAGTGTACTGCAAGGGGAATACACAGGAATGAGCTCGTCATCGAATGTTTCTACTTAATGTGTCCTGCAGCAAAGATGGCTGCAATATTTATACCTTGACTGAGAATGAGTTCATCAAATCTAAGGGAGGCAGGTCTATGAATTTAATGAATGGAGCCTCATATTCCCTGCATGTTACGTGATCAGTTTATCATAGCTGGCTATGTGGAGGCCTTATACTATTTGGCAGCACCTTCTAAATGCAACACCCATGTAGTAGAAATGTTACTTGATTACTTGAAATCCATCACTCAATAGTCCAAACATATAGATTATTTCATTTCATTTTCAAAAATGTTAGAATTTAGTAGGCAGAGGTGGTAAAATATTTAATAATTGAAACGTTTTTTCCCAATGTGACTTAGTTTTATATCAGAAATCATCATCATCACAGCCGGTGTCACATTTTCAAAATGATACCTCGTTTTGGAAGTAAACCTTTGTCTCAGTTTGCCTTGACGGATGTATCCGTGATGCCTTGCAGAAGCTTTTAACACCAACTACCAAAGGCCGTGGACTTGTGCTGATTAATGGACAATGTGATGTGGGCTTATCTGGGTCAGTGTGTGTTACAGCTGCAGGTCAGTTCTGAGTGAATAGAAGTCTGACTGTCTGTTCCTGTTAGAGACGCAGTGTCCCGGGCTGGGAGAGGACTGCAGGCGAGGTGGCCGTGCCCCAGGCCGATGTGTTCGCTGTGCCTCACTGTTTGATTCCCCAATGAAACAAAGGTAAGAGCTTTCAGGAGGATGTTTTCTCATTTTGTACCCTCTAGCGGGGCTGTAGTACTCGAGTCCGGTCTTTCTGATGTCTTGGAGTTGTCTCGGCCTCGTGCCCTATTCTGCTGGTCTCAGCCACCATTGGATGTTGAGTTTTTCCCGCCTATCTAAACAATTTCACGGATACATTTTTCTCCACCTAGGCCATTTATTTATTTTCTCCCCAGCACTACAAACAATTTAAGGGACTGCACCTGTGTATAGTATGTAATGATCCTCGAACATATATGTATTGATAAATCAAAATCCTATGCATTAGGATGTGCTCCTGCAGATAGACCTACATCTCTGTTCAGCCCTAAGAAACCTTTTAAGTGTTTTACATTTGGAAAGACATGTACACTGTTTATTCCCAGTTTTGGTCTTAGTCTTGAATAGGACTCCATTTGCTCTGGTCTGGACTTGGTCTCAACTCCGTTTGGACCTGGTCTTGACTTGAACTTGACTGGCCTTAGTCTTGAACTTGACTTGGACTCGACTGGTGGCCTTGCCTACAATCCTGCCCTCTAGACATCCTTGCATTGTAATGTGTCCCTTTGTACTGTGATAGTCCAGAACTGGTAAAACTCCCCCTTCCTCTTGTCACCACTCAAAAGCCAAACCAGGTAATGGTAACCAGCCTACGGTGAGTGCAATCTCAAGCCAACGGGGAAAAGTAAATCATTTAATTTTCTTCTTACTGTTGGCCATGGCAACAGCTTTCATCAAGCCCTTCCAGCTGAGCTTCTGAAGTTGCCACTGAATCGCCTTTGTCATTATTTTGTCCGTTGGTGCTCTTTGACATTTGTCATTTGGATTTCAGACTAGTCTATTTTTGACTCATCTCATGCAGAGTCCTTGATGTCTCTCACATTAAAAAAAACACATCAGAGAGTTAAGGTACCTTGAGGTCGTTTAGATGTAGAGATGTGTGTATAGTGTACTGTCAGATATGCAGTATGTGGTAATGGCCGATTGTCTCAAATGGTTGCAGGAATTTAAAACCATAGTTTTATGTTTAATCTCAATTATCACAATCAAAAGAGTTGACAAGGCACCAAGAATAAAGGAGTACAGGCAAGCCTTTAGATTGTCTTACAGCAAGAACACGTTGTGTCTTTTAACTCTTTGGCATTTCCATCCTTTCACTAAAAATATTTAGTTCTCCCACAACACTCAAGGAAAACCTTATCTTGTGAGTTGCTTCATACTGCGTGTTTGCGGCACCATTTAGCCTGATGCAACGGCCTTTCCTGGCTTGGAAATCGGAATTGTTTTCTAATCCTCTTTGGAACAACACAACCATTGTATTCCTAAATGCAGGACATGTACCAACACAACGACCTCATTCGGTGTGAGATCTGATGTGGTCTTCAGTAAAATTGGCTCGACACCGCCACAAGCCACTATCCCAGAGTGGAGAAATCATTGATGACTGGAGGACCAGATTGTTTCTGGCTACTCTCTTTTCTCTCCATGCTGCTTCAAAGCATTTAAAAAAAAAATGTTATACCTGCAAGATGCTTTTCAAATGCTTTTCAATTTCTTAACCCTCTTCTTTTAGACATTTTAAAAACAGTCATTGCTTCATTTATTCACCTTAAAAATATAGCCTCAATTAGAGGCTGGATGGAAATGTTACTAGCTATTTCATTACAGCGGTGACACCTCAGTAAATGCATCATTTTAAAGTGAAGTTGGAGTGACCTCATCTGACGTCTCCAGAGAGGTTGCAGGCTGCAGTTCAATTCTTATTAATGCGCCCAGTCTACATTGAAGCTTTGATGTGCGTGAGTGGGTGACTGATTCAATGTCACGATCCTGTTAAAGGACCACATTTTAGGAAATTGGCCCATTGGTCGACTTACCTTTAACATGTTACAGACCAATTCCCCAAAAAGTCGGTGTAGTCCTTTAAGGCTCTGTAACAGTGGGAAATGGAGAGTACTCCAGATGGCACGCTGCTGATTTTGTTTTGGGGGGGACAACTTTTTTTTCTACTGCTCTTTTTAGCTTGATCATGCAGTTATAATTATAGCGTATGTAATAGGGAGTTTAAAATACTCAGGGGAACTTTATGTTGCGTACCACTGCAAATAACAAAAAGCATGTAACCACAGCATTCCTAGAATATCTTCACTGGCTCCAAAGGCGACATAACACCGTGATGATGGTAACATGCTCTAATATCACACAGCACCCATTAAACAACTCTACATCAGTAAATAACATACATATTGTTGTTGTCATGTGAAAACCTTGCAACTCCAGTTTTAGTGATTTTTCCTTTTTTTGTGATTGTGTTTTAACTGGAGGATCACATGGTCCTCTTGGGTTTATCAAGCTTTTTGGGAAATTGGCTCAACAATGTTAAGATAGGAGAACCTGCAAGATCATCTCTTGTATCTTGTATCTGTGCACATTGTAACATGTTAGCACAGAGTACGATACGTGTCTGTAAACAGCTAGCATTATCTGACATAAGAAGATAAACCTTTTAGTAATGCAGATAAAGGATAAGTTGACCAATGGGCCAATTTCCAAAAAACTTGGTGTGGTCCTTTAACTATCTGGTCTAATAAATGACTCCATTCTTCATCAGTAAAAGGGTAAATAGGCCATACAGCCTCTGACACCATCCTCAACACCATACTTAGCTCTTGTTATACACTCATTTCAAGTATCCATATGTGCTAATTAGGTCATCTTGACCCTGTTCAGGACGTGAAGTGTAGAGCGGCATGATTGCTAAGTGTGGCTCCCATTCTCTACCTCGCCTCAAGCCGCTCAGCCAAGCGGGAAGCGGGCAGGTCGACACAAAACAGTTTGATGTAAGAAGCAGCAAGGCTTTGGGGCGGGGGCTTTACTTTCCTTTCTAAGCAGGCAGACCTCTTTTACACACACACACACACACACGCTACATCCACTTATATATGTGGACAGACGGCACGCACACACACATTCACCCCTTGAGATTACTTTGCAGCTCTGAGTAAAGGATCTGCCTGAGGATCACTGACTGAGACTGAGGTGTAACTGCACCTCTTCTTATCTGCCTGCTTTGATTTTCTGTCTTGTGTACTGTATGGAGGAGAGAGAGAGCGCAGTGCATATATTACTGTCACACGAGTGCATGCAGACACGCGCTGTCTTGTGCAATACGAGGTTTATTAGGGTAAAATTAGTTAAACTACCGGGTTCGTCTCTGTAATGAGGCACATTTTCCCATGTTTCCCTCTCAACTGCTGGGACTGACTCGTCCAGGCTGGGCTAGACGAATCCCCTTCATCCTCGTCTGCTGTTATTCTCAGTAGTTCCTTTTACAACCCATTGTTTTCAGAGCTGCAGCTATTTTCTTTGAAAATAAATACTGTCCTTAGCCATTGTGGACAAAAAGCCACAGCACAGGCATGTTATGCTATTTTTGAAAGCAAGAGATGCCAGAGATCATCTTGATCTCACGTCCTGCTTTTCATGTGAAGGTATATACCAGCCGATTGAGTTTTTGTTCCATTCTGCTGGTGATTATGGTTATCTTTACTGAACAGAGAGTCATAATCATGATGTCGTTCTTTGCTAAGAGGACTATGAATTCTAGCTGGAGCAAATGTTTGGATTTGGCAGTGACAGTGACAGTGTGATATGAAAAGCTACTGTTAGGGGTATGGGGTTTGGAAGAAAAACGCATACTTCCCTATGCGGAGTTACTGTCTGTGCGTGTTTGAACAGAGAGAAGTTTGGTTGAACTGCTGATCAGAAATCTCTTCGACTGAGAGAATGATAGAGTGGGAATGACAGGGAAGCGGCGTAGGACAAAGAGAGAGAGAGAGAGAGAGAGAGAGAGAGAGAGAGGAGGCAGAAAAAGAGCGAGAGAGAGAGAGAGAACTACAAAAGGATCTATGGTGAAAACACAAACTGTACAAAGGCAGTGACTCCGTCTCGACTGCTCAGTGTGCTGTCTACTCCCTCATCTGTGTATGTTAGAAACCCCACCTCCCCCACCGCTTCTCTCCTCCCCACCCCTTCTCTCCCCTCTCAGTCTCTGGCTGAGGAATCCCAGGCAGCGTTTAATTGTAGAGTGCAGGGGCTTGAGTTGGGCTAATGAGCTCGGCACCGGAGCCGAGACTCACTCACGCGCTCCCTCACACACACACACAAACCTCCACGAGCCGCCGCCGCCGCCGCCGCCTCGCGCCCGGACGAGCCCCGCGAGGCAACTGGATCTCAGGTGGAAGAAGAAAAGACGCGGGGTTTCAACACATTTCAGGTACAGCCGACCGCGCGAGAGAATGTACCAGAGGCTAGAGACGGAGTAAGAGGTGGAGGAACGGAGGAGAGCAGAGGGGAGGGGAGGAAACGGGAAATACATAGCCAAGTGCAGGAGAGAGAGAGAGAGAGAGAGAGAGAGAGACGGGAAGCCTGTAGCAGCAAATGAGACAGAACAACGAGGCGGGAGAGGTAGAGAGAGAGAGAGGGAGGGAGGTGGAGAGGGGCCCCGTGCAGGAGAGAAGGCTACAGGGTGAGGAAGAAGGAGTAAGAAAAAGTTAGGAGAAGCAGGAGAAGGGGGTCCAGGAAAAGAAAGGAAGGATATAAGGAATAAACCACTGCAGGAGAGAAAAAGGGAATCAACGAGCAGGAAGGAAGGGGAGGGAAGTCTTGGGTACAAAAAAGAAGAAAAAAAAAAGAGCTGAAGAAAAGTTTTCTTGTGGGAAAGAGACAGATGAGGAAAACAGAGCGAGTGAATGACTGGGCTGGAGAGAGCAGGGAGGGGAGGAAACCAGTTGTTTTCTAAGGCGTTTTCCACACAAGCCTCTGGACTCCTTTGGACATGTACACAGACGGCGCGTGGACAGCAGGACACCAGCGATTCCCTCAGCACAACGACCCCTGCCAGTGCCACCACTGTGTCCACTATGAGCCGCCGTACCCCCCCCGCCACCACCACCACCACCACCACCACCACGGTGGGCCGGGATACCGACCGGCGCAGACGGACCACCCATCGCAGGACCGCAGGAGAGACACCCAGGCTCCTCGGCTCGCGGACTTCAGGGGCCGAGAGAAGCGGTCATCGCAGCCCACAGAGGAGGCCTGTGTTCGCGGGGCCGGGCCCCTACAGCCGGCCAGACGACGACGACGACTCCAGCCAAAACTACCCCTGGGACCCGAACCCTGGGGTGAGACACTACCCGTCTGTCAGAGAACAGTGCGGCTGTGTGGTGGCGCGGGGTGACGCGAGGGCGCCGCACCCCTTTAACGCCGGGCCACCACCACCGCAGCAGCCACTCCCACATCCGCAGGGCAGAGGTCAGGCCCTCAGACACAGACGGGCCGTCAAGTACGTCTCCGAGGAAGGGGAGGAGGTGAGCCGCTATCGTTCGGAGCAGCGTCCCCACCCGGGTCATTCGCACATGCCCAACGGCCACTGTGGGCCGAGGCCTGTGTGCTTTGAGGGAGGGGAGGAAAGAGATAGCCATCAGGACCGGAGCAGATTGAAGGGCGGATCAGAGGAGGGCTGTAATGGTGGCGGGGCGGGGCGGTGCCTCTCACAAAGGTTTCTTCTCCACCGAAGTCCCACAAAAACACTTGAACCAGAGCAGACGGAAGGGGCCCCGCGTCCCGCCCCCCGGCACCTTGAGCCAAGAACCCTCAAACGCCACGAGCGACAGCCACCGGGACGCCGACGCCGCGCAGCAGAGGGGCAGCCAGGATCTGGTCCGGGATCAAATCCGACAAGTGGTCACCGACCTGGAAGGGGTTTTGGGTGGTCTGAAGCAGGTTCACGTGGAGATGAAAGCGGTAGGAGTGCCTATTATACGCGTGTACCGTATATACTTTAGGTATATGTTGTCGTCAGGTGTGTTGAAGTCTTTTGTAGATGCTCATATGTGAGTGTGACATACAACACAGTGTACAAGCTGGCGAAAACAGCTAGAGTGCAGGTCATTTTGACATTGTGTGTGTGTGTGTGTGTGTGTGGGTCCATGTTCCCATGAGTAGATGCTGACTGTATTGTTTGTGACTCACTCATCATTCCTTGCAGAAGCATTGATTGAGAGCGATTTGTACTGACCTTTTGCAGAAAGCTGCTGAAATTGGCAGCTTTCCGGATAGCACATTAAAAAGCCTGGCTTGAGACTGTTGCTACATTATGGCTTGCTTTTACAGTATCCATTTTGCACATAGCTGTAAAATACCATTGACTCATAGTTGAATGCCTCTATGGAAAGCCCAGCATTGTATCGAGTGTATGTATTGACTCTCTCTATTGTCATTCAGGTGGTGGAGCAGATTGATCGTCTGACGGCCAACATTGACCTCAGCGAGGGGGCGCCCGGCATCACCCAGGGGGGATCCGGTGACTTTCACGCCTCCTCCGACCCAGGAGACCTCAGCGTGGCCCCGGTGCCCAATCACAAGCCCGCCGCGGCCCAGGTGTCGCAGCACATAGACGAGGACCACATCATCCTAAGAACGAACTCCCCCTCCCCTGTCCACGTGGCGTCGGTCGTCAAAACCAGTCGCGTCGCCCCGTCCGGCCACCGCAAAGACGTCAACCGGGACCGGCCCGGCACGAACGGCCACCCGCCTCACGCGTATCCCCCCAGAGACGCCGACCGCGTCGGCCAGACCCGTCCGGAGCCCCCTCCGCGGAGCCTCAACCCGAAGGTGATCATCGGGAACAGCACCTCCAGCGCGAGGACTCAGAAGCCTCCGCCGTACCCCCAGAACGGGAGGTGCGGGAAGGGCCCGTACCCGCCTCCCAACCCCGCGAGGACCCCCGCCTGCTCCGGGAGAGGCCGACAAAGCGCCAGCATGGTGTGAAGGAGGGGGGGGGGGGTGGTCTGCTCCCGGTGCCATGGGGGGCCTGTAACATGAGACCCTGCTACAGCGGGTGGAGGTCAGAGAGGGACCAGGCAGGGGAACAACTCATGGTAAGTTTACATGCGAGTGGACTTTGATTTTCTTTGCGCTCGTATCCGGTGACGTTGCCGTGTTTACTGGCAGCGTAGGGTTTCTCCGTCGGTAAATGAATTGCAGCGATCCGCCTGTTACACAGGGAGAGTTTGTGTGGTGTGTGTGTGGCGTGCGGTGTGTGTGTGTGTGTGGGCGGGGGCGGGGGGGGGGCGTAATGTGTCTGCTCTTGTTGATGTCACATGATTTCCCGGCCTTGACTACACTGCAAAATGTGTCTGTCTTAGCAAGTGTGTAAAGTTTGTCTTCAGTCCTACAACTTAAGTTTTATTTTAGATTGCACAAGTAGACAAAATCAGCAAATTTTACTTGCTCAAGTACAATTCAACTTGTTAGAAGGATTTTGTTGAAGCAAGTTATAGCATCTTACAAACCAAGCAGACTGATCAGCCTTATTTTTAAAGACAATTATGTTAAGTTAAGGTGCACAGAAACAAGTAAAATGATCTCCCCACATTGTTTTCTTCACTTTGTTTCAATTAAACTATGGTTTAAAGACAGCACGGGAGATCAAATCTTTTCAAGGTTGACATTTTTTGCAGTGCAACTTAGTCATGACTTTGAAGGAACTGAGAGTTGGCAGGAGCTGAAGAGTTTCTGGCAAAGGAAGACCCCACAGCCACTTGATTTGAACCATTTCACACAAAGGACGTGTCATTATATTTACGGCACGATAATAGCCGTGACTCAGACCTGGCATCGGCTTTCAGGGTTAACAAGGAACCCAACCTTCCTTCTTCCGCTATTGTGAAATGTATCATTACCGACGGTGAACTAGAAGAGCACTTAATAACGAGATAACAAACGTGAGGCCGCGTCGCCGAGCGCTACCAGCAGGAGGTAAATCAAACAACGGAGTCGAGAAGGTCCGAGAAGGTTCCCACCTTTCCAGGCGCTCGAAAGGGGCTGTTCCTGTGCGGACGCTTCCCTCTTGTGCAGAGTATGCGTAACTGCAATCTATTTTTCTGGCCTCTCCGAGTTGGGCAAGCACAATCTGGTTTTAATCATAAAGCCCCCTGGCCCGGTGCCAGAATGGAACGAGACAAACTCTCGTTATATTTGTGACGTCCGTATAAACACGAGCGCTACTACACAGCGTTCTCCCGCGCTGAGAGAGAGAGAGAGAGAGAGACTCGGTTAGAAATGAGTAGAGCAGGTTGCAACTTCAGGTAGGAGCAGAGCTAACCCGCATGTGTTGGTTGCCTGTCTGTTGGATGTCGCTAGAGTTCAACGCGCCTTCATTCAGGGGACACATCATCATTAATTGAGATGAGGGTTTGATTAGTTGCAAGTATGACAGCTTTTCCGTTCTGTTTGTCTGTTTCCTCTTCAGTGTGAAAGCTGTTTTTCTCAACAGCAGTGCCGTGGAGGTTTGAGGCTTGAATCATCTGAGCTAGTCTCTCAGTAGAGGCTCAATCATGAAATGGCTAGCACAACAGATTTTGTGCTAAGCAATCCAACCGCCCACACACACAGACATGCACACGCACACACACACACAGACACACTGTTCTCTCTCTCTCACAGACATAAACAGACCTTGCCACAGCACAATTATGATAAAACCAGGTTTACTGTGCTCATCAACCAGCGAGGCCACATGACTCACAAAGACACACACACACACTCACTGCCTCACTTCCAGGAGCGCTGAACCTCCCCAGAGTCGCATCTCTCTCTTTCCACGGCTTCATCAATGGGCGCCGTTACAGGAACAGCCTTGAGAGGAAGCATGAATGACATGTATTTCATCGGGGCTCACCGGGAAGCCGGGTTCTGAATTTAAATGATGTTTTTATGATCTTTCCAGCAGGAGCTGATGCCACTGAGACAAGCTGTCAACCGGTGGAAACAGAGCTCGGCCTGAAGGTGGGGATATTTCCAAGGGAAAACTCCCCAAAGAATCAAGCTACTATATTATGCAAGCATGTGATGCACAGAACTGTGGAGGGAGTATACAAAGAGTGGCACTAAAAACCTTCCCAACCCAACCCCCTCTGGGACATTTATTCTTGTTACTAGTGATGCAGTGGCAAATATAAAGGGTGGAAACTATGAACTCTCACCCAACAATCGCCAATAAAACCAAAAAGGTATATTTTCACAACAGTATTAATTTATTTATTTTTTTCTTGGAAACAAAATCCTATTTTCATGCAACTTACACCAGTCTGATACTATTTAACATAGTGTATGCTATGACTTTATATCATATAGATTCATATAGCTTACAAAGTTGGGTAAACTCTATCTGAAAAATAAAGAGTTTATTGGTTTACTGGTTATGTTACCAAAGAAAATGGGACAGAGAAGTTGGGAATGAAGAGCCAAGAATACATTGCAATGCAATGGATTGTTCTGTACTTTTCAAATGTTTCAGACGTCGTCTCATTTATATGATTTTAGAAACGTAGCATTGACCGCTG
This sequence comes from Hoplostethus mediterraneus, assembly GCA_034670385.1. Taxonomy (NCBI): domain Eukaryota; kingdom Metazoa; phylum Chordata; class Actinopteri; order Trachichthyiformes; family Trachichthyidae; genus Hoplostethus; species Hoplostethus mediterraneus. The sequence goes on along the minus strand of JAXDDW010000050.1, from coordinate 1,802,267 downwards.
AATGTCCCAGATTTGTACATGGAATAAACTAAGTTGTGCGAGTATTTGGTCGCATCTGCATCTGGGAAATGATTTATGCATTATCTCTTGCAACTGCAGGGAGTCTAATGAACTAAGTGTGTGTCTCAAATGGTTGTAGAACTTGTTAGACTGTTTCCCGGGCTGATCTGAAGATGGCAGTGTGTGATCTCTCTTGGCCTTATTCTGTCAGGGTGCTGCTGTGTCCTGGACCAGTTAGGCCAGCGTCTGCGTCTCTGTTTGTTTAAATCTTGTCTGAGACTTTCACTACTCCACTCTCACAAGCTCCTGCTGCTATCAGAGAGAGACGGGGGGCGTCTCTCTCTTTGTACCCACCTCCCTCTGCAGATTATTACCCATCCACATCACAAAACATCTCCCTCTGTTTCCCTCTGTCTCTCTCTCTATCATTGCTGCCAAGGCACGTTGACACATGACAGATTTCCATACTCACCTGGCCACATTGTCACTCACTGTCTGCACATGCGACCTGTAGAGGTTAAGGTTGTGAGCTCTCGATAAGCCACTGACGGTTAGAGAGATTTTTGTATTTGCACCACAAACACCCTATTTTATCATGATTTCATAAGAGGATAAAGTCATGAATCAGAAATGTGTACCATTTCATTGTGTATTCTTCTAAACTCACTGTTCCCTTGCAAAAACTAAATATTTATAATGGTGTAGTCATGAACTGTGTAGGAATATCTTATATATTCCAGATACAACATCGCTTCACTTGCTATTCATAGGAGAGGCCTGTTTTGCCAGTGAGATTTCTTAAAAGAAGCTTCTTTCAGCTATTCTCCTCACATAAAAACTATCTCTTTAAACAAACATCTGTTGTGATAAGATTTGTGCAGAACGCTGTAAGAATATCAAGTGCAGATCGCAAAATAACCGCCAACCCTCAAAGAAGTCGCTTGAGAGCCTGCAGGCCTGGATCTCAGATAATGTCTGAGGCAGTTAAAGCCCGGTGGGCTTTGAGCAGGGCCGTGACCCTCTGTCTGAGCGGATGCCTTTCCCCATACACTCTCTATTAATCGTGTCAGACAGAAGGCACACTGGCTGAGCTATTGGCTGTGCCTTCTTTGTAAATAGTGGAATGACTCTTGTATGTCAGACAGACGTTCGGACCAAGAACAACACTGACTCTCAGTACTGCCACCTCCCGTTTGCGTCGTCCACCCAAAAATAATACATGAGTAGGATGCCCTCGTGCTATTAATACCGCAGGTGTGCGCTGCTCGTCCAACAGAGTTTTCTCTCCTGGTCTGTTTAGGTTCTAGACGGAAACCTACAGCACACTGAACAACCGGGGTCTTTGTCTCTGAGGGCATGCCCTGGTCCTGAACAACAGCTGGGTGCTAATAGGTCCACCCAGCCTCATAAGACAGGGTCAGTCATAGAAAGATACGTATGGCCAGCGTTTGGAGTAGTGACATGTAATTGGATCACAATAATTTGAGTACAAACAAATGGTTCCCACTGAGCACTAGACGTGATTTCACCGTTCATCTTTTTGTCTGTGTATTTCCCAAGTTTAGACCAAGCAGTAATTACATTATTACATATTTAGATAATACATAAACAGCTGTAAATATGAAAAATATGTAGTATTTTGTTGTACATGATGATGATAATCACAATTAGTGTGCTTGCTTCAGCAGGTACTCAGTAATATTCAGGTATAATGTGCTACTACTTTTCTAAGCAGTCCGATTTGTAGTTTTTGCACATTTTAAGTGTATTTGCAATTCCGTGGCTCCATAGGAATGAATGGCGGAATGTTCATTTTCTAGGTGGTGAAACATTTTGTAAATGGTTCTGCTCCTAAGACATATTACTGACCAAAATGTTCAGCTTTTTGCACTTTGACTCATATGTGACTATCCAAGCCCTATGAGTTATAGTTTTTGATATAATATGGGGAACATGATTTTCCCCAAAAAAATATTCCACAAACTTGAATATTATTCAAGTTTTTTGAAAATCATGTTCCCCATACAGTAGAATGTTCAGTGCTCCATTACCACTCTGGCAGTTGGTCATTTCAAATTAAAATCCGTTTTTTAACTTATCACTACTCCTACAGTTTTAAAACTACTACTACTACTGCTACTACTTCTGCTACTATTACTACTACTGCTGCTGCTACTACTACTACTACTACTACTACTACTGCTACTACTACTAATAATTCTGCTACTACTAGTTCTGCTACTACTACTACTACTACTGCTGCTACTACTTATGCTACTACTACTACTTCTGCTACTACTAGTAGTACTGCTGCTACTACTTATGCTACTACTACTTCTACATATTCACACATTTTCTACTGCCTGTAAAATTAGATGAATTGTTTTACTTCATATTCTATTAATTTTGCAGAGTAACTGAAAATAATCAGATTGCATAATTCACCAAAAAACATTTGAAACAAAGTAACAAAATTAGATGTTTGGGTTTAACTCAAAACTGCAATTCATAATTTAATTTACGGATTTATGGATTTTAAATTTTCTCACTTAAGGCAACAAACCAAAGATTATTTAGAAGACAACCAAACAACAAAGTCTTAATGTAAAAATCCTTGTGCCTCATAGCATGTGATGCCGTGAAATGAGACACTCACAATCAAAACACAGTTTTGTCATTTCCAGTATGACTTGGGCTTTTCTTTTGGGAGATGAAAGTGCACAAAAAGAAGGGTTCTAAAAGAAACTAATACAAGTGTTTGAAATGAAAGACGAAGAGCTTAAGATAGACAGAACAGTGGATCAGCAATCAAAGAATAGCAAATCCTTTGAGCCTTCGCTGCAAATACCACCCAAGTCACAGTACCAGTACCACCCAGCAAGAAAGAGAAACAGAATTCATCATCAGTTCCACTCAGAGATGACTTGATGTACGATGTAGTTTTCACTCTCCAGATTTGTGACCATGTTTGCACAGTATGCTGTGGCGTTGTCTGCCAGGTTGTCCACGCAGCAGCCCTGTGTGTCTGTAAACCCCACTGCACCCTCGCTACGTTACGGCTGAACTCGGCGCTGTTCTTAATCTCAATGAGATGACAAAAGTGCTGAGGAATTTCTCTGCTCTGTGCCTAAACCAACCTGTCAAGACGCTGCCTGGGCTGAGCACGTTCCGCTGTTAACGTCATCCCGTCTTGCGTGGGCCCCGCTTTGTCGAAAAATACGAACCGCAGATTCCAAACCCGGGCCTTAATGACCTCTCCAAAACACTACCCACCTACGTGCAGATGCATCCGGAAAAAATGTCTCTGTTTTGCCGCAGTGTTTTCAGTGTGTGAGGATGAGGTTAGGCCGCAGGCAGCTGGCAGAACATCGCGCTAGCATTAACAGCAGGTTACCTCCCGCCCTGACTTCCTCACTCTACCTACCTGTATGTTGGATCGTATTTGCCGGGGTAATGAGGCTTAGATGAGGCATAGCCAGATGAAGCATGCCAGCCCGCCTTTGCCAATATCCCGCTGTGCTTGTGTAAGGCTAACGAGAGACGTGGGCCCAGATGTCTGCGGGCCCCACAGCTGAGCAAACAGTCACTTGTCTTCTCTACAGCATGACATGTTTGAAATGACACGCCGGTCCAAAAAGGAACAGCTGAGTTGTGGGAGGCACACAAGTCATCCAAACTGAACTGCGCATCTAAGCTCGTCAGAACAGGTTAAAGTTCAATGTATGATGCCCCTATGTCTTGACTTTCGTTGAGGTAACATGGAGCAACTCTCTTCACCCCTGCAATGAAAGTGATCCTTCGCTGAGATTGTCACTGTCTGTAAATATTGTCCTGGAATTCCTAGACAGGCTGGAACGGAGTTGAAAAGGGAAGAATGGGGGGATTTTCCAGACACTTTCAATAACATAGACAATCTATTCTGGCATGGACACACCTTGGCGGAGTCCAGTGTAAACCATTTCAATTGCTCTTAATCTTCCCAGTTGAGACTCTCCACTCTAACTATCCTGCATCTGTATGGTCTATTGTCTGCCGATCGGATATTTTTTGATTCATTCTTCAAGAGGACGTGAAACCATGTCATGCTTGTTTTTAAAGACCGATTTGTCATAGCTAAAAACATCTTTGAATGAGTTGAAGCACTACTCACTCCTTATAGTGAATACATTGCACGCAGGTTGGATGTTTCTCATTTCATCCTTTTGCTGCCAAATGTATTCGAAGCAGTTTAGTGCTTGTTGCTAAAAAAACATCTTTGACTGATATTCTCTGGCGGGTTGTATCAATCCTCCCAGTCAGACAGAATCCTCCCAGTGCTGTTAAAACTTCTGTCATCCCAGACAATCCCCTATCGACATGAATGAACCTATGATGCAATGAAATCTAGGCCAGGAAGGAGTTTTTACTACCGGCTGAGCTACACTCCCCATTTACAAGCACAGAGAGAGAAAGAGAAAGAAAAGACCCCCATTCATTCTGCTCCGGCCGTGCTTTAGTAGATATGACATGGCAGTATAAGATCCTCCGGATTGTGTCTTCACAAAGGTCTGTCAGCAAACATGCCGCTAGCGTCTGCCTGCAGGCCTGTTTGTCTCTGAGGCCAGGGGCTCCCATGAACACAGGCCCTCTCTGAACACACCACTCAAGAATTGGGGAGGAAACCCTCATTCAACCCTAGAGAGTGGTGAAATACTGAAGTATAAACAAGTAGCGTGTCTGCAATGTTCCTTGGTGTTTTCAGAGTAACAGACGGGCATGCATCTTCAATGCCATGACAATCTTCAGAGATCTGCTGCGATTTTCTGGCATTTTACTAAAATGAATTTCACGGTTGTCACTGGCTATCATTCATGAACACAGACCCTCTCTGAACGCACCACTTGCAGCAATGCACTCCACTCAAGAATTGGGACGGAAACCCTCATTCAACCCTAGAGAGTGGTGAAATACTAAAGTATGAACAAGTAGAGGACTTGAAAAGAAGACTTGAGAAGAAGAGTGAGAAAGACTACTCATGATAATAAACATACTCCTCATCATGTTTATCGTAGTAAATCAAACACACCGACACACAACCAACATTACAGTTTTCCATATTTTGCACTCACTCAATCATACATACACACATAAAGATATTCCTACATTCTACCCTTAATACTAATAAAGTAGATCTTTGCAATTTTCTAATATGACCACAAAGGTTAAATAAAACTATAACAAACTAGTGATGTGCACATAACGCAAAACAAAAAACACAGCAATAAAAATACAATGTGAGTACAGTACTTATATTGTCAAAGCCAAAGGGGATACAAAGATATCCCTCTGTAATGGAACAGTAATGGTACATCAGTAAAAATCTAGTTTAATTTACAAAATCAATGTAAACAGATTTTGAATGTATTGTCGATAAATGCAACACAAGAATCTCTGGGAGGAATGTAGCGTAGAACCAAACCAACCAAACCAAAAAACAACATTTGTATTAGACACTTCAGGAATTACAATAGTGGACCGTTGCTGTTGCTATACAGTACATGGAGAGATGCTTGCTGCAAAATACTTCTGGATGATGCAGGAACTGAAGGTCAGCCCCTAAAAGCAGAAGGATAGAGAGGTATGAACATACGGACATCCACAGTGAATAAGCTCCACATGCACACAAACCTTGACCTCATACTGTATCTCAGAGCTGTCATTTCACTGTTCTTCCCTTGGTATCAACGAAATGCCTGTTTTGGCCTAAAACCTCATGTCAGTTTGACTCCACATTCATGTTCACCACAGAAACACTCTTACAGTACCTTGTTACTCGACAGTTGCGTGTCTGAATGTAGATTCCTGTGTATGTGATATCACATCTCACTACGTTGTTGGAGAAGTCTGACTCCTGGATGTGGAAATTGGGATTGACGGTAACCTGAAAATACAGTAAAAAAATGTTTGAGCAGCAGTGCAGACAGTTTAGTCAAATGGATGGCCAAGTTGATATGAATGTTCACGTCACACACGTTACCTTTAGGATATAATTTCCTGGAGGAACGTCAGTGATGTCGACCCACTGACAGTCAATGTTAGCAGCATAGAGGTCATGGCAGCCAGGGCTCAATCCCTGAAAAACACAAACCCCACAGTATGTTTTAGCATCGAATCACAATGGCTCATCCTTATCAGGCTTCTTTGACCATTGATTGACCAAGTGCTACAGATTGGAGTTTTAGTTATACAAACATTTCTCAGAGGCTGAGCTGCTCTGGAGGCAGAAATAACCATATTGGTTGCATTAAAACTCAATGGGTGGGGGAGTCCTGGTGGCTCAGTCGTTCAAATGGGTTCGCATGTCATCCCTGATCTTTCCTGCCTCTCTCTACTGACTGTCAAATAAAGGAAAAATGCCAAAATGGGTGGCCTCAATGGGTGGAGCCAAAGAACCACAATTTTTCTGGCAAAGTAATTACATTGAAACAGTGAAAAAGGCAGAGGCGGTATTATGAAGCCTAGCACTCTTATAGTAAATGAAAACTGAAAATGTACATTCAAACTAGCCATAGTAGAACATTGCTACCTAGTTTAGCTAGTTAGCCTAGCTGACCTTCCAAGTTGAAAGTAGCCATACTAGACTGTTGCTATCTAGGTAAGCTAGTTAGCCTCGCTGACCTTCTTTTCCATTAACATTTGCCTGTTTGCTTACTTGCACTCTAGAAAGCTGTGGTTCTTTGGCTCCGCCCATTGACTTTTTACTCAACCAATGAGATAATGTCTGCCTCCGGAGCTAATTTCTGCCTCTTATCCTAGTTGCACCGGATAAAAGTGCAAGCTAAGTGCCTGAAATGTAACGTCGCTCTACTTTACCTGTGTATGAGTAGTGCAGGCGTAGCGTCGCCTGAAGCCAGCGTCACATCCCGTGTCCTCCAGGCAGAAGCTGGCCTTGTGTCCCTCGGCCACCTTGCGCCCAGTGATGACATCCAGTAGGTCATAGTTACTGAAGGCATCCATGCTGTGGTAGTGCCTGAGTATTGGGGTGGGGAGCAAGGGGTTGGAGATTATTAGCATCACGGTTTATTGTAGAAAGATGGTAAAGAAAAAACAGAATAGAGTAGAATAGAATAAAATAGAATAGAACAAGAAATTCTTTCTTGTGACATGTCTTGCACAGGGGCCAAGAATGTCCTTAAAACCACAAGATTATGGTCTTAGCTAGGGATTTTGAGGGTGCGTGTTGCTGTGGCTTGTTATGCCATCATTATCAGAGCTTAATAGAGAAAAAACTTTTTAAATGGTGAGAAGTGATTGAGAAGTAATTTCTCTTTCAGACTTGAACTCAAACTCACTGGTGACAGCTGTGCCAGTCCCACTGATGCCTTGGCTTCACAGGAAGGAAGTCAGTGGTGCCTTGGTTCTTCACTTTCTGAGGGAACCGCAGGAGGACTCTGTAGTCGATGTCTCGCACCGTGGGTCTGTACGCCGACCTTGGAGGGATCGTAGGGAAATGGGCATAAACTGTGTTGGAAAGTGCTACTGGCTGAACTCCCAGGGCTGGTTTTCTCAAAAGTAACTGAGCGCAAAGGTTTTGTTCCACTGTAGAAAATGCTTTTGGGAAAACCCAATCCAGAACATTTATGCCTTGGCAGGACATCATGTTGGAGGATCATTGCGCCATAATATGATTAAACAGCTATCCTAACTCTATCAACAGAAGTTATTCTAACACGCATATCCTCACACAATCAAAAGTTGTCCTAACACATTGGAAAGTTATCCTAACGCAATCAAAAGTTATGCTAACAAAATGGAAAGTTATCCTAACACAATCAAAAGTTATTCTAACACAAAGGAAAGTTATCCTAACACAATCAAACGACAGCAAAAAGGAAATAGCTGTGTGTCTGTGTGCCTGCGTCTACGTGTCTCTGTGTGTTGAAGTAAACTGGGCTTGGCACCTTAGATTACCTGGCTAGACAGTTCTCCTCTGCTGCACAGCGTAGTGCATACATCTGCATGCGCTGGATGTACGCACCTGCTTGGATGGCATAGGGGTCTGGGACCAGGTCTGGCAGTCCTGTGGAAGAAGATTAAAGATTCAATCCTTTATGTTTGTTATTCCCGAGAAGTTAATGCTGTTCATTTTAGGCACAGACTTGAGACAATCCACTAAGGTAGACGAAACATGATATCTGTCTGAAAATGAAGGAGCAGCTGTAGTGTGTTTGTGTTTGCTGGCATCATTCAAAATGTTTTACATTCCTGAAGAGTCATTCTCGCATCCACAGCCCAGAATAACATTTTCCCCCATCTTGTCATTCAAGTTTTCCCCCTCAGTATACCCATTGAAGTATGAGGTTGTCCTAACTGGCTATACAATATTTATAAAATCTATTGATTTAAAATGTCATTTTCACATACATTGATAATCTATAGGTTGCCTGTTTTATGTAGTGATTATTTAGACTAAGTAGCTTTCTCCCCATTGGAGACACGCACTGGACCATCATGTTAGTCTAAGACATCCTAAATCCATGTCAATTAAACTGGCCCAGCTCATTCCCAGTGGAATACTTACCATTTTGGAAGTATCTTGTTCCATAACCCGTGCCAGGCGGACGACGCGTGCGGGCCACTGACCTTCCTTGAGAGGGATACATGTTGTAGAAAACAGAATTCCTGTGGTTTTTGAATGGGTTTCGAGGGTCGTCGTTAACTATTTCCTCTCCGTTAGTGGTCGCCTCGTTTGAAGCATCCTCACTAAGCGCAGGGAAAGGAGCGGGTGCTGCAGATTCCCTGTCATAAATTGTAGGATGTCCGGAGACGGGTTGCCTGGAGACAGATACTGCCTCTGGCACCGCGCGTAACTGCTGGTATTCCGCGGCAGGCCCTGGCTCGCTGCCCCTGCGTGGCGCAGTAGCATCCTGAGTGACAGCGTTTCCTCTTCTGGGTACCCCACTGCCTGAGAAATCAGTAACACTCCCCGGTCCTGAGGCGTTGATTCTGTGGGTGTATTCTGGGTTATAGCGCCGTGCTCCCGGATACCCTGCGACCCCTTGTCGGTAAGGGAGCTCAGGCGGTTGTCTAGCCCCTGACGCGCGACCATTAACGGGTCCATGCTGTCTGCCGTCGTGTCCAGGTGGAATAGATCCCGGCTCTACACCGTGGCTTGTGCGCTCGGTCCTGAGTTGTCTAGACTCAGACTGTCCGGTTCTTCTGTGCGCCGTTCCTTCGTGCGCTCCAGGCAAAGGGTCCCGGGTGCCATCTCTCCTGCTGCTCACGTAGACCCTGGATTGGCTTCTGGACCGTATCGGAGCCTGGTATTCCGATCCACTGCTCATTAAACTGTATACCTGTCCATTGTTCTCCCACTGAATCCGGTGCCGCCAGGGGCCAGTGCGCTGAGGTTGCTGCCCGGTGATGAGGGGAACCAATCCTTGGAGGAAGTATAAAGACAAAACTGACCATTTTGCCATGGTAATAAAACTTGCTAAAAACCCTCCTAAGTCACAGATAAGTCACCTTATCACATGTATTGCACGCGCAGAGGCTGCTTTGTGGAAACCGAATGCAAAGAAAGCGCGCGCTACCCGGTCCAGTTCTTAGACGGCACAACATATCAGTTCTCAGGAGGACTGACAATTGAACAGGAGAGGAGGGCTGGATTTTCTTTTCAGGTCATTTATCAAATTCAGCCCGGTTACTTACGCATGCACAGAGAGTCCAACTTTCTAACGAGAAAGTTTAACCCGTTCCTCCCCGTGCCAAGTTCTGTTACACAAACACGTTTACCGAGTAAACTTTACGCACGGGTGTCAACTGAGGTCAAGTGAATTTCATCACTCATCCCGATCATTTCTGCGACCACTTTGCCCTGAATTTCAATATTGTAGGACGAAATAAAGGTTATTATTTTGTAAAAAGCTCATTTGTATTCATTTTCTCGACTGATGGTTCTACTGAATATATACATGTTAGATTAGATATTAGATTACATTAGATGGCTCTTTATTGTCCCAGAGGGAAAATTGCAGTTATACAGCAGTACAGAACAAGAGAGGCACACATCACTATACAATAAATTACAATAAACAAATTTAAGGGCAACAGGCTGTATATAAAAGATCCTAAAATATAAAGTAGTGCAAGGAACAATAACTAAGGAATAATTTACAGTTGTGCAATTTGCAATTTGGTCAAATTTTTGGGGGGTGGGTTCTGAATGGGTCCAAGTGTAGGTGTGTGTGGAGGGGGTCAGGGTGAGGTCAAGAAGAAAGCAGCAGGCTCAGGGGTTAATGTTGGAGGTAGGTTGTACAGCCAGATGGCACAAAAGAGTACTTGAAGCGCTCCCTTGTGCACTTAGGTTGGATGAGACGGTGGCTGAAGGAGCTTCTCAGCATGTTCATCTCATCATAGAGGGGAGAGGGTGGGATGGGTTCTCCAAGATGGATCTGATTTTAGACCTCATCCTCCAGACTGTCCAGGCTCTCTCCCACAACTTTCTTGACCAGTTTATTAATCCTGTTGGCATCCTTTGCCGTGATGCCACCTCCCCAACATACCACAGCAAAGAAGAGTGCACTGGCCATGTGGAGCAGCCTGTTGCACACATTGAATGATCTGAGCCTCCTCAGGAAGTACAGTCTGCTCTGACCTTTCCTGAGAGGGCATCGATGTTGATGAATTGGTGTTAATTGCAGAAGGCATATTTGTCTACCCGTTAAAATATCCTGATATGCCAGATCCAGTGAGACATCTTGCTAAACTTGCTCAGCCTTGAAAACCTATATATCCTGTCTTAATAAGAATAAACAGATTGACCTTCTTTGCTTGCCACATTGTCAGAAAGGAGCCTCAGCTTACTCCCTCTTCATTTCAGCGTCATCAGGGTGATTTTCTAAAGATTTCACATGAATACATTTTACCATATGGTCTCATAACTTTTATTTGAGCACAGCGCATGGAAAACTCCGTCCAGGCCTTGGACAGTGTAAACGTCCACCACAAGGCGGCAGACTTCATCTACTATACACAGACGCCGCTGCTCTTGAAGCGGACTCTGGGTTAGGACATACAGTATTGCGCAAAAGTCTTATTCAAATGTAAATGTTTAAAGCGAAGATGCTTTCAAAAATAATGAAATTAAAAGTTTCTAGATATATAAAAACGATAATACTATAACCATACCAGGGTTTGGAACAGGTGACCCTCTGTTTGCAGTCCGCTTGCTCAAAATAAAAGTTCCTATAGGAATATTATAGTGTCATTATACCGATACCATAGGAGAAACATTATGTACCATATAAGTGGACGGTGAACTCACCAAAGAGCACCACATACACACTATAAGCCCCAATAGCGCCAAAGGGATTATTGTTGTGATTTTTGGTTATATATACTTGTGACTTGGGACTTAGGATCGTCAATATGGGTCACACATACACAGGATAAGGAAAGTTGATGAAAAGTGGAGTCATGCGAGCTCTCTGTCTGTCACCTCTCGAGGTGTGCGTTTCCTTCGTTGCCAAATAGGGCAAAAGCACATGGTGTGTCTGGTTTCTATAGTTAGAAGAAGAAACTCTAGACTGTTCCAGAGTCCGGGAACGCCCCGCGTGGCCGTCCACACTTATAAGAGCGACAAATCCTCGGCACTGGTTTGGCACAAGACTTCCCGAGCAGGACACATACAAAATTTAGCCAGTAAGTATTTATGTTAAATTGAGTCTTTACTTGTGTGTCTGACGTGAAAAAAATAAGTAAACAAATCACAACAACTGTTGCCACAACAAGGGTGAACTAATCGTGTTGTAAATTAAGAGTGCTTGCAAATAAAATGATCACATATATCTTGGTGAACCTGGTTGTTTTCATGGAACACCTACAGGAGACTTCCCCGTGTGATACGGCCGAACAGTGACACTAATTCTTTTACGCTTTGAATATATCTTATCCCATGAATCTAGGTATCCAGTGCTGCTCAGATCTTTGCCTCTTGTGAGATTTAACGAAGATGATGGTCTAAAAATGGTGTTTCCACAAGAAACCCCCCCCCAAGGAATATACCTGTTGTCTTTCCCTGAGGCCTCACACTTCCATTCTGAGGAATATACAACTAAATGATAGATCCAGAGGGTATACTACAGATCATGGGGAGACAATACAGGTGAGATACTGTACTGAAAGAGTGTTTGAAAAAGGTTTTAACCAGTGCGCAACAAGTTCTCCAGTGTGTTGTAACCTCCTGTCAGGTGCGCATTCACACGGAGGTTTCCATCTGGAAAGATATTACTTCAAAAATCATGTCTGAATTTATTTTTAGCCTAACCTTAATTTAATGTAATGGAAATCCATCTTGGAAGATGATATATATATTTGGCAAATGCAGGACTGTAGATCATCAGATGTGATGTGGCAGGCTTTACCCATTCTTAATTAACCTTTGCCAAAATGAACGTGACCATCACTTGTCATTCTTTGGGCTACAGACCTACTTGGTCCTACACGTGACAAATTAGTCTCACGTCCTCAGTGACCTAGATCACTTAATAATATATTTAATATTTAATAATTAACGATACGAAAACCCATTTTACAGGCAAACTTACCAATAGCCCCTTTCCCAAAAACCTTCATATTCTATGTTGCCAAACCTATGAATCTATGTTGGTCTTTAGCAAGCTTTATTTTGACCTTTAGCACTGTGTTAACAGCTTTTTGAATACATTTGTTACATCAATAAATGTATTTTGCAGACCAAAGATCAGCATAATACTGAAATAAAAAGCATAAGGGTAACAGTCTTTTCACTTGCTCTTAACAGTACACTGAATACATTGAATAAACTGGCACTGATGTACACCATCTGGCACAATCTACGAATATTGTATTTTAATACTAGGCATAACATGCAGGACTGTCAAGAGTAATTTCAAAAATGGGTTTAATGATTCCATCTTAACAAATTCTTCATGCTTTTTTGCGACATACATGTTTCATATTCCAGACTGTTGCATACACAGTATATTTCCTCTTTGGTTTGGGGTGTGAACCCCTGGTGGCATGATGACTTAGCACTGTGAAGTTGATCCTGCCATTTATTTAGCTGCCAGAGCCTGGCAGGGTTTCTTTCTAGTGCTCGTGTAACAGCTGATCAGGTTCAATAGCAAGTCAGCCCATCACGCACCTAGTGGCCTTTTCAAGCTGAATTCTGAATAAGAAACACAAGGCCAACCTGTTCATTTATTATAAAAATGAATGTACAAGTTCACATTAGCCACAGCCATAAATATTCCTGTCATGCAGTGGCATAACGGCAACTGTTCACACGAACAGTTGCCCCCCCAACCCCCCCTAACTCATAGGGGGGGGTTGGGGGAGGCATGTGGCAGCTGCTCATCTCCCATGTTCCTGCCTCTCGATCCAAATATGGAAGACCCGGCTGTAACTTCGGGTTGATATGGCAGCGGCTGACGTTGGAGCGCATGCCACCCCAGAGGTTCTCACCTTTCTCCCCCGTTTTTCCCCCCTGATGAAGCAGGGATTGGTTACTGAATCAAGCCGGGTCGTGGTGGGCTGTGGAGTGTGTGTGTGTGGAGCTCAGTAAGTGGCTGTCTGTTTATAGCTAAATATACTCCCCTGACACCCCAAGCACTTGGCCTATATATAAACACACAGGCCAGCACCAGGCCAACTGGCGGCATGTAAAGACTTCCAGAAACGCATCACAAGACCCCGACGCTCCCACCCCTCGCACACGATCGCTGTTCCAGGTCCTGCGACAGTGCTGGCCAGGCTTTTCTCAGGAAAATGTATAGGAGCAGCTGAGGTTAAAACACACTTTAGCACTGCATTCTAAAGTGATCAGATGAAGAAACACATATGACATTAAAGAATTATAAAGGTCATTATTGATAGGATGTGCATTCTTTTCATATCTTTGGAGGATAAATCCCTAGCTATAATAATAATAATAATAATAATAATAATAATAATAAACATAAACTTTATTTGTATAACAACTTTCATACAAAAACATGCAGTGCAAAGTGCTTTACATTAAAAGGGAAAATCTAAAATAAAATATTAAAAGGAGAAATACTACCAAATAATATTATTTATTATTATTAATAATAATAAAACAATAAAAAATATCACATTAGAAAAAGTCTAGATATAAAGTCTAGATTCATGATTGCGTGCCAGACAGAAGTTTTTTGTTTTATGGTTTGCAAAGTCATAATGTGTAATCCGACACAGTTAAGGAATACACAGCCTCAAAAAGAAATATGAAATATCAATAAAACTGCGATTTATTTTTGTACGTTTCCCCTCATTTCTCTGCACGTAGTGTTGGCTGGGGGTTGAGCGATGTGGGTGACTTCTGAAAGGACACCTGATCTTTTGGAAAGTCATTAACCTGGAAAGAGCGCCAGGCACTCCCATTTCATTCCACTAACTCAACAACTTCTGAAATGGGAGTCAGACAGTGACTTTGCTCGGCCACTTCACAATTGCGGCAGGTGGCAGAATGAGTAGGGGAACTGCTCTTCAAAAAGAGAGTTATATATGGGGATCATTGCTGACTGAGGAGGCAACATGTCTCCAACCTGTTACATGTGATGTCCTGAAAAGCTGATTCTGCTTTTCTCTTTCATTTGATATATGAGTGTGAGAGAGAAGTATGCTGTGATGCCTGCATTTAGCATTTCCCTTCATAAGCAATAATCACATAGACTTCAGGCCTCATAAAGTCTTGTCACATACAATATTTGTGCTTGCATTCATATCCAAGACAATTTGGGGATTTATGAAACATTGAGCTTGATGACAAAGTCACTGTTCATTCATTTTCTCAAATTGTATATACTAAAACTTTTAAACTTAAATATTTAAACTAAAAATGATCAAATGTATGGATGCTATAGACATAATTTGTATAGTCATCCTAATATTTGTAATAATAGAATGATAGAAGTCATTTTCAGAAAGTGGATTTATGATCTTTATACAACTTTATACATATCCTTTGTGTCTTTCTTCCCACCACAAGATGATGTAAACTGCAGTAATGACTGACTACATCAAACAATCTTTTAGCGGAAGCAATCTGCTGTGATTGCAGTTTATCAGATCCTTTTATTACATCAGATAACCTTATCTGGGTTATAAGGAACCCCATTCAAGACCCTCAGGAATAAGTAACCAATGTGTAACCACTGTCAAGGTTGTGCTGTGGTGAGGTTTGTGATTTTAATTGGTATATGGGTTTTTCGTGGTGGTTCCTACAGAGATGAACTGTGTTAATAAGAACAACAGGGCACATGAAGTGGATTCAGTTGTCTCTTTAAGTTGGGACACAAATCTTTCATTCCCAGTTTGCGGGGTATTTCACTTTGAAAAACAAGGTCAGTGTGGAGACCCGCTCTGCATGTTATCACTGGGCAGTCCATCTCCATCAAAGTCGTCTTTTAGAAAAAGTTACATAGGATGATACAAAATGCAATGCTTCTGCCGTCAGGTCTTAATAAGTTACATGGTTAACTATTTACAAATCAAAAGTGATATAGGCAAGAAGTACGGTACTGGTGTTACACATTACTCAAAATTATATTTACAAGTCTATACACAAGTCCTCTGTCGACCCCGTCTCGCTGTGGAGAGAGAAGACAGAGCAATTATTTACATGCAATAAAACATTTATTACTGCTTTATCACAGGAAGTACAACAGATAATCAATTTACCTATAAGCTGTTCATCAGAGAATTCTGAATGCTTTCGTACACCTGGTTGTAGATCGCTTCCTTTGATTTCATGCCATCAAGGTACTCTGTGTGCAATCCAGGAAATGACAAGTCAGTTTTCAACTCGCTCACCTTCAGTATTTTTGTTATCCAGACAGTGGGAACGTAGAAAGGGAAGCACTACTCTGAGAGACAGCTCTGATCCTGGGTCAGTTGGAGCTAAATAGCAGTTCAACAGCAAGTGACTTCACCTACCTATGCAATTGCAGTTGTTCTCCATCTCTTTCCTGTGTTTCAAGTACATGGGCCAGACGTGGCCATCAAACAGGCCAGGGGGGTCAGGGACTGTGTATGTCCTTGTACTGTAGGGACAAAAAAGATAGGTGAGTAGGTATAATACACCTTTCAACGCCTGAATGAATCCAGTTCAAGTCAGTCAAAGACCTTGTTACCTCCTCCTCTCTTTGCACTCCTCATATGGAATAGAAATGTAGTAACACTTGTCATAGACATCAATAAGAGGCCTGCAGGGGGGAAGCAAAGCTCAGTTTAGTGACCAGCTTTTGGAGTCAATGCAGTTGAACAGATGAGGCCTGTAGTGCTTGCTTATGTAAAATGTGTGTATGTTATGTGTCGGCAGGTGACCCACTTGTAGTTGTAAAGGAGGAACCCCTCCACGATGAGAATGTGGAGCCCTGTCTTCTCTGGGTCGGACTCCTCAGTTTCGGGCGACAGGCTGACGCCGTGGGAACGGGCGAACTTGACTGGGTTCTCCTGCCAGCCTTTCACAGTGTTCACCATAGCCTCCATGTCCAGGGCACTGATCACTGTTACAGAACAAGGAGAGAGAGAGAACAGCACGCTTCGTCACACATGGAACAAACACTGCTCACCAATGTGCTTCAACACACATTAGTCATGGTGAGTGAATGGCTGTAGCATTCACAGAATAGGTAGTAGAATATTACAAGTTTAGGATTGATTGGTTACCAAATTATAGAACATTTGAAATGTGCAGGAAAGAAAAAGTACATTACTGCATGGTTTTCCTACGTGAAATCCACTCTTACCATCCCACTGTCTAAAGCCGTCGTCCCCGACTTCTATTTGATCGGGTTTCTGAAATAACAGTCACCAATAAAACATTGCTGCAACCTAGTAACCAGTCGGAGCTGATCACACCTGGACAGGACAAGTGAAGGACTCGTCTCCACCAAAAGTGGCCTGCTAAGGCTGCATAATATTGACAAAAAATGCATTGAGATTTTTTCTCAATATTGCAATTATGATATCGATTGAAATACATTTGGACGCAGCTTTTTCTACATAATTTCCTTTTCAGCTTTTCAAAAATGGGAAGGGGGTAAT
The DNA here is from genome assembly GCA_034670385.1 of Hoplostethus mediterraneus. NCBI lineage: Eukaryota > Metazoa > Chordata > Actinopteri > Trachichthyiformes > Trachichthyidae > Hoplostethus > Hoplostethus mediterraneus. Next base: position 1,785,176 of record JAXDDW010000050.1, on the reverse strand, counting down.
AATTCTTGCAATTTGCTCTCATAATAATAAAATGAGGGAATTTCTCTGACATAAAACTGCAAGAATACCTTGTTCAGTAAACTGTAAACACTTTTCCCTCTAAGGGAAAATAAAAATCACAGCCACGTGATTTGGAAATTAGTCAGTATTGCGATTTCGATTTTTTTTTTCAGTTCATTGAACAGCCCTAGTCTGCACCCTCACTGTACCCCTACAGCGTTATAGCAGTAGGACATATGATAATCTGAGAAGGTATATGTACCATAACTGCTCTGTTACAGTAATTGAAGGGGTACTGAGTCTATAGTACTGAGTACTGTATGTTTCAAAAAATACATTTGATCAATGGTCAGTAAACCATATATATTGTATACTGAATATATATTTATATATATATATATATATATACATACATATATATTGACACTGAATGCATCATAAAAAGAAGAAAAAAAATCAATGGCTTATTTCAAAACGTTTAAGTCAAATGAGGTTAATGATCATTCAAAAAGATGGTTGCAGAACTTGCAACATGAATGTAAAATTGTGACTTTAAGTGGGGACGCTCAACCTTTTCATTGGCTGTCCAGGAGATACATACATACATCAAAATAAATACATGTATTAACTCAACATGAATACATTAAAAGAGATAACTCTTTTAAGTAAACATCTGCTGAATATTTCCACCAGAACATTTTCATGTCTTACCTTGAAGAAGTCATCCTGATGCACAACACAACAGTTTGGCAATGTCTTTATGAGTCTATTTGTCAAAGTAGTCTTTCCTCCGTTGGTCACTCTGAAATTAAAATTAACGCCATTCAAATATTAACTTATATTTGAACTGTTTTCAACTTTAAAGTGAAAAAGAGCTCATTCCCTAAGTGATAGACAGATCAATTAATTGAGACTTACCCGCCAATTCCAATGATGAACTTCATTTTGACTTGTGGGCGTTGGTCTGGCTAGAATTCAGTAAATAAAAGAAGGGAACCCAACCACGGCAAACTTTCAATCAAAGGCTTTCGAAATCTTCAGCCTCTCTTTCTTCTCTGCCAAAATGTCCCCCCCTTTTACTACTTCATTGATAGACAATCTCTCTGCTGGGTATATAAAGGATTCAGCTGCAGCGTCACATTGCACGTCACAACCTCATGCCCACCTCGGACCAATCGCGCCCTTTTTGCTGCAGCCAATAAGCTACTACTGTACAGCCAATATGACCAATGGGAGGAGGCCTTAGACACTCAAAATTTGCATGAAAGTAGATCTCTCATTTTTCCACCTGCTGTCAGGGGTCAGTGAAACCGGCCAACCGAGTGCACCACAAATCCTACACCCAATACCCAAGCAGCAGAAAGCAACCACACATAAGTTCCCAGAGTTCCTAGAAGATAATAGAGAAATGGGAATAAACAGTGAATCATAAGATTACTTCTCAGAGCCAAACAGAGTGCTGGAGGCAGGCTGTTAGAAGGAGAAACTGTTGTAGCCTGGTGATAATAATCAACCTGTGTAAAATCATTGTTTAGTCTCAAAAGTTAAATGTAGATCTACTTTCTCCTATCCTAAACAGGACCCAGAAAGGGTATGGAGGGGGGTCGTGACTGTTAATTGTATAATCATTGGCATTTACAGTAACGGTGCTCAATGCATGCCAGAGTATATGAATCACCATTTTCCAGGACATCTGTATGGCAATGATAAACAAAACCTCATTATTTGGCTTTTTAGAGGGAAACTTTTCCATGCTTAGACGGCTCTGGGTGGGTGAAAACCAGAATCACTATATTTAGTTGGCTGGTGCGTGGCTGCCTGCTGCGTAACACATATTTCTGACGCAACTGGTTGGAATACATAGCCTCCAGCCATGTGACCATACTACATTGCCTCGAGTCGTGCCATAGGCTTGGTCTGATAGCATGTCTCACAGGCTATTTTGTGAATCACCAACTCTTTGAACGTCAGCGCTCACAACTTATCAACTCGTCCCAAAAAAAAAAACCTCAGGATGTGGGCGGGTTTTCTTTGTTTGGTGTTTGAACAAGATCTTTTACAACTGGTCTTATCTCTACGTTGTTATTGAAAGCCTGAAGGAACTGAACTTTGTGTCCCATGCTATCGGAGCACATGGTTTTATGTTTAGAGCTTCATGTTACATGTCTCGACAGTCTCAATGGAAAAGCGGTGGTTGTGCGACACGAGGTGAAGTCAATATTTTTCACCTCCTGTAGCAAACTGATCAGCACTGCCGTGATATAGGGTAGCGCTCTATTACTGAAAACTTGAAAATTGGCATTACAAAACTGCCCCATATGGCACAAACACAGGGCGTCTAACCATGTGGTCCACCATGGAACCATGTGGTGCACATATTTTTTCCTTCTGAGACAAAATAATCTGCACCAAGCCTATTTGTTGAGCAGTATTTGTATGAAAAAGTCTGTCCTTCATCACAGTTGGATTTCTAATCTAATAAACCCCACCCGGACCAATTAAAACCTTTAAAAAAAACTCCAGGGACAAACCCACCTCAAGCCCAATGTCAAATGAGCTAGGCCTAAAATAAACAAGTCAAAACCAGCAGAGTGATCAAGTCAAGTCAAGTCAAGTCAAGTCAAGTCAAGTTCTTGACCCTTGATGATATTTGTTTTCTGCATTAAGCCAGGATAAAGGTTAAAGGTTACAAGGTCTAGAATAAAAGGTTTCTTCTTCAAACTGAAATTATGTGTGGTTGTAATTAGAAAGGAAAGGTTTCATACGTATGGCGTAGCATTATGTTCTTTTACAGTGGATTGGAAAATATTTAAGTGTATCCAGTTGATCAACTATTGTGAAAGCAGCATCCAGTTGTAGAAGAGTGTAGGCAGGGAGGCAGTCTTCAGACTTCTGGTGTCTCACTGAAGAATATTTTTTATATTATATTTATGTATTTCCTCTCTTCCTGCTCCATGACCTTGTTTAAAGGCCAAGAGAGCCAAGATGTATCATCGAATGAAAATAAACTAAGTGCTCTTTTTCAACAAATGAATCATTGAAAGACTCATTGACTGATTGATGGTGATGTTTTATAGGCAATAAAAGTCAATGATAAAATTTGTAGGGGACATGCAGGGGAAAGTGTATATATATATATAATACCTTGTGATTATAATAGCTTTTCATAGAAATACAATGAACGGTCACTTCAAGAGCATCATGTCCAAATAACCCCTATTAACAGTAGCATGTGATCATCATGTGACCTCCTCCCACTGGCTGGCACTCATTGCACTGTTTATTATAGACACAATGAACATCAACCTACTTCGCCAACATGTAGAATGAGACAACCTGACACAACCTGCTCATAAATCATAATAATGACTCCAATAACTCTTCAGGAAATGTCAAAAACATTTTGGAGCGAAAGTCTGACCCAGTCAAAGATGATAATAGAAGGAAATATGACAAAGGCCGACCTTGCAAGTCGTCTGGTTTCCATTCATGTCAAAGATGGATACAGGGGAGAATGGAGTGACAACCATGGGCTTGTTTTGGTTTACTCATTTATTTTTCTTACAAACAATAAATGGCACATATTCATAAATAACACTTTTATCAATTCCGTTGACTGTCTAAATATATCTCCTCTGTAACAACGTATGCTCTCGGTTTTGTAAAATTACTTTGTAAAACATGATGACAAATGACAGCATGAAACATAGCAGAGATTGGGGAATATAAACAAGCATGCCACTTGCAAACTTTGGAAAACATGTAAACTGTAATACTCGACACTTTTGCAGCTGTAACATCTCAAGAAGAACAATATCGTTAAATGATAAGAAGATTGCAACATTATTTTTCAGTAAACAAACATGAAACCAAATAATACCCATGCCATTCATATCAAAACCAAATATCTGTGCAAAGACTCTTCTCAAAAATATCTTACAAGTATGTACACTCTGAAATGGCCGAAGTTGCCAGCTCCGTTGGAAGCTGCTGTTGAGTTCATCCAGGTCCACGTTGTCGCCTCCCACTCATGCTGTAGAGAATTTAGCTGCTCACAGATAAAGCTTGTCATGCAGGGAAGGACTACTGTTTTTTTGCTCCTCAGTATTCTACTATCACCTACTATGCTTTGGTCTATGCATGTGGAATTTTAACTGCGGGAAGTAAAGATGCGGTTGAAGAAATTTTGAGAAAAATCTGATGGATCCAGTCAGGAGAATTCATTCTGTATGTGGGTGTGTGATGATGATCTAGCTGGGCTCCCATTTTATTGAACGGACCAGTGTATGCTCCACAGAAGCTCTTCCAGGGAAAGTCTGTAAAGTAAATACAGAAAGTTTAGTCATTTCCCTTCAACAGTTTCCCAACTTGAAGAATTTTCTGAAAGGTATTTTAGCAATAATGCGTCATCATTAGCCAACATTATCACCCCCGCCTCCACAAATGCAACTGTCACCATCACCCCTGATATATAATCATCAGAATCAGCAGTAACATAGTCAGAATAGTATCAGTGGGTCACTAGGCACACACTATTCTTCTAAATCCAACATGACACATATCAGGTTTGCCTATATATTTTTCTCCTGCTTCCTGCCCTGACATGTGGTGGGGAGATACTGCCTGTGGCCATTCCAGGGACGTCAGCCAAGCCCCCAGCTGATAGCCCCCGTGATATATGGAGTCTGATAGGAACAGTCAGCACAGCACAGGGCGGCGAGAGTTTTCTAAAATAGCACACACACACACACACACACACACCCTCACCCCCCTGCCTTGCTGTGGTGGGTACTTCCCCTCCGATTGCAGTACATACTGTGCGATCGATTTGACAGGCCTGGACCCATTTAAAATAGAATTGATCAGTTGTGTACAGACGAGTTAACGATATGAGCAGATGGGCCTTATGTAACATGGGGCAGGGGGGTATGGAGGGTATATGAGGATTCAATGCAAGTCCGTTGGATTCAAGTCTCACTCAAATTTGCAGAATTGAATCATGACTTAGCAAAGAGGAAACTGATTTTAAAAAGTAGTTTTAGCAATGCATTCGAGTCTTTCTCACTGCTTCTTTGCTACATTGCAATAGTTTATGCAGTTGTACTTGCACAGAACATGCACAGGACCGTTTGTAAATGAATACTTTAGGGCGTGCACTTCAGCATTTGGATTTGAATCATCTTGGCTTGTTTTGTAGTCTGTGGTTTGACTTGCCTTGTGACTCTATGGCCAATGTGACTCGGTCCAACTTCTACTATATATCAGGTCACACATAACCATATGTGTGCAGATGGGAACATTTCCCCATATGTCAGAATTTAGTTACAGTGAGCTGACATTACAAACCAGTCCGGGAGGTTGATGAAGTGGCTACTGACAGTGAACCCTTACCTTAATGTCAGATGTCACGGCCCACCTCCATCATTGATTTTGGCCTGGAGGTGAGAGGTTAGAGTTTAAACCTTTTGCTAGTGTGCCTATCCCTCTATAGTAGCCGAAGCTTTCTGTTCATATGTTCACATAGCTGCAAATTTGCTCAAAAGAACTAGAATCTACTGTAGTATTGACTAGACTTTTCTGATGGGGTGTGATAATGTCACTTGCTTCCATCACAAATCAAACTTGTTTCAAGAATTTCCTCAAGTGACATTATCTTGACACTAGGGGAGTGATCCTCCTTATTTCAAGATATTGTCACTTGTTTCTGGAAAATTCCTGAAACAAGTGAAACTGCTTTTGAAACGAGTGAAATTATGTCAGACAGAAAATTATGTCAGAAATTATTTCACTTATTTTGAGATTCAATAAAAGGATAAATTGCTTCGTAAGATATAAGAAGGCGTTCTCTCTGTGGTGCAACACCACTGTATTTATGCAGACACTGCACTGTATGTACAGAGAAATTAGGTCACCTTTCTTTAGGCAGAGCTGAGTTGGTCTGGTGCTGCTCCTGTTCAAGTCTATCAGTCAGAGAGAGGACTATCAGTGCTGCACTTCAGCAAGAAAATGACACATTTATTTTCCTTTCGATGTCAAATCACATCAGAATCTGTTGCTCACCTTTCTCTCTGCGCCCTTATCTTCTCATCATCATACCTTGGATAAATGAGAAGAAAAGTCTTTAACTGATGTTTCTCTACTATTGCATAGTAGCTGGTTAGAGAACAATATTCTACACTATCGCAATTCACCTAGATGAACCAAAGACTATTTATACTGTTGCAGTGTGACCATTTAAGCTGCGTCTCTGCACACGCTGCACTCCGCAGTGGTTACATAACACACTTCGGTGAAACTACGAAATTCTAAGGTACAGATTGCTGAAAAATCTCTAAAAGCTCTTTCATGATTATACCAGCTGATTCTTAACAATAAGATTTCAAGATAATCTAGAGCTCACTCCATGGCACAGCAATATGCCTTTTCACAGTTTTACATCCTTTATATCTGTATCTATACAGACTAGGACTCAAACAGCCTTTGCAAATGTTATATCATGGTTTGTTTTAGCACCCTTAGCTTACTGGTGGCTGGTGTTTGCCACAAAGGACAGAATGTTTAGAGAGTGATCGAAAGTATTGGAAAGTTGATTTAGTATTCTTTCCTGTGACAGACAGGATTGTCCTAATGTGATGAGCTACCCATCTGTTGTCCAAGCGTGTTAAAATAAATGATAAATATTTTCTTTGGTCACTGTACTACCAGTGGGTTCTAACAAGCACATAACACTGACTGTGATAGACATGCATAGTGTCTCAATGGTGACCCCTGGGGGCTGAGCGGACTTACTGCAGCACACATTCAGGGACGTGCACATGCTCCATGGGGATGATCTGGCCGAGTTCCTCCAGGGTGTGAACGTAACGGATCTTATCCATGAACTTCACGCTGCAGAATGGCAACAGTAACATTACAGAATTATTGTCACATAGTTGTCTGTAAGTTGTGGTTACGTGTCTGCATCGACACAAATCCCTGTACACTCCTGTTATTGTGATTTAAAGGAGTCCGATTCAAAGGTTTGCAGAGATTGAGTGATGACCCACTAAACTCTAGACACAGAGCTTCACTTTGTAATTAATCTTCTATGAATTAATCTTTATTTTCTGTTGCTTTGTTCATATCAGCCACCAAATGACTCAAAGGGCAGACGGATGGATCGTAAACCACACCAAACATATCCGGATGAGTTCCTCACCTGATGAAAGGTCTTGAGATGGCCAGGACAGTCCGGATGAACCAGGATGGGTGAGCAATGATCAGACACTTGAGATTCTTCCTTAGTCTGCAGGAGACAAAGAGGTTGTGATATCTTCCTCCTCCTCCTCCTCCTCAGCATCATCATCATTATCACTGCCACTATCACCATCATCATCTTCATCTTCAGCATCAACAACATTAACAGATTCTCGGTCAGTGATAGATTTCTGCTGTGATGTAATCTGTTTTACCTCCTGTCAATCATCTGGTAGCATCTCTTCAGCCAGGTGATGCCAGGCATCTTCCTGCGAGGAGTTGCTCCATTCATGTAAATGATCATGTAGTCTTCTGCCACCAAGAGCTCCAGGCTGCTTACAACATACCTGACGACACCAACAAGCAATTCATCTCGGATGCACTGATGGTATATTAGGGTTTTCAAGACATTGCACCTCATTTAGGAACAATATTTGTATCTCTTTTTCCATGTCAAAAGCTAAATTGAATTCAGCTAATTTCAGTCAAGTAGGAATTCCATGGATAAAATGCATTTACTTTCTATCATAGCATTGAATGCTTGTATAATAAAACCAAGGATAAAGGCAAAGAATATATTTTTTTTTTACATATGAGGCCCATAATAAAATATAGGCCGTTGTAGTTCAATGTAAGGGTCCTCTGAAAGGCCAAAGTGGGTCTTACAAGAAGAGATTCTCCATGATGTATGTGTAGTCGTCACAGCCACTGTCAGGAAGGTAGCAGGCTGCAAACACGATGATGGCATTCAGACCCTCTCCGTAATAACCTGAGACACAGACACAGAGACATTCAGCAGAAAAGTACAGGAAATTGCCTTCAACTGACAGTGGGAGAATCCACACACACACACACACACACACACACACACACACACACACACACACACACACACACACACACACACACACACACACACACATAAGCAAGGGCATGCAAACACATAGGCACACACACATGCACTCCATTTGCTGCTACATCAGGCTGATATTGGCCAGTCATGTCATACACTGCTGATATGATGGAGGTTCCTCCCTGACAACATGAAAACAATAGATAAAAACTGCAATTTATTTTCTTTGCACATTGTATTTATTAATTTAATTGTTCAATAATGTGTTTTGTAAATTATTATCTTTTGTATCTTTTGTAAATGATTCATTTAAAAGCCAAAAGAGCTGCTAAGCTTAAAAGAATGAAAGAAAGTACATACATAGAGTTGCTAGTGAAGGAAGGAATAAAATCATGGGGGAAACACTGAACACATTTTGGCATGAAAATGGTCAAATTTACAAAATAGTTCCTATCTGTGACACACACACACACACACACACACACACACACACACACACACACACACACACACACACACACACACACGTTGGCAGACCCTTACTAACCGCCATGTGTGACCACCCTCAGGTACGGTCTGATGACCTGCATGTCAATCCTTTGCTCCTGGTCCCCGATGATCACTGATCGCCACAGACGACCTGACGAGTCTCTCTCCTCCTCACTCTCCCCAGGAAGACGCTTAGCGGTGGCCACAGGGGTGTCATCTGGAAACGTAGCAGCAGGTTGTCGGTCACATTTTCTAACCACTTGCACCCTCCCTTCTGACACGTTTTCTGATGCCATGTTCATCAAGAGGCAGTTTCAGGTCAGGGGAGCGACACTCTACACAAGTACGCTGTCAAACTCCATCACAGTTTGCAGCATTTGAGAAAAACACTTTCTACACATTGTTTCTGTTCTTTATTTAGCAATATTTCATTAATAAAGGGAAATCAAAGTGTTTTATTGTAAAAAACAAAATACTTTAACTATGAATCTTCAGTCATCATCACAAATGCACCGTGGGGCCGTACAGAATCAGTACTGGTTTCTTTATTGATAGAGAGGCTGAGAGGGAGACTAAGTCATGGAAACACAGGAGAGAAGGATCTGGTGGAAACCAGTCCTTGGCCAGCAGGCGTACATGTGATCCAGAAGCAGAGGTCTTAAACAATACACCATCTCTGGGCATGGTTGCCGGTCACATTTATAGAGCACTGGAACAGTTTCTGGATTCATTTAATGTTTCTGATGTTTAGACAATTGTTACTGTGGTTTGAAGGGAACCTGATGGTTTGAAAAAATGTTTAATATAGTTTTGGTACATTTGAAAGTTAATAACAAAGAGTGATGGGAAAGAGAAAGGGAGGTCAAAGGTCTCGGTCAAACCCAGGATGTCACAGGAATATGGCATACATGCTCCAAATGACATTTCTAACATATTTCTAATTAATTCCACCTTCAGTGTCTCTTGACCTGAAATAGTACGTGTCAAATATTAATAATAGTACAGTCAAATATTGAACATCTAAATGTGACCTCTGACTGACCTTCCCACTCCAGCTCGTTGCCGTTGGTGATGAACTCCAGCGAGTCGGTCTCGTCGGGGGTCTCGATGTCGTCCACGTTGATGTCCAGGTCGTCGGGCGTTTCCAGGAAGTCGTCGGAGAGCACCGACCCCTCGCTCTGGTCCAGGGAGAGGTTCATCTCAGGGGCGACCAGGGTACGACGCTTACGCTGAGCCATGGACTCGCCCACGTTCAGAGTCGTGGGGGGGTCTAGGAGGGGGAGGTCAGGAGGAGTTGGATATACCTCACTTGAAATGAAAACTAAAGGCTTCATGAATAGTAAATTGTTATCTATTGCTGTATTTCAACAGCTTTACTTACTAGATCTGTTGTCAGTGAGGCCACATGAGGACTCAATGTCCCCATCCTCTGGTAGGGGCCTGAGAGAGAGACATGCAGTATGAATACAATGTAATAGATATCATATGATGTTTTTCCTACGAGGAAGTTAATGATTGTTTTAGTCTCTTTATAACGGACAAATATAAGCATTGGTCAAATTCACATTCAACATCATTAACTCAGACAAAGAAAAATATTGAAATAAACTATGAACCATGCGTCGTCTCTCTCAGCGTTTTCTTTCCTGGTCTCTTGTTTTGCAGAAGTCCTGTTGTGATTTAACTACAGCGTGGCCTTGGAGACAATACATGTAGCGGGATGAAGCAAAACCAGTAATTACCAACTCCCCTTTGACATTATGAGACAGCTGAGCCCCCGGTGCTATGCAACAAGACGGCTAGATTACAGTAGATAATACAGACACACACACACACACACACACACACACACACACACACACACACACACACACACACACACACACACACACACACACACACACACACACACACACATACACACACACACACAAGTCAGGGCTGGTTGATTTGGCTATTGGGAAAATTGCTGTTATTATGTTGTCAGTAGCTTTGTAGAGGGAGGTAAGAGGCAAGGAGGCGAGCTGTAGGAGAGTATATTAACCAGTGGTACAAAAACAATACGCAGTATAAAACCAAACTGGAACACACACACACACATTTCGCCATGGGTATCAATAAAGTTTCATATTAGCAACTTTTTTGGCACCTTTATTAGATAGTAGAGAGAGACAGGGAATATTGGGGGAGAGAGAGAGAGAGAGGACATGCAGCAAGGGTCCTGGGTCAGATCTAAACCCAGGACCCTTGCTGCACCTGGCATGTGCCTGCAGGATCTTACTGTATCGTATCACATGAACACCAAGGCGACCTACAGTAAAGTACACCATGTAGCGGATACTCTTCGCTCTTCGACACCGGGATACGTTTGACCTCTGTTATTCTCCTCTTTCTTAGCTGACTGCTGTTTGGTCCACTGGCATGATGCAACCTCGTGATGTAACACACACAACGCTATATTAAGACCAGAACACACCTGCTGCCTTTTGAGTTCACCGTTCAAGACACGTGACTGAACCAGCCGTCATTGTTCGGTATGTTTGTGTGTCCAGAAAACACACACACACACACGCGCACACACACACACACACACACACACACACACACAGGGATACCTTGGGAAGTCCTCATCCTGCCACTCGTCTTTAACCTCCATGCTGTCCATGCGTAGCGTGGCCTCTGCGGTACCCATCCTCTGCCAAGGAGGACAGGCCTCAACCCACTGTGGATGACAGACAGATCAACAACATCGTGGACACAGGAGAGAACCATCCCCTTTACCCTGAACACAACCCTGTTTTAGCTGTCTTCATAGGTCAAGTAAAGTCAAACCTATCTATCTAGCATTTAACAAAACAGGTTTGCCTTTGACTGCTTTGCAGAGCAGCAACGTAAATAAGTACAAATGCACAGGAGGCACTGAGATTCCAACCAAAAACTACCATGCTTTCTAATCTGATGGAAGCAAATGTGAAATTGTGAGGTTGGTGTAGAATAAATAAAAGTCCTAAACTTCTAAACCAGTGTGATTTTTTTCCCACGGGCAATTACTCGACAGTGATGTTATGGTAAACAATACGTTTCAGTGAGTTTACCTTCTCCTGCATCCCAGGGGGAGGAGACAGAAATAAAACACCACACTGCTCATGCAGCCCCTCGGGGCGATACGAGCGCCTGTGCAGACGAGGCACCGGTAATTATCCGAACCTCCAGATGTTATGCAACCAAATAATGAGTCAGAATTGAGCGAAGTCTCCATTCAATGCCGCGTGTCTCATTTCCTTGACATGACATAGAGCGGTGTATACGTCGTGTCGTGTCAGGGCTGTGTGATGCGGGCTGTCATACCAGGAGCAGTGACGCATGGAGAGTGAACATCATGTGCGGGTCTCGTGTCTGAAATGGGCTTGGGGGACGAGTGTGTCCTCCTCCCAGCCAGAGTTCATGCAGCAGACATTTCCATTGTCCATTTGTCCACTGGCATGGCACTGATGTACTACAGCCAGACACATTAGAGCCCGTATGGAAAGAAATCGGCAAATGGGGACTAAAAGGCTCCTGCCCTTAGGCCACATGTTGCTGGTACTGCTCTGTTGTGATTCGATTTTCAATTAAGTTGGATGGTGGTAAATGTATGATCCTATGAGATGGTTGAATACGGAAAGATCCTTCCGGCTAAATTGCCTCCATCCATTATGGTTTTCCATTCCCACTTGAAGTTCCTTCCTTGGCTCACACACTCAAAAGTGTACTTCTTCATTTTCACAGTTAAATGTGGAGTGATGTAATTCCTTTGCAGTGTTAAAATGCTCTAATATAGATCAATAAATGTCCACTTATATTCTATATCAAAAACGACATTGTCTTCATACTCATGACCTTGGGATTATAAGGTTCCATCCGCTATACTGACATGTTGGTGCAGTATAGCGTAGCTACACAAACTGTTCTTTAAATGTGGCTGAAATACGATTTTGGAAAAGAGTGGAGGGGAAAGTGGATGGGAATAAATGCAATTTATGCAATTCTATGTTTCTTTATGGCATTTTGAAACTTTAAAATCATTAAAACTACTTTCAATGTTGAACGTTATAATTTCAAGCTCCCAAATTGTAAACTTCATGACTGCAGTAATCCCGGGACAGGCTGAGAATAAACTGGAGAATTCACACAGAAGCAGCAGATTAGTGCATGTGGCTTATTGTGGATGCAGATGTCCCCTGCCGAGGCTCCAGCTGCTCATACAGTGAACTGCTGACTGACGGATGCTGTGTTGTTGACGTGTTTGCTTGGGATTTGTGTCCAGATGGCGGAGCAGCCTCCTTTCCCACCCACTATCTTGCATGCTATTCACCCTATTTTGCCAACCAAACCTAACACCTGATGTTCTGTCCCGGAGGTGGAAAGTTACAAATACTTTCTCTGTCATACGTCTGTACTTTTATTTCAGTTTGAATAAATGTAGGTATTGACTACTTCACTAGAGTAAGGTTTAGACAAGAGTAGTGAGTACCAGACCTCTCACAACTGATATTTTAGCTTTGTTGATATGAGGCTAAAATAACCATCCCTGAACCACAGGCTTGTAATAACCCATCAAATTACTCTCAAGGACAATTGCAAAATGAGTAACCCATTTTGTGACTTGCTCACAATCATAATGATTCAAACCCTAAAGTAACAAAGCACTTTTTTACTGAGCCATTTTACTTTAACGTGAGCAGTTTTCTTGTACAAGTACTGTTCCTTTGACATGAGTAACAATTTAAGTGACGTAGCAGCGCTTCTACTTGAGCAAAACATTGCAGTATTCTTTCCACCTCTGCTTCTGTAACATGATTGACAAAGCGATGGAGAATTTGAATTAACAATGAACAGCGACAGGTGAGGCGAGACAGAGATAGCAGGAAGATTAGAAGACAAAGACAAAGAGTTCAACCTTCCTCTTCAGCAGTCTAACTTGTCTAACTGATCTACAGGCAAGTCTGTCAGTGTGTGTGAGAGGATAGAGCCCTTCGTATCACGACACCATCCTTCCCCCCCATCTGATGGATAGAGAAAGACACTGCTCTCGGTAATTTGAACCACATTAGCAGAATGAAGTGGAGCGTTAAATGTCATCTCGTCAATTTGAGCTCTCGGTGCATCACCCCTGCAAGCACACTATCCTCCCAAAACTAGAACTCACAGCTCAGGACGAGGGCAGGATACTCACAGATAAAAAGGCGCCTTCTCCTTTGCCTGTTTTGGAAAGCTTTGCTGTTTTGGCTTTACGCTGCTCCTCCCTTCTTTTTGCACCTCTTGCTTAGAGGCGTCTAAGAGCGTGCGGGTTATCCTTTGTTTACACCTGCACGCGTGTCCTCAGGACCGGGGGGCGTGAGGACTGAGGTGCAGGCTGATGCTGGTGCTCCTGCCGGGGGCTGAGAGAGAAGCTGATCCCCCCCCTGGAGAGAGTGGATGGGAGAGCTTGGGTAGTCACAGAACAAGCACACACCACCCTGCTCTCATCTCTGTGAGTTAGATCCCCTTGCTGTTTTTGGACAAAAGATAATCCTCGCCCCACGCTCGTCTGATGATGATCACTCTCCCCCCCGCCCCCCCCCCCCGCCCATTTATTTCTGCTTGGGTCTCATCCCCCGTCGACTCCCACCTCCTCCCTCCGCCTCACCAATACTAATGCCCCCCTCAGGCTGTAATCCTGCTGTGATGATGTCATCCTTATGGGATGCTGTGTTATGACGGTTATGTAATCACACCTGCCTACCTTCTCCCTGGATCTCTCGGGTTGAACGCGGTGTGGATCAGCTGTTTTCTTTCCCTTCCCAGGTACGCATTCAGTCCATTGTGCGTCCGAGGTTTTAACGTGTTTAGCCCCCCCCCCCTCCTGCAAGCTGGAAAAAAAGATGGATGTTTCTCCTTCACCGCTGTTCCCTGGCAACAGCATCTCTTGCTCTCTCCCCCGTTCTTGCTCTCTCTCCCTCACTTTTTCTCACCATCTCTCTTAAGCACTCTCACTCATGATGAAAACCCCTCCTCCACATGAATTCCCCTCCTTTCTGTTGTTTTCCGCCTATGACGCTCGCAATTCATGATCCCACTCCCCTCCCTCCCTCCCTCCCTCTCTCTCTCTCTGTCCTCACAGTTGCACTAAGCTCTGGGCTACGTCAGTGAACACAGAGTGGCATCTCTCTGGTGGAGCAGCCATAGCGCTCCTTTCTTCTCCTGCTATTGGCTGTGTGGCAGAAATGCATCTTGGGGTGTGTTTACAATGTTCTATTAATAACGCTACTTTGCACAGCTCTGAAATACCTCAGTATGCCCAGACTTGTGGCAAAAGCATTTCTTTTTGCTGCATATCTAGAACACTGCGCCCACTGAAGGTTTTTCAGGATGGATGCACAGCAGAAACATGTTGGTGCTTGAAAGCTTACTCACACCATATTAATAAGTAATTGTGTTAAGAAATAATGAATAGATGCTCAAAAAGTTCTCTAAGGTTGTTTATTAAAGAGTGTAATCCTAAAAAAAGGCATACATAGCTTGATAAGTGTGTCTTGTTATGTGACCTTGGCTTTATTAAGTGGTTTGAGTCCTTTCAGTCAGTCAGTTGGAACGATCCTTTAAAATCCTCTTCCAGCATCACTCCTTCCAAATTTCTAAACCTCTTGAAAGCATTTCAAAAAGGGATGTTTAATTATTTCCACCAATCACAGTCCCAGTCAAAAACGAGGCTCAGGTGTGGCAGGGCAGGGCCAATTAGCCGTGTCTTTTTTTTTTTTTGGATTGGTATAAATCAACTGTCACTCCTACTTTGCCTTGTAAACAAATGATTTGCTTGTTTGAAAATGGTCATGTTGTCTGTGAGGTCAGTGGAGGGAGGCTGTAATGGTCTTTAGTACTATGTATCTTGTGGCTTTATCTTGAAATACAATACCGTTATGCAGTATATGTTTCTACACATGGTTCATGTATAATTGGGTCACCTCGTCCAACAGTTATCTTTTGCATGTTCACTTCCCTCCCACTAGATGGTGGAAGAGAGCTCATTTTGAGACAAGCCATCTTGATCTGCAATGCTGCAGGCAGGATACTGAGCCACCCTTTACATTTAATACATATATACCACATATACCACTTGTTAAACCCAGGTAAAGGATGGGCTAAACTTTATTTGTGACAATCCACCGTACACTATACTGTGCTAAGTAAATATAACACAAAATATTTTCATGAAATTGGAATTGAAGAGGTGCCGTTGACTTTCATTAAGAGTATATAGGTTAGTAGCCGAATGATTAGAATTGATGTCTTAGAAGGTGACTCAGCCAATCAGAACCGAGGACCAGAAATATCCATCTTCCAATAACTTCTTAGAGATGGACCTGCTGTAGACTGACCCCTTCTTAACACTTTGGCTTCAGTTCACAGGAAGGTGAGTAATTTAAACAGACCCAGAGTAATTAGATGATCCCGAGTCCTGCAAGGTTATTGTCCAGAGCTGTATGAGTCCTCTAATAGAGAGAGAGGTCCCCTTAGACTAGACCTGACCATCAAATGCTGATCAACAAATATACTGCATGTAGTTAACTGAACAACTACATGCACTTGAAATACATTTGATGACATCGCCTACACTACATCAGCATGAAAAAGGCAAAAATTCTGCACAAGTACTGAAATATGTTTGTGTGCATATTGTTGATATAATGCTCGCTTGGTTAACCAGTCATTCTGGATTCATGTATTTTTGCTTAAATATGTCTCTACTGCTCTAAAGGAGATTAATGCTTTGAACACACTTAGAATACTTAAAATTGAAAACATAAGAATGTAAAAGTATGAATGAGTGAGATGCAGATCTTTTTCCAAAGTTTTTGTCTGTTTTTATGTCCTGTGTTTCTCTGTTAAGCATTTTGTGGTAAACAGTTTTACCGAACATACTCAATAATACATTTATAAATAAACTTTATAAATAAATCTAATACTGTAGATTGCCCACCCCTCACTTAAGTTACAAAGCTTGCTAGGTTAGGACTTTGAGTGTCATGGTCCTAGCCCTACCCCCTGAGTTTCCTCGTGTTTTTACCTCCCCTGTTTGTCTCTGTCTGTCTCTTGTGGTTGTGTGTGTGTGTGTCCTGGGCGTGGCTCGCTCACCCAGCCCTACCTCTCCTCCACACCTGGCTTCCATCAACTCATCAAACCCTGCTGTATAAAAACCCCGGCTTCCCATCCACTCATCGCCAGATTGTTCTGCTATCTCCCATGGTAGAAACCCTCTTGGTCTTTTGAATTAACAAACTTGTACTCTTGTGAAATTTCATGTTTAACTGTTTGTCTTTGTCTACAGTGTTCCCCTGTGTGCCTCCTTCCTCGTGTCTCCTCGCCTGCCTGCTCCCGCCCCAGCCTGCTCCCCGGTTCCCTGTCCTCCCTCTGGTCTCTCCCGTCCCTGCCTCGCCTACCGGCTTCCCCTCCAACCTGCCTCCTCCGCCCCGGCCTCACCACTATGCCCCTCATCCCCCTAACCTGCTCATCACCTGTTTCCCATTAAAATCCTCTTTTCCCCTACTCCTGTCTCCGTGGTCTGCGTTTGGGTCCAGACACTAACTGACTCCTAACATTGAGTGGTGGTTTAAAGAGTTCTACAGCCCCATCACCTCTTAGAACTTGAAACTAGGCAGCTTCTGGGTTG
Organism: Hoplostethus mediterraneus; assembly: GCA_034670385.1. Lineage (NCBI taxonomy): Eukaryota > Metazoa > Chordata > Actinopteri > Trachichthyiformes > Trachichthyidae > Hoplostethus > Hoplostethus mediterraneus. The sequence continues at coordinate 1,767,909 of JAXDDW010000050.1, read as the reverse complement.
GGGCCACAGATCCATATTCGCTGTGAGTATTGTGGCCTATAGTTGCAGGGTCTGACATTCTCTTGGTGGGGCTTGACTGACCAGTGGTCCTGCATGGGTCAATGAATAGAGCATGGCACTAGCACTACCAGGTGTTAGTGGTTGAGCTCCTAATAGGGCCATCCCTTGTGTGCTCTCACAATACTATGTCACATTTGATAAATGTTTCCACCAAAGAACAGGAAACTGTGTGTGTGTGTGTCTGTGTGTGTGTTTGTGCGTGCACGCCACATTTAAGCATGAGATCCAGAACCCATATAATGTATATGCATATTGAGATGCAACCCTTGCAACCCTACTTCTATCGTTGAACCCTTCATCTAGTGCAGTAACTAGAGTTACTAGTTTAGTAACTAGTGTTACTAGATGATGCTTAATTTTGCAAGTTATTATTACCTTACAGTTTGTGATGTGTTTGTTCTGTGTTGTATTTATGTGTACATGATCCTTTAAGCCTAGATGTATAGTAACTAGTAGTATGGGTCAGGGTGAGGGTTAGTGAGCAGGGCAGCCAGAGGCCTACATCTTGAGGGTCTGTCCTGCTGCATCTCATGCCAAGGTAAAGTTTCTTCCATTGTCAGTAGGCTGCCAATTATGAGCTAAGCTCTTGAGCGGGTTTACTCCAGCCAATACATTGATACACATATCATCTTGACAGACAATAGCCAAGGTTTCAATTTGGAAAGTATAACGTGCAGCTCTTATTAATATAGCCATACGGATATTGATTTAAACTTCCCTATAGGTTGGATTTTAATATTACTAAAGTAGTCCTTTGGAGGCAGTTGGGTTCCTATCCAGTGGCCTTCGGCTCCTCTTACTCCCTCCTTTAGGACTAAAACACATCTACTTGAACTGAGCTATGGCATTCGTCATGAAGCAAATGTTGGGTGATAAGTTAAAGAATATGACCGGAGGTGGAGGTGGAGTTGGAGAAGAAGATGGTAAGGCAGGGAGCAAGTGGAAAGGAAACGGCGGAGTCCAAAGGCATGTCCAGGGAGGAGTTTGAGGAGTATCAGAAGCAACTGGTGGAAGAGAAGTGAGTAAGCAGATACGTACTCATACTACATCCTCATAGCAAGACTGATGACTGATTACACTCCTAACAAGTCTACTTAGTGATGACATATCTATACTAGAAACCTAAAATCTAACACAATGTATGAAATACCTACAAATTGAAGTGCATGTCTTAAGATAAGATAGATAGATAACTCTATAGCATTGTGTAAATATCTTTTGTAGATTTAAGTGAATAAAATGAGTGTGGGAAGGTTCATTGCTGAATGCTTGGATAAAGTGGCAAGCCATCACAGAGAAAGTGATATGACCTACATAGACAACAATTGGGGATTAGCGAGTGTGATTAGCCTTACTTAAAGTAGCTCCCATGACATATTTGTCTCTAAAGCACTTCTCACACAGACGCAAACAAAGCAGAAAGTATCAAACCTTCCTAGGATACAGGAGAGAATAAAGTACACTATAAAAAAAGAGAATCCAAAACAATTTACATCAGTTCAGTCAACTAATTTATTTTCTTCCTTGTAAAATGTAACTGCTTCAGTGGTTGAAGGAACTCATGAAGTACTCACTGACATAAGCAAGTCACAGATCAAGTTTAAATAACATGCAATGGAATGAAACCACTTCACATACTGTATAAAGTCTGCTTTGTAACAACTAAAAAGTAACTTCAATAACTTTAAACACCATTTGGTGGCATAATGCTGGCACAACTAAAAATACAATTAAAGGTAACATACTTTTAATGAGTTTGAAGACAAAGAAATACACCTGCAAGTTTCAGTAGTTGTGGCAAGTTGACTTTTTTGATGCAGTTTTTGTCCTATATGTTCGTTGTTATTTTACACATAAAAAGTCACCACAGTTCAATAAGGTCTCTGAATCTTGAAATTTTGAATTTGAATTTCTGAACTCTCAAGGTTGGCAAGTATGTGGGAAACCCCTTGACCACTTCAGGACAATATAAAGAGCAGTGTTGGGCTCGTTACTCATTTCAAAAGTAATGCTATTACTGTACTTATTACTCCTTGTAAGAAGTAATTTGTTACAGTACTCATTATATTACATTTCCTTTTCTGTACTTTCCCCTCCCCTAAACAAAAAACAGAGATTGTTTCCTCTTACCTTTAAATCACCTGATGACCAAATACTGCACAGCATAGTTTAAAGTTGACAATGATATTTTTATATTTCTTTCTTCTTCAAAGTAATGGGACATGTATATAAACATGTCCATCTTTAATCCAAGCTAGCTAGCTAGTGCATTGTGCAGTAATAAATAAATAAATAAATCCGGGGATGGAGATTCTTGGTTCATTAAATTTAAATGTGATATGAAGGGGGTGATCGGCGTAACAATTTCCTTCTCTGATTGGTAACTGTAATATTATTACTGAAATTGAAATAGTAAATCGTTACACTAGTCGTTACTGAGGAAAGTTAGCGCCCATTGCTGATGAGTAGCAGAAAGTTTAGCCACTTAGGAAATGTGTTCGATGGTCAATTTAGTTAACTTTTCTGTGATTGATAACTTACCTGACATTATTTGAATTTTCCTTCTGCACCAATTATATGCCAATCCTGTTTGGCCTTGGTCTGACAGTGTACGTGTGTGAGAGTGTGTGTTGCATGGGCTGTGTGTGAGCTTGGGCGGCTACCTGTGACGTGCGTGTGACATCAGTGGAAGGGAGCATGGCTTAGAAGGTAGCTTTAGGTGGGGGTTTATTCTGCTCGGGGCTCAAATTAGCCCGAGAAGCAGATTAGGCTCTGCAATAACTGTCTATCAGGAAGCCACTATTAAGCACGTCTCTCAGTCAGCGCGCTTTAAAAAAAACATCTATTTAAGCACCTTGTAATCTCAAGTGATTCTGACATGTTGAGTATTTTCAATTAAGTCAATACATGAATTTTAATGAAGTTAACATCTCATCATCCATGTTGAAGTATGGCAGGTCAGCTACAGTATCTCAGTCACATGAACATGATTTTATGCATTCATATTTTCAGGGTACCATAATTAGTTCATTAAAAGTTAAATCTAACATTGAATGGGAACTTTTACTTTTACTGAAATACCAGTGCAAGATCATTGTTGAGTATTTCTTAGAATTTCATTTGAAGTTGTTTCAAATTATATTTTTAGTTGTTGCACCAATTGTTTTCAAATATAGCTAGATTTCATTTGGTTATAGATAGAAAAATGAATGTTTCTGAGTAATGAGAATCAGTTAATACCACTTCAAGCCATTACAAACTCTCCTGTAATTTATCTGTTTAGGTGTATCCTTTTTGAATTCTTCATAAATTACCCATGAAGCATTTATAGTATGTCAAGATTAGGGATTGCACATTAGAACGCATTAACTAGTTGACTGAACTAGTTTAGATAAGCCACAAGACTCCTCCTCAATTTCAATTTCAAAGCTAGCTGAGTCACAGTTAAAGTCAATCCACAAAAGCCCAATACTGGTAGCCTATTGGTTTGTGACTATACACTGCAGCATCACACACTGGGAACTATTGTATTGCATTGAACTTGTAATGTGTTGCTAGTAAATAAACACTCAAATGGGACGGTCCAATGAAGTACAGTCAATGCTGATACCTTTTTCATATTAATACAATAGCTGGCACAGAGGATTAAGGGGAGGATTAAGGCCAAAATATCAAGTAGCCAAGTTTCTGTGCCAAGCTGCAACTCTTGGTGCAGCTAATCTGATAACGGCCTGACCATCAGGCCCCCACCCTTAAATAGACATGGGTCAAATTCAATGCCAATATGGAGATTGCCCCATAGTGAAGATGACGGTTACAGTTAAGAAGAAGTGGGCTTATGAGACCAATGACGTTAGTTCCAGACCGGACGGTTAAATACGGATGAAGGAAGTGAATAATTAACACTCCTCTCCCTCAAGACCTACTGCTGAAGTGCCCTTGACAAAAAGGTACTCAACCCTCAACTGCCCCAGTGGAGCTGCTGACAGTACAGTGGTAGTCCGGTGGTCTGATTTAGAAAAGTCAGAAAAGCTTCGAAGTAGACCCAATCTGCCTAACCAATGAATGATGAAAATCCCATAACAGAGCCAAAATGCATATAAAGATGTATTAATTTGATGTAACCATATTTGTCTCGGTTATTTATTTTATGTACTGGCTGTAATTGTGCTGACAGTCCTTCAAGTGTTTGTGGGATGGGGACCAGTAAAAAGTTGTAGTTCTGCTTTACTGCCGACCCTGAACTTTTGCAAATCCCATTGGCAGACACTGTTGGGATGCACATGGATTACAAATGAACTAAAACATAGAATTGCTATACTTGTGGTGCAATTGATTCCAAAATCTTCACTGTAAAACGACAAAGAAAGAACACACCAAGTATTTGAACTACATTCCCAGGTCAGGCTTTAAGTGAAAATCCACCTTAAAAAGACTCTTAAGCTCAAACTTAGAGATGAGCTAACCGTGGCTTTATTCTCGGATGTCATCAAGAGACCCTCCGTTGACACTGGCATGGAGACTGATTGTGTTGAGTGTCAAGCAACAGAGCTTGTCTTATGATGGCAAAAGAATCTTGAATCTTGGTTTCTATCATAAAATCAGAGACATTTGTTCATGATCATATATCTAGATTGAGTTGTCTAAGAACATATAACAAACATGAATTTATTTTAAGGATGTACATTACCTTTAAAATAAGATATTATAGTCCACTAGTTGGACTAGTTGATTAGTCTAATAAGATCGTGTTTGTTTGAAAGGGTAGATATGATCTCATTGATTTAGATCAACCCTCCTGGTGTGAAATGTTTTCCCTAGTTAACAACATTACTGAAATGTGATAATGCTGCTGATAATAAGACACTGACCTTTCTGGAAAGCTTTACCCAGCCAGCTGCTCCCTTGTTTAGCCTTTAACCTCTTAATGCATTGCCCTTCTGTTAGGGGTTAAAGGAAAGAGGCAAAGTGAACACAGATTAAGTCGAGATATGGGACAAATCCAAACCTGCCACTCAATTCATACGATTCTTATAGTAAATTGATTCTAAATAAATTGCCGTATGAATGATGTCTTGAAATTTCACTTTCCTAAGACTGAATGATTGTGGACTCATTTAAAGTTCCGGTTTTGCTGCAGTGTTGCATGTATAAAATTCATACTCCAAATAATCTGTATTGACTAGATTGAACAGTAAGTGTGGACTGTTAAAAGCAACCATGAATTGTATCGTTTCTGCCACTGATCAACCATATGTCTTCTGCAGGATTCAGCGTGATAAGGAGTTTGCCACGAAGAAGGCCGAGAGAGCCAATCTAAGGGTTGCACTGAGGGATAAATACCGACTTCCAGAAGTAAGGAGACATATGAATGTACAGTCACTTAAAGGACTACGCTGACTTTTGGGGAATTTGGTCCATTGGTGACCTTACCCAATATGTGTTGAGAGGATTGGCACCAAATTCATCTCTGTGAGTCTGGTAGATGGCTCTGTCTGAGGGGAATGCTAATGCTTTAGCATACAGTATGTTAAGAAACTGTATGCGATTAGCATTATCCCAAAAGTGAGAAAATGACCATGGCTGCATGGTTAGTTATTGGTTAGTTATTGGCATGGTTAGTTATTATAATGACACGTGTCTAAACCTGCCTGGCTTGTTTAGAGGATTGAGAAACTAAACATAAAATCTGACAAAAAGAATGAATGACAGAGGATCTCTCTTCCCACGAGACTTTGAGTGAAGTGAGTGAGAAGTTATCCAGAGGTTTCGTGCTGTTCATGCGTAATGAACTTGCCTAATGATTTTGTTTTCAGAAGTTATGAATCTACACCCCATTTATTAAAAACGAATGCCAACTTTGTATCACTCAATGGTCTATCTTCATTCAAACATCTTCATTCAAACATTCAAACCCGTATTTCAGCATGTTTCAAAATACTAAACATTTCTTCAAATCATTAACTTCTGGTCGTGACGTTCTTCAGAATTTCAAAGATCAAATGACTGTTGCCTTTGTTCCTTTTTGCATTTTTTGTCACAGTGTGCTCAGGATGATGCAACAGTTCAAATGGCTGGAGAGGACATTGACCTCCCAGAGGACCTCGCTAAGATGGTGGACGAAGACGAGGAAGAGCAGGTGACCAATGATTCATTTCTCGGGAAACTTCAAAACATGGATGTGGATGCACTGAAAACCAAAGCCCAGGTCACAATCACAGAGATGAAGCAGACCGCCGAGCAGAAGTGTACTGTGATGTGAATGACCTAAAGATGTCTTAGGCTGTTCTACTTTTGATCATATGAGTCTCAGGCCATTTGAAATGAATTCATTTGAAATCTACTAATGATTTGTATGATGAATGATTTCAACTTATTCAGATTTTACAATTGTCATTATAAATAAATTTGTCTTTCCAAAATCATTTTCCACCCTTGCATAAGAACTCATGAGCTGCACTGTACAGTAAGAAAACCCTGGTTCGAAAAGTGAAAGAAGTTTTTAATTTTATGTATTAAAAATATTCTTTGAATAAGAACTGATCCTGTTTTGTGATGATTCTGCTTTGTTTTAAAGGTAAAGGTTTTCCAGTTCACCGATCCTAGCTCTATAGTCTGATGAGAATTAGACTTTAAGTGAAGGAAGCCTCAACCGTGGGTCAACCGAGGCCTGGTTGTACAAGGAAGGGCCTAATCTGGGCTAAATGGAGGCTAAGGGTTAACTCCTTGATGGCTGTTGTGACAAACCAAAAGATTAAAAGATAAAGTACCTAAATGTTTCAAAGGGTTTTGTCTTTCCTAATGAGGCCAAAAGCATGGGATTAAATGATAATCAAACAAACTGGATGGCGTCCCTCTATGGTCTAGTAACTCAGTTGACTTCGTTGACAGTGAAAGACATCACAAAAACTATCTGGATGTGGTGCCTCTGTGCACCTTGATTACACATTAGAATGGGTTTTAAGTTGTCAATAACAATTCAAATGGAATATAATAGTACATTAAGTATCTTAATGTGATGGGAATACAGTTAAACTTGTTGCCCTGTTGCTTCACTCTGTTGTTTAAGAGTCACACTAGCTATAGTTACACTTTTTCAGCAGGATAAAGGGAAATCAGCCCGATTTATTTTATGTTCGCTGAAAAATCTTTTGGGATTTTTTTCTACTCTAACTGTATGAGACACTGTCGATTGAAGTTTTGAAGATTTGGGAAATGATGGAACACTTCAAACCATTAAAAGGAAAAAAAATGATATTGTACATTTGGGAAACACAGCAACAGAGCTCGCATGAGGCCAGATTATTTCAGGATGTGGGTCGCCCAAAATGATCAAAACACAAAGAGGATTGAACCAGATATCAGCGAGTACACCTAGTGCTGTACAATCTGTAGAGACAGCTATTCTCTGTAACTTTAGCTCGGGTTGATCACATGACAAGTCTCTCAGCCTTTTACCCTCCCTTTCCATCATCTCCCTGTCATCCCCCTGCTGCTCCCCATCCCCCTTTCCCCCTGTAAGCTGACACAGCGCCTTTAAACGTTAGCTGCTTTCTTCCTAATAGGATCTCTGGGACTTAAATTGTCATTTGATAAAACTAAGCAGCTTGATAGCTATGCTGCACCCTCTTAACCAATTTGTACTCAATTAGGATAATAGGGAAACAAGCAAAGAGGGACAGCCTTAATATATTAACGTGATAAAATGATTATCAATTTCCCTCATCTATGTTGTCATGTTACTTCATTTAAGACTTAGGAGGCGTCAGGACCATGCAGTGGGTCTCACATGCGATTTAGCCGTTAATCAAGCGGACCAGTAAAGGATGATGGGATAAATCAGACCTGGATGTGTGTTCATGTGAAAAATGATCCATCTACAGCACACTTGGGATTTCCAAACACAAATCTAAAAATGGTGTCAACGGCAGTGGCTCTTTTTAGTCTATCAGCTTGGAGGATATAATTTTAGAGCAAGCTTTTCCAGAGCCGGGAAACAAAATCATATGTCTCTTGAGAGTCAACATTAAACCTGACACGGTTTCTAAAAAATGCATTTCCTGTCAGGTCTTAAAATGTTTTAACCCACAATATTCACAATGAGGATTGTACAGGTCTGTAATCTGTTGTAATCAGGCAGTACCAAGTTTTTACATACAGGTATGTTCCCAGGTATGTAATATACTAGGCAAAATGAGGTAAGGCTTTTGAGTTTTGAGTTCTCATGATTTTGCTGATTAGGTTTTTCAGAATGTGCATACTGTAGGTAATATATGATGAAAATGAGTTTCCTAACTACAACTGGATCATGTAATTAGTCAGCTAAATTTCTTCCCAGTTGCTAAATAGTGAGGCTAATTAATATCCACCTTCAAGTCCACTTAACAAATGGCTGCCTGAAGGTATCAGCTTACTAAGGCAACTTAGTATGTTGTTTTCAACATTAATGCATTGCTCGATGAACATTATGAAATATTGGCACAGTAAGTTTGACATCACATAAAAAAAACATAACCCGAATGGCAACTATTTTTAGGAGAAAAAGCTAAAATGATACCAGTACAACTGATTAATGAATTGATTCATGAAGAAAGAACATGTTTTTGTCCTTTCCTTATAGGCTGACAACAGAGGAACATGGCTTTGTAAAGCTCCCTGCCTGCCTGACTTTCATTACAGTCGCCATATGGCCGCAACCTTCTTTATGGCAAAGCCCTGCTATAGGTGCACCTTTTAAGTCGTTCATTTTATTCTGCTGGCAACAAAGCTCATCACACACAGACAAAAGTAATGGGCTTTGCAGTCTGTGCTTTCATGGAAAACAACTCTGACAACCAAGAAAGGACGGGCAGCCAAAGCCACTTAACCCACAGTCATCTAGCTCTTTGCACACATTGGTAATGGGGCCTCGTATGACTTTAAACTTGTTAGCATTTACCAGGGAAGTTCATTTGGCATGGACAAATCTTGCAGAGAGATCTGAAGTTTCTACACACCTCCCTGACTCCCTGAAGATGACAATATAGCGGATGGAAGGAACCTTTTTCCCCCAATGTCATTTTCACATTCAAAACAATTATTATTTGAATCATATTTTTGTTGTATGAAATGCACATGAACGGAGAACTTGAGAACATATGAAGAGTTAAATGAAGAGTAAAAATGATTAGCAATATGATGATTGTACACCAATTTTTCATGTTGGACTTTCTGTTTGGAGTGCAAAGAACTACTAAATTTATCTTCAGATAGATGAGGTGAGGTCAGAGGAAATCTCTAGTGAAGTCTTTAGGCTCATTAAGGATAGGGTTGATCTCTGTGACACCAACTGTAGCTGCCACAGCTTTGGATGTGCCAGCTGGCAAAGGAGAAACCTACAGACTACAGGATATGTTGCCCCCAACGTCCTCAAGTCCAAGAGGCCGAGCAGTTATAGCAACATTTTCCATCTAATGTTTCTCCAGGGGTATTTCCTCTTTGAAACAGATGCAGATGATTGCTTGTCACAGTCACATTTTGAAGGGTTAATAAAGTTCAACATTCAGTCTTGGCTACTAATTGACTGTGTTTGACTTAATTACACTAAACAGAGCAATATTACTGATTCATTCTCTCCTCTAGACCTGAACTTTAACTGCTATTACAAAGACAGTACAATTTAGCACTAATCACAGTAACTCTTAAAATAATCTCTGAAATCAGGAAATCATTGAAACCATTGCTTATTCTCCCTCCCACAAATGAAGGTAAATAAAAATTGCATTGAACAATAAGTGGTTCATTGCTTTTTTTTTATTGTAGCCTCCCACTCCAAATGTGAAGATGTTTATAGAGAAGGACCTGTTTGAATAAAGCTGTTTTATGAATACAAGTCTGTGTGTAGCCATTCTAGTTAAAGTCCATCTCTGTGTCTTTTCTCCCTTACATTGTCTATAATGAAGGGATTAGCGAAAACTCTGAGTACGAGCCATTATCTTTCAGACAATAGATTTTTTGAAAGAAAGTTTTGTCAAGGCTTCATTAGCAATGGCCTCCCTCTGTGGTCTGAATGCAGGGCACATTTGGAGCAATTACTTGACCAGAAAACAACTGTCAGTCATTCTTAAAGGGGAAGGATTCCAATTAATAAACCTCTTAAACCCTTTGGTTTTACTACCATTCCCTGCAAGCTTTGGTGTCCTGTGTGGTTAAGGAGAGTTTTGTCAGGAGAGAAAGACATTCCATGTGCTTGTTGCACAGGACTCCAATGGTAGTTCCCTTGCTCACTTGTGTGCAGGGGATTTAGAGGACTTAACGGGGAGTAGCAAGTGCCTACAGTAGATATCGGAAGTGTCATTTGTCTACTTATGGGCTAGAGAGCCAACATGTGCACAGCCTAGCCTGTGATAGAAACCTGAAGGGGGGTAAGATAACTTTATTTATTTTACCTACAGTGCATTTTGTCAGTTAGAACTGTTATTGCTAATTGGTTTCCCATATGAATTATTTGTATTTCAGTTGCACTTATATAAACTGGAGTTGTAGCTTGATAATCTTTAACAAAGAGAAAAAAATTAAAATAAGTGTATAAAAAGTTGAGGTTAGTGATCACAATTGTTCTTTTCTACACTGAACACTTAGTTTCACACACTAAATGTGGTCATATGCATCGATCCGAGCAGTGTTAGTATGCAATGCAAAGATTTTTAATCATTAACTCTTGAATTCTAGCTTATCAATTCTTTTCCTTTAAAAAACTTTCAAAAAGTCTGGCTCAATTTGTTGACAGATGGCATATTTGTGGTCAATACACATGGCAGTTTATGATGGGGCTTATCCACTGGACAAAGTAATTATAACATTATAAAAATAGCATTGACAATCTTTTTCAAGAGTTTTCTCATGTTTTTCTCTTTTTCCTCACTTCTCTTTGCAGACAATAATATAAGTCTTTGTCTGTTGGCTCTACTTTCTCTTTTGTGGAAACAATATATTCCACCCCAATGAAGTGATCCTGGAAGAATACGACCCTTTGACTCGGCCTCACATCAAGCTGTTCCATCGCATGTGTAGAGGGACCACTGCTCTGTAGGACAACTGCTCTACCTCGTCTCACGTAGTGGCATTTATTTCTGACAAGGAAGTGAGAGAGTGTCTCCAAGGGCTCGGATGCATTTGTCAATGGATGCCCTGGGAATTGTGGACGATGGTTGCCTGGACAACTATGACATGGGGAAAGGTGCAGGGTCGAGTGCTGGAGGACGGGTCCACAGCATCGATGTTATACTTGGATTCAGTAAAGACCAGGACCCGTTACTCCAACCAGTTGGAGATGACGAGACCCACAAGGCCAATGGAGAGAACCTAGAGGACCCTGAGAAGCAGGTTGCCTCTGACCCCTATGGACACCTTCCAGGCTTGGGCGACAGCTCACAACACTCTTCCTACCATGGTGAGTCTTGCATTGAAATGACAGTTTTCATGATCATAGTGAGTTAGTTTGATTTTGGCTGTAAGTATGACTGACCAGCACACAAAGGAAGAATTTGGTCAGTATTAAGTTACAGTTTCCTTGACAGAGTTTGTGCAGAATTTGCTGATTTTCAAAATGAATTACACAGCAACGTTTTTGAAAGGTGGATGTGATGCTTAGAAAAGGAGGTGCACAGATGCCATGCCTTGTCAAAAACGTACTCTATTTTAGGCCATTTTGGATGTACTTGCATCCATCTACAGACTAATACATGCCTCATCTCTGGTAAAGCACACTTTCATTTAACCATTTGTTCTCCCATTCGGAGTACAGCCATAGAAATATTGAGACCAGCCAAGGAAAGGCTAGACTGATAATATTCGTTTTGCTAGCGAGCGTCCTGGCTTGTGGTTAAGCAGTGAGTTAACTTAGTCCGTAGCTAGCTGTTGAGCTAGAGAGCAACCTTGTTATCTCAACTAAACTACAATGCTAACTAGAGATGTTACATTTGAAAATAAATGTTGTTTTATACGTACTTCAACCTTCCAATACGTTTTGCTGTGATGTAAAAATAATATCATACTCACACCCAACATGCTCTGAACATACTGATGTTCTGTAACTTGTATTCTCTCAAAGAAATTAGGGAAAACAAGTTACATGTTAAAGGCTCATTATGTGGTTATTTTTCTAACAAAATTATCACTTTTAGAATCACTTTTAGTATCACTGTTAGACAGTAGAAAATGACAGCAAATGTTGACGCATTCAGTATATTGCCATAGCTACTTGACAGCTTACACGGCTGATGGCTGGCTGAGCCATTCGTATAGTCATACTTTCAATCCATTAGATTAGATGAAACTTTAATGATCCCATGTGGGGAAACCTGGCCTATTTATCTGTTTGAGACCCTCCAGGATTTTATGATTTTATGACAGCAAGATTTTTGGCAAAATTAACAGTTCAATGCAAATATTAAGCAAAGGTGTTATCTTTTATCAAAACAATTTTGGATTTACAGCTATTGACGTTATGAGTTTGATGCAGTTGAGGCTAGTATCTTTAGCCAAAATAAAGTACATTCCCCTATAAAACCCTGGGCATTTCCCAAGACCAGTCTAGAGACTTATATCTTCAAGAAAATGTACCTGATTTCAAGTTTAATCCTCAGTTGACCACACAACATCCAAAGTTAACAAGGTTAAGATGGGATAATGCTGATGTTGAAAAACATGGTAATTGTAAAACTGGTTTTAATTAATTCAGGAAAGAAACACCTATTGGCTGCAATTCTCGTTAGGCAAAGAAGGTGTGTCATTCATTTCCGAATCAGGGCATAAATGGGACCTTGAAAACATTTTGTTCTTTAAATGTTACAATGACTACCTTGAGGACACTGCTTTTGCTGCTTGGCATCATTATTCCAAGCCAATGGTCTGACGAATCTTGCCTAAAACGATGTGGCATGATTAATGAGCTTTGGTTCACCACACACAAGGTCCGCTTGCACTCCATCCATCCATTTCTTGAAATAGACAATCTGAACTGTGACTGTTTACTTGGACTGTGCAGAAGCCAAGTAAAGTCCCTTGTTAGATTAGAGGAGGCGGGGACTCGCAGGTTTAACCGGTAGCATCTGTCCTCATGGGATTACTGCAGAGGAAGAATTCAGTGAAAGACGTGATGTCATTTGGACAGGCCAGCCTCCTGGAGTTCACATCTAAATTAACCTCCATGGCCCTCTATGTGTTAACAGTGTAAACGGCATCGATGAATAGGCTTTACATTACATTACAGTCATTTAGCAGACGCTTTTATCCAAAGCGACGTACAGTGCATTCAATGGTTCATTGTTCAGTGCATTCAACTGTTCAGGTGGCTATGTATTGTAAAAAGAGAAGATGAGAATTCACCTTTTGATCAGCATAGCTTAGTTCATCGGACAATTTTTTAAATATGTTTTTAAAACTTACATGCATTTTAAAATGATCAATGATAACACAAAAAATAAAAGAATTTTTGCAGTAGTAATTTGTCTTAAAACTAGAGAAAAGGACAGAGACCACTCAAAGTACATGAAGAAAATTGATTCATAAGAAAAACCGTAACCATAACGCCTAACCCTTCTACTGGTGCCCACACCTACCATGACACTAACCATTTCTGTGACACCTAAAGCTTTTCCACCATTAACAGGGCCTTGTACCAGGATTGACTGGTATATTTACAAAATGCACCGAGCAAAGTTGAATGCTAATAAAACTTTACCCTTGTGGTTAGAAATGTAGCCTGTTGCACCACTTAAACTTGAATTAACAGTTTCATCTGCTGAAATAGTTCCAACGTAGCCATAACTTACAACTTAAAACGCACTCCTACTCACGCTAGGTGGAAGGTCTTCAGTGAAATAGCCGTTGGCATGACACGGCGATTTGATGGACGGGGAAACCTGCTGGAGGACCGCCATGACATTAGATTATTGAACCTTTGAAGAACCAGAACAATTTTAGCTAGCTTACGATGAATTCAACAATGTTTTTCCACCCTGTTAGTGATATAACTGATGAAATTAAAACATTTGATGTCACTATTATTGTCTGGGTTAATTAAGTCTTTGATTTACTGGTTGATTTACTGGTTGATTTACTGGTTGTCTGTCTAACCTAAACTAGCTAGGCTCATCCTCTTTAGCTACTGTGTAAATTAGCTACTATTAACTTAGGCTACCGTTAATTGGGGCAGGAGAAATTGATTTTGACTCACATGTTACTGGCCCCAGAAGGTTAAGTCTCCATGGTGCAACTAAACAAAGACACTTCTTTAATGTCAGACTAACTAGTTCTAACATAATGTTGAGTGTAGACCTTACACCCTAACTTACCATCCAACACATGTTCAGTTGGTGCAACAGGCTGCAAGAACCTTGATTGCTCTACTCAACCCCCCCCCCCCCAGGCTTTCTTTAAGAGCATAGCCTCAACTAGCACTCAATTAGCTCCATCCTACTCTACCCTGAGTCCCTTGGCTGTACTCAGCCTTGGTGATCCAAATACAAGTTGCCAAGATGTGAGCTTTGCCAAAAGCTTTAAACCAACCAACCAAAGCTTTTTTACTTAACCGTAAAAATACTTCAAATTAGAGATCTGAATAAATACTTAGCAGTCATTACAAGTAAAGTACTTTTAATCCTTGTAACATTCATGTGTATCCTCTCTGTCGTCATCATTTTAGAATCAGACCTTTTCTCCAGTGATAAGTGTGACGGGGAGATAAGCAACCAGCAAAACGAGGTGGATGATAACGAGAGGTCTCCGGAGCCCGCTAAAGAGGAAGACCACCCTAAGAAGAAGCACAGGAGGAATCGCACCACCTTCACCACATATCAGCTCCATGAGCTGGAGCGGGCTTTTGAGAAGTCCCACTACCCAGACGTCTACAGCCGCGAGGAGTTGGCCATGAAGGTCAACCTGCCGGAGGTCCGTGTTCAGGTATGGACTTTCTCATTGACTAATGGGTGGCATGGAGACCTAGTGGTTAGAGAGCCTGTCCTGTCCAGAGAGTCACAGGTTCAATCCCTGTAGCTGTGTAGGCCTGTTTACCTCTTTCCCTATAGGCCTTTATATGTGTCATTACTTAGACATACCTTCCTCCAGGTATGAGCTAATGGGTCCTTTGGTATTTTAAGTATGTTGGGTCGTCACTATTTGTATATGCCATGAGAAATTTCTTGACAAAGGTCTTGTACAGAAACGTCTACAGGCAATAAAAGACACAGCAGGGATTGATGATAAACGTCCACACCATAGGCACTGGGAAAGTTTCAGACTCCCAAATACAAAAATCACCTCTGCAACAGCCATGGCAGCAGAACCACAGCCACATATATCATCTATCTCAGATTTAAGCACTACATTTATGAATGAATGAACATTTTTCTTCATCAATGCCTCTGTGCTAATGCATTCTTCTCACTGCATCTCACTGCATCGTCCTCTGTCCAGGTTTGGTTCCAGAACCGCAGGGCCAAGTGGAGGCGTCAAGAGAAGATGGACACCAGCACTATGAAGCTCCATGATTCCCCCATGCTGTCCTTCAACCGCCCCCCTATGCCCTCCAGCGTGGGACCAATGACCAACCCCATGCCCCTGGATCCCTGGCTCACCTCGCCCATGTCCAGTGCCACGCCCATGCATACCATCCCAGGGTTCATGGGCTCACCGCAAGGCCTACAGCCTGCCTATCCCAGCCACAGCTTCCTCAATACCCCCCCTGGCATGGTCCAAGGCATGCAGTCCATGCCACCACCTCCCTACCAGTGCCCGCCCAGCTTCAATGACAAGTACCCTATGGAGGACGACAGGAGTTCCAGCATCGCAGCACTCAGGATGAAGGCCAAAGAGCACATTCAGTCAATGGATAAAACCTGGCAACACATGTGATCTGTCAGAAACATTCTGGATTGATTTTAAGCTGCTCAAGTGAATGTTTACAAATTGTTTTTTTCACCGCTGGTTTCATGTTACAATGAAGATGATACATGGCACCAAAGGAGTTTGAAAGTCAGATATTTTTGGAGCGACAATAATGAATAATTCTCAAAATGAACGTCCTGTGAACAGGAACAGTTCTCTTTAAAAATGTAATTAATTTTGAATGAACAACTGATCAGCCCCAAGGGGAAATGATCTAAATGTCTGTCAGTTTTTTTTGGACTTTTTTTGGGGAGATTTGTCCTGTCTCATGTTTGACACATCTATTTTGGTTTATCCCGAGTTGCTACGCTGTTTGGAAATAGAGGTTTTTGGTTAGTGAGGAGCTAATCCTCTATGTGGACGTATTGATTGATGCTGGAAATTGTCATTTTGAATATACCATGTTTGTTTGATGCATTTCAGATTACAGTATTGACAACCTGGAATATAAGAGAAGCTAAGTAGAGCCATGCGGTTACTTGTGAAGATATTTTTATATTGGGATTTATTAGTTGAAAGCAAAGTTTTCCAACAAATCCATATATGAACATTTGTTGTCTTAATTGTGGAGGTGTTATAGGCATTTTTGTGGATGTGAGTCTTTAACCCTAACCCTAGCTCCCTATGCCACGGCTTCCCCGTCAGATTTTACCGCTGCCCTGAAGCGGCTACATTGATCTGAGGAATGATGAACACTGTGCTGCTCAGGGGAATTTATTTAGCAGTCCTGACAGGCAAATATCTCCTCCTCAGAACCTGATAGTTTTTGGTGTTAACGAGCACCCATGATGGCTGCTTTTTTTTCTTTTTTTCTTTTAGTTGCTTTGAAAAGCTCAATAAGCACACTCAGATGTACCACCTCTCCCACGTTAGTTCTGATTTTGATTTGGGTTTGATTCGCAATATAAGCTTCACATTTCAAGAATTTCACCAGAAAGATGCCCCTGATTGTGACCTGACGGGGGAGGTTTTAGGAAGTCACAGAGCGTAATCTGCCCCAGAAGCTAATTTGAACAGACAGGCATACCTCTTAACACCTAATTACTGCCTTTAAAGCGATTAACCGTAGGTTCTCAACGATAGACAGAATGCCCTAAGATGCCCCCAAAAACCTTTTCAAGACCTGATAAAACCTGTGCCCTTACCTCAGTCTTGGTTGGCCGTTTAGATTGTTTCTGGTTTATAGATACCACACAACACATGTTGCTGCTTTTTATTCACTGTACTAATCCTCATCCTTATTAGCAAATGATGCTCTTCATTGCATTGTTGACAAAATGTTGACCTTATACAGGTGGATTTAATGTGGGAGAGTTAATGGGTGCTGGCAGCCTCTCTTACCTCTTGGAAATAGCACTGGTTGCTGTAGGTGTTGGATCACAACTATTTAGAAGGGGATTACATTGTACTGACGTCACTCAGACACATATGGTCATGGTCAGATTGTATGTATGTGTTTATATGTGTGTCTGGTGTGTGTGCATGGATGCAGGGGGGGTGAGGGGGGGGTCACTCTGCTGGGTCAGTGAAGCAAAAATCTTTTTGTCTGTGACTCTTGGAAGAAAACACAAGACAAACTAATGATAGGAAATTAGATGGACAACACAACCAATGCAGATACTGGACTACTGGTCCACTACCAGATAGTGGACTTCGTCATGTTATATCAAAGGAAATAAAAGAATAGGGACATTTTATCCATGCTTTCTGTTGTTTGTCAAGACTCCAATGTCATTAGTGTAGGGTTAACTAACACATATCTAAAGGTGATGATGACAACATCCACAATACTTTCAGGCAGTAGAGGAGAGCAAATCTTTTTCTGGCCAGGGAAGGAAGAGATTTGGTAAATGAAACAAATCCATTGCAAATCTTATAAAGAACAGCAATGTTGCTCATCTACATTGATTCAGAAAGTTATATATTATGGCCTTTAGAAATGGCAGCACCCACACTGTGTTGTTTTTAGAGATTTTTTTTGTTTTTTGTTATTATAATCCCTGTTGGTAACAGTGGACCAAAAAGCCAAAGAAACCAAAAAGGAACATTTCTTTTTGACTAGAAGACACATTTATAAATGCGACAATGTTTAAGTTGTTTACTATGTTTAATTATTTGTTTTGCTGTTTTCCGTATCACCACATATCATTTCTACTCATTCTATTCATTTCAAGTCTCTAGAGTTTGACTTTCATGTTCCATGTGCAAAATGCAGAATAAAGATACGGTAGCACTCCTGGAGACACCGTGTGATTGCGGATCCTGTTTTTCTTTCCACACATGCATTAGCGAGCCACCGACATGACTTAGTGCCGTTAATGAGTGCTGGTGTACAATAGGCCAATGTAAGCTGTGACAGAGGGAGCCGGCCTGAGGGAGACCTGTTGTGTTCAACCAGGCCTGTGGATCCTTGCCAGGCCGTTAGGCAGATGAGGCTCCACTCCATCAGGCCTCACCAGGGGTGTCAGGAGGCCCCGGCTGCTAGGCTGCAGGGGCCACTAGGGCTCATGGTCAGATTGCCCTCTAGTAGCCTGTGTGGCCTGGCTGCTCCAATTTATTTTTGCAAGTGAAGATGTGTATAGATGTCTATGTTGCGTGTGAGTCATGTACAGGGATGTAGTAGAGGGTAAACCCACCTAAACTCAGTTTATCCACCTTTTTTGTCAAATAGTTTACTCAATTTTCTAGAAAATATGAAGATGTTTTATATATTTATTTGTATATTTATGGATAATTTGCACCATCTGTGTCAATTGCTTGCCAAAGCAGAGTATTGATGATATTGAGCTAGGTCTGGACTTGGGCCTATTACCTGTTAGAATACACTATTTCAAACTCACAGCCTTTTGTCAAAAACAAAGACATCACCCTTTTTACATGCTGGCTGGGCTGCCACTACATTGTTGCTCCAGCCCGAGAGGAAGAATTGTTTAGAAAATCATCTAGTACCAATACAGATAGATGCAGCATAGGGAGACTTCTTCAGCGGGTACCACTCTACACATATCCCCATATTCAGGCTGGACATAAGGTCAGAAAGGCCTCAGCATGTAAAGAGATTAGTGTTTGAGACTTGGACATCCTGGTCTCGTTTACTTCTTTAGACCCCCACCCCAACTATACTTTTAAAATGTTGCATCAACTCAGCATAAGGTGCAGCTTACTGACCAACAGTAGACAGAGACTATAGTTGTACTAGTCAGCTCATATTTAGGAATATTTGTAACTGTTTGAATGTGTTGCTCAGCAAACCCTCTGTAAATATTTGTTTTTGTCAAAATCATTATAATTTCCATAGAGACTATTCCATTACATAGCACAAAGCATCAACAGAGTCATTATCAAAGCAGTGGGTATTGGTTCTTCATATTCATGTGAGAAAACAGGGAGTGAAAAAGAACAATAGGATGCAGAATTAAAAACAGCAGCTACACCTTATACATTCACATCTCTAATATGCCTGAGCTCTTTGGCAGTAATAGGACCTTCAGTGAAAAGTATAGATGAAATGTATATGCTTATATTTAGTGATAAACAAAGTAACTTTCTGCTCACCAAACCTGTGTCAGAAGGACTTTCGCAGTTGTAGCAACGCCCAGAATTTGGAAGAGAAACACTCAGAACTAGTAATTAATAACACACATTATTATGTTGCTTTGCTTGACCAAGCGTGACCCTAGCTGGGGCCCAGGCTCCAGTTAACAGGCTGACTAGCGGGATGTGGTCCACGGTGGAAATAATAAGGGAAAGGAGCGGAATTAATTGGGTTTGATTAAGAACACTTTTCAAAGGGACACTATTTTCCCCTCTTGACATAATTGGGGATCAGTCGGAGGGTGGGGGTGATTTGATGGCTGGCGCCAGTTCCTTGTCTTCTTTCCCAAGGTTCACTCTGAGAAAAAGGACATGTCAGTCAGACAGACCCCCTCTCCACTCCCCACCCAGCCTGACCTACCACTGATGCCCCTTTCAACACATACACGTGCACGCACACATGCATGCATGCACAGATGCTCACATCATGCATGCACACAGACGCAGTTGACACACAATTCAGACAAGTCCCTAAAAAGGGGAATATTAGACTTTTGGCGCCCTCTACTGGACTGTCAATAAATCGCTAGCGTTCAGATGATCAACATGACCACTGATTCTGGATCAGCCGGTGAAGGCGACCTATGTTTCGTGGTCTACTGTCATTGGTTCAGGCACACCATCGTTTCATCCAATGACAGTTAGACATCTGTTCGCTGGAGCAACTCTAACATTTCCCGTCTCTTCCTTTTGCACAAGATTTTCAATTACAAGGACGTTGTCAGCAGTAGAAAAGAGGACTGAGGTGGAAAAATGCATCTCTTGGGTGTATTCACGATATTTCTAACAGCGTACTGCGTCCATGCAACAGTGTACTTTCGAGAACAATTTCTCGATGGGGGTAAGTTTGGTCTTATTTCTTATTTAGGAGCTTAATTCATTGCACGCTAGCTCCACTTACCTACCTTCCCTGTCAGCCCCATTAGCCAAATGGTTTCAGAATCTATATCTCTAAACGAAAGTGTTTGATTTAATAATAATTAACGGTTAAGTGAATAATACTTGTTTATCAGCTCGCTAGCTCTCTTCTGTAACCTTTACCGTTAGCTAGCTAGCAAGGCCCCGGAAGCTAACGTTAAGCCACTGACAACTAGTAACGTTAGTGGCCTAAAGTTAGCAGTCCAGTCCCCTTGAAATTAGCAATATACTTGCAATGAGAAAATCAGTTTACTGTTTTGACAGCCACATCTCTTAAATGAGTTAGTTACCTAGTGTCAGTGACCTTCAGGAGACGTTAGGCTGTATTTGGAAGAGGAGCAGCAAGTTCTAACGTTAGTATTTCTAACTCAATGATTTCTGTCCAGATGAATGGAGAAGTCGCTGGATTGACTCCAAACACAAGTCTGACTATGGACAGTGGAAACTGACCGCTGGCAACTTCTATGGAGATGCTGAGAATGACAAAGGTAAACTCCTATATCCTGAGCAAGAATAAGAGGTGATTCTGTTTGATCATGGCTGGAGGCTATATTCATTATGTTCAAAAAGAAACGTGCCAAGGCGCTGCAGTTAAAGCATCCGGTTACTGGGCAAACAATATTTCAGGTCAAACAGGAGCGCCAATGCAGTAGGCTGTTTGCCTTTATTGGCTCTTATTATCTGCAGCTCAAATGCCTTGGCGTCTTCCTTTTGAAATACAATTCCAACCCCGACAGTC
This sequence comes from Hoplostethus mediterraneus, assembly GCA_034670385.1. Lineage (NCBI taxonomy): Eukaryota > Metazoa > Chordata > Actinopteri > Trachichthyiformes > Trachichthyidae > Hoplostethus > Hoplostethus mediterraneus. The sequence goes on along the minus strand of JAXDDW010000050.1, from coordinate 1,746,671 downwards.
AAAGAGCACCCATTTAGTGTCACCCAGAAAAGCACACCTTTTTAATATTTGTCTGTCTATACGTATGCATTTATTTTTTTCAGGACTGCAGACAAGCCAGGATGCCCGCTTCTATGCCACCTCTGCCAGTTTTGAGCCCTTTAGCAATGAGGGCAAGACTCTGGTCATACAGTTTTCAGTGAAACATGAGCAAAAGATTGACTGTGGTGGTGGCTACGTGAAGGTCTTCCCCTCTGGCCTGGATCAGGCTGCCATGCATGGAGACTCCCAGTACTACATCATGTTTGGTGAGTGATGAAGAATCATAGCCATGGCTCTCATGGGCCTTGAAAATCCCCTGAAAGTTTGTGGATTTGAGAAAAATATAACTCTTGGACCATTCCACTCATGGTCACTTTGTATCATCGTGGCTGTAACTCATAGTGTTGATTTCCTTTACAAAGGCCCTGATATCTGCGGCTACAGCACCAAGAAGGTCCACGTCATCTTCAATTACAAGGGCAAGAATCACCTCATCAAGAAGGAGATTAAGTGCAAGGTAATTCTGGTATTTTTTTAATGAATTATATTTTTTCTTGATACAAATACACACACCACACCCCTGTCCCATCACACCCAAACGGCTTAATCTAAATACCTCTCTGTTTCCGTCAGGACGACGAGCTGACCCACCTGTACACGCTGATCCTGAATCCTGATCAGACCTATGAGGTGAAAATTGACAATGAGAAGGTGGAATCAGGCAGTCTGGAGGATGACTGGGACCTCCTGCCTCCTAAGAAAATTAAGGACCCCGAGGCCAAGAAGCCAGAGGACTGGGATGACCGTGCCAAGATTGATGATGCTGATGACACCAAGCCTGAGGTGGGTTAGCCTATGAACCTGCTGTTAAGTAAGCAACCTGCAAACTGATCCTGTAGGAATTTTACCTTTTCTTCAGCTTAGCATTAGATGACAGTGTTGTCTCTTTAGTTTGAGGCAGTGCACTTTAAGAATAAAGTTCCACCCAGTCACACTCTCGCTAAGTTGAGGGTTAAATGCCTTGCTCAAGGGCATCTCTGTGGTAGTTACTCAGGAACTGTTTTCCCCAGCCAGTCCTGGGCTTCGAACTGATAACCTTAGTCATACGCTTGCCTCTTCACCCTAATCTTTATCTTAATTGTTCTTCTCTAGGACTGGGACAAAGCTGAGAACATCCCAGACCCTGATGCCAAGAAGCCTGATGACTGGGACGAGGATATGGACGGAGAGTGGGAGCCACCTATGATCCCCAACCCTGAGTACAAGGTAAGGCTGTAAGATGGGTAGAGCTCAGCCCAAGAAACATTCACCACTCGCTCCTTTGTTTCTGTCACAGTGTTTATAATTTGATAAATGTCTTGTATATTACAGGGAGAATGGAAACCCAAGCAGACTGACAACCCCAACTACAAAGGAGCCTGGGTGCACCCTGAGATTGACAATCCTGAATACAGTCCTGACTCAGCCATTTACAAGTTTGACAGCATCGGTGTTTTGGGCCTGGATCTTTGGCAGGTAAGAGAGAACTCCTTTGGTCTTAGGTCATTACTGTCATGAGGTTAAAACAGACAGTCAATACTGTTAATCTTCCCAGGTGAAATCTGGCACCATCTTTGACAATTTCCTGATCGCCGACGATGTGAAGGAAGCCGAGGACTTTGCAAAGGAGACATGGGGTGTCACAAAGGTATGATTGGTGTTAGGTTGTTAAATATACTTTATGGGACGTTTACAACACATGTGACGCATTGTCTGAGATGCAGCTAAGATATAGTTCATGACTCATGTTTTTTTTTCCTGCCCCCACCCCTTTCAGGAACCAGAGAAGAAAATGAAACAGGAGCAAGATGACCAGAAACGAACTGAGGAGGAAGAGAAAAACAAAGAACAAGGCACTGAAGATGATGACGAGGATGATGATGATGCGAAAGAGGAAGAGGAGTATGAGCCTGAAGAGGAGGAGGGTCTTTCAGAAACTGGAGAGGATGAAGTGAATGCTAAAGATGAGCTATAAGGACGCTTGGATGGAGAGTTTGTCTGTCCCTGCTAGAGACACTCTGTCCTATATTCCAGGGGTGTTGTGGCTGCTATGCATCCATTCCCTGAGAGCTGGACATGACCCATCTTGGGTGACAAACTTAGTGGGGGGTGGGGGGAGGGGTTACGCCATCGCCTCTGAATTGTTGGATAGATTCTAATGTTTTCACATGCATCTAATTCATTTTTTTCCCTGTCAACATTTCTTGATATGACAATGAATATGGACCAATTGGCATCTACTGTTTCAAGTTCAAAGCCACATATCTAGATTTTATCTTCCCTTTTGCTTTTTCAACCTTTACTAGACTTGATCTTGAGTAGTTTGGCAGTTAATCATTGAATGTAGAAAGCTGAGGGTTGGGATGTTTTCCTGTGACAAATCTAGATTTGCTGAGGGCAGGGTTTAGCTATCCACGCTACAATAATATTGTAATATAACTTATTACATTTCTGGCACTGATTTTGTTTGTTTTCTTTCACCAATCCTCCATAGTTCCTCTTACTAGCTATTCCCTGCCTTACATGTTCAATGATATTTCTTTGGCCGTTTGTGTGTTGGCATAAATGAATCCCCCCTCGAGGTGCATAATGAAATTGTTTTTCTACTTCAAAGTGTCTTAAGTGGATCTCAAGAGCCTGTTCTTTCTTCATGGTAATGTGGTGGGTTGAGCTTGATCTGCATTCCATCCCTAAAGTCTGAATAAACACACAGCAAGACCCTTGTGTGACATGTCACTTAGGAATACACACTTGTTTTTATTGGACACAAGGTTATTGATACCAAAGTTTTTATTAAAAGAGATTATAAACTGGCCTGGTCATTGTTTTTGTACTAGATAGACTCACATTTAGGAGATATCATGACTGAGTTGGAACGTAAGTAATTATACACTCTCCACAAATGTATTATTTCAATGGTGTATTACTTGAAACCTGAACCTGTCATATTATGAGTACAACCAGTTGATCTCTGGGGGAAAGGGTACATCTTCTAATTGAGGACTGATATAACTACAGACAGCTCGTTTAGGTATAAAAACCCAGCATTACACAGGTCCACGTCTGTTTCATTCATTCTTTGTGGAACAGGTCCACATTTTACACATGGCTGATATCACAGGTTCAACTCGTTTTTGGCTTACTTGGTGACTGTTCCAGCTATGGTATTAGCTTGATGAATGTGATATGTCCACATGATGGCGACAAAATGTTGTGCATCAGAAAGTAAAGGGGAATAACCCAGATATTTGCTGTGCCTGTAATATGGCAGGGTGCCTGCAGGACCTGAAAAAGTAAATATTTAATTTAGATTATCTAAACTCGAGGCTTTAAATGGTCTTGAACAAAGTTAACTGCATCGTTTTAGGTTTCTTGGTGCGCTGTTCTTCCTCATGTCTTAAAAAGTCTCAAATTTAAATTGATGAAGCTTGCAGACACCCTGTCTGGGTGTTACTCAGTGTAATCTGAGAGTAAAATAACGATATTGGGAGGTACCGTGTTGTGCTTATTACTGATAAACGATAAACCACTCGAGGCTCCTTAGCTTTGTAGTGATTTTAAAATCGTTAAAATCGTTGTTAGGCACGACTGTAACTAACTGTTACAGCCTCGAGCAGTGACACCATACATTACATTGTAATAAAGAGAGAAGGCAAATATTGAGGAACTTCCTAATTTTAATCTGTAATAATAGTAATTACCATAGTAACTATAATAATTACCACCATCTTCATCATCATTATAATCTTCCGCCAAGCAAAATAGACCTTGAAAGGTACCTGAACAGCGTGGTTGCTAAGCGACACATACTGTACTCACAAATATACGTGGTGGCTGTAGGTTAGCTCATGCGGTCACAGGTGTGCGTTTGCCCACGTCTTCGGACGTGACTCAATGGCCTCAACGGAGGACCGGAAGTAATGTTTGGGTAAAAGCTGACAACATATTTTTGTTGGTTAGAAAGGACCCATAGAAGAAGTTCTAGGGTGGTTGTCATGTTGACATTTTTCTCTGGTGACTTTTAGAAGATCTTTAATATTCAAATACTCAATTCATGCTATATGGTCAAATTTAACACAATATGCATGTGGTTAATTTTTAAATTTTTTAAAATTTTATATTAAAGGACAGATAAAAGATCAATAAGGAAAGTTATTTTATTTTGCCCCACTGCAATACATTCCTCTTCTGTGACAGAGACAACGCCTGGTACTGCACTGCTTTCCACTTTCCTTGCATCTACAGATTGTCAGCTGGCCTGTACAGGTTCCTTGGTTAAAAGGTGGGACATGCCATCAACCATGTGCCAACCACAATTGATTGGTGAGGGCAACTGTGGTGGGTCACTAGTGACTGTTTCCAGACCTTTGTTTGATAGTGGGCCCTCCAGATGTGCAGAGTCAAGGCATCCACATCTTTGTATTTCACTCGTTCACTTGCTCTGATCTAATGCACTTCAATCCATCCTCAGATGCTTTTCTTAGCAGTTTATCTTGTCTGTTTTTCCCATAGTTGTTATTCCTGTTTTTTTAGACACTACAGCTCCCACTGGCTCCATATCGGCTCAACTGAAAGGCAAAGAAATATTTATCACCACTCTGGCCAGCACCAGCACTAGCATTAGTTGATTTTATCAATAATTATGATCATACTTGCACATGAGATGCGTAATATTGCAAATTTGCTCAAAATTACAAGAGCAAATTTAAAAGAATTTGGCAGTATTGTGAAAAAAGTTACCAGCTTTAAGTATACAATGATAAAATGACCCAAAAATAATTTTCTGAGATGACAACATGGCTAGAACACATGTAAAGGGGTTAAATATTAATACTTGATAGGTTGTCTGCTTTTACCCAGAGGCGTTATCTTAATTTGCAATATCAGTTTTGGCCCCCTGACTAACATGTCAGTCACTACTTGATTGATATTTTCCCAGAGGCCGCAGTAGCCAGCAGGATCGATTCCTCACAACACTGCCAATGCTACGGCCGCGCGTGTCCGCTCAAGGGTGTGCGCACTCCCGTGACTGCAGGAAATATGGCGGCGCTCATGACTCTCAGTCAGGTAACTAGTTCCAATACCTCTGCAAATGTCTTATATTTTCCTACTTATATGTAACGAATGACAATGAGATAGTATGTAAGCCCTCATCACATTACTCCTCTAAGCCGTGAGAAATGGTAGAGTTGTGGTTTCAAAAACCTGTCGTTGTCAACTAACTTGGTTAGCTAAGTAACAATAGCTAACTTACGTTTTAACGCAGGAAGTCACTCGTTCTAGCGATGTTATTCGTGAAAGTGAGGTTTGCTAGATAACCCATATGGCTAAAAAACGTATCCGCTAGTCTCCATTACCCGGCGTTGAATGCTGTGTTTATTTCAGAAAGCTGTCAGTGGCTGGCTTTATAGTGTTGTTCTGCCTGCTCGCTATCTGCTAGCTAAAGTTGTCTAATGTACTAAATGCTCAGTTGAAAGACTCTCACTTCCTTAAGTTAGCTTTACATTTCTTTCCTCTCCCTCTTGCAGCTATCGAGTGGAAACCTAGCCTATGATGACTATTATAGACAGGTAATGTCTACTACTGTGTTTTCACTTCCATCTCTGCTAAAGTGTTCATGCAGAATATCCTACATAAAAAAACAACTGATCAGCAGCAACACCAGTACTGTACTTCATTCACATTGTACCATCTGTTCTGTGTACACTTTAATATGTATTTCTCTGTAGGTGGATCCAGCAAACACAGGCAAAATAGCAGCTGGAGATGCAGCTCAATTCCTTAAGAAGTCAGGGCTCTCGGACAGTACATTGGGGAAGGTGGGGCACACACACACACACACACACACACACACACACACACACACACACACACACACACACACAGAGATAACTAGATATTTTTATTCAATAGCATCGTAACTCTTTATTTTTCATTTTTAGATTTGGGATTTGGCTGATTCAGAACGAAAGGGCTATCTGGATAAGCGGGTAACATTGAATTCCTCTGTAAATTTGTTATTTGTAATTCTGATGTAAGAAAAAAAAAAATAGGATTTTGCTGTCTTCCTCTTTCTTAGGGTTTCTTCATAGCTCTGAGATTGGTGGCCTCAGCACAGGGAGGGAATGATATCAGCCTTAACAACCTCAACCAGACCTTAGCTCCACCCAAGTTTGTGAGTGTCGAAAGGACTCTGTTGGCTCTTGTGAAATATCCAGTGATTTGATCGGGAACACACAACAAGGAGGGAAACTGTAATCTCCCATTAGAAATGAATGGGTGTTGTGTGTCTCAAAAAATCTTACAATTTTTATTATCAAAGTTTTCATGCATTTCCACTGATATCCAGTTAGGACATCTCACTAGCATTTTATGTCTAATTTTGTTTTGCAGAAAGACACAAACAGCCCATCGTTTAGTCTATCGTCAGCATCAACTGACTCTCAGTGGGCTATCAGGGTGAGTACTGATACCATTTGTAGCAAGAAAATGCCAGATGCGAGTGCATCATGGTTGTCTCTTGAACCTTGTTTTGTGTTTCTTTTCCAGCCTGATGAAAAAGGGAAATTTGAGGGTATTTTTGAGAGTCTGTGCCCTGTCAATGGCCTCCTCTCTGGTGACAAAGTCAAGCCTGTGCTGATAAACTCCAAGCTACCTCTGGATGTATTAGGAAAGGTAATATTACACATACTGGAGTATATTATTACACGTTATACTCGCACATTATACTGTAACACAGTCTTCTGGTTTAGCAACATTGACTATGCAGTCAATGTTTGGACATTGTTTTTATTTGTTTATGTAGATTTGGGACCTAAGTGATGTAGACAAAGATGGACTCTTGGACAAAGAGGAATTCATAGTGGTAAGCTGATGTCTTTCATTTACAGTAAAATGGTTTTGTTGTCACTCCAAACTTATGCTGGGTAGTTCATTCTGGATTCTTCTGTGTATGTCTGGAATGGATAATTGATTCTTCAGGGGGGGAAAGAAAGTTTATTTTTGCCAAAATAAAGCAAATGATCCATTTTCCCTTTTTCTAGGTCATGCACCTGGTGTACCGGGCTATGGAGAAGGAGCCTATCCCCACTACCTTGCCAGCTTCTCTCATCCCTCCTTCTAAGAGGAAGAAGTCTGCAGTGGCTTTGCCAGGTGCCGTGGCTGTCCTGCCTGCTCTGTCTGGGCTCACAGCTATCTCTGTCCCACTCAAAGAGACCCTGCGCTCCACTCCCTCTCTGGGCAGTGTTACTTCCCTCAGCACTGGCACTGGCAGCCTCTCCCCGAAGAATTCCTTCAAATCCACCTCACAGGTACTGCGCCCCGCCTGTGTGACCCTTTGAATGGTGGACGTGAGCATACCAATTTATTTAATAACAAATATAGGCTGCATAGTTGGCTCTAAATGCAGTGGCACATAGCCCAGGGTAATTGTGGGATGTGTTAGGATGTCATCTTGTAAAAGTAGCTGGTTCCCTCCTTGTTAGACATAAAGGCTGGAGGCGCTGAACTGAAAAACAAGAAAAAACAGAGTGAGGTGAAAAATTTGGGAAAATATCAAGCACTCTCGAAAAATGAAAACCATGTTGTCCTAACTCCTCTCGAAGAAAGTGTCATGAGGGCATGAAAACCAGCACTTCCTGTATTTCATACTTTTCTGTTGATAGCTAATGGCTGGACTTGTTTTGCCACATTGTTCTGATCATTGTCCACAGACTAGTGTGTTTTCTATACTTGGTTATTGCTGCAGGGATCAGAGGAACAGGTTCCCTTGAAAGGGGAGGGTATCAAGGCTTTCCATTCACAACTGATCCATGATCAACTGACTCGGCTGTCCCTTATTGTGAATCCCTGTTTTCTTCTACTGCTCTTCTCATTCCTGTTTACTTTTCTTTTACTGACATTGTCCTCACTTCCATACTCTCCTCTACCCCTCCCTCCTACTTTAATCTTTGACTTTTCTTCCTTTTCTTCCTTGCTTTAATTTCATTTAGCTTATTTTGTTACATTAGTTAAACAAATATATAAAGTGGGATTTTACCTGATGGCTTTCCGTCATGAAAAGCTATCATCATGATATCCCATGGTAAACAATTGATGAAGAAACTTCTAAAATCAATGCATTTTGGCCAGTATACCCTTTATCACTGCCTGCTTTGCTATGCTAGACAAAATGTGTTTGGCTTCATAATAAAACTTTCCTCATCAATTGTTCACCAAGTGTAGCTGAGTTTTCCCTTTTTATTGGTCTACTACTTACAGTAAATCAAGCACACTTAGGAGAAGTGTGAGATAGTGGCAGATTTTGGCTCCCTCGGCTCCCTCTCATATCACAATGTTGTCCTGTGTTCACTCCAGCCGTCTGTGAACTGGGTCGTCTCGGTGGCTGACAGGGGGCGATATGATGACATCTTCCTGAAAATGGACACGGATCTGGATGGCCTTGTCACCGGCACTGAGGTCATTGAGATCTTCATGCAGTCCAGTCTCCCTCAGACTACACTGGCACAAATATGGTAAGAACGTAAATCAAATCTATTTAAAGAGCATTTCACGCATTAGTTTCACAATGCACTTATATTGCAATGCACACATATCGACAACAACAAAGAGAGCAAGGAAAGAGGTTAAAGAAATTACAATCACCAAACCGTAATAGAGCACATCATAAGAACAAGCACAAGCACAATACAGAGCAGACAACAGAACAAGAAAATGGGCTTTTGCAACAAGAAGACACAATAAACAGGTGTGTTCGTGTTTAGTATGATGAAAGTCTAGCGACACCATATAGAGAAACAAGGTATTGAAGAAAATGATGAATGTTCAGAAACAGAAAATCACAGCTCTGTTAATGAAATGAAATGAAATGGGTATACGATTGCTAAGGAGTTTGTCAAGTTCATTTATATAGCCCTTTATCACAAACAAGCCTCAAATGACTTTACAGGCCTAACGAGGTCAAACTGATTGACAATCAGATTTATGACAATCAATTATCAATCAGATTTATGACAATTAAGATTACAGAATATCATCAGAACAAATGCGCATGAAAACAGCGCAACAGCGTTGAAGAAGAATAAAAGGAGTTAAGGACATGTTCTCTTCTCCTTAGGGGACTGGTTGACACCAAACAGGTGGGCAAGCTGAACCAGGAACAGTTCTCTCTGGCCATGTATCTAATCCAGCAGAAGGTCACCAAGGGCCTGGACCCTCCCCAGAGTCTCACCCCAGACATGATCCCCCCCTCAGACAGGACTGCAGTGTCTGCAGCCGCCCCGGTGAGTCCAGGCGTTATTCCATGCAACCGCTGCAGCTCTTGCCACATTCCAAGGGCCCCATTTATGAAAAAAAAGAAAGAAAAAGCACTTATGCACGAATGTTTTGCTTTTGCTCAAATGCAAGCCAAAGTTGATAATTGTGAAAAATGTTACTTAATGTCCACTTAATGTCCTTGGTGGTTTACATAGATTTCACCTTACAAACTTTATTGTCACATCCATGTCTTATTTGTGGCATCTTTGTTCACCTGATTAGCAGTCAATTTCAAACTGGGTTTAACTGATACTAAGTTTGTATTTTAAAAACGAGGTTTGTCAAAATGATTGGGAGAAATGTAAACTATACATAGCTTATAAAAGTAAATGGGCTATAACTCTAAATTACACCAGTATTCTCCTTTTAAGATCCATAGTTGTTGATCACTTGCTTGCTTCATCTCTTGAGAACTGAGTCTATGCTGTTTCACTGCTCAGTTTTCTCCTGCTTACTGGCATTTCCTTTGCTTTTCTTGAACTCTTTTCTATCCTGTCTCTCAGAGCTATGCGGGGCTTATGTCTGCCGTGAGACCCGAACTTTCTGCTAATATGCGCAGAGTGAGTAGTTGAGTTTTTGTCACCATGTGGCGCTGTTGTTCTGTCATAGCCTCTTTCTCTGTTTGAAGCACTAGGTATAAACAGGACCATGCTCCTTGTATTACTGCAGTTTGTTTTTGTTTTTTTTCACATAAAAGGAAATGCAGAATGTCTTGCACTTTTTTTTTATGAATTGCAACAAACTTGTCAAGTCTTGGATTTCCCCCAAAACAAATATATTCTCTAACCCTCACCTGTTCTAAAGGCAAACACTGCCACCGCCTGGTTTTCCACTGGCTGCCTGTCACTGCTACTCATGTCAGAACTGCAATTGAAGAAAAAATATTGCCTGAAGATATATTGCCAATATATTTAAAATATAGAGGATCCCGTCTGTAAAGGTGTTATCCTTTTTGTCCACATAGGTTGCCTACTACCCCTAATAACTTCCTTAAGTTGTTTTAATTTTGTGCCAACAATGACTTATCACGTAATGTCACTTTTAGTGGGCTAATGTCACTGTGTAATGTCACTTTTAGTGGGCTAAGTAGAAGCCCACTAGATGTAGGTCAGGTATAGTGTAGGTCTGATCACTGCTGAGAGTGCAGATAGATGGGGATGATTCTGGGATGCCAGGTTGTCATGAACCTGATATAGTGAAACATTTGTGCTGGAAGATTCAATTGATGACCCCATTGATTTCTACACAAGTACTCACCCTTGTTTAGTACCACGGGATAGTTACATCAGATGCTGTGTATTGGTAAATTCCTTGGTCTTGTCTGTCTGTGTCCATTTCTGTCCATTGTATATTGTCTGTCTCTCTTGCTGTGCAAGGCATTTGTATTTCCTTCCTATGTCATTTGTGTTGTCAAGATGTAACAGTGGGGAGCTCCTCTGTCCCCCTGCGAACAACTGACGTCCCCTCTGCTCTTTCTCCTTCCTTTCTCACCCTCTCACCCCATTCCCCCCTCCATCTTCATGCCATCCCTTTTCCTCCTGTCCTCTTTATATCTCTTTTCTCTCTTTCTCACTTCTGTCACCCTTGTTTTCTCTACTCTCACCTCTTATCCCCCTAACTTCCCCCTCTATTTCCACTCTCTTGCCTCTCTCTCTCTCTCTCCCCTTTCTCTCCCTGTCTGCCCTTCCCTGCCCCCCCCTCCCATCCCTCTCCTCAGGACAGCACCAGTTCCACAGGATCAGCAGATCTGATAGGCATCAAAGAGCTGGATGACCTCAGCCAGGAAATAGCTCAGCTGCAGAGGTGAGCCCCTGTACCCTGACTAGCAGGAGCGTAGCTTTGTTTGCTCTTCCTCTGAGAAAGGAGGGGATGTAATGAAGGAGGGATGGTGAACTGAAGTGATGTTAAAGCACAAGATCAAAGCCCTTTTACAGTTTCAGCTATATTTTTCTGTATTATTTCAACCTTTATTTAACCAGGTGGGTTTTTTTTTTCAAGAGAGATTTAGCCAAGCGCCCTGCTCTTTGTTGCTTTTCTCTTTGATATTTGATTTACGACATCAGGACAATTTAGATAGTGACAGGTAAGTTGACAATTACAGAAAAGTGCACTCTTTCCTTTTTTTTTTTCCATCTAAACTTTCTGGCACTCATTGCACTGTCTTGTATGGAAACCCCCACCCACCTGGTTCTCCAAGAAGGTTAAAACAAACTCTGTTATTTGACCCTTTTTAAGCATTGTTTTGTTGACATTTACTTGGTGAGGGAGGAATAACAATTTGTTATATTCTCCCCTTGCTCTTCTCTCATGTGATTGGCCTATAGAGAGAAATACACCCTTGAGCAGGAAATCAGAGAAAAGGAGGAAGCCATCAGACATCAAAATAGTGAAGTTCAGGTAAGATTGAGCAGAAATAATCTACAAATTTTCCATTTATGAAATGAGTATAATCCGGGTAGTATCTCACGAGTATCTTATCTTAATGCCTGTTAGTAATTCTTACGATTTTTCTATTAAAACTACAGCAGAGACAAGCAGATCATGACAGGTTAAAAATACAAAAAAGATCTTTAACAGTTCTTTAAAAGATTTTGTAAAGAGTTTATGAGTTTGTAACTTAGGGATGCTGAGAGGAAGTAGAATTAGAAAGACCCAGTATCATTGCTAACTAGATAGCTGTACCCTGCAAGTACCTGTGCGTGTATGTGCATGTTTGTCGGCCCCTCAGGACATGCAGAATGACCTGGACAGGGAGAGCAGCAGCCTGCAGGACCTGGAGTCCCAGAAGCAGGATGCCCAGGATCGGCTGGAGGAGATGGACCAGCAGCGCTCCAAGCTGGAGGGAATGCTCAACGACGTCAAGCAGAAGTGCCAGGATGAGTCGCAGATGGTTAGAAACCTGACCCATTATAATCCACTACTACTACTACTACTACTACTACTACTACTATTACGACTACTATTACTACTATTACTAATAATAATAATAATAATAATAATAATATTTAAATTGTGCGGTAATCTGCAAGTTCTTTTTTTTTAATTTGGCAACATCTTTGGGAAGTGCAGTGCAGAAACACCACAGCAATGACACCGCAAAACTTGGTGTGTCATAATAAGTAACTTAAATTTACTGATATGAGTATACAAAATATGAGTAGTATAACAAGTGTCTCTCTCTCTATGTGCTCTCCGCCAGATCTCGTCCCTGCAGAGCCAGATCCACTCCCAGGAGTCGGACCTCCAGAGCCAGGAGGACGAACTGAGCCGCACCAAGGCGGACCTGAGCCGGCTGCAGGAGGACGAGGCCCAGCTGGAGCAGAGCCTGCTGTCTGGTCGCGTCCAGCTGGACAGCATCATTAAGTCACTCAAAGCCACCCAGGATGAGATCAACCAGGTCAGTACAGATGGACAGACAACAGATTACATAAGGGTGTCTTGTGTCCCAGTAAATGAACACACCAGGTTTTGGCAAATAAGCGTTTTGATCAATTTACCTTTGATTGGTAGTGATGGTACAATGCTTTTGAGTAGCTCTCACTGTCCACTGAACATCCTTTACTGAAGTATTACCATGCAAGCAAACAAAACAATTTGAGACACACAGAGGTGAAACTGTTAGAAAACCTTCTTGTCACCTATAGTAGTAAATTGATCAAAGAGCTGATTTGCTAAAAAGTGGGTGTATTTTTTAAACTGTTGATTGAAAAGCAGGAGAAGGATTTGTTGAAGACATTGAAGGGCATTTTTGAAGAGCCTACTTGCACTGTGGACAAAGGTGATCTTTGCAGGAATTTTAAAAAATGTTATTTTTCTTAAGCTACTGAAACTGGGGCTGAAATCATGCAGTGTGTTGTATGAAAGCACACACGGACTCTTGTGTGTTTGTAGGCTCGTAGTAAGTTGTCCCAGATCCAGGACAGCCAACAGGAGGTCACCAAGACCATTGAGCAGTACAACAGCACTCTAAACAGCACCAACGGAGGCAGCATGACCAACCTGGCTGACATGAGTGAAGGCTTCACTGTGAAGGAGAATGGAGGCTTCAGAAGTGCGGTGAGGAGATGGGGAGGGGGAGTACCACGGTTGGGGTCCATTCCTTTTCATTTCAATCAGGAAATGAATTTTAAAACTGGAAAATATTTTGCCTTAAAATGAAGGGCCTATTTTTTTTATTGTGTGATTTGAAGTTTCAATTTACATTTTGGATTACAAAGAGTGAAAGTAGTCCTGTGGCTGGAAGCCTTAACACTGCCAGGGGTCTACTCATGCTAAAGACGTATGCTCTAATGGTACTGTAGGTCGCTTTGAATGAAAGTGTCCAACAAATGCAACCTTGCAACATACTGTCCTTTTATAATTGTCTCACGTTGTTTAGCTAAAATAGTCGTTGACACCTGAAGACATTGTTTTTACTCATTCATATGTCAAGTGCATAGCCAAGAATTGAATAATGGTAAATACATATTTTTTATTAATGTGTTCGTCAGGATGACTCTTTCAAGTCTAAGATAGCCATGTTCAACAACAATGCTCAGGAGCCCCCAGCAGACCCCTTCCAGACAGAGGACCCCTTCAAGTCAGACCCCTTCAAAGGTCAGAATGACTTTTCTGGTGCATCCTGGTGATTTTCATATTTCTAGTATTTGTACTTCTCTATGGACTATGGCTGATCTATGCAAGCCTCACCCATTGGTTGTTGGCACTCTAGGAATTCAAATGTATTCTATCGTTTCACTCTTTTTAAGTCTCTTTGAATGAGAGTGTCACTTGAGCAGACAAACCATTTTAATATTCCGACCAAGTTTCTCTACGAGACATCAAGACATGACGTTTTCTTTTTCGCTAGTTTGCCAAGTACGAAATTCTGTACTTCATTGGTTTTCTGCAACCAGTTAGTGTGAATGTGTGGCAGTGTTTGCAAACATTGTGATTGGTCTATAGATGACAAATTGTGCACTGTTTTAATCAATATATGTCTATTACACTCTGTATGCGTTTTGGAGTCCATGTTGTAAATAAATCACAATGGACCTCTGAGTATTTCCTGTGGAGAGGTTGAAGATGATTCAGGACCAGACAAGCCAGTTTCTTATAAAAGACTTGCTTCTGCTTTTTCTAGATTCCTTTGGAGATCCTTTCAAAGAAAGTGACCCTTTCAAAGGGACATCATCTGAAGACTTCTTCAAAAAGACAGACAAGTCGGACCTGTTTGGATCCTCAGACCTCTTCAGTAAAAAACCCACGCCGCCAGCCAAGGTGATAGAGATGTTTTGCACTGTATCCACCAGGCACCTCTTCTTGTTCAGTTAGTTAGCACTAAACAGATGCCTGTGGGAAGCGCTTGTCATGGCTCCTGTGGTTTCTATGTGACTGCTGTGAACCCGTTGGAACTGCAATGCTGTTTTGCTTTAGTTGAATTATTTAATTTTATTGCTCAGTGCTGTTTAAAAACATGCTGAGATCAGCCAGATAGGAACATGCAAAGGCGTGTCTTGTCCATTGTAGACAATTGGAAAAGCAAACCAGCAATCTAAAGAGAGCTCCCTGGTGTGACCTGTTCATTGCATGCGTATGGAAACCAAAATCGTTACTTAGTTATGCTTTCCCTCCCTTTTTTTCCCAGCCAAGCCCCTTCGGCAGTGGTGACCCTTTTACATCAAACAGCCCAAAACCAAAGGATTCAGGTACTCTGTTGGTCACAAGTATAATGTCAGGACAGAGTGGGATTTTATTCTTGGTCTCAAGATTAAATATATTGCGATGTTCATCTGTGCCAAAGCATTTTGACGTTTACCAGTAGTGATGTTAATAGTTTCCAGTCTTCTTCCTATGTTCCTTGTTTTCTGTGTTCTTTTCTGTCAATTTGAAGAGGTAGACAGATTTCTCGATGAGGTAAACATGTGAATGCCAGTGGCGGTGAACGTGCATGTTGAATATTTTTTTGTTGTTCTTGCCAACTTTGTCAAGTGAAAGATCAGATGCAAAGTCATGGATGTTGATGTCCCCGAGTATGACATTCGCACTATTAGCTGAGCGTGAGAGTGTTTCAACTTGTGCAACACTACTCAAAGAGCCAGTCATTCTTTGCCACCCTGGGTGACGTGTTAGATTTAGATTTTATTCTGGGGGCATTAGGGGCAAACAATTTTTACTCACTGTGGCTTCATATTTTCCTGTGGTTTAGGACTATTTTTAGTTGAGTACCTACGCATTTAACTACTGGCCAACTAAAAATACTCCCCCCTACCCTGGAAAAACAGGAGGCTTGCAGGAGCCAAGCATAACAGAAACTCTGTGACTGCTGTTGCTGCTCTACTAGAAGACACTGCCACTCCTTCTTTAACCAGTTCACTCCTGCCTCTGTCCCGTCTTTATGCCCGCTGCTATTGAACTGCCGTGGCTTATTCAGTGAGGAAGTTGTTTTAAGTTAGCGGCCACCACTGGCCTACGCACTGCCATGCTGCACACGTTCAGAGGAACACAGAAGCAACTGTAGACCTGGAGTTATTTCACGTAAAAGAAAACACTGTGTAATGCACATGAATGGAGTCTTTTGTGGTCGCACATTGACAACAAACAGATTCTATTACAATGGTTTGTTTTTTTCTGTAACCGTCTGCAGTCGGCAATTTCTTCATTAAGAGGCATACCACGGTGTTTCCAAACAACTCGACGCAGCGGTGGCCAACAGCAAGCCGACTGACGCCTTTCGTTAGCTAATCAGATGCATACGTCAGGTTAAACAAAACCCTCTGCTCTCCAGGTTTTTGCAAAATGTCATGGAAAATTAAACGGTCATGCCACATACCCTCGCTCTGAAAATAGCATGCAGGCCCTTTCATACTGCGCAAGATGCAGAGATGATTTTGAATGTGTGGTTGGGCCTGAACTTCATTATAGTTTCTGGGTCTTGCCACAAATGTGTTCAAATGTTCCAACTGTATTTCAATGTGCTCTGTCATAGATGTCTTCGGGACAATGGACCCCTTTCGTAGCAACTCTTTTGGAAGCAAGGGTGGATTTGCCGACTTTAGTCAGATGTCAAAGGTAAGCTCGTGGGACCCATTGAGTCATGAATCAGTTGCACCATAAAGCATATTTTTCCACTTTAGTTGTAGAGGTCTATGTTGTTAACTTTGCACTCATTCCGAGTGATTTCTTAGTTTTCCCCCAATCTATCACATTTATGAAAACAGTTTCAGAGTCCAGAGGCTCTATATTTTGGCTGGCATCTCTGTTGGAGTCATCATCTTGAATGAGCCTTGAAAGAGATTTTTCTTTTTTGTCTCTCTCTTGGTGTATGAACAGAAGCCGGACAACCCTGTGCTCCCGCCAAAGAAAAATGTGCCTAACCGACCTGCACCTCCTTATGGTAAGGACAGATTTTATGTGTGTTTGTGTGCATACTTGTGCTTGAACATCACTGTGCTTGCCACTTCGGCAGGATTTTGCTTTGATAGAAACGTTTTAAGACGGTCCAATTTAGTCCGGTACATCGACATTCACGGTTCAGTGATGTTGACAAGTAGCAGTGTTTGTATTGTTGAAATACATGCTGTTGATCATGCCAAGATTTGTCATTTCAAATTTCAAAGACTAGACATAATCAGTTTGTGCATTGTTTATTAGAGTTCTTTGCCCGTTTTAATGGTTACGACTGTCAAGGAAATGTCATGACGAGAGACAGTTGCGTCAGCATTTTCTTGGGGCCTCATTTGTGGTTGAGTCTTATTAAACTGAATCTTTGTGTGCCCTGCTCGTGCGTAAAAAGAAAAAAGGTACTTCCCTATTCTCCTCCCTGTCGTGTTCTGGTGAGGGTGCAGAGAATGTAATTTCTTCTTTTTGAAGTTGTAAACAGGAAAGCTGTTAGTACACATAAGGCAGTGTTTTTGGTTTGCAGAGAGATGAACGTGCTGGCACGATTGAGACATTCACTCAGTGCTTTCACCAACTCAATTAGCCGGTACTCTGTAAAGTCAATTCTGTCAACTGTGAGGAGAAGGAGAACCACCATTCTCTAACATCCAAATGCATTTTGCCTCTCATTTGGCGTGTGAATCTGAAGGCACACTACCCCACAGACCGTGCACTGCATGTGCCCTTCCGCTGTCACCTCCCACTCATTCTTCTAGCAGAAGCCACATTATGAGATATTGTAGTTTTTCACCCTTGGTGTACCACACAGAGGCATGGAGAACACGTTCGCTATCACCAGCTGACTAGCTCCATTGATGCTGCTTGGACATCAGGAATCGAGAAGCCCGCTGCTTTGCTAATGGTTCATGAGTCAACCAAGTCCTGTTCAACTGGACAGTTGAATTCACTTAATTGTGTATGTTTGCGTTGTGGCTTCAGTTGACGTGATCAAGCATTAGTTGTATTTAGTACTATTTTAATACAGCAAGATATAGACAAAAGCTAGTATTGCTGCTGTAAAATCGTCCTAAGAAGACAATGGAGCCCATTGCTTGCTAGAAGCCCTCCTATTTCCAGATACTGTATATCTCATGTGTCATTTGTACGCAAAATTCATTATAATACTATATAATATTATATTATATATATTATAATACTGTTATATAATATATACTAATATAATAATTAAAGGTTTACTGGAGACAAGGGTGGGGTTGTCATGTAAAAAATGACACTGTCAAGTAGCAGTGCTTCAGTAGGTTTCGATTAAAGTGTGGTTAGCACCTTTTTTTTAACCAATATTTCTTTCCCACGGGTGACTCGGCGTGCCATGTGCTCAAAACCCTTTGCTTCCTCTGCAAATTTAGTAACGGTGTTACTCTCTAACTGATTTGATCCAGTCTTTAAAATGACTGAGCCTAGTTTTTTTTAGTTTTTTTTTTAAAAGGCAGCCAGTTGTTGGGGTATGTGAAGTCAAGACACTTCAGTCTATTTCTTTACATGGATTTGTAATGTTTAAAATGTCCTTCTGCAGTCGGTATGCTTGGTTTGAGTCCAACAGGGCCATTCCAGGGTATTTGTTCCACAGCAAACAGTAAAGATCTGTTTGTAACAGCAAGACTCTTCTGTGGGTTTTGCAGATTTCAGCTCTGTAAGTGTAGTTCAGTTACACTCGGACAAGTGTTCCTGTCTGCATGAGCAACTGATCTCATGATCTCACTTTTAAGGTTGTACAGCTAAACGCCATGGCCACACTCAGCTTTTTGTTTTACTTTCTTTTACGCAGTAACCTGGACTGTAGGAAGCAATGACAGGATTGCCATGTTTTCCGCCTGTTGACTAACAACTGTCAGAACATCTGAGAGCTTTTGAAGGCCTTGGTGTGGAGGGATAATAGGTTTTGCATTACTGACTTGTGTCCTCACCACTTCTGGTTGTTTTTTGCCTCCGTCAGAATGGCATAGGCGGCTGATTACTTGCTGCCATCTCTGGCTTTGATAGGAAGGAAGAATTTATAGACTAGGACAGTGTGTCAGTGAACTTGTCTGGTCAGGTAACACTTGAAGAGCATTTTTCTAGTCCTGAAGTACTTAAGTTATAGGCTTATTCGCTGTCAAAGCATGATATGCCTTAAAGCAGAGTACAGTAGAGTAAATGAGGCTAAATGTCTTTGGTTAGGTCTTGTGCTTCCTTGTTTTCAGGTAGAGAGATGCTGCATGGCAGCTTTCTGTGCCTTGTTTGTATCATTTGACACGTAATGATTGTTTTATATCCTCCATACCAGCATGACAGTTGTGAAAGGGATTTGTGCTTTTAATGTCTAGCTTTGCTTTGTATTGTAATTTCTTTTCTCTCAGGATCTGAACATGTCAAGGTAAGACCATACAAGGGTGTGGTAGTCAAGTAAGATCCTTTGCATGTGAAAAAACCTGTCCACACTCTGAATGAGCTTAGTACACTGAATCATAAGCACTTTTCTTTTCAATTGAGATCCTCAGCCACATTGATCTATATACTGAATGTAGAGGGGAAATATCTGACCACTTTTCCATGGGACCAATATGTCACTGTGCATTGTGCATTGTACAAGTACTAGATGTTTACCCTGAAGTATGACTATGGTAAACTCATATTGTTGCTTTCCTGTGACCTGCAAGTGAAATCTAAATGGCTCTATTTCATGCATTCATATTTCTCAACTGCTTTATCGAATCATTTTTAAATGATTCTAGTTTTTGAAATTATATTAGTATATCATAGAAACATGTAATTATAAATTTGCATCCATCACTGTCATATTGGTTTTGAGGCATCTTGGATCCAGTAGTTTGTCTTTTTTATGTGTACTTGTGTGCATGTTTCAGCCTGCATCTTTTCCATCTGCCCCATCTCTAACATTTGTCTGTTCCCCTTACTAGTTTGGAAGTGAGAGCCAGCACCTGGAGTGGGCCAAGCGGGAGAGTGAGCGTGAGGAGCAGGAGAGGCTGAGGAGGCTGCGACTCCAGGAGCAGGAGGACTTTGAGTTGGCCATCGCCCTCAGCAAGGCCATGAATCAGCCCACTGCCCAGTGCCTGACCACACAGCCCTCTAGTCTAAGTCCATAGTCTTCTTTCCTCTGACTTACAACCCTCCACAGACTGACAACAGTACCGATACTGGCCCAACATGACCAGCAGCTCCTACTACCACTTTATGTAAGAGGCCAGGGCTTCTCCAGCCTTGACTAGACTCATGTCAAGACTCCACATTTAGCAACCAGTTAAGGTTCAGTGCTCTCCAACTACATGGCCACTATAATCAAGGACAATTCAGAGCCACTTGATTTAAGCCTGGCTGGATCCTGTAGAACATAGTGATTTAATGCAACCCGAACCAGTAGGCTACTTGACTCAAACCTATATCTAGCTCTATATCTTGCTATGGTTCACTACCTTGTCTTATTCTTAAACCTTTTGTTGCAAGGAAACCATTTAAGACTGTTTTTATTTTGTTCTATTTATATACAAAAGCAATGAATCTGTGGTTTATGAAGTATCTGTAAATGCACTGTATAAACTGTATTATAACCTTTAATTACGTAGAAACATCCATATTGGAAGTCACACCATACAGGCTGACTGCTCTGTTAGCCTGTGATTGAGTCTGTCTGATTTCAAATCCACATCCATACTTTTTTGCCTTGACAAACCTCTTAATGTAAATAATATTGTTTGATGATGGTTTGACAATGTGTTGCCTTACACACCAACATCGGAACAGCAAAGTTCATCTGTTAAAACCCACCTGTCTTAAAGGCTATACTAATGGAGAGCGGAGATGATGATCAGATCATTAATGGCATGATTTAGATTTGAAATGTTATAGTAATTATTTTTAATGTTTCTCATTTTTTGACTACATGTCTCTTATTTTTAGCATTTTAGTACATTGATTGAAGAAATTTAGTGATTCTATAATCAATCTCCTTAACATAATTATTTATCTGAAAGCAGAAGCTGGTGATACTTTTGGGTTCCCTGATAACTTTTTTTTATCCTAACATTACTAGCATGCCAGTACTTTCCATATACTAGCAGATAGATATGCTTGATCTTAGGTTAAATGTGGTTTAACCCCACAACATTGGTTGGCTATTTTGTATACTAGATGGAGGTACTGTTTAATCATTGAGGTCTTCCTTCCTAATGGATAAAGTTCACTCCACCAGGAGCGCTGTTACACCATCTCTCTGATAATGTAGAAGCATTTCCTGTTCATCAAATGGTTTAACATCGGTTGCCTTGTTGTAATCCCTACTTGCACTCCTATATACTTTACAGCATCTGTAAAATGGATACGGTGTAACCTTTATTTTACTGGTGCTGTTACACTAAGTTTTTTTTTTAAAAGTTTTTTGTTGTTTTTTTACTTGTAGTTACATCAAAATACCAGTGATTTGCAGAGTGACATCTGGTTGCAACTTGAAGATTTTTGCTTGTCTCTCGACACCAAAATCAACCATTGTATATTTAGTTTTTTTGTCATGTCCCTCAACCTGGTTGGAGGGTGTGGGTATAAATGCCTTATAATGTTGCATCCCTGTAATCGTACAATTATAACACTATCAGGTTTATTTGGCACATAATTCCAGGCTTTCTTGGAGATGTACAGCGCAACAGCGCCTTATTTATCTAGTATCAACATATCAACATTCATATGTAATATTACATAATATGTCTGATTATGAAAAGATCCTCTGAGTTTTGACTTTCTCTAAACTGTAATAACTTTTATTAAAATAAAAGTAATTTTAAAGTTCCTGGATTAAGATAAGTCTTGTCCTTTGGATGAACTATTGGAAAAGTAAACATTCACACAGTTTGTCAGTTATACTTCATAGTAAGTAATGAGGAATGTATTTGAATGTAAAATAAATGCTGCATTAATTATTAGAATTAATAGATTATTAGTAGAATTTACATAGTAGGGTCTTGCACATATCAGGCTATAGTATATGCATTTCACTTCTGTTGACAAGACCTTGTCTTGTATTTGGTGGTCATGTACTTCTGTCATGAAGAGTTTTACAGTAGCACACAGTCATAGAAAGACACTTTTGTGTCAAACACAGCATTGCAGTTTTATCAAGGAAGAGTAGTATATACAGGCCAGCCCTATTGGTCTGCTTTCTCTAAAGCATCAACCAATAAGGCTTTTCTAAAGCTTTTATATAACCAATCTACTTGATCCCCAAGTCCTTGTGTGGGCTCCTTCACATGTGTCTCTTCATGTGGAGCGCCAGGTGATCAGACCTGGAGAAGGCGCGTTCACACAGGTGGCACTGGAAGGGCCGGGGACCGGTGTGTCTGCAGGAATGATGCGTCAGCTCGTCGTGATGGGCAAACCTGCACCTATAACCTTCCCAGCTGCAGTGGTCTGGACAATGAGAGAAAGAAAACTGTGGAGCGCCAGGTGATCAGACCTGGAGAAGGCGCCCTCACACAGGTGGCACTGGAAGGACCGGTGACTGGTGTGATGGGACAAACCTACAGGTGTGAGTTCGGTGATGTGCCTTCGGATGTCAGCTCTTGGTGTAGGTTTTTCCTTGGCCAGGTCTTTGGTCAACTAACATGTTTTTTGTAAAGAAAGAGTAGTTGTCTTAAATTGAATTTCTAATAGTTTTTTGTCTCATAGTTGTAAATTGATTTGGGAGTAGAAAAGTGAAATGAGAGTGATACATTTGCATTTCACCACTTAAGTTATTTTTAACCAAGTATGTACTTCCTCTTTTTGAAATATGGTGAATACTGGCAAGATGTTGGGCTCATAGGAGACAGATCTTTGCTTTTCCACAAGTGACCCGTTGTTACTCAATATTTAATTTCTATTATGAGTTTTTATGAGAGAGAATTTTAGATACAGAACAGGGGATAATTGAAGGTGTGGTTTTATTGAGGCATGTTTAAGTTTTGTACTTGTCATAACAGAACTGGAAGAAGAGAATGTCAACTATGCAACCAACATATTTCATGAACAATGTTGAACATTATTCATTTATACTTTTTTTCTGGCATATGCCATCTGGTTGTGATACATCTAGTCGTGCCACCTTTGATGCTAGTGAAACGAATGCCCACTGACACCATATAGACATAATATGCACGACTCGGATTCTTTGAAAGTGCAGTCCAGAGCAACTCTGTGTAATTGTAGTATTAAGGTCCTTTGATGTCCTACTATAATTTCTACCCATCAGAAAGAGAGTCTATGGGCTCCCTGATGAGGGTTTGCTGTGCCCCTCTGTCCAGACGGCTCCTAGCTCACTCTGTAATTATGGAAATGGAGTGTTTGTATTTATAGGCTAAGCCCACAAGCGGCTGCCCTTCTCTGTCTTGCAGCTGCAAAACATCACAGTGTAAATGAAGTGCCCCGTGTTTCAAAATGAGAGTGGGTATACAATTGCAACATGAATAACCTATTTAGTGTAATTGATTTGATCGTCTACAGGTCCACTGCACCTATTTGGGTTAGTTGTAAGCAAAGTAGGCTACTTCTTGTTCAGTGGGTGGTTGTGGTTCATTACACTGCAATGTGTGAAGTTTCAACAAAAGAACAGCTTGGATGACTAAGCAAAGATGTGTATTTTGATGAAGTAAGGAGTTCCCCAAACAAATGTTCAATTTCATTGTTTTAATATTTACAATAAATACACAATTTACAGTATAAAATTCATGTACATATCTATATAAATTTAAGTAAAAAATAACAATACACAGGACATCAAGCCCTGAGAGTGTACAGAGGGGCTGGACCCAGCAGTTTGGAGTTTCACACAAGAAGATACAATATCATCAAAGTGTATGATGCAATAAAATAAATGCAGTTCAGGCCATTCAAACATTGAGGCAGTTTAAATAATAAAACATTGTCTTTGCACATATCAGGCTATAGTATGTGCATTTCACTTCTGTTGACAAGAACTTTTCTTGTACTATTTGGTGGCCATGTAGTTCCGTCATGAAGAGTTTTACAGTAGCACACAGTCATAGAAAGGCACTTTTGTGTCAAACACAGCGTTCCAGTTTTGTCAAGGAAGAGTAGTATATACAGGGCCAGCCCCTATTGGTCTGCTTGCTCTAAAGCAAACAACCAATAAAGCTTTTCTAAAGCTTTTATATAACCAAAGTAGTACCAGCTACGTTATTAGAAAATAATAACACTAATTGTTTTTCAATATATAAAAAGACTTTGGTCATGTAGAGAACAATTTAAATTAAAAAAACATCAGTTCAATCACAACACACATAACAGACCCCTGACCCCCAAGTCCTTGTGTGGGCTCCTTCACATGTGTCTCTTCATGTGGAGCGCCAGGTGATCAGACCTGGAGAAGGCGCGTTCACACAGGTGGCACTGGAAGGGCCGGTGGCCGGTGTGTTTGCGGAAATGACGGGTCAGCTCGTCGGAGCGAGCGAACTTCCACCCACAACCTTCCCAGCTGCAGTGGTATGGCTTCTCACCTGCATGGACAAAGACAGAGAAAGAAAACGGTTAGCCTGTGCTGCGTTGAGAAACGTTGGCCATGTTGCGCACTGTGTGCTAATTGCGCACTATGATTACATCCATCATCATTCATCATAATATGAGGTCAAACCTACCGGTGTGAGTTCGGTGATGTGCCTTCAGATGTGAGCTCTTGGTGTAGGTTTTTCCGCAGCCAGCGAAGGTGCAGGTGTGCGTCGCTGTTCGCTTCCTCGGCCAGGTGCGTCGCCCTCTCTTGGGTTTGGACTCCAGCAGCTCAAGAGGAGATGAAGGCGGTGTGAGCATCACCCTCTGCGCGCCCGGTTGCATGCCGAGACCCTCCTCGTACATGCCGAACGGGTGCGGACCTTGGTAGGGCATCTGCATCTGGGGTGCCGCGGGGTGGTGCGGGTACGCCGCCGCGGTGTGATACTTCTGCGGGAAGCTCATGGACTGGCACATCGGTGCTTGGCAGTCCGAGGTGCCCTGGTCGTCGGGGCTGAGTGGCGGGGTCATGTTGCTCGCCGCCCGGGGGGAGATGGCAACCCGCGGCTGCTCGAAGGACATCATGCACGAACCGTTCCCTTCTTGCTTGATTTTGCTGCAGCTTTGAGGCACCATGCCCAAAACGGGACCGTAGCTGTCCATTTGTGGCTCCACTTTGATGTTGCACACAATGTCCTGCCGGGGAAACTGCGCCGCGTTGATGTAAAATCTTCCCTGGACGCCGGCGCTGCGCGTAGCGCCGTAGTTACTGTCTCCCTCGGAGCGGAGCAGCTCCGTCATCAGGCTGGTGTTGTACGGTGGCGGCGGAGAGCGGTGGTCGTCTGGCGCGTAGGACTGCACCGAGTTTCCCGTCGTGTACAGGTTGGGATCAGCTGACCCCACATATTCCGTCGCGCTATCCGTGCCAGTTGTGTTGGCGAGAATAAAATCCAGATCCAAATAGTTACTCAGATCCTCGTCGTCCTTTCTCGTGTGACTGTCCATGTTCTGTACCATTTCAAGCATGGAGCAGCTGGAGGAGACTAGCTTTTCCATCTCTCCTTTCCACCTCTGTAAGAACGAAGGGATAGTATTAGACACGGTAATATTGTTGTAAGATCAAATAAGTTACACTGCAAAAATATCCACCTCAGCAAGTCAGTCTAGTTTTGAGTCTCAAAATCCTGTTTTTCGTTAAACAAATGACAAAATCGGCCAACTGGCTGAGATAATATCGCCTATTTCCAATGCAAATCAATCGGTTTCAAAAACTGACATTACAGTTTCTTCATACTACTTCTCGAAACAGGTGAAACTGCTTTACAAACAAGTGAAACCATCTCACACAGTTGGCAGATTCTTCCCACTTGTTTTAAGAGTTTCAGACTCAACACTAGACTTTTGCCTGCGGACGGCAAAAAAAAACATCCATCGTAACAAGTCAATTACTTACATTTTCCCAAGTTTTTTCTCTTTGGTTTGAGAATGTCGAAAATGATGGCAGCATCACTCCGGATAAGGCCATCGTTTGGTGAAATAACAACTATCTCTCGTCAAAGTCGTGTTGAGTTTAGCGTCAGCCGCACCAGAATATGTGCGTCTATTTTACTGTCGCCTCTCCACAGTTGCGCTTCAAAGACATGAACAAGTTTGAATGGTAGGAGGTCCTCCAAACCTTATAACTCTCTTAGCCGACTAAGCCTGACCAATTGTACGAGGTCAGGAAACACGCAGGAAGCTGGTAAATTTAGCTCTATATAAAGCGAGTCCTGTAGTGAGCTTGGCTTAGTGTGGCTCTGTGAGATTCAAGGCAACGCTAAGGAGCCTATAAAGTGAGGAACCTCCCCCTCATGGTGACGCAAAAAACTTAATAGACCAATCCACCTTTGACTGTAGCTGGAAAAAAGTTGCAAGCAAATTACAACAACTCACAATGTACCATGGATACTTACATAATGCCTGAAAGAACAGACTAGACAATATAGAAACTGCTAGAAGTCCTATTGCATCAACAAATGAAACACCTATTACTACTTAAATTCATTTGAAAATAAAAAAAAGATAGTGTAAACATATGAGCGGTGATCAAAATATATTTTAGATTTACTTTGAAAGAATCACAGACTGGTAATAATATATTGTATAACAATAATAATATTTTATAACAAAAGGCAGCACATCCTATAATAAATTCGCTAAATTAAAAGTGGAGCAATGACATGAATGATAACTGACAAGATACTTGGTCAAATATTGTGTTAAATGAGTCAGCAAACTATCTTGCAGAGACAGTGTAGAGGAGCACTGGTCTCCTGCTGCACTGATGTGATGTGTTTTTTTATTTTTTAGATCACTTCCAAATAGATTTCTGACAATTATTTTTTATAATGATAGAAAAACTACATGATCCATACCCAGATGACGGCCATGCAGTTAATTGGCCAATAATATTGTATAGGCGATGCTGAAAACTATGAAAGTTATCCCCATTGAAAGAAGAAGCGCGAGCTCGGTTTGCCTCCACCTGTTTGGCGCGTCTCGTTCTCGGCGTCTCGTTCTCGGCTCATTATCATTAATGGAGATTGGTTTTGTTCGTCCCCAGCAGGCTTGTCCAAACAGGCGCCAGGGTCGTCTGAAACGGTTTTCACGCCTTTTCAACGCTCTCAACACTCGTGATGTCAACATGATTTGAGGTAACATCCCATTCGGGTGTAAATGAAGGAGATTGAGTGTCGATGGGGTCACATTTACATCTCAACTCGGCCTGTTGCCGTTTCGCCTGAGATCTCATCTCTGACATGAAATTCAAGAAATTCTGATTGTTTTCTCAGTACGACCCCAACCGTAATTACCGTAATTAAGATTTTGGATTAAAAGAAACTGAAATAAACACGACGCATTTAATTGTTTCTTAATGCAAAAAAAACCAAACATTGACACTGACATTAACTTTGATATCTGGATTCTCAGATTATCCATCATCCTTGCATCTATCATCAACACAAACTATGTTTTTATTATATTAAAACAACAAATTGCAAATCGGGCCACTCAAATATTTCAGAAATAACACAGAAATGCAATGTGCACCATCATCTGTTTTAAGAGTACTCGTGTTTTCTGGCAATGCACCTGCAGATTTGTTTTTCCTCTTGTGATTAATTTCTATTTCGCCAGATCATCTCATAATGAACACACTGACCCATAGGACAGTACAGTTGAAAATAAATCAATAAATCAAAACGTGTAAAGGTGCCCAGTGTGACGACATGAGCCAACACACAGAACAACTGAGCTCAGCAGCTCATGACAGACGGATCGCCTCTCGTCAAGCTGTCACGTCCGCCATCACCACCGACTCAGTCAACGCTGGCTGTGAGCTTTCCACATCCTGATCCCAGATCTGTGCTCTGTGTGCTCGGTGGAAAGTGCGTCACATGGCAGGGCTCCAGTAAGGCCCGGGAGGAAGTGTGTTTGACTGGCTGCAGAACCGCTGGCCTGATGTCTGAAGCCCTGACGGTTGACCTCGACCCCGAGCAAAACTCGGCCTCTGCTACCAGTGAGAGTTTGCTCACTCCCCTCACTTCCTCTCTGACACTCAGCTAACTTCAACGCTTAGTAATGTTGAAAAACCCCGCCGCGATGCCAGTAAGGAACTTAATCCACATCTTAACACCTCTCAGAGTTTAAATTGATAATATGCCTCGCTGTGTGACATACAGACTTGCAGCTGTCATTTCAAAACCCTCGCGCTGAAGTGAATTATGGTTTAAAGCCACACTAAGCAACTTTCACATTGGCGGTTGTAAACGGCAATGAGAGGTGACTGAAAAATGTGAACTTCAATAACCAGAAATCATGTGATGTGTCTTCAGTAAACTGCACACAGCATGCTCCCGTTTACTGGCCGGTCTGTGATCACTTGATACCGAAGGAAACCAAAGAGACAAGAAAGGTAAACGATGTAAACGTTGGTCAGTCCAGCTAGGAGGAGATAGTTCAGGAGATAGATTTATATTTCGCTTTTATGTTTTTATCTGTCACTTCCTGTAGACAGAAGTGTACATACCAGAATTTCATTTGAGCAAACAGGGCAACTCTACCCGGATCCTTCAGTCATAGGACGGCCTCCCTACGCAACACGCCACCATCCCGCCCAATGTGTGCCTAACATTTGTATTTCCCTGCAGAAGGGGAACCATTGAAATTGTTCTGTGTGGGGAAAAGTGGCACATGTGGATGAACAATGTTTCCACCGAAGCCTTTGAAAATCTCTTTCCCGAATTCAAGTTTACACAATAGTTTTACTATTAGGCAACTCAATGTAATTTCACAATTGCAAAGCTTGCAGTATCGGTGTTACTGACTTTTTCTGTCTGTGCTATCTGAATGTGCCGCGGCCACTTTATTAGGTACTCCTGCTTGTTAACGCAAACAGCCTGCTCCTCCAAACAGTGAATCATGTGGCTGCAACTCAGTGTGTGAAGCGTGTAGACACGGTGAAGTGGTTTAGCTTTTTTGTTCAATCAAACATTATAACGGGCAAGACGCGTGATCTAAGCGACTTTGACCGTTTTAGGCTGCCCTCCTGGGATCTTCGCCACTACAGTCTACTAGAGTTTACAGAGAACGGTGCGATAAACAAAAAACATCCAGTGAGCGGCGGTTCTGTGGCCAAAAAACACCTCGTTAATGAGAGAGGTCAGAGGAGAATGGGCAGACTTGTTCCAGCGAACAGAAAGGGCCACAAATGCTCCAATAGCAGCTCTTTACAACAGTGGTGTGCAGAAGGGCACCTTGTTGAATCCACGCTGTGAAGAATTCAGGCTGTTCTGGAGGCAGAAGGTGGTTCTACCCGGTACTAGATCGGTGTACCTAATAAAGTGGCCGGTGAGTGTGTATATATATATATATAATGTCTAGCCTACTGTCTTTTGAACGTCCTGCACTATACCCTCTAATGCTGAATGTGAGGTCCTGCTGTCTGTGTGCCTCTATGTACATGTAGTCTAACTTAAAAGTTACTATGAGTTGTTGGCATGTCCCTGCACCGACGTCACCAAAACAAATTCCTGTCCAATCACTGTACTTGGCAAATAAAGCTATTCTGTTTCTTAGTGCTCTCACCAAAACCTTCTCATGAGTAACCTTAACAATAGAGAATACCAAGCTTCTTCCTCTGCATTTCTCGTCAAGATAATGTTGAGATTACCATCTTTCGTGATGAAATCTATACGTGAGAAATAATGCTTTACACAATGTTTGGGTTAAATGATATAGATGTACGCCTCATGTTCCCCACCCGGAACTGATGAAATGTTGCGCTGTCACCGCTGGGTTGTCAGTGGGCCGTTCAAGTCTCTATGAACCATAATGTACGCATGCATCGTGTCTGTGTCAGGTCTGTAGGTTTTCCGGCACTGCGGTGAGGATTTGGACACATCAGCTATGCCTCATGTGGCACACTCTTGTAACTTCCATGGAAAAACGGTGTGTGAGTGTGAGAGCGGCAGCTTCGGGTCCGCGCTGGACGTCCTGCCTGGGCGAGAGTCAGCGAGACTTTGAGAGTGAGTGGGATTCTGCTCTGGGCTTATATAGCCCAGTTATTTTTAACCACCCACCCCTTGCTTATTACAGCGTTTCCCCCCGGACCACTCAGGAAGCACGTTTGGCTCTTTTTCCTGCTCACACGCGGCCAGATTCAAACAGAATCAAAGAATGATAGCATTGAGGCTCTCCCCTGTTGGAAAAGAAGAGGGGGGAGGGGGGGGGGGCGGCAGGAAAAAAAAAGAAAAAGAGAGGGGTAGAAACGTTTAGCAGAAAAGGTTGGCACGTGCCGGTGGCGTGACAATTAAAGACTTGGCTCCAGTCCTGCTCCGATTTCAGAGAACTTCAAATATTTGTAAAAAAAAAAAAAAAAAAAGGGACAGGCAGACGTGAGATTGACCTGGGAGCACACTTCTGGATTTGTACCTGGGGAACATTCACCAGTTTCTTTTGAGCATTAGCATAACTATAGGGCAGCGGAGTTTCACTGTTGAAGACAACTGTCAACAAACAGCCACGGAGCTACCAGTCAACTATATAGTCAATGATGGCGCACTCATTTGAATAGTGTGCTGCATAACACTGCCTGATTGTTTACATTGTTGCGCTGACAAAGTAAACCAGTTGATCCTGGAGACGTTCAGAAAAGCTCCTTCCAATGTTTATCTCTGTTTAATCAAGAAGAAAAACATTAAAACGATGCAGAAGTCCTCTTAGGTTTTACAGTTTGCCGTGTTGTGTTTGTTATAAAGACTTTAACTGAACAATTGAATGACAAAAATGCTTTAAATCCACTTTTATAGATGATGAACATTCAATCATAAGAGGTGTCACCTTTTTATATACTGACTGAAATTCTTCAGTTGTATCTGTGGAAAAAAACGTTGAAAGTCGGAGACACTATCCAGTGAATTTACCTGTTTATCGTCTCTACACACATTATTGAGGTGGGAGTTTTGAAAACAGTGGACATATACTGGCCCGTGTTGCATTCCACAACACCTCTGCATTAAAACAGCCAGTGTCTGGCTTCGACCGAACCCAAACATGTGTCTCGACAACCAACGCAGCTTTCACCAAGTGTTATGGAAACCCACCTTTCAAAAATATGCAGCTCACTCCGGCTAACATGGCAGAATAATGACTACATGTGGATATAATTGAGGCAGTGGAGCACCGGGGGGATGGGCCCCAATTTATTAGCTGTTAACACCGGGAATCATACCGGTCTCCCCCGTCACACCACACACACATGGCCGCACTGGCTGTGAAAATGTTTTTTCTTCTTCTCCAAAGTGCTAAGAAAGGTGCTTTTGATTTTGATAGACGAGAATGGACAGGCTCTCGGTGGCTCGAGAGCGGGCCGCTCTGCCAGCCCTGGAAACATTTTCAGACCGGCCCGGGACAATTCGGCGTCCTGGTCCTCACGGTTATGAAATAGAAGTTTAACATTTAACATTGTGAGCATTGTTCGTGCTTCTTCAGTCGCTTCTCCGAGCTCGCTCGCTTACGCGTTGCACGAGTTGAAAGAGTCTCGTGGATGATAGCGCGTCGTTTCTTTAAGAGAGCTTTACACTTGATTTTTCGATGCCTCTGATGTGAGCGGGATAACTGATGGATCAACACTTTGAGTATGATGTTACTGTATAAAGTAGAGTCTATCCCGCTGAAAGCCGGGGGAGGCCTGTGTTTTTTCTCTCTGTGGGACGACAACCACAGACCTGTGCACATTTGAACATGCCGAACTAAACTGTGCCAGCTGTTCAAATAGCATAACCCCGGCCTCGACACAGGTTCCCCATTGAAGCCCCGCTCCGCTTGATTGAGTGATCCAGCCTGCAGTGCACTTTATAGTGTACACACCTCAAAATGGCGACATTTGTGAAACGCTAATAAAAACATTCCTGCAGCTAGGAATGCTCCAGGTATTTCCTCCCCTACACCTGGTTACGATTCCTTGAGTGCACTCGCCTGTTTTCACAGCGCCGCACTCTTTTGGCGAGCAGATATCGATCCCGTGTTTGCCAACGGTGTTGTGTTCGGTGAATGGATGACACCGAACTTAAAAGGCCGCGACCCCGTGGCCCCGTCCTTTTGGTGCTCGGCCAAACGTTTGGTTGGGAAACTTTTATATGAGTTGTAATGTGATGACGAAATAAAGTTGAGTGGGAGACATGTCATATAACGTCAAAGTGGGAGGCAGCATCAAACGCAAGGGTCAAAAGGGCAGCGTGAGAAAAAGCCCAAGGTTGTACGTGTCACGTTATGTAGCAACCGCAACAAGACTCTGTGGCTGAATGTGTGTAGAGTGATGTGTGTGTTTGTCCTTCTACAGTGTGTGTCAGCATGTGCTGTGAAGCTCTGCAATATGTCCTTGGATCAATGTCTGTACATTTATCGTATTTGACGTGTTTCAGTATCCACGTCGACGCCAGCACTGAAGTAAAACGCCTTCGAGGAATCTGATAATCAAACAGTGGAAAGCAAACATCTCACGTAACGGTGCTGCGTGATAAAAAAATGACAGTTACTCAAATCCAGTTATCCAGACCGGCTCTAATGGATCTCCGGGTGAAGTGTGTTCTCCCGCGTGACCCGCGGCCATGAGGAAACCTGGCATTTCAGGCTTCTCTGCCAGCGATCTGGTGCTCAGCCAGCCACCGACTCATCGCTCTGTAGCACCGAGGGGGTCAGACAGGTTCCTGCGCACATTGCAGATGCTATCTCAAAGGAGAGCGGGGACACTAACCCTGAGTCAAACTGCCATAAAACACCCCTGCTTTTGCAGCGGGTGAGGGGTAGGAATGATGCTGATGGATGGTACTTTAGCATACTGGGTATCACTAAACACTGACTTGGTGGAAACTGTATTAATCTAAGTATTGGTGGATAAATCCTTTATTAATAATGGCTCAGGTTGAAGTTACAGTTACAGTTGAAAGAACTGAGAAGAACAAGGTGTGATTTGTGTTATTCTTTGACTGGGCACAAAACGTGCAAAATCAATTTCCCCTCCTTGGACAGTTAGAGCAGTTAAAGGGAGTGTTCAGATGTCGAGGGTGTATCTACTACTGAGTAATTTAGATTTTTGGGTTTGGTTGCAAAAACCCAGAGTAGATAACAACCTGTGGTTGGCAAACAAAACGAGATCCGGTGTGTAGAGTCAACTTGGCACGCGTAGCATTCAGAATTTGATGTGTCCTTCTTTCACTCTTAGCCTGCTTACAGGATTTTGGGTTTGTAGTGTGGTTTCTCTACTCGACCAGGTGGGCCTGAGATGCAAAGAACAAATCCGCACCAATGCAAAATATGTAGTGCATCATGTATGAAGTGTGCTACCTCAGCGGAGAGAGTGGTTTGCTGAGCCACATGTGGGTTTCCTCTCCAACTTTCAACAGTTTCTTTTGTGGCTATATGCAATCCACTGATAGAATCTGATTTGAAATCTGAACAAAGCTGTTTGCCGCTGACAGATAATCATCCACTTCCAATGAAATAGCTTTGTATTTTCTGCAGCAGAACTTAAATTAGCCCCACAGTGTGCAGCATACCGGCACAAATACCTCTGAAAACTCAGTCAGTCACATTGCCTCTGCAGCCACATACCTAATGGATTTATTTACCACACCTGGCTCCAATAAATGCCCCCAAAGTGCTGGTTACTGGTCTATTTAACACTTCAACTAAGGTATAATTAGCCTACTGTAGTGGCTTTGGGGCCTCACCCGACTGGCTAACTTCAAACTCCCCCCTCTATCCCCGCTGCTCTTTAATAACCTGTATCTCGTGTATTATCTGTCTCTCATCACTCACTTCCTGAACGGGGCCCACCATTGATTAGGGTGTAATTTACGGGCTGTTTGAGAAGGGACTGGGGATGGAGTGGACGGGGGCCGCCACTTGGAGTTAAGACTGAATGACTGGTGTAATGCACCAAGTCACTTTGTCCTGAACGTGACATCATCAGTTATCTGTCAGACTGCTGATGGTAGACAGAACAACTGAGGGGTTCAGTACATGCTGGTCTTTACCTTTAACCTGGCTACCTGCCCTGCAGCTGGTAGTGGACAGCCTCGCTCTCTCTCTCTCTCTCTCTCTCTCTCTCTCTCTCTCTATGTCTGTCTCTCTTTCACTCTCTGTCTCTCTCTCTCTCTCTCTGTCTGTCTCTCTTTCACTCTCTGTCTCTCTCTCTCTCTCTCTCTCTCTCTCTATGTCTGTCTCTCTTTCACTCTCTGTCTCTCTCTCTCTCTATGTCTGTCTGTCTGTCTGTCTGTCTGTCTGTCTCTCTCTCTCTCTCTTTCTCTGTCTGTCTGTTTCTCTCTATGTCTCTCTGTCTCTCTCTTTCTCTCTCTCTCTCTATCTGTTTCTCTCTATGTCTCTCTGTCTCTCTCTTTCTCTCTCTCTCTCTGTCTGTCTCTCTCTATGTCTCTCTCTCTCTTTTGCGTTCTCTACGTCTCTCTCTCTGTCTCTCTCTCTCTCTATGTCTCTCTCTTTTTTCTCTCTATGTCTCTCTCTCTCTCCCTGTCTGTCTGTCTCTCTCTGTCTGTCTGTCTGTCTGTTTCTCTCTATGTCTCTCTCTGTCTCTCTGTCTGTCTGTCTCTCTCTCTCTGTCTCTCTCTCTTTCTGTCTCTCTCTCTCTCTGTCGGTCTCTCACTCTATGTCTCTCTCTCTCTCGCTCTCTTTTGCATTCTGTATGTCCCTCTCTCTCTGTCTCTCTCTCTGTCTCTAGCAGTGTCTCTCTCTCTCTCTATGCCTCTCTCTCTCTCTCTGTCTCTCTCTCTCTCTCTCCCCCCTGTCTGTCTCTCTCTCTATCTGTCTCTCTCTCTTTCTCTCTCTCTCCCTCTCCCTGTCTGTCTCTCTCTCTATCTCTCTCTCTCTTTTTTTTTCTCTCTCTCTATGTCTCTCTCTCTCTCTCTCTCTCTCTCTCTCTCTCTCTCTCCCCCTGTCTGTCTGTCTCTCTCCCTGTCTGTCTGTCTCTCTCTCTTTGTGCGTGGGTCAGGTTACTACTCCGAGGACTGTTGACGTAACCGGCCCGTGGTGTGTTTTATGACTGAGTCTCTTATTCATCAGCCAACTGTTCCCAAGATGTGGGATCATCGTGTGCTGTCACAGTGAATGGTGAGTGCAGGATACACACACCCACCCAGCGCTTAGCAACGGCATGTATTGTGCAGGAACAGGGGGAGGCCGGCCCCGCAGCGCCGCTCATTCCTCCACATCCAGGGCCAAAAGCGTCTTGGAGGGCTAGCTTAAGGGTCAGAGTTCAAAGGGGACGCTTCTCTCCAGGGTCCCGGAGTTCGTGACCTCCGGGGATCTTGAGGTCACACCCTCTCGACCTTGACTGACCACTTAAAACTCACCTGCACTCTCCCTGATCACTTATCAGGCCCATCTCGTTTGCGGCTCAGCTCAACTGTCAGAACCTGTTCTCACACTGGCTAGTCACAAGACCTGTTGCCCCTGTTGTGCCACAAGCAATAACCACTCAAATAGTGACTCTCAGCTCTATTAATTCTCTTCTTTTTTTGTTGTTGTTGTTGTTGTTGCCGTCTTAAGTCCTCCCAATTGGCGAGCGTGTCTGGGCGCCTCTCTCTCCAGCAGGACAGGTCATGTACTTCAACCTGCGGCAGGCCGGGGGGATAAGCACACTTGATCCATAAATGTGCAGTCGGTTTGAAGGAGAGCCCTGCAGCTCTGGGTGACATTCTCTTAACGCAGCTGGTCTGTTCAACCTCCGGGCACTTCAGCGGTAATCAGCGGCAAACACATGTTGCGGGGAGCGTAAAAAACCTTCCTGATCTACCTGCCCGGCACGTTACGCAATTCATTCTTTTGTTGAAGTGGTAGAGATGTTCCTCGGCGATAACACGCACACGCAATGCAACTGTTCCTTCTATCATGAGCTAGAATCATGGGTACACAAACTGAATCGTGATGAATGTGTTTGTTTGAATGTGTGTTTGCCCCTATGCACATAAACCAAATACAAAGTACAATTTGAAACAGTGGCAGAACAAGTTTTGCGTCAGTTCTAAAATAGTCAAATATTGCAGTTTTTCAGTGTTGGCTGTATTTTGAGAGGTGTACTCTGGTTTAATGCAGCTGGTAACCACTTCCTGTTTTTCGAACAGTGAATCTTCTCACAGTTTGGCCGAATTTCCTGAAGTGTGTGCTGTGTGTGTGTGTGTGTGTGTGTGTGCGTGCGTGCGTGCGTGTGTGTGTGTGTGTTATAACACAACCTCATGTGTCTTGCATGTTTGCAATGAGCAATCACAGTTCCTCTCTACTACTTAAATGTTTTGGGGTTGATATATCAATCTACATCCTGTGGAAGAGTGCACCATTAAATTGTGTGTGTGTGTGCTGTGTGTGTGTGTGTGTGGGTGGGTGGGTGGATGGGGGGGGAGGGGGGGCAGGGGGTACATGCATGTGTAAGTGTGTGTGTGTGTGTGTGTGTGTGTGTGTGTGCGCAAGTATATCTGCAAGTGTGTGTGTGGTTCTGTTTGTGCAAGTATATGTGCAAGTGTATGTGCAACTGTGTGTGCGTGCGTGCGTGTATGTGTGTGTGTGTGTGTGCGTGTGTGTGTGTGTGTGGCGGATCAGTTTGCGGAGCGATGCTGTAATGGAAGAAAATAAGCGTCCATTTTGTCTGAGTGGCATGTGTTGATGTTTTTTTGTCTGCAACGCTGACAGGAAAGCGAGGACTTCTTCAGCGCAGAACATTCTGGTATCATACTGTCATTTTTCCTCCGCAGCCTGAACCGTACCGTGTGACACGCCGTCCTCTTGATCTCCCCCCCCGCATCTCTCCGTCGTGCTCTGTCAACGAAACGGCGGACGTCTCGGACCTCACACAGGCATCGGGACGGAGATACCGCCTCCTTGCCTTCGCCGAGGCCCGAATGTTGTTTTTCAAATCACGGATTAACGGCACCACATGTACGCCAGTTGTGTATATACAGTACAGTCTGAGAGAGCCAAGGAGGGAGGCGGGGGGTGGGGGGGGGGACTGCCAGGCGTAATTTGTTTTTGCAGACTTGGAGGTCGACCGTGTTGAGATTTATTCTCATCTGGCGTTTTTTTCACCCTCGCCCCATTGCGTTGCACAAGCCCCGGGTTGATATGGTGTTGCTTGGAAATAGAGCGAAAGAGGACCCGCGGCTCGTCCCGTCCTCCGCACTGACGAACAAAAACGTGTTTTTCTCCGCGAAATACCCGGGAGATGCTGAAGCCGTCGACAACAAAGATATCGAGTTATTTATCTCCGTTCGGATTGAAACAGTTGTGCGTCTCCATCTTAAAAAGAGAAAACAGAAAAGAGAGAAGAGATAATCTAGCGTGCGCATCCCCCTGAGGTAGCCCACATACGCCACAAGTTAGAGAAGTGGGTCGCCTGCGGGGGAAGAGGTTCCCCACTGGGTTTAAACGCAGAGATAAACAACACGTTCTACTGAAAATAGAACTCCTTCATCTGTACTTGACCTAGAATTTGCGTGACCACGTTGAGGGTTTTCCAGCCAAGCCTGTTGTTAACAGGTACTGAACAATTCGGGGGTCGGAGGAGCTCATCCAGCAAGGCCTTAATCTGAAGCAGCAGGAAAAAATGGAGGGTCCTTCACCAAAAACACCACTGGGTAAGCTGTCCTCCTTGGTCCTGAAATATCTTCATCAGAGGACAAACCGGGGATATAATGGAAATGTATGGCAGGGTGTGGCGTGTTATGAGGATCCCACAAATTATGGGGTGGTGGGGGATTGTTCTAATCCAGAAAACCAATGCTGCGGAAACAGAGCTACCATTTTGGAGAAGGGGAAGGAGCCAGTTATTTCCTGAGTCCAGGCTGAGATCTAATGGATCAGGAGGAAACAGTGTGGGCCTGGTGGTGGGGGTAATCACAGCCAAGCAGTATGAACCCACACACTGTCATAGGAGAGCATCCGCAAGGTTTAGGCTTTCGGGGTTTTGGGTTTTATGAAAATACTTGTCAGTGAAATCGTTTTTGGCAGGGCGGAGAGTGTGAACGGTTATTATGATTAGGGATAGTTCTTATCCGAGCACGGGCCGGATTCATGTCTTCTTTGGGTTTTCCCTCTCTCAGCGGGGGAATGTGAGGAACAGGGATCAAAGACGGGCATCTGCTGTATGTGTTGGGGCTCACTGCTGTTTTTTTTTTTACCAGAACGTCTTACTTTTACCAGACCTTCAGTTAAACCGTCCACAATTCAACAATTAACTCTCGTTCTTGGCGTCGTTTTTTTTTTTTTTTTTTTTTTCCTCCACCAGTAAATCCAGCGCGCTCGCAAACGCTAAAGCTTTCATCAGATGTTCAGAGGGAGCAATGTCCTGGATCATGTTGTGTTTTCTGAGGCGCGTTGCTTTTCTTGGAATGTGCGCAAGCTCTTTGATTGTTCTGTTTCCTGAGATTTCAGAGGCCCTTTGTCTCTGCGTGGTAACTCGCTAATCAGGGAACTCCGTCATAGCTCCCCGCCGCTAGCCCGCACTGCCCTAATGTCACCCACTGTATTATGATATTTTTGGCTCTGCTCTCATACCTCTCAGTGCCTTGAAACAAAAAAAAAAGAAAAAAAGACAAAGTTGATAAGAACAATCACTTTGGAATGTGTGTCTGAGGCATCGATGGCAAAGTCGGAGAGGGTTATTGCTCCGTCATAAGGCAGCGGTCCAAACGTAAAAGACCTTGTTGAAATGCCAATCCAAAAATAACAGTGCGCCCCCTTTCAACGGGACCTTTCCGTTCGCCGACACACACCTGTAGTGTGATGTATGGATTGATACCGTATACATTGATCGTTATCCTCCGCTAGACGTTCTATTGGCGTGTGCGCCAGCCTGGAGAATCATAATGAGGTCAGTGTTTCTGCACTCTGGGTTTCCCCCCATCTTCTTTTGCTTAGACTGTGGTTTCATGATGTGTTATGGGATCCATGAAACAACAATGAAACCAGATGTGCTTAGTAATGCGTCTATGTACAGTCCTGACAACTTTGCAGAAGAAGCGAGAGCACCATGTAGTCAGTGTGAAAACTTTGTGCCGTCTAAGCTTTCTGGAAGGGCCTCTGTTCCCTTTTATACCTCCTCTTAAAATAAGCCCCCTCCCATTGGCTGAGGGCAGACTGGTCACTGAATCACATAGGGCCAATTAGAGAGTAACACTTCCTTTACCGTGAAAGATGTTTCCTGTTGATAGTAAACGTGGGGGCCCGGAGAGCAGGCAGAGGAGGGGGGGGGGGGGGGGGGAGCTTGTTGAAACCCTGCCAGTGTTTCCCTGACCTTCGTGGCCTTCGTGACGGAAAAACTGATGCCGTCGGTGGAGTGAGGTGTGTGTTTTGTCTATGTGTGTACAAGTGTGTGTGTGTGTGTGTGTGTGTGTGTGTGTGCATATAGTGACATAGTGGCGTGATGAGAGGCGCTGTCGGGAGTTGGAGTACAAACACACAAACAGGGATGTGCTTACGACTCATGACTCATACTTGCCGTGTCATGGCTTCCCTGTCACCGCGCCGGAGTCTTCACATGGCTTCACATGCCAAGCCCCGACGCAGAAGCGGTTCACTCCCTCCGGGAACGACGGCTCTCGCTCCGATCGACTCGGGGCAGATCACATTCCAAGGGCTGTATTTACAAAGATCTGATTAACTCTTCGTGGGGGCGCAGATGTCGTCTCCTCGCAGCCGGCGAACGCCATGTGAAACCACACTTGTTCCCCTTTTCAGACACCTGTGAGAACATCTACCGTTCGGCGCGTCTCTGAGTCTCCGAGTTTTCTCCGTTGTATTTAAGTTTTTAACGAGAGACTTTCTGTCAATCGGTATCCACGGGGGGGTTTCGCCAACTAGGATCTCCTCCACGCCCACCTGTTTCTGCGGCCTGCATAGACTCAGGTTTTGTTTACCTCTAATGGGACTGTGCAGCAGAGTTAAGCCGAGGGGCCCGGTGGCTGTGGCCGCAGGTCGGAGGAATGTCTACCGTCTGGACGGGAAAATGTAATCAGCTGAGATCAGCGAATTAGAGGCCGGTTTCTCTTTCTCCCTTCGCGCTCTCCCTTTCCCCCCGTGTGCTTCTCACGCATGCAGGCGCTCTCACTTTTTCTCCCTCCCTCTCTGTCATACACACACACACACACACACACAACACACACAAACACACACACACTCTTTCATGAAGAAAAATGACACCTTTTCTTTCAGCTATTTCCTCTGTTTTTACATACTTGGGTACTGGGGTACAAGAGGCAACCTTGTGTTTTCATGTGACAAAACACACAGAGGTCTGTGTGGATCTGGGAGAGGTGAATAGCCTAATTCATCATTTGGGGTTAGGCCTGTCTCAGCCTCATCTGGGAATATCTCTATCTACACTTAAAAGGTAGGACTGTTGCTGCTGTCTCTTGAGGTTAAAGAAACTACAACTCAGTCAGGTTCTCTCCTTGACTGATGACTTCTCCGGGGAATCGAAAATTCCACGGTTAAAATGTGGTTTTACCCCGGAGCAGCAGCCTGCATTTCTCTGCCAGTTCGACCGTGGTTCATCTACAGAGGAAACGACGTTCTGCTTAATCCTTTCGGTTTTTTAGCTACCTTCACAAAAAAAACAAAAAACATAATGCGCGGTTGTCATCAATATATGTATCACCCTGTATATGCTAAGCCTCGCCGATGGCATTACTCATGGTAAGTAAGCCTACACAGTGGACATTAGGGTAACAGGTCAGCCACAGGCACGCTCACCCAGTTCCCTAAGTCCTCTGCTGCCCGTCACGTACACTCACTCTCACACATTCTCACTCACTCTCACACACATGTTGATAACCGCACTTGTAATGTGAACCTTACTGCCGAGCAGAGTAGGCCTATAATTACAGTGCAATGGTGGGAAAGCCATAATCACAAAGACTCAAATA
Source organism: Hoplostethus mediterraneus (assembly GCA_034670385.1). NCBI lineage: Eukaryota > Metazoa > Chordata > Actinopteri > Trachichthyiformes > Trachichthyidae > Hoplostethus > Hoplostethus mediterraneus. The sequence continues at coordinate 1,705,923 of JAXDDW010000050.1, read as the reverse complement.
GAAATCTGAATCAACAGATGATTCCAGATTGTTTCGTTCTCTCTGTTTACACAAGGTCGTTTTGTCTCAAGGCTTTTTTGTTTCGAGGCTGGAAAGCTATTGTCTTTATGAAATGGCGAAATTTGTGTGAACTATCCCTTTAAGCCCACTGGTGCAGTGTAATTGTTGTGCCTGTTATGTTTTGTGCTTTCACCGAGGAGCCACATCAAAGACGTTTTCCTGCCCCGTGCAATCAGATAGACAAAGCCTTTTTTTGATCCTGAACTCGGAATGAAAAAAGACGCGAAACAAAGAGTGAAAACTACTCGTTCTCCCGTGTAGACCGGCTCACAACAGATGCCTCAGTGTGTTTCTTGCCTTACACACACAAACACTGCATTTCCACTATTTCAGCCTGGCTGGCGGAAACCGTTAAACGAGCAGAAACTATGACACCTCAGTGGTATGAAAATTAGACATAATGCACATTTTCTTTCCATATAAGTGCATGTTGTTTTAACTGGAGGTTTGGTCACCTGTTTATAGACCTGTTGATCATGCCTGAGCTGCACTGACCTGCACAGTGAATTGCTGGCAGAGAATTCTCTTTCTGGAGACCATTTTGCTCTTTACTGACGCTCACTTTCTGAAATAAAACTTTTAATTTCCTTTCAGCAGTCGAGGTTGGCCCGGTTTGAAGTGTGCAATCTACATTTAAAATCTGATTTCTTTGCGTTCTTTGAATTTAAAAGCATTCGGCGTTCGGTTTGTGCATGTTTCTTTCTGATGCAGTGAACTTTCATTCAGAAGTTCAACGCTCAGACTGCCAGTCATTTGACGATTTCACTTTTAATGCTCTATCCTAAATAGAGAGACTGAAATAGAAAGTCAGAGACTGATGATAGATTTACTTGGAAGTTGAGTAACTGTTCTATTCTAGTGTATTATGACTGATGACAGCAATCTCAGTTTCCTCAGTGAGGAATAGTGCTTCACGTGTAGATGGGTGGATTTATGAATGGATGGATTGATTGATTGATTGATTAGTAGATTAGTTGATTGATCCTTCCAGCCATCCATCCATCTATCCACCCAGCCATCCATTGATTGATTGATTGATTCATTCATTCATTCATTGATTCATTGATCCATTTATCCCAGTTCTGGCCACAGAACAGCTCTTTTTTTGTTTTAAACAGTAGAATTCTTGCTTGTTACTGTAGCTTTAAAAAAACCTACTGTTTTAAACACTGTTGTTGCTCAATGGCAATTGCCTAAGACACCCCATTCCTGAGAAATGAATGCGTGCCCTTGTTCCAAATATAGTTTTTGGTCGCCACCATGGGCTGCCATTTGGTCTGCCATTTCTCAGGGTTGTGGGCTTCTTTAATGAGCACTTTGATCCCACTCAGGTCTGGCGCTGGTGTTTATGCGACCCTGGAGAAAAAAACCCTGCTCCCATTCACCACTGAGCTGTGGTGTCCAGTCTAGTGGTCACATCAGGGCCCCGGGGACCTCGTCTTCCTCCTCAGACCCCAGATGACCACAGAGAGGTCCCGGCCACACTGTCAAGTCACGGCAGGGTGGATTTAATCTGAAAACTGGAACAGGAGATGACAAACATACACGAGGTGGGGGTTATAGGGGACAAACAGATTAAACCCTTGAAACACATTCAGGCTACCTGTCCAGTGTCTTACTCTGCAGATGTCAAGGACAGATGGTTTTTCTTGGTTAATACGACAGGTGGTCCTTACATGCAATTCCCTTTATCAGTCCCATAAATTTCATAACCGGGCTACAAAAGCTTTTTGGCAGAACACCGTGTGTTTTATTTCCAGCATGGTTTTGACATGCAGCAGCTGTGTTGTGAGTACTGAGGATGAAATACTTTTAAGTCACTCCATCTGTATGCTTTCACTGTAACATGCACAGACCTATACGTCTGCAAGTTCTCTTCCTCCTTTCAGTTCATTGAGACATTGCAAAGAATTCCTCATCTCAACAAGTCATTTAATGTAGTATTGAATTGAGCTTCCCATGAAAAATCAGCAATGGGGGGAATAAATTCACTTTTTTTTTTTTTACAGTGCAGTTACACTTGTTCCAAGAATGTTCTTGACACAAACAACGTCTTAAAATAAGCCAAATCACTTTTTTTGTTTCAAGTTAATGTCACTCAGAAAGAAACCTCACACCATTGGTTGACTTTTTCAGATTTTAAGACTCAAATCTAGCTTAAAAAACTTGTTAAAATGGACAGTTTTTTGCAGTGTAGATAACCACTGATTCCCCCAAGGCATCGGCAGGATTTGCCACATTCCACCAATGGATTACCAACTCTATGGGCTCAATGCAAAACAGCATCAATTATCAAACTGAATGTTCTTGAGGCATGCGGCTTGGCACCAAGTCCTACCTGATGTCACGTTAAATAAGTCTTGTCTGCTTCGCTCGGTGGGGGTTCCCTTCACTAACCCACATTTAACCTTAACGTACGCCTCAATTGGTAGGAACCGCATGTCACAACTGAATGAGCGGAACGAGTAAAAATAGAACATTTCAGATTGTGTCAGTGGTTATGTGTTCACATCCACTTGGAGAGACTGTCAGGGCAGTGCATTCATTCGCTTTGAAGGATTAATCTCTAAATCCTGTTTGAATGGGAGGACAGGATATGCAAAGCCTGTATAACCGCCAGGGTTACAGGTGTGCATGTGGTGTGTTTGCTTTTGCTGGATTTGACTTGATTGGCAAAGAAAGTAAAAACTTCATATAAATAAAATATATGTACACTTATTACATATCCCATATATATATATATATATTGTGTGTTTTACATTAATGCTATTACTTGGGCAGCGCAACAGACTCGGGCTTGGACAATGTGATGGGAACTGTTTTGAGCCGAAAGGAGAGAAGACAACTGTTGACTGAGTGACTCACAGCTGGGTTGTTGCTGTTTGCACTGGGCTCTTAATCACAAGAGTATATGGCCATGTGACCGGGTGGAGGAGCAGGATCCTACAGCAGGTCGAGTGAGCCGGGCACTGCACACACACACACACACACACACACACACGCACACACACTTATCTAAGAAAGAAAACACGTGTACAAAGAAAAGCAAAATGAAGTGTGTGTGCACGCGCGTAGGCAAACACAGTCGGGGTGTACAGTATGGCTATGTGAGAGACACATCAATGGCTGCCAGGCTGTATGGAGGCCTCTGTCTGGACATGCCTGTTGTGTGCCCGTCCACGTGTTCTGGATGCCCATGTGTCAGTGGGAATGAGTCACGCCAGACAACGTTGTTTGCCCAAGTCGCCGTGACGCACTGCGTGCAGGACGGATGGAAGCTGGAATGTGGATCTTTTCTCATGCTTAACGCGCAGTATCTGTCGGTACAGTATCCCTATCTGCATTTTTTTTTCAGCACGCTACCATGGTTACATCCACCCCCCCCGAAAACAACAGGAGATGGAGAGTCTGGATAGTCTGATTCTGTATCTTGCATGTCACTCAGGACGTCTTTGGGTCTTTATGGAGGAATCCGGTGTGTTGTCAAGGCAGAGCTCACACACACACACACACACACACACAAACACAAAACACACCAGCACACACACAGATTTCTTGGCTTGGAGTACATGCGTGGGTGACTGACAAAGCCAAAGGATCGGTGCCTGGCCAAGGGTTACAACCCATGGAGACAGCAGCGGGCCCGGCACTGATACGGAGACCATATAGGTGTCTTATCTCTGCCCGGGCTCCTTAAGTCAGCTTTACATCACTTCAGCTGGGGTTTTACAGCAACAGAAAAAGATGGTCATAAACACAAAGAGTCTGACTGATAGCTGCACTCTGCCGAAGGATGCCCTCTAATTAGTGTGTTTTATGAGCCCAGTATCCACAGTGAAAGCATGTTCGTGCTGCGCCGGAGAGCAAACACTGCTTGGGAGGTCACAGTTACCACATGGAGCACTGGGGGTGTCCTCAGACCAAGTTCAGGCCATTCCATAGAAACCTTGCGGTGCCTATATCATATCTGCAAATTGCCACATCAGCCACAGTATAGGTAACGGGACAATTCAAATTGTAATGACAAGGAGAGCATAAGATTCGGAGCATTTCACCTGTATCAATGTTGTTTAGCAGCTGATCCAGGGTGCTGTAGACACACCTGATCCGCTGAGTCAAACTTTTTTCTTTATTTGTTTTTATGTTAGAATATGGCAAAAAAAAAAGAAGCACTTAAATCAGTGTATAGATGACTAAATGAATATGAGCAACAGTTCAGTGGTGCAGAAGGTGAATTGTATGCTTCACAACGTAGCATCCGTTTAGCTTTGTTTCACAATGAGATGAGACAAAAACATTGTGATGCTGCTGCTACAAAATGACTGATAAGCATAAAATGAAAACAAACTGAGGTAATTCTTAGGTGACGCAAGTGCTTGGTTTCCAAAACGGTTTGCAGACAGGATCTTCCGTGATGAACTAACGATGAACTTATTCCCAAACCATAACAATTTGGAAATGAGCCATTGAATTCGCTGGCTTCTCAGGAATGAAAGCCTCGGGGCATTCCTCTGGTATCGGTGCTCAGACCCCCCAATATCTCCTGTTTCACCTGCTCTCTCAGACCTGCATGAGTGAGCCGGGCTCCAGCCAATGAGCACTCGGCCCCCGGGAACACGTGGCAATCTCTAAGCAAAGAAAAGCTCTTTAAATGATTGAAATATTTCAAATGCTCCTCTAGACAAAAGAAGTAAAAACAAGGGGACCGAGTGAGAGACAGGAGAGTTGGCCTGACCCCTTGGTCAACCAGAAAGTGTGTGTGTGTGTGGGGGGGGGGGGGGGCGGGGGGGAGGATAATCCTGGCTTACACTGACCTCACTCAACAGCTCCTCAACAGTGGAGTGAGAGACATGAGTACCTGGAGGATTTGCCTCTCACCTGGAGACAACGCAGTGCCCTGGGCTCGACCCCAGAGGTGACGACAGACTTGACGTGACAACTCTGATGTGGGAGAGAGGGAGAGAGAGAGAGAGAGAGAGAGAGAGAGACTGGAGGGATAAGGAGAAGCAATCAAGAGGACGATAGATAGATACTTTATTGATCCCTGGGGGGAAATTCAGAGGTTGCAGAGGGACAGATAAAGGGAGACACTGCAGGCCTTCACACTCATTTCCGAATTGCTGCTCCTATCATTGTTGATTTTTTTTGGCTGACTGTTCTAGGATGTAACTCACATCCTATACCAAGATGAACTGACGGCAATGTTGGAAAGTACCAGTAGCAAAACACACCCCTCCACTTCCCCTTCTCTCCACTGGTTAAGATGGAAGGGACTTGGATATTCAGTATTGATTTCAATTTGATTTCCAATCAAGTCGTCTTTCTCACTTTCTTTCCGTGGTCGTGTGTTATTGTCCTCCATGCGGACAAAGCTGCCGTGGTGCCGAAATGATGATAGTTGTCTCAGTTGAATGATGCAAACTCACATGCCTCAGGAACTGATTTTGTACCACATGTTTGTCCGGATTTGAATTGAAAAAAAAAAAAAAAGCAACCCCAAGCAGCTTTTTGCAGTTCATACTGATTAGAGAATAACAGCTCTGTGTGTCATGTGAGGGGAAAAGAAATCAGTTGCAGTGTGAACATAGTTAAAGAGAAAGAGACAGTGAAAGAGTTTCAACCCAGTATTAGTAAATTCCTGCTGTGTTCAAGCTGAACCGAGCGAGTTTTCGTAGCTCTTGCAACTGATAACATCCTTGCTATCGTTTAAGGTAAATGCAAGAGTTCAAGGATGTCAGAAGTGTTTGCAAAGCGTTGGGCGTTAACATTAGCTTTGCAGCAATTTGTTTTTCATTTCGGACTTATCTTTATTTCTATTGATAAGGAGAAGCTGATTCATCAATGTCAAGTTTTTGGTTTTTTTCAGCAACTAGTTTACTGCTGTTGGTTTTAATTTCTCAATGTGACTAATGGCAAAACTATATGTTGCGCATACATTTGTCGGGCGATAGTGAGGGATGTTGCATTGCACGAAGTCTTTGGGTAATACCTATAAATCAACTTTGGACATGTTTTTGTAGTCTGGTGCACCACTGTGTGTAGGTGTGTTTGTGTTGAATAGGCTTATAAAACTATTACTACATTCCATGTCTCTGTTTACCTGTCCGCTCAGGTCTCATCGTCCACCACACCTTAAATGCCTTCGAGAGATTATCCGTATACCAGCTTATCTCTTGCTATGTTATTGAATATGTACTGTTACAATTTAAATTTCATGTCACCGTTTCCAAACAACACATGTCTCATCTACCTCTCTGCTGGCTGAGAAAAATATATATAGATGTTAATTTTCATTGTATTTGACTTATTTTCTATTTTAAACTTTTGAATTATGGATTCTGGTTGCACCAATCAGCAAATCAGATTCTGAATCCACGAAAGCATTACTTGGTATGTGTTTTAAAGAAAAAACAAGGTCTGATGTCATGGCTTTTGCTTTGATAAATCAATAGGAGAATAGCTTCTTCACAACCGATGGTAAAAGCTTAGAGATACAGACAACAAGGAAGATGGCAGCCAAAATGAGAAAACTCTTTTTTCCCTGCTGATCAATAGAACCGCCTTGTATTTATAGAGATGTTACCTGAGCATGACCTCCCAATAAAACACTACCTGACATTCTGGAAGTATTTTAATAAGTACATCATAAACTATATATATGCACTTGTGTTGACAGAGAGGAAAAGAAGAGCACTGACTGTGCTTTGTCTGTTTCTGCTTTCTGTTTGTTTTATACGATGTAGAAGGATGTGCTTTTGGCTCTCAGCGGGGTTATTTCCAGGCTGCATAAGTCTATTACTTTGTAATTATTTACCATTTATGGGGAGCATCAAGTCATGCAGGTAGAGCCAGTTATGGGCTGATGTTCTGCACTGGCAGTTATGACAAACCACATAGGATTCCTTACAGTACGCTACACGTCCGAGTACATGTGATCGTTATGTTCAGTTTTATGTGACTCCTGACTCCTGACTGTTTGCCATGTGAGCTAAAAGCTTGGAACACTTCAGTTACTGCATTCTCCCACTTTTCTCTCACAGATATAAGTTGCTTTTGGGGTGAGGTCAGGTGTTTTTATGATGTCTCTAATCTCATAATACACCTGGTAGCGTCACTGCTTTTAGAACAACGGCTGAAAAAACAGTTTTGCTGAGAAACTATGGTGTGTGTGTGTGTGTGTGTGTGTGTGTGTGTGTGTGGATGTGCAATTTTGCCAAACTTGTTGTGATGCAGGAAGAGTGTTAGATGGAAGGACTTCAGGTCAAATGCAAAGGGGTAGCTGTGTAATGTTCAACAGCAAAACTCAGGGTGGACGAGCTTGCACACACACACACACACACACACACACACACACACACAGATACACCATGCACCTGTGCAAGATTGTACTGAAAAGGGCTGATAGCAGAGTGAAAGAACTTGACATTTGTTTTCCTAATCACCTCCAACACCTCCTCTTTGTTTGTGCAGAGCGAGAAGTATCACAGGGCTCAACAAAGGCCCTATTTACCCAGTCCATATTTGTCCAAGCGTGTTTCCCTCCAGCTCCCTGTAACCACAAGCTCATTATTTCATCCTCCGTAATGTTAGCTTTTAAATCCACATCAGCACACTCATTTGGTTAGAGATGGTAAATATTTATGTGGTGTGTCACGAAAACACACATACGTACGCGTGTGAACACACACACACACACACACACATACACACACACACACACACACACACACACGCATGCAAGCACAGGTTTTACCCTTCATCCGTTTCAATATTATCAGCTCTTTCAAGTGATTAAGTACTCCCGGTTGAAATGTCCCTTTGGGTGGATTCGAGAGGTGTCACTGATCTTTCAAAGCCAGTAAAGTAAGGTCTGATTGCTTCTTTCATTCGGTCATTCATTCCTTATTTTTACAAAAGTTATTTACAAATGTTTATACGGATACATATTCAAGTAGAGCATCTCTGGGTGTCACGTTGAATCGATGCTCTTTGGCTGTAGAAGCTGCAATAAAACTCAAACGTGCTGTTTTCTTGTTTTTAAGTGTATTCAACCTTAACGTAGTGACAGCAGAATGACTGAGTAGGTGACATACCTGTGTAATGAAGAAACGTAGTGATTTCTGCCATTTCCCAGAATGCATTTCAACAACCCCCAGACGACATGCTTGAACCTTGTTGCATTCAGCGGTTGGTTATCCGTGTAGGTGGAGAGAGCCGTAGCAGTAGCAATGGTAAGAGCAAGAGAGAGAGTTTTTCTGGTCAAGAAAATACGAGAGTCACACTCCTTACTCAAAAACAACGTGTCTTGTACCTGCATTGCATTATGGTCTATTGAGGTGGCTGTCTCAACGTGATGTCACTTCATCTACCTTAGAAAGATTCACCACCAAACAACAAAAGAGGCCCAGAAAAGCAAGCATTGCCTGTAGCTGTTTTTAGTGTTGGTGTTTAGCTAAGTGTTTTACAGTGGATTCGTTTTTAGCTGCAATTCATTCAATCCTCAAAGTATCTTCGACCCTCCTCCTCCTCCTCCCCCTCCCTCCCTCCTTCCCTGCCTGCATCTCAGGTTGCCTGTAGTCAGGTATGATGGCCTGAGGCGTCCAGCCAAATCCCCAGCCCAGACGTCTGCAGAGCTCTGGCCTGCCTCATCGGGAGTCCTGCATTCATTGTCGCTTTAGTCCCCGCATTGTTAGTGGAGCCTTGCATTGTGAGGGGCCTCTTGTATTGTCTTGCTGAGTGCTGGGGAATTGGTTGTATGGGCACCGGGCTGCCAGGAGCTCCTGTGAGGTCTTGTTGACCTGCTCAATGGAGCCCACCTGAGAGCAGAGACCAGGGGCACCGAGCCCCAGAAACCCCAATAGGAGAGAAGAATAGGTATAGAAAGAGAATGGTAGACTAACCACTGCTCTTTGGATTAACAACAGTCTCACACAGTACCCCGTCTACCCAGGGAATAAAAGATAAAAAACATCAGGTACTGGTACTTCAACAATATTCACATACAACACAAAAATATATATGTTATATCTTATCTATCTATCTATCTATCTATCTATCTATCTATCTATCTATATCTGTCTGTCTGTCTATATCCACCTACTGCAGCTAGCTAGCTAGCTAGCTGATTAGCATGAAATACAATAACAAATTCAGTAAAATACATGTATTCGTATCAAATTAAATTGAATCGTAAGATATTATAAAATGTACATTAGCGGTTATAAAACTTACACAAAGAGAATGGTGATGAATGTAAAGCGTCCTGTAACTGAGAGGTCTACCCTACCGGCTGGCTCACTGTAAACTGCTGTCAGCCAAATGCCAAACATGTAAAATGTATTAATTCAGCTTGACTGATTCTACAATTATTATAAGCACAAACACAAATCCTTAAAAATCCTTAAAAATTCTTAAAAATCCTTAAAAATTCTTAAAAATCCTTACGAGGCTAGCTAGCTGGCTAACATGTCATGCTTAGAACATGCTTAGTTTCTTTTTTCCTGGCTTGCTTCACACACATACACATACAGGTATGTACACACATACACATACATGCGCACACCACACACACACACACACACACACATACACAAACAGTATCTGCATTCAAATGTACACGTCTGCGCTTCCAGGATAATGGAATGTAAATGTGTTTGGACTCCACATTGTCCACGCAGGATGCTGTAATTAAAGCTTCAAATCAATATCTGCCCCACCATCCTCTATCTGGCTGTCTGTGTGTCTTGCTCTCGCCGTCTCTCTCGCTTTCTCTCTCACACCCGTTGCAGAGTCATTGTTTTGCCTAGCTAATCAAAGCCTCGTGGCTATCAGATCAGAGAGCATTCTAACGTCTGTCAGCAGACTGCCATGCCGGCCTGGCTTGTGTTAACAGCCTCTCTCTCAGCACGCGAGCTGATGCTGGTAGAACTACTTTCCCAACCTTAGTCAAAGTATTTAAGATGCTCACTTTGTTATTTTGTCTATTTCCTTTTCTGGTGACGATAGTCCAAGATTGATATAGAGCGTCGCTTCCGCCAAGACGAACAGTAAAGGCTGTCAATGTGTAAGCCGCTATCTAAGACTATGAAAGCCACCGATTTCAGAGCACTGTTTAATTGCTCTGAGAAAATCTTTTGATGTCACTTTGATAGTCACTGAGGAAGCACTGCTTATCCAATAAAATGAGCATTGAGAAATAAAGGTTTGGTTTCAAAATGAAAAATCTAACCTTTGAAACAAGCGAAACCTCCTTTCACAAAATGACTGCTGGCGTATCAGTAAAGTACATTGTGGAATACAAAGTAGATCATTGATGACTAGGTCAAGTTTTCATGAACGTGATCATCTGGGCAGCATTTTTTCTCCCAATGGAAAAAAATATATAGCATTTTGAAATGAAACCCTTCATATGCAACCTTACACTGACGGTCATGCAGATAAACTCTATGACATCCCCTTCAGTAGAAGCACTGGAGGGACATGCGATGGGCTCAGTGGTGCTCATGTAACTGAAACTCACAGTGAATCTTGCAGGATAATGATAGTGAATGAGCCCGGGCCTATTGTCTGCCTGCATTGTGTTACATGGGAATGAGGACAGCAGGAAACCTATCCTTTGTTGAACTCTATATTTTGTATTATCACACCAACACTGGTCCAAACACATACACAACACTGGGGCACACATATACACACCGTTTACACCATACACAAGAGAGTACTTCAAAGGCCTCTTTGCATGTAGCGAATGGCAGGAGGAAGCAAATTAAAGGGGAAAATGGGAGAGGAAGCACACAGAAAAAACTCTCAATCTCCCCAAATTAACCAGCAAACGCCCAGAGGAAATTGCATCACAGGACTTGCTGTTCTATAACTTTTGGATATCAACTTGCAAAATTCAAGCTTCGTAACTGTCCACGTTGTACGGCAGGTGTTGTTATGGCCATAATGACGGAGGTTGTATTCCTTGATATTATAACAGCTTCTCACTGAGCAGTTTATTTGGGGTATTATATTCCTACTCTTGGAATTGGGGTTGGAAAAGTAAAACAATTGTTTAATTATTGACGGGGGGTTTCTTTCTACCATTTATCAGAGTTGATTTCTGGGATGATATAAAAAAAAAAGTTTATGGATATACAGTTGTTGAGTCGGTTTTGCCCCTCGTGGCAATTCTCCTCATGACCAGGTAGTTTTGTGTGCAAATATAACATGCTTGCTTTTTGGCACCAACATTTATTTGGTGATTCAAATGAAGATTCAAGAGAAAATGCCCCAAAGGTGTACTGGGACGCCCATAGGGAAAACTAACCATATCCGTAACACAAATACGTATTTTAAGCCACTTTTTCTCCGTTTGTAGCATGAGACGCCGGAGGGTAAATCGCAATATGATTTATCTACTGCTGAGATAACAAAGTTTGTTGCACAACTCTTTAAAACCTTGCAAAGAAATATAACTTGATTTACGGGTTATGGATGGCATGGGAAGCGGAGCTGTAACAAGTTCGATGCAAATGGCAACCTTAAAATATGCCCATTCGGTTGAACCCCCCCCTGTTCCAGCACCCTTAGCTTAACTCATCATCTCTTTCTTCATGACAACCTATAATTGCAGACTATTTAAGCAGCCCTGAAGTTGTGTTGCAGATAAGCTGTCCAGCTTAACACAGTCAAGGCTTCTCAATGGTTTACCTCGGGCATGGAGTTCCCGGAGGGTGCAGCTTTGTGCAGCGGTGTCCTATTTCAAAGTCACGATACCGTTCAAAACACATTAGAGTAAAATGAATGACTCATTTGGTAATTAGCAGTGGAGGAATGTTCTCCCAGGAAATTTTCATATTCCAGTGACACTTTTTTATATTCTATAAGTCATAAGATACCGAGATATGATTCTGTTTTTGTTTTTAGCCCACGCGCTTTCACTGAAAAACATCAACTATTTTCCCCCGCGCTAAATAAGTCAACACTGCATTGAAAACAAGATTAATAAGAGATTCTGTGGGCACAAAATCCTCAAATTTATATCTAACTGAATTACAAAGTCTGCAGTGTCTGAGTTACTATAAGTGTCTATGTATCCTCCACTATCTCAGCTGAAGGAGACGTGGATCCATGTGATCATGAAGGGACACTGGAAGATAACAGTTGTTGAAGTGATTAGTGGTCGCAGCTCTTAGTAAAGGCAAACTCTTTAATTACTGAAAACACCAATGGAGGTAAATACTCTGTCATCTGATAGCATCTTAGGTAACAGCCCCCCCCCCCCCCCCACACACACACACACACACGCACACACACACAAACACACACTAAGTGCAGGTAACGAAGCTGTAGCCTTGAGGTCCTTCAGTCTCCAAACTAATCAAGAATGACAATAGACATGAACCTCATTTGTAAAATAATTTTAAAGAAAACATAAGGCCAACATGGATCAACACTTTGGGCTTTCCCAAGTAGGACTTTTCAGATTTTGGAATTTTTCCAGATGACATCCTGTGAACATTGATTGAATCTGTTTTGTACAGGGATGCTTACTGGAAATACAGAGTGTCTTACCGACCAACTTTCTCCATCAGAGTAATTTCCAAGGAAGACACTCTTGGCACATGCCAGTGATCAACATCCTGTTTGGCCTGAAATAGGGAAGAGCTCACTGTAGCTTGGCCTATCCAGACACTTCTAGTACCACCCTTCCTCTTTAGCACTTGCTCTATGACTCTTGAATAGCTTACCACGCCGAACCTCAATGTCAACAGCACATTAAAACGTTGTACAGAAAAAAAACTATGTTAGTTTTCTTTCAGTAATTGATTCTTACAACAACAATGCATTTTATTGTTTGTGTGCCCCTGTGTAGCCCAGCAGGTAGAGCATTGTGCTGCCAGGGTCAGATTGCTAAAAGTGGAACTGTAATGGTGCTTTGAATAGAAATGCCCTCCAAATAGCATGTTAATAATGAATATCATCCTCATCACGTATAGAGCACTCGTCAAATCAAAATGCTTTAAGGAAGTGATATAAAAGATGAAAGTGATTCAGCCTGAGCTCCTCGGGCAAGTCGTTCCAATGCTTTGTCACGTCCAGTCTTTTGTCGGAGAGTACGTCCACACTAAGCCGTTCAAATTTGAAAATGGCGTTTTTTGGGTCTAGCGTTTTTCAAAAAGCTCACCGTACACACTAGACCACCAAAAACAGATACCTCCTTCCATGGGCATGCGCAGACCACTCAGCCAGAGTGGAGAGACACTAAAATGGGGGAGATATGATCCTGTCTTTTAGTTTCGGTTAAAAGCTTTGCTGCAGAATTTTTAACACTTTGGTACCGTTCTGCCTCTTTTCGGTTAAGGCAGGTGAACAGGGCATCGCTGTAGTCAAGACGAGATGAGATAAAAGCATTTATAACCCTCTCCCTATCGATGAGATATACTGCAAACGTGTGCATAACATTGTGTTAGAAGACTTGAATGTTGAAACACATGACTGTTGTAGTGCACACAGCTTCATTTTTGAGTATGAGTCATCATCTAATCCACAACCAGGGGTGTGCCGTCTATTATCTCTCACCAAACTCCATTCAACAGAGATGAGGGAATTGGGCCAAGTTTGTGTACACGTGTGATTTTGGTTCATGTGAAATGTCATCTGTCCGGCAAGTCAAACTTGTTTCTTTCTTTTTTTTCATCTTGTACTTGTACTTGTACTACTAAACCAACAAAATGAGGAGATCTTTTCAAAAATAAAATTGGAATTTTTCTCCAAAATGGATGTAAATCATTTTAGAAGAGAAATCCTTAAGTATTTACAGGCAATGAAACATCTACGACACACCTTATTACTTTTATTTGCTCAATATCCTGTCTGTCAGTGAAGGCACAACCTGGATGAAACACAACTTGAGCCCGTTCCAATGTTTTAGGATGTACCCTATAGACGCTGAGAGATAAGATACACATAAGATCCGGACGCACCAGCTGCTATAAAACTCTTTGGCATGGAGTCAATCTTCTCCTGCTGCAGATAAGATTAAGCTAGATTAAGCATTGGCATATCACCAGCTGCAATAATATGTACAGCAAATGTTTTATTTATTTTAGCTAGAGATAAGGCGCCACTCATGCAATGCTACCAAATTCGCTTTTGGTATTTGTGTGCCCTGGAAAATAAGAGAAATTACTTCAGCCTAGTCTAGTCTAACTTCACAGACTGGACATGTGCATATTACTTTATGCACATGTGAACTGAGCTCTGCAGTAAATGCATGTCTGCCCTCGGATCATGCGATGGACAGCATGCACTCAGACAGACAGACAAGTCACAGCATAATCCCCAGCAGCACCAATTATCCCTTCTTCTCATCCTTTGTCCTATTTCACATTAAAGTGATGAATGTATGATGAGTAGTAAATAATGGGCCCAACCATGTATAGTCTTGTTCTCGTTGCTATCAGCAATACAGTTGAGTGGTACGGTATAGCAAACAGGACTCTCTCATTCTACACTTAACACAGTAGACACTGTATAGGAAACAATACAACAAGCCTGTACAGCACAACTGCAGCAAATAAAGTGCCTTGTGAATTCTTGGAAGACACGAGCACATTGTCCCACCCCACTGTCAGTATAAATCCCGGGCATTGATTCATCAAGACGAGGTGGAAAGAGTACTTCAATTACATACTCAATAAAAATATTTGACAACGAATCAATCAATTCTATATTCTTTCCATTCAAACGTTAATACATCACCTGGCTCATATCCACAAAGGTTCAGTCCATCAATATCAGTGCAGAATGATCTTATTGTACTCACCGGTCCTAAAAATAAAACGTTCTCAAGTAAAAGTAAGTAAGATTACGTTAAGAAATTGCTCAGGTAGACGTTAAAGTTGCAATAAGTTTGTTTTTTTCTGCACCATAGCACAAAATGAACATAATATATCTACAGGGGGTTATATCAGTATTGTTATGTCATTGATATCAATATCAATGGCAAATTTCTGGGTTTTAAAACAACAACTCCTGAACAGAAACTCCTGGCCGAGTGGATTTTCAAGACCCAGTTTCCCCCTCCTTCCCGCAATTTCAATTGTTGGCAGCACATTTCAGCTACAAACTTGTTCTCAAGCCATAAAAACAAATGACAACGTAGTATCAGTATTACAGTACTTTCCATTGCGACATATTACCTCATCACGAGATGTTTCTGTTACATCCCTGCTCAAATTAGCTAACTTACTCATCTTTATTGTGAAAAACTGACTATTTATCTGCACCAGAGACCTGTCATGTTGTTGCAGCTCCTTGGTGACAGATAGAGGCCGATAAAAGCATGAATTACTTAATGTCCTTTAACGCCCCTTTAAAGTACAATCTTTCAAAAATTGTCAGATAAGTAGTATAACTCTTAAAATGTACTCAAGCACAGTAACTACGATAATTGCTACTAGTTACGTTCCACCTGTGATACTACTGTGTACTGAACAGCGTCTCTGTCTCGGATGATGTTGGAGCTGGAAACGCTTTCGACTTGAGTAAACGCCTACAGATGATAAAATCTCCAAACTGGACTCGAGTTGTTAAAAATTTTATAGTGAAATACCCCTCTGGCTGCTCTCTCAACTCCATACACACGGGCAGAAGTCAAACATTTACTGACCCTAAAAATAAATGTTTTCTGCAGATTGTATAATTACATGGCGCGGGGAGCGAGGATGTTAGTGTGTAATGTGATGCCTTTTTTGTGTGTTTGTAAAGGGAAGGGGTTGCGGAAAGGGGAGGGAGATTGGGGCGGGGGAGCTATGGTACAATATAATTAAAATAGGATGGCCTTCACAAGGCTCGGCTTGTTATTGTATATTCAGCCTCAAAACAATGGTGTGTAAAAACAGAGATGTGGCGAAGGGTTTCGGGAAAATGGATTATTAGCCGAACATTTGTCAATTTTAGCCGATGATCCGACGATCTGATGGATGAATTCCGCATTAAGGTGGCGACGCTGACATCAATATCTTCAAAACACGCCGTTGTACCTGTACAAATCAGTTGCATGTATGTCCCCTGTAAACCTGTCAACACAATAAAGCCCTCTCTTAAAATAGTTCTTAAAAGCTTCAGGTAGACCCTCGACCGTTGGTTTTCCCCGAGTTTCACCCCGACATGGGCAGCGCTTTGCTTTTGACTTATGCAATTCCATCCGAGAGGTATTTTATTGAAGTGGCTGCCTATTTGCCCTCACATTAAACGCCTGTGGAATGTGTCCCTGGGTTTGCTGAGGTTGTTTTGAAGTGTGTTCAAAAAGCCTGTGTGTGCAGAAGGAGCTCATTCACAGCTCGCAGGGACTCAATGGCTTCATTTGTCCTTGAAGGTAAACACTCACCGAGGAGGCCCTCAAATATGGCCTTTTCAAATGCCAAGGCCCCCTGGCTCTCCATCTTATGTGACAATGAACACATTCCTATTCAAAAGCACTTACTGTGCGATAGCATAGTATTGCGGCGCATTCAACACACCTGAGTAAATGAATGAACCACAACACTGTTGAACAAAGCCGTCCTTGAACTGTAAACGTGACATCCATGTATGATGCACTTCAGTTGGACGGATGCCACATTTCATTTTTTGGAAAATCTATCAGATCGTGGTTTGTATGTGGAACATTGAAATCAGTCCAAAATAAATGGGTTTGATTGTGGATTGAAACGAATGTTGACACGTTAAGTGTTGTTTGCGTTATTATCATCAACATGTTTGTCTCCTTGGTGACCAGGCTAAGTAAAATACACCCCCACATCGAACACCTGCCAACTCCTCATACACAACCACTGCCTTCTTTGTGGGAGCCTGTCAATGGTAAGAGCATTATATAGA
Organism: Hoplostethus mediterraneus; assembly: GCA_034670385.1. Taxonomy (NCBI): domain Eukaryota; kingdom Metazoa; phylum Chordata; class Actinopteri; order Trachichthyiformes; family Trachichthyidae; genus Hoplostethus; species Hoplostethus mediterraneus. The sequence continues at coordinate 1,688,994 of JAXDDW010000050.1, read as the reverse complement.
AAAGACACTTAAAGTCTGTTGCTCAGTGGAATTAGTGAACTTCAGGAATAGCACTGAAAGGCATGAGAGATAATCCCTCTAAAAATAAAGCCAGATGTCATCAGCGTTGATGTCTCAATCTGATAGCGTCTAATCAAAATACCAAGCCATTAAAACATATTTTCACCCTGCAGGTTCCCAGCATGCCCCGGTGAGTCATCGCCACCACCAGATATCCCAGGATGCACCGCGCGGGACAGCGGTGTGTGTTTTTCGAGGCATTCCCAGGTGAGGTGTGTGTGTTAGACTGTCTGTCATGTCTTTCATTGCGCCTATCGTGCACAGAGACAGCCCTTGTAAGATTGCCCCACCTGACACTGTTCACTGTCAACGCCTTGGAAGGAGATACAAGTCGAATGACTTCAGGTCCAACAACAACTAGGGAGGGTTGAGACGGTGTAGAGCTAAAGATGGGTTTTTGTACGAGAGAGGGCCTCACATTCCCACAACAAACTTGTAAAATTCCACTGTGGGAGTGTTGATGCAGGCGGACAACATCCCACACAGGCCCAAGTGCTCATGCTTCAGATAAAAGAGTTGTACTGGCGCATGACTAGAATTTTAAACCCGCGACAAACAACATTTTTCTGACTTCTGACTGACGGTTCGTTGGGGCAGCGGATCACTTCACTTCATTGCATCTCTGCAGAGCGGCATAATGTTATAAGAGAGGGCTAAAAGGGATATTGCACTGATGCATATCCCCATGTTGTGCGTGAAGAGTGAAAACACCAATATTGGATGTTCCCGTTTGCTAGTCTGAAAATCAAACTTCTAATATATATATATATATGAACCACAGCGGCGCAGACAAGATAGTACATTTATATTTTTATATTCTCTGACATCATGATGCAATTTTGCTTATTAGCAATAACCAATAACCAGAACGGGAACGTTTCACTGCCTGCAAGGTCACACACATCTAATGTCATAGGCTGATTTGTCATGGACTCACACGCCAAGGTGTGAATGCTGGAAAATGAAGATGTTGCATCAAACTGAAATGTTACTTTCACAATGTATCAGCATCTAAAACTGTGACTGATAAACACCGGTTTTGCAGTCAGTGTCAAGCTTGTTATGTTTGCTTTTGCTGTGCATCCGGATGGAATAACTTCTGTAACACAAATGGTGTGACTTTTGTCAAACGTCTCACATTTCTTGTTCCTCATTCATCTTTTTTTTTTTTTTGCAAGCCAACATATGCTGCTGGCAAAATAAAGTGAATTTTTCTATTTTGTGTGATCTGTGATAGTGACTCACTAAATAAATAGCAGTTAAACGGTTATTTCTGATGTCTACACGTCTATTCACATGGATTTCTACTTGACCAGTCTGTCTCCAACCAGTCATGCTCCTCTTGTCTGAACAAGACGAAACAAAGAGAGAGAGAGAAGCTTCCTGAATGTTCAGCGGCTTTGTACTGTATCAGCATTGTTTAAGCTCACCCCATCAGTGTGCAAATCACGTCAATTGCAGGGAAGGGTGGGTATGTATACTATAATTTCAATGGAATATGTGTGCTTAAATTAGAGCGCGGCGTGGTTAGGGGGGGCAAATGCACCGAGGCGCTGGGGCCTCTGGCTGGTGATTGGCTGCGTGTTGTGCTAAGAGACAGGGCCTTTCCACTGGTTGTTGACGGGCGGTTCTGATGTGGCCGACCACGCGGCCCTGATGACGGGGTTGCATGTGTTCCTTGACCCTGACCATAATGGACAACTTTTACCCGCCGGAAGAAAATTACAGCCCCTCTGGAATGTAACTGTTATTATTTTTCCTCCTTCCTATAAAATACAGGAGGACGTTTCAACGTGTAAGCCATTATAAAACCATTGCAGCTAACCATTCTCAGAGGGAAATGGGCAGAAGCCTTTTTTTTTTTTTGTCCATGTAGGAGGGTAATAGATGATTAGGAGGGAGTGGGGATGAGAGTTTATGGGGATGTTGTGCCAAATCAACACGTTTGACAAATGCCTTCCTCAGCAACCCGCCTACTCCACTAATTCGCTACCATGGATGAAATGTATCCGTCACTCAATTTCTGTCCGATGCCGTGGGAGTGGAAACTGCATTGACTTGCATGGCAGTGTGAGTCAACATACAGAGCACGCTGTTTCGTACACAGAGGGAACAGATGTTTGAACACTTTCCCACACAAGCCGTCTCGAGTCTAACAATATAACTCAATTCAAACACCATAACACTCCTGCGGGAGTAAAGAAAGTCAAACTCCTTCAAGTTGTAAGTCATCCTCAAAATATATCTCCTGGAAGATTTCTTCAAACCAACCTGTGCATGCTGGTAAACCTAAAAGTGACTCACTAAAATCGACTCCATATAAACTGAAATTGCTTGATATATTTGGCTCAAGTCATTTGGGTAAATTTAATGGGGTCTGTAGAAGCTAAATAGAATTACCACATGGGTCAACACTAAAAGTGAGGCTGGTTTGGCTGCAGTGGGTCTAGCATCTGTTTAAAAGCTATGAGCTTTCACAAATGGGGAACTCTGGCTCACCCTCTGCAAAACAGAGTAGTAGGACTGGAGCAGGTGGCAGAGCCGAGTTCTTTCATCCCCGAGCTTCACAATGGTAGTGAAACTCCTCGTTAGGGTTTAGGGCGAGAGAATCCCCTGAACTTTGACACCTGCGAGATAGTTAGAAACAGGTTTTTTTTCAGACTCAGCGCAGGTTTTTTTTTTTTTTTTGAAGTGCGGAGATAAAGATCACTGAGATTAGGGCAGTCTAAATTCGGGGGGCTGCCATTGAGAGTCTGGGGGGGGAGGTTAGTGAGGTACCGTCGATGATCATATCTGATGTGGAGGATCAAAGGGAGAGGGGCCTCAGCCCTGAGGGGTGCTGCTGCCTCTCGTCGCTCCTCACCCCTCCCCACCTCTCCTGTCAGATGTGTATGTGGCAGAGAGGCGAGGGGGAGAAAGAGAGAGAGAGGCAGATGCATGCATACTACCATCTTCAACGTGTGTGTTAGGGTAGTGGAAGATGCCCGTCAGGTAGATCCGGATCTATCGCCGAGATCCATCAACCACCAACTCCATTCTCCATGTGGCATTTCTATGAATGGCAAGAATTTTACGTTTGATATTCCTTTAATATACTGTCCCTACATCCCCACCACACACACACACACACACACAAACACACACACACACACACTTATTGTAATAAGTTCACTCTTCACTTCCCCTTTTACTCTATGAAAGTTAAACTAAACATGTAATCATTCGAAAACGTGGGTAGGATTTCCTGTGTCGTCTTGTTTGAGGACACCGGTATCCTGTCCCAAACCGTGACTCAACAAGGTATCCTGTGAGGTAGATCTGTACTGGGCAGGTGATTTGCATTGCTGGTTTTAACAGCCAGCCAGTTGCAGTAGCAACTGTAGGGCCAGCGGTGCCGAGCCGCTCATATCCTGTCTCTTCGGTGCTAGTAACATCCCTGGAGGATACTTGTTAGAACAATAGGTAGAGCATGAAGTTGAAAGGAAGCGCTTTTCATTGTCGCAGTGACACATACCACAGGAATAGCTGCTAAACTTTCTAGACTGCTAGCATGTTTATAGGGAAACATATTGTTTCGCAAAGCTCCTTTCCTGTTAACACACTTGGAGCCTCCACTTGTTTGATTCAGAGTTGCAATTTATCACTCCTCTAACCTATGATCTCCTGTGGGCATGAGAGTAAATTGCCACTCTGTGTAGATGGTGAGATAGTGATCACAGCACTACAACCTCAGCTTTAGTGTGCTGACAGATGGCAGCTGAACCTTTTCAGGCACTTGTGAGTGCCGAGAGTCAAGAAGTCAATTACCCTGAGTTGAAAAGGTCATTTTGAGAAACCTTTTTTTTTTATTACTCTTGGCTATTTAGGTCTCTGTTTTCTCATTTCTTTCAAACTATTTACTCATTTTGTGTTTTGCATTAACCACAAATTACAACAATAAACAGACATAGTGAATTCCCCATTCCCTACCCCCTTCTGCTTATTCAGAGCACGTTGCTGTTGTCAGGCAAAAACCCTGTATTTCCAGTTGTGGTCATTTTCAAATTTTACTTAAAATGGAATGATCGCCCTGTTCTGAATGTGATGAGAAAACATTCATGAAACCCACTCAAAAGCCACTGTATCGTCTCAAAAGTGCATTTTCAATCTATAATATGTTCCTGCAAGATAGCACATTTTAGAGCTCTAATATTGGATTAGAGCTACAAGTCAACAGTTCATGCTATATTGTTTCTGTCTCCAGATCTCGTACTAGATTGCATACACAACAGTAGTTGAACTGCTGGGTAATATGTTGGTTTTTTTCAATTGCGAAATGCTCACCTTTACAATATTGACTTGGCCATGAATGAATCATAATAGCTATGGAGACAGTAATTGCTCTAATTGCTTTGAGGCGGGCAGAGGTTGCTGCACACCTCATTGAAGACGTGGTGATCATAGGCTTGCCACGCACGTACAGGTTAATCGACGACGGAAGCAGTGGGCGGGCCGCGCCTCCTCATACAGTAGTTACCGCACCAGGCGATGGGATGAAGGCATGTTGTGTTTGCTGAAAGGGGAGCGGTTAATCTCTCTTGATATATTACTCATTACTACGCTGATATGTCGTTTTCAATGTGTGTCTGGTTCGGGACGGCGCAAACGCGTGTGATCGTTCAACACAACGTAGGATAATAGCAACAACGTGTAACACAGCAACAGCAGTGTATGTTGTCCCAAACTAGACATACATTTGTGTTGAAAATGACAACTCCATTTTCCGTGTGGCATTTCTATGAAAGCCACACACACACACAGAGAGAGAGAGAGAAACACTCACTTCATAAGTAATAAGGTCACACTTTACTCCCCTTTTACTCTATGAAAGTCAAACTTCATGTAATCATCCGAAAATGTGGGTAGGATTTCCTGTGTCATCTTGTTTGAAGACACCGGTATCCTGTCCCAAGCCGTGACTCAACAAGGTATCCTGTGAGGTAGATCTGTACTGGGCAGGTGATTTGCATTGCTGGTTTTAACAGACTGCCAGTTGCAGGAGCAACTGTAGGGCCCAGCAGCGCCGAACCAACATATCCTGTCTCTTCGGTGCTAGTAACAGATAGATAGAAGATACTGAAGGAGCTTCAAATTCTGCAAGCTTTTGGTGTCTTGTGCAGAAGCGCACACAGTAAGCTAACCACGTGCACAACCCGCCCTACCCCCACCCTTAAATGGGGGTCTTTCAAAGCTCTCTGGAGAGACCCCATCCTTGCACCGCTGAAATATATACCCATCAAATTAGCTATTTCTGGTCCAAGGCCCTTCATGTGGTTGAATTTCTATTTTTGCCTCAGCCTTGAAATTTCACTGAATGATATTGTATACCCTTATGATGCACCCCTGACCATACAAATTATCCCATCCCATTGCAAATTATATGAGGGGAATCATCTGTAGATAGCATGAAGTCATTGTAGGTTATCTTTTAACCAGCACAAAGTCAACGGGCTGCGCCGAATGCCTCTGCAACCCCCCGTCCCAAGGATGTGTCCCAAAGGTTTATTTTTACTCAGCTGTGAATGGTTATGGCAGCAAACCACCGCATGGCTGTAAGATTAAGTGGTCTTGGTGGAAAATGGGGACGGAAATTATAGAGGGAGAGAGTTGGTGTCACACAGGCCTCTCATTCCCCCTCTGCTCCAGGAGCTGATTGGGTAAATAGACAAAGTTTCTCTGTGATTGGGAAATACTGACTGGCTGAGCCCGCGGTGAGGATCTGAGGTACCTGTCACAAGTATCACCTGCACCCATGATAGGAAGAACTTTTATTCTACCATGGTTTTATCCAGGGTTTTGCTGCTCTTTTGAAGATTGTGCTCCTCCACCACCACGAAAGGATTATGTGACGGTGGCGCAGATTTTCACGTGTTTGTCACTTCAAAAGGTTATTGGAACTAAAACAACTTTAGTTAAGGTGAGGCAACTAAAACAATTTGGTTGTGGTTTGGATTGAGTCATAAAAACTAACGCTGAAAATGAAAACTTCACGGTAGAAAGCTTCTTTGCATGAGTCGAGAATTGAACCTTGGAGTTGAAGGTTGCCACCTCGATCGCCACACTCTTACTTTTCACCACGTTGTTTCAATATCAAACTACTTCATGTTTCTAGTCGTGTCTCCTCCACGTAATCCTCTCATGGTAGAGAAATGTCTTACTCTCACTTTTCACACATGGAGCACGTTGTATTTTTAAGATGCTCATGCTCATGCTCATTTTGCAAAATGTTGTGAGACCAGGCTGTACAGTTTAACACATCATCCACACCTGCTAACTACCCAGCACCTTCCCTATTGGCCACTTAGCAGCTCAACCGGAGCAGCTGGGGGTTGAGTGCATGGCTCAAGGGCGCCCAGACAGTAGTTGTTGAGGCAGGAGAGAACAGCTCCTTCACTTTCCCTTCCCAAACTGTCACTGTGTATCATTTATCTAAGTAATTCTATGATTTAACGTTGTTAATTCCAGTGCAGGGAATTGTACCCTTTTATGTTGAACATGTCTTGGATAGTTTGGTTGTGGCATGGGACACGCTGTACTTTCTGTGTGTGTTTATGTTGCTGCTGTCTATCCAAAGCCTTATTCAAAGAGCTAGTATAAACAGCAGCCCAAACAGATTCAAAATGACACACAGTGTTGGATCCAAAACCACTCACCTCAGTGAGCCAGGCTGTCCTCACATGTGAGCCCAATGATTGTTCTGTGATTGTCATTTGAATTCATTGTCACCCATCAATCTCCCAGACAAGTGGAGCTTCTCTAAGGGGACAATGAAGGCCCACTGCAAAAACGTCTAGAGAGTGACACTGATGTCAAACACATGTTTCCCCCCGCAGACCAACAGAAATAGACAAGCCTATTTAGAGGAATGGTTTGCATGCAGGCTCCAAGGACTGATGTTTGCAATCTGGGAGCCACAGTGGGTTTTTACATGATCAGTAATTCAAAAAGTGGTCGGCCAAAGAATTCATCTTGTGCCTCTTTGTTTTGCTGTTGCCATGTACTTGTGCTAAAATATCATTTGGTGCAGAGAGACGGCATTAAGACAGCAGAAAGTATGTCGGACGCTGTCCAAGGCCTATCAAATGTCCAGAAGACTAAGAGAAGGGAAAACACAAATATTTTCAGTAGCAGGGAACAAAACCAAAAGGCGCTCTGGTGGACAATCAAAATGAATTAGGGGGTTTCTGATGAGCGTCTGTATGTTTATTGCAGCTGTTACGATCCAGATGTAGATTTGGTAGAGCTATGGATGGTAAAAATAGCACTTAGGCCAGTAGAGGTTTGTCCTATCTGGCACTGGTGTAGATCTGCGATTGTCATTACCCAGAGTGCAAGGTGTCTCTACGCTCCCCCTACACTTGTCTTTATTGGAACATGGAACAAGAACTGAAGTGTCCTGAAAGCTCCTCCGTCTAAAAGTCTTTGAACTTTTTTACATCTAACAGCCAGGTGTCCTGTGCTTCCTCAAAGAAGAGAGACAAGGATTTCCCCCTCTATTATGTTACAAGAAAAGACTTCTCAATTTCCATGCTGCCTCAAGCTACATTTATTTTGACAGTTTTGTTCACTGGTAGAAAAGAGTGAAAGGCTTCCTTTTATATCAGAAAATGGATATTGTGCTTAGAGGTGCGTGAATGCTTTAAGTGCTTCTTCTCTTTTTATATATTTGATAAAGGAGGACATCGTTTTTACAAGGCTACTTCCTTCTCATACAAGCTGACAGCTATTTGTTTAGGGGGGGTCTTTGCTTACTTATCAAGATAAGTGCCGTCATAGTGAGCTGTCAAAGGAAAGCGTTTTTTTCCCAAACTGTACAGTGGATTTTGCCTCAGGTTGAACAGGACAAGCTTTATAGATATGTCACTTTCACATAATCCCCTGCCAATGCAGGGCATGTTGTGGCACTGTAAACCTTCAGCACAGAGGAAAGACAAACACACAGAGAGGCTGAAGTTCTACCGGGGGGCATATTTGGAAAACCATCCTTCTTGTCTTGACTTTTGGTTGGGATAAGAGTATAGGAGGATGCATTTACCAACTCCCAAAACCAACAAAGCTCCACTGGCAGTGAATGGAGAGTGATTTTTTATTTTGGCCACCATGACAGTATCCGGGGCAGTTTTCCAGGAATATAGGCACTTTCTTGTTTCCAGAGCTATCAGCACCTCTACGGTCTGTTGGGGGTGTCAAAATCACTCAGTCAGTCTGCCATTTATTGCCAATGGAGCAACTCCATAACATATATCTTACTGACTGTGATTAATGGAGTAATGGCGGATCCAAGATGAAATATGTGTAGGTATGTGATTCTGTATGAATGTATCAGCGGACGCTCTAACACTCACTACATAGTAGCGTGGCCTCCAGTGCATTATGTAAGGAATGGTGTCGTACGTGCTCTACTGTACTTGCTGAGCTTTTAGACTTTGAACTCCACTGCTGATGAGTTGGTTTCCATGGCAAAATCAATCCAAAACATTTGTTGCACGGGATGTTTAGCGGGAAGTAAATATGGCAACTGTGCAAAATGTTTACTCGACTGTGCACTTTGACCCAGTGACACTGCAAATGAATGACCTGATGTGATGGCTCCCATGCACTAGCTGTGTGACCCGCTGTCAAGTACTGCACTGCGCTACCTCAGCACATTGTCTAATTCCCAGTCTGTCTGGGCTGTACAGAGAAAGATTACGACGGGTTTCTCAAGGCCTGCTAAGTTGAACACTCAGCTATATAGGTTTTAAACCAATATTGTTCTAATGTCTACACTGGAGAATGGAATTTTTCCTACACTGAAGGAATACCCTGCCATAAAGCCAACACAGGCCACACACCAAGCCTCAGGTTGCCAGTGTTTTTCTACCGGCGTAACAACTATTTCAGGTTTCTGTGGGAGGATGCATCTCACACTCTGCGGTTTCTCCTATAGTGAAATACCTTCTCTCCAGTTACTGTCTCAAAGTGACTCATCAACTATTTGTCTTTCACGAGCGAGGGTGAAAGAAATCTCCGTGGAGATTAGAGGGGCACTTAGCATGCCTGAGAGGGGAACGACCTGGCTTGACGTCACGGAGGGAGCGGAGTCCTGAGACGACACGCGAGGGTTTCCCTCGGTTGCTAGGCGCCGGGGTTCCGTGTGTGGATAAACACGGGGTTCCTCGCAGGCACACCTGTAACCGTGTGGCGTCGCGCTGACACTGCCACGCGGTCAGACCTCTATCTGTTGCTTCATTGCTGTTGAGTAACCATAGTTATTTTCCATTGTCAGTAAACTGTAGTCCAGTATCTTCTATAAACCCAGTGACACTGGTGTAACACTGGCATGACAACCAAACAAAATCAATAAAAAATAAATTCTATTCATTTCTATTGCCTGATATTCTAGCAATACAATGCACAAAGGGCCTCATTTATGAAAGGCTCTTGAGCATAAATGTCAGTTATGAGTTATGCCTCTTGAAAAATTCATCTTATCTTATTCATCTCACCAAAATCAATTGTTACATTTTCTCCAAATTGCTGTGATATTTTAAGAGATAAAAAAAACTCTGTCCAATGTCCATATGTCATACAAATCTGTGCCCAAAAGCCCAGTGTCCTTGAGAAGGTTGCTAAGATGACCCCCACAGCTCATTTTGTGTGTGAGAGCGTATATATATTTGTGTTAAATATTTGTGAACATAAGAGAGGACACTCATGCTCATGCAACCAGACCTTCTGCAAGCAATCTTACAACATGAAATATATGACAGGGCCCTCCGCTGGACCCTCAGAAGTTGAATTTGCCTCATGAATGTGACCTTCTCATCATGTGCCAAATACGATGTTCACATCCTCTGCCAAGTACCACAGGGACTGTTCCCCAGTGAGGCAGAGCTCAGGTCCACCGGTATGTGTGCTACTAACGGCCGTGGTGTGTGAGAGTTTCGTGACTTTGAAGCAGAGGTGTCTCTGATGGCGCAAATGTATTGAACCTGGTCCAAAATCGGTGCCCAGACAGATGAGATCTAGATAGACGAGACAGATTTACTCTGTCTGAGCTGGTACTATTTCCAGTCTCATACCTGTCATATTCAGATCACTACTGGATAGGACTACCCTTTTCACAGGTGACTAACACAGGAATTCACAGGGAAACACTGAAACTCTTGACACACTTTCATGAAAATTTGCCTCCAAATCAGAAAAATGTTTGCATATATTCCCCTGCCGTCTTCATAATGCCATTTTCTACTGATCCTTACACTTATTGGCAAATAGATCAATAAAGCGTTAACCATATTTATCCCTTTTGCTGAAGACAACACAATGCCCAGAGGGTGAAACAAAAGAGATAACCGCATAACTTGTTGGGTAAGTTGCGTGGTTTAGGTTACGCTAAACTTAGTCATGATAACCATCTTGACATTTGAAAGTATGAATAACACACCATTCCTTTCACAGACAACACACACCTGCTGCCATGGTGTTTTTAACACAACAGGTGTGCCAATTCATTTTCTGGGGAAGGATTCATTGTAAACAAAACAAAAAAAACCTCTTGATCAAAAATCAGGACATATGATCAAAACAAGTCTTGCATTTCAGGTCATGGTAACATGGCTTTTACAACCTTCGGCACCTGCTTTTAGTTAGTCATGTGAATTAAGGGTATCACAATCCCCCGACAAGACAAATTTAAGGAATGACCTAATCCAGGACCACTGCATTCTGGTTTGACATGAACAATAGCTAGTCTGTGCCGGGCCATCCTACGGTGCCCTCTAGACTGTGTGCGACCGTTGACCACAGTTTGAGTCACATCCTTCCCAGCTCTCCTGCGTGTTTACGGAGTGCTGGCGCTCAACAGCCGATGATATCACAGGCCGTGGATATTAAGAGTTGCTCTGTTGAAACGGCCTCCAGGATTGGGTGGAAAGAACCATCCAGGGCTAGCTAGAACCACAGGCCTGATACAGGAAACCCCCTCCTCTCCCCCTCTCTCTCTCTCTACAGAGCTTTTCCCTCCATTCAGCATTCCACGCCGGCTCATGGGACAGGTGCCTACAGATGACGCTATGGCAGCTCCTTGCGATTACTCTACATGACTGACAAACTCAAATGACATCAGATACGAAATGACGCAAGGAGACGATGGAACAACTTTTTCTAAATAGATATTTAATGATTTAAAACAGTGTGGTTAAAGACGGGGGAAGGGGAAACAGGTGCCTGGGTGGAAAGAGGGATTTTCAACTGGCATTCTGTTTACTGAGCAACTTCTACTGTATGTTCTACGTATTTCTTGGCGTGCTGAATGCGAAGCAGTCGAAATGAAAGCATCATGACCAAGAAGGGCAGGAAGGCATCGCCCCGGCATTCATGCAGGGCTCTACATTATGCATGGGCTGATATCAAAGAGGTGAGAATACAAAAAAGAGAAACGTTGACTTTAATTTACAGTGATCTAAGTAACACTGAATTCAAATTCATTAACAGATGACAAATATATACAGATAATCAACAAATATAACAAAACAAAACACTGTTTCATATAAAAAATAAATCATACTCTAAGATTGACCAGTGGATGTGTTACTGACCTGTGTGGACATGATTACAGTAACTTGTAAAATAACCATTGTGACAAACTATTTGACCCATTGCGACACATCCTGTACAACTCTGATCTGTTAAGATGTAAACATTACTACACTATTCTTGCTTACATTGGAGCAGCACAATAGTACAATATCACAAAGTCTTGCTCGCCCAAAGGCTCCATCTCATGTTTGCATTGATTAGAAATTAATGTGAGAAAGAGAAAAAAAACAAAAAAACAAATGTAGATACTGACGGTCCTCTGGCCACGTGATTGACTGACACCTGCCTTTGATAGCGTATTAGTGAGTCGACTCCGCCCCCTCTGATTTCCACCTGCCTATTGCTGGCTGAGGCCCCGCCTACTGCGTCCGGAGCTGGTAATCTGAGGAGGAAATGGACAAACCTAATCAAAAGGACAAAGAGGGAATCGGAGAGAAATCAACTGGGGGCAGCTGATGCTTTCCACCCAGAATGAATGGAATACAAAGGAAATGAGATGAGGATGTTTAGCAATTAGTGGCAACATTAGCAAAAGACCAACATGTGCAACCTTGGTAATCTCAGTATGAGGATCAGGGGAAGCTTGTGAAAAAAAAAGTTTACTTTCTCACATTTCACAGGACATTGCCACATTGCCTCTTTTTGTATAATGTACCCCCTTTTCATAGAACTGCACAAGCTCAAGTTTAGTTCCCACCACAATGCACTGCATTGCCCAACTCTTGCCCAATACCTGCACACATGGGCACTCTGCACAAGCATCACTGAACTTTTCACCTACCGCCATTTTGGGTGATGTAGCGCACCCATGGCAAGGCCTGGTAGCCGCTCTTCTCAATGATCTTCAGGTAGCGCACCTGTCAAAGGAAAGCGAAGGCAATTTTTAACTAAACACATGCAGCCGGTCAGCTACTGGATATAGGTGAACACGGCAATAAGCCTGTAGCAATCGTAGTGAGAGTAGTGAGAGTAGTGGTGTTGATGAGGAAGTAGTATGAGTCACAGTGAGAAGAGGGAAGCAGCTCCCACAGAGCACCAAGCCTCTGCCTTCAAGGGACACATAGTGTTGATTTACATAACTGTACTCTTTTAAGGACAGAGATAAAAAAAAATACAAAAAATGTGCATGTCAGCATAATCAAGATACAACTTTCACAAGCCATTAACTGACATTTCATCAGACTAGTGTTACCACACAGCAGAAATTCAAGAAAACACTTCGTAGAACAACAAAAAAAAAAATACATGGCCATCCTGACAGAGTTCACTAAGATAAATAAGCTTAGATTTAATACACTGTCACAATCTTTCTGCCACTATAAACGTGCAATGTAAACGTTTCGCCAAGCATGTAACCACTTTAAACCGTAAACGTGTAAAAGGTGTAAGAGTGCAACCACTTTAAAAATCAAGAATGTGTGTTATATGTCATCTCATCTTGCGGTAGCATTGAGTATCGAGAAAAAGTATCCTTCATTGTTTGTGAGACTACTGTGCGCTTCAACAATAATAAACAGACATCTCTTTCATGCAAAGTTGGAAGAGCTTGAGAGAAACTGCAAGGCATCTCAACGCACAAAGTAGTAGTAATGCAACGCATATCCACGCAATCCTTTTAATGTCACTAAAAAGAAAATCAGGACCGCGTTCATAACGAGCAGGGAAGAGAGCGCGGCCATTTTACAGCTGACATTGACCCCTCTCTGATAGATGATGGCTCGCTACGTCTCCATAATTCCGGTTCCCAGCTGGAGCAGGGCAGACAGGGCAGGAATTTGTGGGCCGAGTGGCGGCGGGCCTCTGGTAAGGCCTCGCTACCGGCCGCCTTGTCATTACCTTCCACTACACAGTGAGGTCACAGCGAGAGAGAGCCGTGGCCACCAGACACATGACGACAAACACATAGACACGGGATCACCGAGTCTGCCGGCACAGCACTTCTCCCCCGAGCCCAGGAGCCAAACATGCAGTCTGCCTGACCGTGGGTCCATAGTCAGCAGAACGGCATCAAAAGCCATTCTCCGCAAAATATCATTATGGCTTGTAAGTTGAGAAGGGAAAATGAGGATGTTAGCTGTATCAAGCCTAGTAAGTACAGACTACATGTGTGGTCTGGGTTTATCAGACTTTCGGTAGAAGCTACGGCCAAAAAAGCATTCGCCCACTTGTTTGGGTTCCCCCAACATCACCTAAGGAAACAGCTCTGAAAATGAAACCTACAAACTAAAGATTTCCCCTTATCGCCATGCGGGCAAGGTTAGAGTTCGGGGGCTATTGGCTAACATCCACTTCCAGTTAAATTTTTAAGGGGTAGCTACTTGCATCACGCATTCTTCATATGTGTGCTGCCCTACACTTAGTGGTGGAGTTAAGAGGAACTTTCTCATGCTTTGATATCTGCATGTGTCTAATTAAACTGCAGGGCCTCTTCTCACGTAGAGAGTGGTGTTACTGGCTGCATTAGTGGCTGAGACCTTGTCTGCTGTTGCCCTGTAATAAGGGAAAGGCCACTGGCGCTCCAATGGCAGTTCGATGGGAATATGCCTCTTTGCGGGCAGCCGACGAGACCGCAGGTACACTCGAGGGTTTTTGCGAACATTAAGAAAAGTGTTTTTGAGCTTTTGGGCACCAAATAGTTGACATTTCATTAAAGGGGGGGTCACTTTTTGATTTGGCAGAGTGTGTGACGTGCTGCTGCTATTAAAGTACCGATCTGTATTGTTGAACATATTATTTTGGGTAAATACTTGTAGATTCTTAAGCGTGCTGCAGGACTTGCCAATGGGAAATTTAGCTTCATTACCTTTCATCCCACCTCAAAATAGCTTAAAAGTCAATTTTCTCTTCAATGAAAACCTCTAAATTCCAGATTAGAGCTTCAAAATACATTTGACATTCATATTTAACAACATAATGTCAAGCCCATTTTTTTAATATTTACATTTGGATAAAATATTTCAGCCTTTAAGATACTCATTGGCCTTCAGAGGCTATATCCCATGGACATGCAACTCTACATCTGCCTATGTCAATGGACTATGACGTAGTGCACTTGCTCTTATATGAGCATCTGTTCATTTAAGGATTGGCAAACATTTGAAGGAAGGAAGGAAAAGGAGATTATTCCTTTCAGCTGCCCAATTACCTTGGAAAATGACAAGCATTCTTATACTGCCAAAACCACCCCAATTAGAAGTATCATATATTTCAATTAACTTTGGGTTTGTGCTTCTTGTTTCCGAGTGGGCTGCATGATGTCTTTACAACTTAATAATGTTTTATTGACTATCATAGGAAATGTAATGTTGCTGGAAAATATGACCTTCTAGATCTTCTAATGGAAGTCATACTGAAACTGGTATTAAAAGTTTTGAAGTTAATGGCAGCGTGTTAGCAGCAGAGCGAGGCACGTCTCAGTTGTGAGACGTAAACTGATCAAGGAGCTTATTTCTTAAGAAGTTGGTAGATTTTGAGAACGATGTTTCAATTTGGAGGATGATTTATTATTGTATTATCATACCTTTAGAAGAATTGATGAACAGCCAACCACAAAATTTGGCTTTATTTTGTTTTCTAAAAATCACTCTTCTAACGCATTTACAAACAAGGAAAACAGGTAACCAGGTAATATTATTGTGTGTCCTGGATCTACATTTTTAGGATGGAATTTTGCCTGTTTGCAATTATTGATATTGAGTTGGAATGGAGGGGGGAAATCCTGAATGTTAGAGGTGACAAGTGAATGCCCAGGGAGGGCATGACTGCTTCTGAACTTCTATGGTGGTGGAGGTGCTGAAAAGTGAAAATGCTCGACCACAGTGAAATATGGCTTCATGGTTGGGGTTAAGAACAGGGTCTAAGTTTAGGGTAAAAGAGAAATACCTGTGTTGAGTTTTTTGTCCTCCTTTTTATTATTACTTCTCCACTGTGCAATCCATCATTTCCAAGTCAGCAAAGTCCTTCATTTAAAGAAAGCCTCCTTATTATTTTCAGGCAATATCTTTGATAACTAGCATCAAGTTCCTGGAGAAACAGCATTTAAATCAATGCACTCAGCGGGAACTTTAGTTTCTGTTGGAATTGATAAACTTTGATTTAACATATGTCGTGTATGAACCCACTAACCCTGACCTGACCTTCCGAAATGAGTGAATCTAATTTCAGAAGCCTTGCTTGATCATAACAGCAAAGCCATGTAATGGCAAATGGGCTATGGATGATGTGAAACAGAGGTGTAATCATGGAAATGTACCTGTGGAAAACACCAGTATTTTCCTTTAGGGTAATAATTAGATTTTTTGAAATCAGGTTTTTAGGGTTGTCATCATTTCCTTTGATCAAAAAAAAGACATGGGAAAGCTTCATTTTCATGTTACTGTGTGAGCGAATGCAACTTAACGCCATCTGCAACCATTTTCATGAAAACACAAAAAAACAAAAAACAAATACATTATTACTCTATATCTTCTCCTTCCGTTTCATGAGAATCAGAATCAAAACACCAGGAATCTCAGCATAAAATGATCTATAACATTGGTAGAAGACATTTCCTATCACTGTGATGAAAGTGGGGACTGAGGGCCAACTGGTTTGTTCAACACTAAGAATTCTCTCTACCCTAGAATAAGTCTTTTTTTTTCTTTTTTAAAGAAGTTAACATTGCTGTCCTGCTGCCCCCTCTGGCCAACAGCAGGACAAATCTGAAGCACTGAAATGCTCCTGTTTCAGTGCTTGAGTTGAGACAGGACGGATGATCAACAGTGCTACCATGAGTTCTAAATCCAGTACGACAGGCAGACAACTGAGAACCACACAATACTGGGGCTATGTAATTTTGGAGATTTGCATGCATGTGCATCCGACTTTAGTTGAATAGTTTGTGCAGATAAATTGCAGCATTTGTTTAAGCCTGCTAAGAGTGCTACCAGATGGGCAGGGTTTGCTACATAGGACTCAATATTTTGACTACTTGAAAGTCAGTTTAGAAAGCTTTTCTGCGAATGACAACATTATTATTAGAACGTAACGCTATAAAATTGGTCCTGATACTGTATCCAATTCCCCTCGGATGACAAGTTTCATCTTATTTTATCCACACATATGCAAATAGGTTGAAACAAGTGTGTGTGTGTGTGTGTGTGTGT
Organism: Hoplostethus mediterraneus; assembly: GCA_034670385.1. NCBI lineage: Eukaryota > Metazoa > Chordata > Actinopteri > Trachichthyiformes > Trachichthyidae > Hoplostethus > Hoplostethus mediterraneus. The sequence continues at coordinate 1,672,168 of JAXDDW010000050.1, read as the reverse complement.
GTGTGTGTGTGTGAGAGAGAGAGAGACAGACCTGGATGCCTGAGGTGGTGAAATATGGGATCTCAAACTTGACACTGATTGGTGGCTTCCCCTCCTTGTCCTCGGCCTCTACACTGGGCAGTCCGAAGTGGGCTCGCATCAGATACTCCTTTCCACCCTGTTAGAGTCACCACACCAACATATTAAACAAACCAAAAGTCAACAAAGACGTGTTTGTTTAGGTGCTCCTAGGTAATATCTAGTAGTGCCAAGTGTTTTCAGCAAGAAATACTAACAATGCTAAAGTTATTTCATGGTGTTGACACTATGTGTCAACTTATTCCTTTAAATGTCAAACTTAGATGTAGTTGTTTGTAACCATCTGTATGATACTCATGAGACGTGATTTCTGCTCACAGGGAAAGACTTGATGGACCAGACGATCTCGCTGTTCTCAGGCACCCACTTCACACTGCCTACTGTGGTCTTGAATTTGGGCGAGTCAGCGTCCGTTGGCACAGGAATGTGGATCTCTACATTGTTGGCTGTGGAACGCCTTTTGAACTGACTCTTAGCCTGAGAGAAGAAACAAGCAGGTCGAGTTTAGCATGACCTCCCACCTAAACAGTATATTAGACCAGACCTGCGTCAAAATAGTATGACCAAATAATACTTTTGTTTCCATCTCCATGGCTTATCAGATCACTGGGGTTTGCCACATAGGACAATACGATACATTAAGTAAGTTTAACCCAACCACAACAAAGTCTTTGACAATCAATCTAGTATATGCAGTGATTGGCAACCCTGACTATCTGAATTTGGTACTAAAAGCAGGTTGAAAGAAACTCTTATTGTTGTTTGCAATTACTATGAGATCCAGGAACGATTATAACAATGATGCTGCTGTAAGTGACATGGCAACCAATACACAAGCCGAAGAAGTGACCAACCTTAATCATGTACTCGATTCGACTGTGGGAGTGCTTCTCAATAACAGACTCAATCCAGATCAAGGGCTTCACCTGAGACAAAAGCAACACACATATTTTACCCACATGCAAATATGTTTGCAACCAGCAGTTTTTACATTTAACAGATGTCAATTAAAGTAACATGTGACATCGCTACCCCCTAGTGGATAGCAGATATTACTACAATAGAAAAATGAAATAAATTAGATTGATTTGGGCAGCCAACTGTGTTTCTGCTACTGATGAATACAGGAGCTAAAGGAGCTGCCACCCCACCTATAACAATTTCATTTGCATTGTTTTAATATGATTTGGGCATTTTTTCCTTCATTTGACAGTAGGGAGAAAGACAGGAAAAGAGGGGGGGGGGGGTGACATGGGACAAAGGTCTCAGGACAGATTCAAACCCAGGATGTCGTGGTCACATGGTATGCACCTTAGCCAACTGGATGCCCCATTTACATTGATTTTAGGCCTAAAAATTGCCAGCAACTTTTTTGGGGGAACTGTACGTACACTGTTCAGCCCACAGTACTCACGTGAGTGTTGAGGCGGTAAGACATGAGCTCAAACTCTCCATCCGGAGGGATGAACGAGATGGTACGGTCGTTCTCAAAGCGAGATAGACGGACACATTGGTGGAACTTGACATCCTCCAGCTCTACTGATTTACTCTTCCCTCCTGCACAAAGTGACATGACAGACAATTCAGCATGACAGACGTCCCAGAGGGGTGTACCTGCATTGTGTTGGCTGGTACAGATAAGGCCTGGGGTGAAGTGTATTTGTTTTTTCAATCTGCATGGAGTGCCAGATGGGTGAGGTTTGCGACATAAGACGATACAATGAGCGCCAGGACGATAAACCTATTTGAAAGTCAAGTTCTTGTGTACTTTTCTGTGAATGACAGCTTATCACTAAACAAACACTGAGAAATCATTTGTAAACACAACTCGACCCAGATCTGTTATCGGCATAAGAGAACTCACGTCCAGTGTTTTCAAACAGAACCTTGTCGTTAAGACCAAGCCGCAACTCAGGCATCCCAGACAGGAAGACACGCATCTTGATGGAGCCGACGATTTCACTACGTAGAACATTTCCATTGGCACTAACCTGAAAGAGAAACACAAGTGTCAGTGGTTAAATAAATCATCAATAACCCTGATTATTTTGCTTAATATTTTATTATTTTGCTTAATATTGTGAAAATTATTTTATTGCACTTTTGCACCTTAATATATATTTTCAGAGCAATGTTTGAAGCAGCTGTGGTCCTTATTTACAAAATAAAAGTAATAAACAATCATTACTTTATTACTCTGGGCCGCAGCCACAACGCTATGACAAACTTTCTACAAAATCTATACTTGTTTGTCACTGTGACAGGTAATGGAAGCAATTCATATATCACACTGGGACTTTCAGGGGAATAGGAAATATAACAAACACATTAATTTCGTCATATTACATGATTGTTAATTGCGGAAACATAAATCGCACTATATGCTTATGTACGATTAATAATGTAACCCTAGTGGACAGAGGCATGAACAGAATGTGAAAGAACTCAGCTACTCAACGAAAGCAAGTGTCCACACAGCAAACACGGCAAGATGGCTGAACTTGACACCCTCCCTGGGGTGTGACGCACACAGGGAGGAAGTTTACAAACACTCTGGCTGGTATCCCTCGAGCAACAGAGAGCTTCTAAAAGGAGCAGTTCCTACCAGGAGGTTGACTGACTCGATGACGTCCAGGAAGACCTCGTTCTTCCTGTACTTGATGCCCTCTGACCTCCAGGACACGGCGTTGGTGACTGTGGCAGGGGGCCGTGGGGCGCCAGTGTCCAGCTTGTGCCCCTCCTGGGTGATGTATCTGGGAAGACAGAAGGTAAACAAATCTGAGAGGCAGGACCAGACAAAAATGGAAAGGAACTGTCTGGGACAGTGGGTTTCCAAGAAGCATCAAAGAGGGAGGGAGACTCTCACGATTACTGCGGGAGCACTGTCTGGCTTATAGCTATACTTAGCTATACTTACACTGCAAGAAATTGGTTTGGCTGATACACAACCATCTTGGCAGGCAAACGGAAGTTTAAAGGAAAAATCCACCCTAAAACACTCCGACACTGGTAAAAACAGCTATTGGCATTGTACCTCACATTTCTGGGCCCATTTGTCATTTGGTATATTTGTCTTATTCCTGTGGATAACTGGCCAAATATAGATGATGTGACGTCACATTGAGTTACTTTCAGTGGAACAATGTAATTTGATTGCAGAAACATTTTCAGCGATCTAATATTATCATGGGTTTACATCAGGTTTTGGTGTCAGCGCCTCAGCATCAAAGCAAAGGCTTCTTCTAAACCCACCATTTTGCAATCATAGAGGAAGAAATCAACTGTAGAAGAGGCAGAGATACTAATTTATCCACTGAGAGTAGCCTAAATAGACCATAATGCAATGCATTAAGATGTACTGCATTGTAAGTACAGGGTGCGGGTCATTAGCAAACTATTAACTGGAGTAGAAGTTGAGTAGGAAGGAAATTCCAACACTTCCAACACAAAATAACTCCTGGAATGCACTGAACATCACAAATTGATGGTATACAACAGTGTAAGACTATCAGAGGGTGGATTTTTCCTATAAGGTCATGCAAAGAGCTAATTTAATGCAGTGTGCTATATTGTTAAGTAGGAACTACATGAAGGAGCACTATGATTATAGGTCAACCTAATTCAGACCATGGCTGAGAGGATACCCACTCTTGAAGAATCTTGCTGTCAGTGGTTTGAGGGTAGCCAAAGTCCATCAGCTCATCCATCAGCTCGTATATGATGACAAAATTATCTCTGATGCTCTCTTCTTCCAACTCCTTGAAATACTCTGAAAAAACCTGAGGAAGCACCAAAATAGTTTTATAAACCTGCCTATCCACGGTCACCAAAATATCCAAATATACAACTTGGTAGTATTATTTAGTATTATAATCTGCTACAGCCAAAAGCTGGTAAAGGATGTAGTCATACCTGGACAATTTTGTACAAGAAGGAGAAAACCAGGGAGACGCTGGCATTTTTCTTGGATGTTGCAACCACTGAAGCGATTGTGTTAAGAACCTTGGCTACAAGAGTAGAGAGAGTTGTACAGAGGATAATAACCCATAACAGCAAGTTTCAAATGGTTTCTTAGGTTCAACGAACATGTGAAGATCATTAAGGATACAGTAAAGGTTGTTGTGTTTGATCCACATGAAACGGACTCCCCCATGAGCCAGGATTGGAGAGAGGGTCCCCTCCTCCTCTTTGTCCATTAGAAGGGTCATGAAGTGCTCAATCTCTGACATGTCCACATCTCCTCGGTAGTTGCGGCACACCAGGACCTGTGAGGAATGTCAGGTATTGGTAAATAACTGCCAATATCTATGCTAATGGCTGTTAGCAACAGCTGCAGTTGTCCTGGTGGTCCTACAAACCAGGGCCAGCAGGGATATGCATGGTTTGCATTATGGTAATTAAGAAGGTGGGTCTGGTCATAAGGAGGATAACTACCAATATACACACATATCAATTATATTTTCTGAAAAGCATTCATTTATTTTATAGTATACCTTCCATCATTTTGATTCGACTTACATTGCCCCGATATGTTCCGTTACTCACGCAAGTCCGTTCAGAAGTCTGCCACTTAAATGCTGCCTTGCTTATTGGCAAATTGACACAGCTCGTATAACATGACTTAAGACCACTTCAGAGCCTAATGAGTCCACTGTTCAATTCGGCCAACATCCAATACATCAACAGCACCGATTTCAATGAAATTTCAAGCTTTATAACTGGTTTATCTGTTACTCCCACAATCTTCTGCCGCCAAAACATACAGCGGTGGGCTGTGTGAGCCAATTGTAAAAATTGTGATTTTATTGACATAATTTCAGTTTGATGGATGACTTTAATGCCGAATTTACAAGAAGACCTTATCGACTAAGAAAAACTCAATGATAACGTACTACAAGGTATGTAATGTTTTCAGATACATACGCAAACATTAAACTTCCTGATTTTCTAACGGGGTTTGCATAACTTTCTCCCCACACGAGGAGGAACGTATCAGGGGTGATGAGATGCATTCACGTCAATAAGATTTATTTCAGCCTAAAATGTGGGTCAACCAAGTTTGGTGGGTTTACTCTCCTCTACATTCCTGCTGGGACTATGGGAGAAAACGGCTAGCCACCTGTTAGCTAGCATGTTATTGTCTGTTATTATTATTTATTATTGTATTATTATTTTTCTTACGTGGGCTATGCTATCCAGTTTAACCATTAAATGAAACTGACAACCTTGTTTAGCTGTACTGGTTGAAAATACAACACAAAAACTCAAGGGTGCAGATAAATCCATACAAACTGCAGTTAGCCAGCCTGCTACTCACAGGCCGAGCCACACCATAAACTGTCAATGAAGAATGCGATAGCCAACCCAACTGCTAGCTAACGTTAGTTTAGCAGCATAGCCCTAATCCCGTTATCTTACCTTTCCTTTTAAATCCAAGACATACACAGCACTCGCAGACATCTTGAACTAACTATACGAGCTTAATTAAAGCTCGTTTTTCAGATTTTATTGATGATATTGGACAACAGTTCTTGGCTGAAATCAAGCCACACACTTTCAATCATAATACTGAATTAGAAGCGACCCTTCCCTTTTTTGTAATACCACCTGGCTATCTGACTAGCGCCCCCTCCTGGATAGGAGGAACTAGTAGTGCAGAGAACAGTAAACGATTATCCCTTAGCATTTTACTGGATTACTGGATAGGAATGGACATTTCCTTTCAAATAACTGCGTGCGTGCGTGTGCGTGCGTGCGTGTGTGTAGTTAAGCAGGGCAAAAGTCCCTGTTGACTCCCTATTGGATTTTGTGGGATCTGTGAGACTAATCTCTGTAAAATTGCCTTGACACTAGAGGGAGTAAGTGAATAGGAGAAGAGCTGGTAAAAAGAAAAAAATATATTTAAGACCTACATTGACATTGACATACAGTCACAATCCTTATTTAAAGAGTTTTAAGGCTGGAACCAAGCCAACCAGTTGGACGATGAATCGTGACCATAAAACAAAAGACCGGAAAACGGAAGAAAAGGCAAAGGTACAATTATTTTATGAAGGGAAGGAACTACTCATCCCATAAACCATTGCGAATGATACTTTTCCAAAAACGTCCAAACTAACGATAGTTTAGCGCGCTTCTTCTTGAATTTAACATTTGTCAATAGTATAGTGTTGATATTGTTGTTGTTTTGTGTGCGTATATATAGTGTTTCATATAGGCTAGTATAGTGTAAAGTTTTGTCATCGACATGGTACAGTGATTCGTTCCAGCTGTATAGGATAAGCAGCTAGCTAGGTTACATTAGTAGCTGACGTTAACAATGTAGCTAAATCTGGTTAATGACATCCCTCCGTCAGTATTTTAGCGTGCTATTGGTTCGACTGATATAGTAACGAATTTTAGACTATGATTTTGGGAAAATGTGCAAGAATTTCAAGTGGCAACAAGCAGAATCTGATTAAGAATAAAATAATCTTCACAATTTTAGAAATCCGGGTCCTCCCCCAATGGGGATCATTCTTTTCTAAAACTAAAGCAGATACGCGGCCGCCTACATGTGGTAGAAGTGAGTTTGAGCTAAACTGGTTTTAGTGGGACAGATAATAATATAATAATATAATAATTCCACTATGAAAAATACACAGATGTCAGTACACTCGGGTTTTGTATAGGATGCCCACGTGAGCAAATTAAGGTTATAGCCTATACCTTATATCACCCATGCAGATGTTATAATCATTATCATCATCATTAATAGCAATGCTGTTTTCCCCCCACCATCACCCTTCATGGTTCTGTGGTTTTATTTTCTCTATTGTGATCTTGTGAAGATTTTTTTAAAATAGTTTTTCAAAACAGCACGTTACAAATAATTATCACCGGTAATGGTAAACAGCGTGGGGTGGAAGGGAGTGTTGGGGTAGGGGGACACAGACAGTGTAAAGTAAAATATCGCATATCGCAATCAATAACATAATATCACAACATTTAATCATATTACTGCTTTATTAACGTTCCATGTCACTATGTAGAGAATAGCCAATTAACCAGAGACATCATAAAGAGCATCCAAATCGAGACGTCAGGCATTAAATAGTTTGGCTGATGTGTTTGAACGTGAGTGAAGGTGAATTTGGTGAGATATATCCCTGTGATGGCTTCCGGAATAGGTAGGTGCATAAACTGTATTGTTGGAAATAATCTGGTTCTTTGGTATCCGTCATTAATGATTCATTAAATATAATCTGTTTATTCGTTATTAATCCTCAGGAGGACACTCGTCACTCGACACTATAGTCAAACACTGGCAGACCTTTTTGCCGATGATGTGTTTGTGGATTTCTTCAACACCTACATGAATTTGCCTGTATGTGTTCATTCAGAATAGCGGTATATTCTGTTTTCATGATTTGTTAAACATCTCTAACTTTATTTTTTGTTTAATAATTCTATATTTACATTCCTAGGTGTTTGGTCAGACACCCCTTTATGTTCAATCTGTAAACAGGTGGTATCTGTGTCCTGATATCCCGCTGGGAAAGGTAATCATGATTTCAATTGATTTCAGTGTGACATGTCATCAGTTACTTATTTCATTTGTTTCATTCAAAACAAACAAGACAAAGGGACTCAAATGCTCACTTGCCTATCCCTTTTCATAAAGGTTGCAAGTGAAGGTGGATTTTACCAGTGGATGAGAGTTCATCGCTTTCCATACTTCAAACAAACTGAGCTTTATCACTATTACCTCCTATGCAAAGAGTTCCTTGGATATTCAACATGTCAAGCAAAAGGTAATTTCTCAATCCATGCACGTCATGGATATGGAATACTGTACTTTTGTCACAGGTGAAATTAATTCACAAATGTACACAAATGCTGCCAATGACCAGTGAAAAACTGTGTATTACTACATTATTACTGAGCAGAAATGTTCTTAATAAACACATTTGTCCATACACACACACTTATATATATATATAGCTATATATAAAATATCATTATATCCATATCCACATTATTGTATTATGTTCATCCCTTGGTTGTCCTTGATGATGTTGTCAGAGATGTTGAAGATGACTTTGGCAGACCAGTGGTTGCTGAAAAGATGTTTGGGCAGTGTACGAGGAATGAGGCGCTTCTGCTCTTTCGTCAGGGGCACTCACGGTGTGTACTTTTGTCTTTCAAATGTCCCTTTGCATTTAGTTATATGTTATCAGGCATTAGTACAATGGCTGTATGCTATTTGGTAATGTTATGGTGTGTGTGTGTGTGTGTGTATGCATGTGAAGGAGAGGAGCTTGTGACGTTCTGTGTGAGAGTAGACAGACTGCTCCACATTCACTGTGATAGGGATGTGAGCCAGAGGAACCGCTATGAGGCACTGCTCACTGTCATCAAGGCCACCCACCTCTCTGACAGCTCCAATATTATGAGAACGTGTCGCATCACCTCTGGTACACTTGGGCCTTAAAAAAAACAATAGTTACATTGTTTTGGTTATGTACATCAGAAGTGCTAACACAGATAATCACTTCATATTTTAGGCTTGAGTTGAAACTGAGTAGACTTTTATGTGTGTTACGTGTATTGTTATGTTCAGAGAAGTTGGTGGAATTAGCCAGTAGCCAGCCTGACGGACGCAGGAAGCAGATCCTGACTCAGATGAGATCTAACGCTCTGAAGAGGCTCCAGTCCTATTGGCTACCTCGGTTTCTCCGTGTCTGCAGAGTAGCAATCACCAGCCTGAATGAGTGTTCGTCCATTGCCAAAGAGTATGAAGTTCTTGCCTCTGGCCTTATTCCTCTGGTGACCCACAAACCTCCAGATCCAACAAGCTGGCGTTTTGACTTTGAATTGTCAAATGGCCCAACAGTTATCAAGACCTACTGCTCCAAAAAGAGAAAGAGGGTTCTGTTCAGCTCCTATCAAAGGCCTGTACAGGAATGAGGGTTGGTGCTGCAGGGAAGCATGATGGACCTGGTCTGTGGCAATGGTTACCCTTGGAAGGGAAGGGGGGCAAGGGTAAGGCCGAGAGAAGTGCTCCTCTCACAGAGATGAGCTCTGTCACAGAGTAAAGCTCCCACCCATTTTGAACTCCAAAATCCTGCCCAGCCTGGAGGAAGACATAGATATCACTCCTCCTCATATCTGCATGCAGACGCCCATATGTTATTTACCGGCCATCATCACCAATCGCCTGGGTCCTTCTCATCTCCAACCCAGACCAGCCTTTGTCCGGCTTACGATGAACACCTCGCCCTAGGTTTGTCTGCTGATGCAGTGGCTGGTGGTCCTTATGAAGACTTCTTGAGGGCCCAGGGCCAAAATATCATGATGCATCACCTGGGACTATGGCAGGAGCTGGACAGCTTTTTGAACTTGCTTCTTAAGACAGAGGATGGTCCTTCCAAAGCTCTCCGGCAGGTTCTGGCCAAGAAGATAGTGACAGTGTATCTTAGTGATGCTGTTAGTCATCAGGGGCAGAAATGCACCACCACACTCTCTGAACCCACAACCATGCATCTTATCAGCCTCCTGCCCTCTGGAAATGTGATGCCCTGGATTCACACTGCTAAGCAGGAACTATGCCAGGTGACAGTTCAGAACAAACTATTAATGGACTCTGAATTCAATTATATTTCCATGCATTATGAATACATCATTTGCTGTACACTCAATGCTTTCTTTCCTTATGTTTGAACAGATTCTGGCTCCCTCCTACTATGCATTTTTAGATGAGGAAGACAAATGCATTCTCATGTATATGGTAATTAAACCTGCAGTATATGCTTCATCATTGATACACTGACAGCTTGTGTATTGTTTCCAAAAAAACGGAGCATCCAAACTAACCTCTTGTCATGGATTTGTTTTTCCAGTTTAGATTGGCTAAAGTGAAAGGAAAAGTCAGCTGTGGGCCTACAGCACCACCCAATGGACCAAGGGCTCCAGAGCAGCAGGTGAAGAGGATGAGAGAGGCCCTGGCTCTGTGTCAGGCTTACTATGGCTACACAGATGTTGGACCCCTTACTGAGGAGACTTGGGCGTTGTTACCAATGGAGGACGTGAGGATGGGCGGTTCTGTCCACCTGTACTACAGAAAGACCAGTGAGACCACCACAGTAAATCTGGTTAATTGGAATGCTTACATTTTCCAGTTATAATATTCATCCTGCATCTTTTTTTAGATTTAGATGACTTTGAAACTGTGGCTCAGAAGCACCCTAAGGTTGCTGTGAAGGAGGTCAGTAAAACATTCCATCTGTGCAGTCGTACCTTGAAACAAGAAGAGGAAGGTAAGACAAACAGCATGTCTTAGCATGTTTTATGACTGTGTACCATTAACAATGCCTTTTTGAATTAACCTGACCATGTCCTCATTGGTTCCAATGGGTTTTAAGAGAAGCCCAGAGAGGACACATTGTTCCCCTGAAAGGTTAAAGGGAAAAAGAAACAGTTTTTTTCCAAAGGATCTATTTAGGAAAAGGAACCCCCCTTTTTTAGACATTTTTCCCGAATAGACTATAATAAAATCAAAGGCAAAATTTGAGATGATATGGTTTTTAAAGGGAATTTCAATGATGCCATGAAAAAACCAAAAGAACTATTTTGGGAGTTACCTGAAGCAGTTCAAAGCCCCCCAAGTGAGGTTTTTACCAGGTTGTGGGAAAAACTGCGAAGGGGACCATATTGTCCCACCACGGGCAAGTCAAAACATTGTAAAGGGTTTCAGGTGCAGAGTTGGGAGGGATTGCTGAGGCATTTTTTTTATTACACTAATTATAGCCCGTCCCATGGGTGAAAAGAGATTTCCAAAAAGTCAACTTTTTTAGGAAACCCAAAAAAAACAGCCTGTTTTTTAGCGATGACAATGATTTGATGACAATAGTTGTTAAAGGTTTCGTAATCTCAACAGGGTTGGGGGAATTTTTGAAGCATCCTTCAATGAAGTAAAAAAATGAAAAAAACCAAAATTACCGGAATTTTCCCCTGAGAAAAACAATTAATTTAATGTCAGATGATTTTTTTTAAAACATTTTTGATTTGTTTTGTTTATTTATGTTTATGTGAGGGAAAACCCCAGTCAATGCCCCATTAAAAATCCCAAGATCCCAAAAAGACCCAGTTACGCGATGAGCTTTTTTGCCCGAAATGTACCAAATCTCTGGGGATCAAATGTTGCAATATGATCATTTACACACATTTTAATATAAATTAGGTTATTTCTACTTCCCGCAGTGGACAGTGGCATGGACCCTTATTTTAGTGTCTACTAATGTTTTGCTACTTAACACTTCTGATGATTGCTTATAATATTACCTCCCTTTGAGTATAGGGGGTTAATTAAATTTCATTTTTTGTCACTGTCCTCGGATAAGGACAGCATGTTGTTCATCATACACTGGGCCCCATCAGCCCTACCCTAAAACATCCAAATTTTTTAAAAGATGTTTACAAATAGCTTCAAAGCAAAAAAGTTTAAAATACAGTTTTCATTTGTAGTTGTTTTTGGGGTTTTTGTACTAAGGGGGAAAAAGAAAACGGGACACATTCTATTCATCTTTTTTTCAAAGTAGGCAATGAATTGTACACAAATCTTGTGTATTAGGTTTCAAGTATCAGGACACTTTCCCCCCGAATGATGGGAAACGAGACCCTCTCAAAAAAACGGGGGAGTTGTCACACTTACCACTGTCCATTTGCCCAGGGACCATGAAGTGCTTCCCAAATTTTTGTGGTTTTTTGAGTGGGACCAAATCTCGCTAAGGGATGCAATTTATAGTAACCAAAAAAAATTGATTGTCTTTGGTACAGCACGTATGGGGTTTCCTCACCGCATGATCAGGAGTGTTCTAAATTTAGTAGGGGATGAGGGGGTTGAATCGGGGTCAATTGAGGTATCAAGCAAACGCGGCTGATTTCCACAAGATGTTGCTTTTTCCTAATATGAAATTTGTTGCTGGGATGAAAAGCAGGATATGTTATCCCTTTGTCCCTTTTTTTTTTTACAGTTTTTAATTGTCTCCCCACCATGCATTGTACTAAAAGGTTTTTTTTTTTCTCAAAACAGGGTACAACCCAGCAATAAAAACAACAGATGAAAATTGTTGGCTGTTGTAAGGTGAGGGACTTCTCCCCCTTGAAAAGACGTGTGATCAAAAAAACATGGTGACGTGAATTTTGTCAATGACCTGTCCTTTTCCTTGAAATGGAATGGTGTGTCCTGCTCAACTATTATTTTCAGAAAGACTTTTCCAAAAGTAAAAATTTTTTTGTTAGGGATCCATAGTATGTTTTCTATTCGTTGACGCTTCATTTATTGTGCCAAAACTTTTGCTGCAAAGATTAGACAATAATTTTGCATTTGTGGCTATGGGTTTGTTACAGGGGAAATTGCAGACCGATAAAAGATGGTCCGAAGGGCTATCTGTTTAGTTAGCCAGACCTTCCTTCATCAAAGGCTAAGATCATATGGGGGATTTCTTCAATTCTGAATAGCTCCCCAAACCGGGGAATGTAACAAATGGTCAGACATTTCACAGTGTTGTCAATCAGAGAGTAATATTATGAAAAGGGTTTTACAAACCTTATCTGTCCTTTAATATGAAACCATTTTCGGTAACAAATTTTAATAAGGTTTCCCCAAACAAATGTTGTAAAAACTTATGTGAAAAAAAACCCTTTGCTAAGACATGGATAATTTTTCATGTTCTAAGATAAATGCTGCATTATTTTTTTGTTCTGATTCGGTTCTCCCTTTGCCGAACTTCCCCGGAATTAAATATTTTGTAACATATTACAAATGTAAAGATGTTTGAGGCCAAAAAAAGCCTTATAAACCCACATTTATGATTGTATTTACCATTTTACATTTTGTTTAAAATGGGATTTTTTTCTGTCTTACCATTGTTACAATGACTTACTGGTCTTTACAAGGGGAGTAAAGTATCAGGTACTAATTTTTTTTATTATTAGTGTTTATTTTAGGGCATCCCCGGGGAAAAATAGGGGTTAATTCCGGGGGACTTGCCACCGATAGGGGTTCACTTCCCCGGGGGCAGCTCAACCTGCCCCCAACCCGCCCCGCTTTTTTCAGTGATAGGGATGCCACGGTACCCGCTGCTAATATGTCTTTTTTTTGTTATTTTGTGATTTTTTATATTTTGTTTTTATGTTATATATATTTTCTTATGTTTTATTATTTTGGGAGGGCGCTTTTTCCCCCAAAAAAAAAAAACCTTTGAAAATGCTGAATGAATAGCAGATTTTTAAATTATTTTAAAATATATTCACTGATAGAAAGCCCTTAGTAAAATGATTTTAATTTAGAATCCTGTGATGCACTGAGAAATGTAGAGGTCACCTAGACTAGTACACACAGTAGTATACACACACGTTTGGGGTCTATATCTGTGATTGGTCATCTGTAGTTTACAACAGCTTGAATGATGAAGATCAAGCTTCACATGGTCAGGTTCTTCTTAATACTGCCTCTCCCAAACAAGTGTGCTGTTAAGACAGACAGGACAAACGGTGAAATAAAGTTTAGGCTATGCAGATGCCACAAACAGTGGCACCTAGCGTGGCAGGTCAGTGGCAGATGCCACAAACAGCGGCACCTAGCGTGGCAGGTCAGTGGCAGATGCCACAAACAGCGGCACCTAGCGTGGCAGGTCAGTGGCAGATGCCACAAACAGCGGCACCTAACATGGCAGATTATAAACACATAATAAAGAATAATATTGAAAATAAAAACATCAATAATAAAGTAACATGGCAGGTCCCTATCAGCTGCTAAAAAGCGTGGCAGGTCTGGTGGCAGGTGAAACCCCTATCTAGTGGCAGCTGGAGCTGCCAGCAGTAATAAACACATAAGAATAATATTAAAAAAAAAAAAACAGCTGGAGCTGCCAGCGGTAATAAACACATAATAATAATATTTAAAAAATAAAAACAGCTGGAGCTGCCAGCGGTAATAAACACATAATAATAATAATAATATTTAAAAAATAAAAACAGCTGGAGCTGCCAGCGGTAATAAACACATAATATTATTAAAAAATGAAAACAGCTGGGGCTGCCAGCAGCAATAAACACATAATAATAATGTAAAAAAAATAAAAACAGCTGGAGCTGCCAGCAGTAATAAACACATAAGAATAATATTTTAAAAAATGAAAACAGCTGGGGCTGCCAGCAGCAATGAACACATAAGAATAATATTAAAAAAATAAAAACAGCTGGAGCTGCCAGCGGTAATAAACACATAAGAATAATATTTTAAAAAATGAAAACAGCTGGGGCTGCCAGCAGCAATGAACACATAAGAATAATATTTAAAAAATAAAAACAGCTGGAGCTGCCAGCGGTAATAAACACATAAGAATAATATTAAAAACATTAAAACAGCTGGAGCTGCCAGCGGTAATAAATACATAATAAAGAATAATGTTGAAAATAAAAACATCGGTACCTACCGTGGCAGGTAGCGGCAGATACCGTGGCAGGTCAATGGCAGCTGTCAAAAATAGCGGCAGATACCGTGGCAGGTCCCTATCAGCTGCCACAAACCGTGGCAGGTCGAGTGGCAGCTAGAGCTGCCACCGGAAGTGCCACTACGAGCTGCCACAAACCGTGGCAGGTCGAGTGGCAGCTAGAGCTGCCACCGGAAGTGCCACAGCGAGCTGCCACTGCCACGAAATGATCTTGCCGTCACTCAAACTTTTTCTGTCAAGCCCCGCTTTGATGATGTAGGAACATTGTAAGCCCCCCCACCACACCCAACCCCACCCACCCCAAATGGGTCGTACCTTCTTTGTTTTGAATGAATTGCATTATGATATATAAAATCTATAAAAGATTTGTTTTTCTTTCTAAAATAAGTACATATCATTTCACTTTTCCACTTCACAGTTTATTGTTCAGTTTGTTTTACTGAAAAAAAAATAGCAATAATAAAATCAACTTCCAAAAAGATTGGACTTTAGATTGCTTTCAAGTAGTGCTTTCAGACATATTAACTGTATTACATTTTTGAATATATTTTCAAGTAAAATTAACTTCAAATGTTAAAATTGAAGTTAGGAACAGTGCAACAATTTACATTTCCCCATTTAAGGCAGGTAGTATTAACTCTATTGTGTGAGCCTTTTTGCATTGGGCGACTCTGTAGGAAGCGAGTTGTGCTTTCACAGGGACAGATGCAGTTTTGAAAAAGCGACTGCTGGGCATGACAGTTTTCCAGTTTCTTTTTGAAAAAATCAAGGTGCTTGTTCACATGATCGGGGTAGTGGGTTTCCAAGTGTCGTTTCATTTTATTGGGCTTCAAACTGTCTGCCGCCAATATTTTAAGACACACAACACACTGCGGTCTCTCTTCTTGGCCGACCATAGTGCTTGTAAAGCCCAGGGACAGATATGCCTCGTCATATTTTCTTGCTTTTACCTTTTTTTGTGCCGTTGTTGTAGTGGTCGCGTCGCTTGTTACAGCTGTAACAGACTTGCCATCTGATTTGCGCTTTACACCAGTCACAAATCTGTCCATCTTGGTATATTGCTTCCTATCTCCTATCATTTTCTCTTTACTCTTTCTGTGTCGCTCTGTGTGTCTTTCTTTCTCTCTCTGTGGGTTTTACTCCGCTACCGCTAGACGACGCTGAAGTTGGTTTCGGATTCGCAGCTTCGGATTCGGCAGTTAAGGGGAAAGTTAAGGGAAATATATTGCTGAGCGACGACCCTCCGTTTTTTGCACCTCTTACAAAAACCGCTGTACATAGACCTGTCAAACCTGGACTAGATTATCCCAGAGAAGCTAAAGATTCCTTAAAACATAGTTTTAGATTTGTGAAACATTTATTCTATTTGTGAAAATGCAAAACAGGGACGTTTCGCTGCTTTTTTCACATCTAGACCACATTGGACCAGGTCCACATCCAAAACTACAATACCTAGACCTGTCAAACCTGGACTAGACTATCCCAGAGAGGCTAAAGATTCCTTAAAACACAGTTTTAGATTTGTGAAACCTTTATTCTATTTGTGAAAATGCAATACAGGGACGTTTCGCTGCTTTTTTCACATCTAGACCACATTGGACCAGGTCCAGATCCAAAACTACTATACCTAGACCTGTCAAACCTGGACTAGACTATCCCAGAGAGGCTAAAGATTCCTTAAAACACAGTTTTAGATTCGTGAAACCTTTATTCTATTTGTGAAAATGCAATACAGGGACGTTTCGCTGCTTTTTTCACATCTAAACCACGTTGGACCAGCTCCACATCCAAAACTACTATACTAAATATGAATGTACGATATGAAATGTACATATTTGTAAATTTTAAGAACATTTTTAAAAAGTATCTTTACTTTGTAATTAAAAAAGAAACAATACTCCACCTAAGCAATAACAGGCTACATTTGATATCTTGGTATCAATATTTACACCAACTTCATTCAGTTTCATAACCTTTCTCCTTTCTCACCACTACTTAAAAGTAGAAGAGAAGACTGTATCCTCTGGAACAACTTATCCATTGCAGGAATTGGATGAATTGTGGCAATTTGGTTTGAGAAAAACTTGGTTTCAGGCCAGAAAGAAGGAAGGAAAAAAACAAGGAAAGAAGTAAGGAAAGTGAGAGACAGAAATGTACAGAATGTAAGAGGGACAGACAGTAAGACAGAAGGAAATTGAGACAAAAGCAGGACGTGCAAATGACAGTTGGTCGGAAAGGAGCAAGAGGATAGCAGGAAGAAACAAAGACAGACTTAAATATGGAGGTTTTAGTAGTAGTTACTTGAAAGCAGTAGCAGTACTTGTAGCAGTACTTTATAGCAATAGTGACAGTAAGAGGATGGCAAATTGAGAAATACTGCTTTTGACGCATTGACAGACTCACAGACTCAAAAAGCAGGAGCATTAAAAACAGAGTTTACTCTGCCAGCAGGCATAACACAGGCCACCAACAGGTTAAATAGGTAATGGGTTAAGGCAGGCGGGAAAACGCTCAAAAAAACTAGCATAGTTCTGTTGGGAATTGAATATTTGGCCAAGGTAAGGTTGTCTTGCTTTGGCCAGACACTAAATTACAATATACTAAGGCCGTCTGAGGCCTCTTATACAACACAATGCAGGCCCTTTTGGTCGCCATTGATCAATTGGAAATTAGCACAGGAGACGGTGTTCCCAGGTCTAGAGGAAGTAGGGGACAGAGCTACACCCACTTTACTCAATTAGCACACATAACAGACAAAAGGTTGAGGGGGGATGTAAATGACAATGCTAATTATCACATGGTCAAACTGTATAAATGAACTATATCATTGTGATGTTCTTCAGAATATCTTCACAGGCAGAGATGCTGCCCGATATTTCTCCCTTTCAGCGCTGAATTGTATTAAATACTCATTCAATCCTCGGACGTAGTTTGTTGCTGCTTTCTTCTTACGTTCATCACCACGACCAAGAAATAATTCCTAACAGTTCAAAATCAGAATTGCAGGCAGGCAGATTCAGGCAAAACAAAGGGGCTGCAACACAAATGACTAGGCTACTGTGCAGGTCTACAGTATAAACTCTTTAAACACAATGGGGACAACTGTTGGGCAGGAGAAGAAGAGCAGGGTCTGAAATGATGGCAGATGTTAGTGATGAACAAGATGAATTAAATGATTTCTAAATCAAAGTATTGACAGACAGCTTTTCACAAAAACGTCTTCATATATATAGATCAAATGAAGAACATGGCTGAATTATGGTACTTCTAACACAGGCCACGGTGAAGGCTTTGGAGAAATTGAGGAAACTGACATTGGCAGAAGCAGTGACAGAGGTTGACCATGACCAGTTTGAGGAAAGGTGAGAGAACAACATGTTTTCTTTTGGAAAGAAGAATTTGAAGAGTACATAAACTAATTGACCATGAAGAAGTTTTGATTGTTTTTCAAAAGGTAAAAATAACTTTTCTACTTTTGTTTTCAAGTGAGAAAGACGCGATGCTGATGGCAATACAGAATGAAATGGAGAGACGTGGACTGATACACTGAATGTGCCACGGTCAATTCAATGTATCCATTAGCATTGCAATTTTTTTGCATTTTCATAAATAAAATAAATAAAGGTTTCACAAATCAAAAACTGTGTCTTAAAGCGTCTCTGTCCTCTCTGGGATAGTCTAGTCCAGGTTTGACAGGTCTAGGTATAGTAGTTTTGGATCTGGACCTGGTCCAATGTGGTCTAGATGTGAAAAAAGCAGCGAAACGTCCCTGTATTGCATTTTCACAAATAGAATAAAGGTTTCACAAATCTAAAACTGTGTTTTAAGGAATCTTTAGCCTCTCTGGGATAATCTAGTCCAGGTTTGACAGGTCTAGGTATAGTAGTTTTGGATCTGGACCTGGTCCAATGTGGTCTAGATGTGAAAAAAGCAGCGAAACGTCCCTGTATTGCATTTTCACAAATAGAATAAAGGTTTCACAAATCTAAAACTGTGTTTTAAGGAATCTTTAGCCTCTCTGGGATAATCTAGTCCAGGTTTGACAAGTCTAGGTATAGTAGTTTTGGATGTGGACCTGGTCCAATGTGGTCTAGATGTGAAAAAAGCAGCAAAACGTCCCTGTATTGCATTTTCACAAATAGAATAAAGGTATCACAAATCTAAAACTGTGTTTTAAAGAATCTTTAGCCTCTCTGGGATAGTCTAGTCCAGGTTTGACAGGTCTAGGTATTGTAGTTTTGGATGTGGACCTGGTCCAATGTGGTCTAGATGTGAAAAAAGCAGCGAAACGTCCCTGTATTGCATTTTCACAAATAGAATAAAGGTTTCACAAATCTAAAACTGTGTTTTAAAGAATCTTTAGCTTCTCTGGGATAGTCTAGTCCAGGTTTGACAGGTCTATGTACAGTGGTTTTTGTAAGAGGTGCAAAAAACGGAGGGTCGTCGCTCAGCAATAAATTTCCCTTAACTTTCCCCTTAACTGCCGAATCCGAAGCTGCGAATCCGAAACCAAGTTCAGCGTCGTTACCGCTAGTCGGTCTGAAACATTAGCCGCTCTGGGGGGCGTGGTGGGAACACAGTGCATTTCACATTGGTTCCACTTGATTTATTTTTATTTTTATTTCTTAGGTGCAACCATATGATATAGTGCCCTATCTTTACAACTTGTTTGCAATTGTATTTTTTATGATTTTATTTTATATTGTTTTACCGGTGTGCGTGTGTCTATGTGTTTGTATGTACCTTTGTGTGTGGGTTGGTAATACAGCCACGCCCCCCTGTAGTTCCACTGCGCCCCCCAGTTTGGGAACCACTGCATTAACCAAAGGTAGCATTTACAATTCTTACGGCATAGAAAAACAAACATTCAACAGTACAGAATGACTGAGTGATGTAGATGTAGATACCACTAGACTACTCTTGTACCCATCCATGTTTGCTAGCAAACACTACATGTATAAAAGAAATGCAGTGCTGCATGTAGTTGAGAAAGATGGACCCATCATTCCCTTTACAGACACAGGATGGGA
Organism: Hoplostethus mediterraneus; assembly: GCA_034670385.1. Classification (NCBI taxonomy): domain Eukaryota; kingdom Metazoa; phylum Chordata; class Actinopteri; order Trachichthyiformes; family Trachichthyidae; genus Hoplostethus; species Hoplostethus mediterraneus. The sequence continues at coordinate 1,652,562 of JAXDDW010000050.1, read as the reverse complement.
AAAATGTATTAATTCAGTATCTCTATGGAAAAATCTTGACAAATTGATTGGAAACCCAGGAACCTGCTGCTATACCAGCTATCACAGGGACTGCTACAACTATTTTACCAACATCAAAGATAAAACGAGCCCAGAAGAGAAGAGAAAAGGCAGTTTTAATTAAAAAAGAAACAGAATGTTGGTATCAAAAACATGCAATGAATATTGTGTGAATGTGGATATTGCCCCGGGCCACCAAGATTATAGTCTACAAACAAAATACACATATACTGATTATGAAATAAATCTAGTCCCATAATGTAGCTAATCAGATGTGCAAGGAAACACTGAGCCTGATACAGATGTGGATCAAATAGCAGATGTTAGTGTTTTTTTCAAACTCCTTGGAGGAGCTAACTTAAAGTAGGTTAAAATACACCATTAAATAATGTAAGGTAATGGCCATAGTATGTAATGGATTATATGCATGACACCGATGACATATCGCTTAAGGAATGAGGCAGAGGAGTTACGAGAGAGGAAGCAGTCACAGTGTGAATCTACTTCTTAAAAGAGATTGTATTTTATTCACTTGGCCCCGGGACTGAATGGCTCTGCCCTGTGTTGACAGTTGTTATGTAAAATATGGAGAAGTGGTGCTGATGAGGTAATGTAGATACCATATGGTGCAAAACTGAGAAGGCTTGAATGCATGCGTGTTTGTGTGTGTGTGTGTGTGTGTGTGTGTGTGTGTGTGTGTGTGTGTGTGTGTGTGTGTGTGTGTGTGTAAAAAAGAGTATTTGCACATCCAGTTCCAAGGGTCAGTTCTCATCACACTATACCCTGCTAGGCTCACACACAGCTGAGGGCATTTGGACTTAATCCAGTGGGAAAAAACTGTCTGTGTTACACTTCCAGAACTCCTGCTGCTGTCATTAGGAGATAAATCAATATAGCCAAGAGCAGGGTGGCGTGGTGAGTAGGGATCCAAGCCCTTGTTTCTGCAAGCATCCACCCTGCTGAAGTGTCCTTGAGCAAGACACTGAATCCCTATAGGAGTCGATTTTTGGTCACGGAGATGACGAAAGTGATTCCACATTCCCAGTCATTGTTTGTTCATCTGGTTGATGGATGTGTCTGTTGCCCCACTGCAGTTGCTCCACAATCTGTACAAGCCACATCAGTCTAGTCTGTCTGAGAATGTTTCGTACTTTGCTCGTTTTCCTGACTCCCACTCTGCGTATTCAGTGATAACGTGCCCACAGACTGTTTCTCAACGTGAGGATCTGGCTTCACCTCGGGTGACTTCTAGCCCACATTGTTTCTTGGTTGCTAGCCAGGTCTGTCATCGAGTCAGTCTGTGATAATGTTCTGTGCCTCAGTGTATCCACCACTGAGCTAGGGTGATTCATGAAAGAGATCCAAGTGGCAAAATGTAACATAGGCAGGGTCAGTGAACAAAATATAGCATCCTAGGTTTTATATAATCAAGATGCTCAGCTCAGAAGATCAAGTACTGTATATTTTACACTCTCTGAAACCAAAAGGGTCTCTACCCTTTCTGGACTACCCATATGGACCACCATAAGTCAGATATTCACTGGCAAAAGTGCAAAACGAGGGAAGCACCTTTGCTAGATGAAATCTCAGACGATGTTCACTATGTTGTTCCAACTTGCAAGATTTCATCACACCCATTAAGACATCTGGAAACTGTAGCACCTGGTGATTGATGGATGCTTTGCGTCATGTTTTGTTATTTCACACAGGAGTCACACAGGAGACTAATGCAGATAATTAACTGTTTCAGTAAGTCATTTTTAATAATCAAACCCTGTTAAAACGTGTCAAGATGTATGTGACAGTAATAGAGAATCTGTTAAGGCATGGGGTGTAATATTAGAAAAATAGATCAACCACTGCAAATTACAAAAAACAAAAATGTAGATTTCTTTTTTAAATGCTTAATTTTGAAATGATCTCTGTGTTGGTTAATTGTTATCAAGTCCTTCAATATTTTGACTACGCAGGCAATAGCTCTCTGTTGGTTAATATTAATGATATTAATATCAATTAATTCAAAAATCAAATAAAAATAAAGCATATTCAGATCAAACATTACTTATTTGTCTGCCTGAGCTCTGCACAATTACGCCATTGCTTTCAAGCCTCGTGTTACACTTTCAGAAAAACGGGTCAGTGTTAGTAACACTATTGTTCTAATAACCTCCTTGTGTGCAGTGTTGCAACACTTCAGGGAAGGGCAACACAGTTATACATTCACTATTAGTGTCATGCATGGTGTATCTTCCAAAACATCTGATTTACTGGAACTCACTCTCAAGTCATTCAGATCCTACGTTATCACAGTATCATCAGCTCTCATTGATGTCATCACAGGTGTTATGTGTTATACTTTAACCTGTTGAAGTTCAACATTTGACAACTATATGATTCATCTATGATATACTAACGCTTTATCCAGAACATGCTTGACTTTATTTAATGTTGCCAGATATAAATTAATAAAACTAACCACAATAGTTCGCAACTACTACAGTCTGGTGTTAATTTGGCCCTGTGATGCCATTGTTTACAAGACTTGACATGTCTTTGAGGTCAGGCTACCACTTTAACAAGAGTCACACCACAAAGCGTCACACTCCAAGCTGGTGACAGTCTGTGACTGAGAGGAAACTGAACCTGATCCCCATGAATCCCTGGAAAGGCCAACCTTCCAGGGAGATATTAGACTAGAAGAAATGTCCATTGACTCAGAGGTATGAATTAAAAATATATGTATATATGTAATATGTAATATAAAAGTTAAGCACCAATGGAAACCAAAACATTAGAGCACCTTATATAGTTATAATTACAGGTGCTACATTTTTGTTGCATCATGGATTTTATGGATATAACGAGAAAAATACGAGAACAAACTATACAATGAATACATATAATACAACTTTATAATGAAGATGAATGGCTTTTTACACTAATATACTGACAGGCTATCAACATACATAACCTACTCTGATGAGATGAGATCCACTATTCTTGTCACTCAAACATGCTTTACTTTAGCCTTGCTAGTTGAAATACTGTATTGGTTGATGTTTCTTCTTTATCTAAATGTTGGTATCGTAAAGTATTAGCATTATTGAAAAATCACTGTATAGTTATTAACCTCTCTACAATCAAAGCAAAGAATTATGAAACAAATACAATCTGAAAATAGGTTTCAGAGGTTTCAGATTTCTAAACAAATCCTATAGCTGAATACCTGACCTGTGATTTACAAACAGAACTCAATCTTTCAAGCAGATCGTGCAATGTCAAAAGTCTACTTCTACTTCAGTTAATGATTTCCTACATTTCCCAAAATGCCTTTCGACATCCCCCAGAGAACAGGTGTGAACCTGCTCTAAGCAATAGGATAGCAGTAGCGGAGTGGCAGTTTTTCCAGTCGAGAAAAAGTGAGAGTCATGTCCTTTATTCAAAATGTCTTGTGGCTGCATTGCATTGTGGTAAATTGAGGCTACTGCTGGTGGAGAAATGGTATCTCCGCTTCTTCTACAATGGATTTCTTCCAATATGATTGTTGAACGTTGGTCATGTAGAGTTACACGCTGTCAGTGCTTCTCCTCAGTTGATGATGATGGTGATGGTAGTGGTGCTGATGCTGGTGATGGTGATGGTGATGGTGATGATGACGATGACGGTGACAGTGAAGACTCAGCAACGGTAGCCTCATTCACGCCTTGTTTGAAGAAGCTTCCATGTATCTTGAGCCTGTGCAACCTGCAAGAACATACAGATAAATGATCAGTAAAAACCAGAATGCTACCTGATCTATATCCTATAGCCAGTCAATCCACCTGAGGCACTGCATGAGGCCCAGGCCCTCTCACCTCTCAAGCCGCCTACTGTTTTGATCCTCTTTGGACTTCACAAACATCACAGCATCACCTCCTTGAACCAGGTGGGCAAAGTCAGAATTTTTAGCTCTGAAAGTTACCCTGCAGAAAAAGACAAGGTTAAAACACACCACAAAACTGACTTACACGCAAAATGAAATTCACCTGTGTTTTGAATCCGAAGGGAACTCACTTGGCTTGTGTCTCCCCGGCTTTGATACGAAGCCTGCGGATTGAGAACTCATTCTCATTGAGAAAAGAGAAGAAGGAGTCGCTTTCCCACATCATCTTCACCACCAGCAGCTCCCCAATGTCTACATCAGTGGTGAGGAGGAAGGACACTGTGGTATTGGTGTTTAGGTCGGACCTGAGAGTGCAGACGCAGTGGGACACAAGATCATGTCAGTTATCATGGAGATAAACAGTCTATACTCTAAAACTTATCCTATCCCACTCCAGGTTACTAGAATTACTAGGGCAATAACGTGTTATCAAGTTGTATCTGTACAGTGACATAATTTGATAAATAACTAAATAACTGTTGTTTATTTTGTTTTCATGAAGAGTTTGTGCAGACTCTTACAGGGTCAGAGGGATGTCTTCTTTCTCCCCATGGGTTCCATAGAGGGACATGAGGATCGGCTGATGAGAGAGGCTGAGGGTCTTCTGGCTGAAGAAATGGGCCTTAATCTGGTAGTGAAAAACTGAAGAAACATCAACATCTGTTTAGGTCTTCAATCAGAGACATGTCACAAATCACATCATGGTATAACTGCAGTCTACAGCACACCTTTGAAAGGCATCCTCTCTCCAGTCTTAAGGTACATCTTGGCGCTTCTGGCGGTGCGGACCTTGTTAACGCCATAGCCCAGGTGGTTGCAGCGGTTCTTACGGCAGCTCAGACACAGACCTCTGTTGAAGGCACCTTTTGAGCTGCAACGGTAGGCCATGCTTTGCTGCTGACGGTTCACCAGCGAATCAATGAACAGATGCACAGAGCGCTCATGGGCACACTTCACAATCTGATCCACATCTGCAAATCATGACACCGGATGACGCACATTGAAGATTACAGACCAGGAACAAATGGGTCTATCCTATATATTCAGTTTTTTTAAAAAGATGAAATAAAACAACGTAGAATCACAGGGCAGTGAAACATAATTAATTATGGTTCAGAAATGTTGGTGACTGGAAGCAATGTTGACATGATGAAGAGGTGGAAGCATTGTAGCAAGAGACACTGCTATGTGAAAGGCACTAGTAGCATTAGTGGTCTTAAAATGTCTTTTCTGCAATGTTTGTTATGTTATTGAAGTTTTAAGTGAACAGAAATAACATACTGTTGATGCCAAATGCAGCAATCATCTTCATGGCATACTGAAAAGTACAGCCGGGCTGCTCAGTGCCTCCGTTGGGGTAGATATCCACATGGCCCACAGGTCTTTGAATTCCTATGCTTAAGTCTGGGCTTCCTTTGGTGTTGGTGTGGAGAACATCCACGAAGGTTGCATCATCAGGGGACAGGCTGCGCAACTCAGTGGCGTACTCAAAGTGAGGTCCAGCTGGATCCAAGCCTGGAGAAGTAAGGAAGTAAGGAAGTGAGGAAGGGACAAGAACGGCCCAGTGGTTAAAGAGTGGTTAAATGACTGGTGCTGTGGAAAACACAAATAACCTCCTGTGGTGTTTGTAATCTCTTTGTTATGTTCCCATGCCTCATTATGTAATAGAGAGGTCACACCTGTTATCCTGTTGACTTTGTTGTTGGTGAGGTTCCCTGCAACCCCTGCCACGTGAGCGCCCAGACTGTAGCCCAGTAGGTGAAGTTTGGACAGATCATATTTCAGTTCCACCTACAGGCAACAATCAGAATCAGAATAGCTTTCTTCACCAAGTATGATACATGTACAGGAACTTGTCTTGAGAAAAGACATTTTGGCAGCAGAACCTCATGTACAATGCAACGGGATAGTGCAAGATATTCGATAGACACTAAATTTATATTTGACTGCACATAAACACATATCTATGCCCATTCCATATTATGGCATGCTGTATGGTTGCAGCTACTGAAGGAAGTGTAGTGAGCATCCAGGAGTGTTTTGTTCCATGCATTGTGTATGTATATCCATGTATGTATACCTGTATGAGTCCAGTATTGTCTTATATTATCGATCTGGTAATTGCATCCTCATTCTGACCTTGTGTGTCATAGACTCTCACCTCTAACCAGTTTATCAGCTTTGCCACATCTTGGCCAGCCAGTTTGGTGTTCTGTGCTGAACTGGGATAGTGGTATTGGGCCCGGTCAAGCCAGTCCACCACTATGACGTTGGCATTGGGCTCCCTCTCAAACAGGGCAGCAACAAGTTTGTGAACCCAGCTCTCAAAAAATCCTGCCACCTACAAGAGACAGGACAACATTCTGGAGTTTGATAACTACAGTGACTGTGGCTATGAAAAGTCTACCGAGAGACGATGCATTTACTCAATAAAATCAATGACAAAGTAGATGGATAAATAGGATTCTCAGCCGTAGACATGACAGCCAACTGCTCACTAAAGGTTTTCTATTCCATTTTTTCCAACTTTCCAACTTTTTTCCCAACTTTTTTCCAACTTCCAATTCTAGTTATCCACTAAAACAGATTTTCAAAGCGACTGAATGAAGGCAGCTTACCGCCCAGCCATGGATGACAGCAAAGGTCTGTGCTGTAGTGTTGAATCCACACTGAGAGACTGTCTGCTGCCTGCCAGGCACAAGGAAACACAGGTCCTCCTCCGGCTCCTCCGCACTGCGCACTGAGAACTTTGTTTCAATGTCACTGTAGTCCACTATCCAGTCTGTAGTATTGCCTGGGTGAATAGAAAATCAATGAGGCACTGCAGCGGTGTGACAGCTCAACATGGCCCTAAATGGTATGAAATGAAAAAGTCTTGTGTCTCAAATGGGGGATGTAGGGTTTGTGTGGGAAAATATGAGGACACAATGAATTATTTGGATAGAGATAGATTATATTTGGTTGTAGAACACTGCACACTTTATTTCAATGAATAAATGTGACTGACACATGTGACTTACCGAGAGAAGTGTCTTCCGTGGTGTTAGAGAGAGGCTCACATGGTTTGATAATTCCAATCCCAATTATGAACAACCAGCTAATTGGCTTAAACTGCATAGTACAATAGCTTTAATTGTTTTAGAGAACGTTCCAGGTAAGAAGAAAACTGTCTATCACGCCAATCCAAACAAAATATATTATCAGCAGAATGAGATATATAATTGATCCAATAATTCTCACACGTTGAGGATGAATGAATGACTTGAACGTGTCTTTATTGTCAAAGCTTGGTTTTATAGTCCCTGTGACGTCAGGAGGGCCTGGCCAACCTTCCCGCACTCGGACAATGTCAACATATCACATGACTTTACACTGTACTCTACAGTGCTGCACCTGTTGACCTGGCTTATGTTATTGTCATAGAAATGTTAAATGTATTTTGCTTGATGTTATATAATCACCAATATAATCACCAATACTTTTTTATTTTTTATCCCTAAGTAATATTTTATGTTTGCAGATCCAGATAATTCGATGTTATGCCAATGCATGTAAACAGCTTGATGCATGCATAGTCCAAGTGACTGAGATAGTTTGCTGTCATCAGCTGCAGGCTGCTATATCAGTCATGCAGCTTTCCCTTCCTTCAGTCACTGTATAAAGGACATTTTGAATGATGGAAAGTAATAATAATAGTCAGAGTATACAATGGGCAAACTTGGCAAACTTGTTTTGATGCGATGGAGATGTAATTGGGGGTCTCCAGAATGGTTCGCTGTGTTCAGTTGATGCAGGATGCTTTGCCAAGTTTCTTGGAATGTTACGTCATCACACAAACTTTCCTTTTAGGGTTGGCCTTGATGACATTCTTTAAAATCAACCAATGAACCAATGAATGAATAGATCCCAGAGCCTCCCACAGCACACCCATTGACGCAAGGTCCGTAAATCAGACGGGGTCACCGGGCAAAACCCTCATGCTTCTGATCAGAGAAGCTCTACAAGGCATGTCATCGTGCTACACAAATCATGTCTCTTCATGGAAATAAACCCTTAGCAACAGGTTGAGCTTGTTTTAGAACTGAATAGGTTAAGGATACATACTGCCTGCACTGAGACACATATAGTATACTACCCCTTAAATTACACCTTAAAAGAATGTATCAGCGTATCAATATATCTATGTTGATTCTTTGGGGCAACAGAACGTATGAATAACGACATTATGACCATATTAACATGTCTTGTGACACGATGTGCCAGTGAGCATGGTCACCTTTGTGTCAGTCACCTCATGGAGGGGACATGCAGAACACCAGGACTCTTCTATTTCTTGTTAAATCTTGTTTTGTTTTGTATCCAGTACAAAGCACATTGCATTTTGCAACACACAGACAAGTTGTAATGGGCACATAACCTGCAGTAACCTGCTTTAGGGCAACAACATGGGAAAAGGCAGATTACTATACTGAACAAATCTGTGTTCTTTGGGTCAATGCACATTTTTTTTTTACAAGAGATGATAATAAAAACACATGTTATATCAATGTGTGTTATTAATGTGTTGCCAGGCACTGGGTCAATTTATTGACAGTGCAGTTAGCCTGAATTGTCCACATTTTTCTTCACACAGTTTGGCTCCCAAGCCTTCATTCAACCCGTACCCTTCAATTTATACTGTATAGAGACACTTTTCACACCAAAGCAGTGTCTCTTTCTAACCTGTGTTTCTCATGTCACACTACTGTAGAGACTGAATGAGACTTGTGAGGATGCAGATGTGATTATGTACTCACAAAGTTTTCCTAAATCCTGTTACCTCGCTGCTTTCTGCACCCTCTTTACTGTAGGACAGCGGACATCTGCACTTTCTATCTTTTATCCTGTAGCTCCCCCTGCTGCTGTTGAGGAGGGATGGTTAAGCTGTGTCACCCAGGTTGTGCACCCATTGATTTTCATGTCTTAGAATTTTCCTTTTTGGGAACTGAATTATGAACTTATCATCACTTCAGTCAACCAGTACATTCTGCCATTCATTTCCATTGAGGTTCTCCTAGAGATGATCGTGGGGGGTTCAAATATGTATTTTGCAATATTCTGCAATGTATTTTGCATTATTAGTAGGAGAGACAGATGATTGAATAACAATAATATTATATTTATTATAGTCTATACTAGATATTTTCTTAAAAATATCCTGACCACAAGACTGTCACTAAGATTGTTACCACAAGAGGGCAGCATTTCCATCTATTTAGACAAAGACTGAAGCAGTCTGCTATTTCTAATCTTTCTGTACTTAAACTGAACGTGACCAAATGTATAAAACAGTGTTTACCTCAGAGAAATGTAAACATTATGTACTATGAAATGTAATAATAATGATGGAAACTGTGATTTTATCAGATGGAAAGAGTGCTGTAATATTAGTAGAACTTACTGTTTCATGAGTAAGTTATGTTATTATTATTTGAAGGGGTAGCGTTTTTACTGGAGGTAAAGTAGTTCAGACTTTAAAATAGTATTAGCCTAAAAGTCTGCTCAAGTACAGTAACAGTAAAATACTTTTCACCTCTGTATTCTCTACAGTGTATTCCTACCTGTGACACACTGACTCACTCTATATAAGACTGATTACAATGATGAGGGATAGCTTGAATATGGCCTCGCTGAATGGAAACAACATGTGCTGTGTGAATGAACAGGAGGGTAAAATCAGCTTCGGGTACCATCCCAGTTGGTGATTTTTCTTGACGAATCCTTCTTCTAAGTGCCAAGAAGCCTTTCAACACCAGGCTTGGGGGGACAACTGTGTTTCATCAAAGTGACAGAGCTCTGATCCCTTGGCTGTTAAGATGGAGTCTAGACATTGCCACAGGACATAGATCCAACCGGACTGAGTTGCATAGCCAAATATAACACACTGACAGTGCCACTCAAACACTTCCACACAATATGCCATGTCTGAGAATCGGTGGATGACACTGGTTTGCAAAGAAGCCTCTAAACTGAAATGGGTTAACTTGCTTCCAGGGGTTGGGTCAGAGTGCACTTATGATGAATGGACTAGATCCAGCTGATACACTACCAGTCTATCACACAGGTTACACACTAGACTAGTTTTTCCAGAGGAAAGTTGGGCAATATAACATGTTTTGTGTCATCATCTTGTGTTTGTGGCAAATGTGCAGCAGTTGTTATGAAATCTTCAGCCCTGGATTATCCTACAGTATGGATTGAAAATCAAATAAAAAACTGAACACATCATCATCGTGCACCTGACTAAATGTCAATGCGTGTATGGTACTAAACACTAACATGGGACATGTACCAGTTTGTATTGTGTGTACTCTGCTCCACTATTCCCATAGCTTTGTGATTTATACTTAGCAGTGCTTTGACTCTACTCCCTAGGCGATCCTGTGGCTTTTGGTGGAGTTTTTACCATACAAGGAAAAGAGGAGTTTAGCTTGGTTTCCTGTGGGAGGGTTCTGATTTCTCTCACTCCACGTCTGATTCACTCCCTCTCTATTTCTCTCCCTTACCACCTCTCTCTCTCTATCTCCCTCTTTCCTCTCTCCTTTTACTCCCTCTCTTCTGCTCCTCTCCTGATACTGGTCCAACCCTCTTTCTGCTCGATATACAACCTGAAGAGGACAACGTTTTTAACTGATATATGAATGAAAATAGCATTAAAATCTGTTTCCAAAATCAATATGTGCTGCAATAAAATGGTCAGAAGTATATCTGAGCAATGCCTTGGCATAACAATGTGTGAACCCAACATGCCGACATACCAAATAAGGCACAGCTTCGACCCAGTCGATATCATTGCTGGTCATGTTGAGTTATCCCAGGATTGTAAAAACACCAAATTACTGCTTTTACACAGAACGGGTTATAATCCTCTACCTGTTGCAAAGAATAGTTATAGTCTACTAACCTTTGGACAGTACATAGAAGAAGAGTAAGAGTGGAAAAGTTTATGGCTCTATGTAGATTTTGACATTACATTTGGCAGTGATCTGACTTCTGAAACAGCTAGATGGTGTTTTTTTGTTTAGGAAACATGGATATCTGCTTTACACACTGTTTTAACACGATAGTTTGTGGACTAATAAAGGTGTTCTTCTTCTTCCTCTTCTTCTTTAATCCACATATAAATAGGTGGATCTGGCTCTGGCCTCTCACCAAGAGTTGAGTACACCCCTCAAACCTAAAACACAGATTGTGATGTTTGGTTGTGTTCACCCGTGGTGTGCATCAGCTTTTGTTTTTCCTTTCCAGTGTTTCTGGGCGGTAAACTCGATAAAACTGACCTGGGGGAATACCTAGCAGTGACTGATATGCTGAACCAGCTGAACACTTGCCGGTGTATTTACTTCTTTATCTTTGGGGCTTTACTTAAACAACCCGCTCCACATCTCACTGCTGTTTGACTTTGCGTAGAGTCTTTATTTTTAGCCAGGGCAGCTGGTACAGTAAGCTGGAGAGCTGCAAACAAGCAAACAGACCCATCAGTGGTGATGTCACCCTCTCACACACACACACACACACACACACACACACACACACACACACACACATCCTCCCACTCATGACCACACTTTCACTTTTATCATTGCCCGCACCACGGCTGTTTATACAGTTCATGAAATAAAGTTATGAATGTAATAAAATTGTTTGATTTCTCTTCCAATTTATTCATGTATTTTGTCGTTTTTTGTACCATTCTTCCAGTTTTTGATGTAACTGGTTTCTGATTTTATCTTTTTTTATGGATGTGGAAAGAAAACTAAATCTAAACCTCATCGTCGAGAACCTGGTCTCACTGTGATGTCCCTGTCTTCCTAACATCTCAAAACCTCCGTCACACTATCTCTCCCTATGAGCCATCTCAGCAGAACAAATACTCCTCGGTCAACACTGAATATGATATTGCATGCCTTAGAAAACATCTAAATAGAGGTTTGTCAAACCAATAGTAATTAAGAGGATTGTAATTGCCAGAGAGCTGTATTTTTTGTCTTTGTAGCTCGGCTGTAAAAGCTGCTGCCTGGTCTTGAGGATATGCAGTCGGTTCTTTCCCCTAATTTTCTTTGGCTGGATCATTTTCCATACAGCCCTTTTTCATTCAGCGGTAGAATGAGAACTATGTCGTTTCTAACCAACTCTGGTATTAACATCAATTTGAACATTCCTCAGTAAGAACACAGGCGTATAGATATGCAGCCCAGAGGAAAAACAAAAGTAACGTTCAGTAACTCATATTACTGCTCTGTTAATGTGTGTCCTTTTGATGTCTGGGCTTTGGGCCGTTCTCCTTCTTCCTATCTTTTTTTTCTGTTTTTTTTTCTCCTATAAAAAAAAACCCAAAGCCAAAGAAACCACAATCCAAATAAGGAGATAGGCTGAATATTGCCAAAACGTCTGCACCAAGCCATTCCTCCGAGAGCCTTTGAGAGCTGAAGTTTAGATTAGGGAGGGGGGGGGGGGGGGGGGGGCACAGTGAGTTCTATGGGTAGCCAAGGCGGGGAGTGGCAGAAAGGGTAAACGGTGGGAAAGGGCCGTCACTAGGGACTGGGGCCGTCTCCAAACCTACAGTCAAGTTTAAATCACATAGAGCTCTACCGAGGCTCAGTTTGCATCCTCCTCTCCTTCGCTCACTCGCTCTGCTTCTCTCCTCCTCTCTACATCTGCTGGTTGCTCTCCCGGTCAACCTTGGGATCTTGTGAGGAAAGCTGAGGGTCCCTTTCCTTTTGAACATCTGCAATTGTGCAATTTTTCCCCAAAATCTCTTTTTTTAAAGCCCTGAGACCCAACCGCCACCATGGAGGCCATCAAGAAGAAGATGCAGATGCTGAAGTTGGACAAGGAGAACGCCATCGACAGGGCAGAGCAGGCCGAGTCCGACAAGAAGGCAGCGGAAGATAAATGCAAGCAGGTGAGACATGGCTGGTGGGTTTAAGGGGGACTACAGGATGGAGGCAATGGACCTAAGGGTAAAACTTTCAGAAAGAGCAATGAGTGATATTGATGAATCTGGAGTTGTAAAAGATATCAAAAGTATTGTGACACTTAGTTTCCCCCTTTTGAACAAGGTTGGAAAATGTTCTCTCATTTGTCTTCTATTGAAATTCTTTTTATTATTATTATATCTTTTATTTGCCCACCAGAAAAAAAAAACTACAGGATGAAATTCACTTTACAATTAATATGTTGTCAAAAAGCAATATAATTAATGTGCTAGTTACATACCACATAAAATACTGATGTTTACCTTTTGCCATTTCAATGCTAATTCGTTATTGTGTGATATCTAAAAAAAAAAACCTCAACAATAAAAAGTTGTGCAAACTGTTGGAAGGACCCAGTGCAAAATATGAAGTATTTTCCAAAGCACCAAATGTTGCAGCCAGAAATACAAAGAGAGAGCAGCTGATACTGACGCCCAGGGGCTGGTCTTCTGGTGGGCAGGGGAAGGTGGAGGATGCCCACAGGGACGTACAACCAGAATGGCAGACTGACCCCGGGTGTGCCAGAGGGATTACTTAGGCCTACCAGGAGGGGTGCTGCGGGAATAAAAAATGCAGATATAGCAGCTGTTGCTCTGATCTTCACTTCGGTGGGAGTTCCAAGACTCTGGGGTACGCCATCACCCAGCACCCTTATCTCAATTACATTCTGTAACATACCAAAAGAGAACCTCACAGCTCGGCGCAAATGTCGACACGCCAGTATTCAGTGCTGCAGCTTGATATTTCAATTGACTTGATGATGCACATTTTACCACTTGAGACAAGCAAACTAGAATCTGGAGATGTAACAGGATATATGAGCCGTCTAAATAAAGGTAATTATTGCGCATTGGGAGGCGGTGTCATCGTGGTGGCGTGACTGGAATGCCAGAGAGCAGAGAGTTGTTGAGGCGCGGACAAAGCCAGGATCTACGTTAAAGCAAATGGAAGGAATCCTCTCTCGGGTGGCTGACACCCTAATCACACAGCACAAGAAGTGACACTTGTCACTTGCACTGCGCATATGCACCCGCAGCGAATCTTAGACATCGAGAGACAGTCGATGTGAAATCCTAGAAGATTACGTAGAGCTCTTTAGTGTGTTTGGGTGGCAGGGGTTCAAGCAGTGCTAAGTGATGCTTTCTCTGCTATTTTTGGCCCTGATGGGATGAACTTCAGTTGAAGGATGAAGCTGACAGAAGGACCTGTAAATATACAACACCAACATTAGTCTCAGTATCAATATACATTACACAGAATCAGAATCCAACAACAGCAAAGAGAAATCTGGGTTGGTATTTATCCACCGCTGACATCTGAGTGTTTGACCAAGTATTGACCAAGTCCCCTTAAGTGGCTATGACCATTACAACTCTCCGTCACCTGATAAACACCCCGGCTGCTCGTCTCCTGCCTGGAATAAAACAACAGTTTTCACAAAAATCCCAACAATGATATTACAGCGTTCTGTTATACTGTACTGCAGTTTTCCCTTTTCCTTACAGTCCCTTACAGAACTTCAGATATTCTTAGTTAGACATTATATACCTACCATCATCTATTGGCGTATCATTCTTATTGCTATTGTCTTCTGTTGGTTTGCCATTCTCTTAGTTGGAGGATGAACTGCTCGCCATGCAGAAGAAGCTGAAGGGAACAGAGGATGAGCTGGACAAATACTCCGAGGCCCTGAAGGATGCTCAGGAGAAACTGGAACTGTCGGAGAAAAAGGCCACAGATGTGAGTTTCCCCAGAAAGCTCCTGAGAAGCCATTACCCACATTACAGTAACACCACTACGTCTGGGGTTCAGTCTCATGATGTATTGATAGTGTTGAACAGCCCTCCGTAGGGGAACAGGAGCTCTATGTCTTTTAAATGTGCTGCACAAAAAATGACTCAACTCAATACTTTATTATTGTCAATGTGCTTTTACTGCCCACACTCCCAAAGGGCCACGCCCGGACTTTAGTTAGTTTAGTTTAGTTTAGTTTAGTTTAGTTTAGTTTAGTTTAGTTTAGTTTAGTTAGTTTAGTTTAATTTAGTTTAGTTTAGTATATTTGCACTGTGATGAAACACAGAAGCAGAATGATTAAAAAGCAGAAAAAAATATATAATTATTTTTTAAAAAACAGGAAGAAGAGATGCACATTATTAATTTGTGCAGCTGAGACAATCAACACCAAGACACTTATAAAAACATTTCACCGCAAAACAAACAAAAGAGAACAAACAAGGAAACAAACAACAATAAAAAATCAAGATGGCCTTTTGGGATTGCTTGATAGATTGGATTACAAACGATTACAACACACACACGTTTATCTGTCACAAACAAAGAACTATTTACATCAAAGTCCACTTTACAGCCACTTCCAAGCTGCTGTTCAACGCCTGTACTGATCAACCACAACTTGACCTGAACAGGCTGCTCTACAATACGTTACAAACAAGTCCCTCAGATACGACTAACCCAGGTATCCTCGAATCTGTTCATTCATTGTTGAGCACCAGTGGTGGCTCACATAACGGAGATATTTCTCAAGCAGCAGCCACAGACGAGGCTTGGCCAGCCTGCAGCCGGCCAGGAATCCCAGGAATGCAGCTTAAGCAAACAGAGAACCCCATACTCCAGTGTCTAATGAAATCAATGCTCTGGCCTCTTTCCGGTGGGGATATTACAATCCTCTGTTTGGCCTTACAGTACGTACCTTGTTGCCGCACACTGGGGAATGATCGGGCGTCTTTAAAAACGACCTATTTGATTTAATGTCAGAGACGATAATAACCAAATTCCACAATCATTTTGAACATTTCTCTATTGAGATTTGAGTCAATGTTCTCATATTCATCTAACAGCAAAGATTCAGTGAGAGAAGTCGGAATAAACCCGGAGACAGACGGGAGCCGACTGGGATTAGTTTACTTTGTTGTATTAAAAAAACGTACCTGCATCTCATAATTATCAAGGAGAACAACAAAACTCTGAAACTAGTCCCAGTGAAAGCGAGTGAGATAAGGCCCCTAAGGTCAAAGGTCACAGATGACCTATCAGATCCACACAGACCCCAGCCGTGTCCTGTACCCCTCTTCTTTCTTGCGAACTCTTTGACTACTTGTGTGCGAGTAGTCAGGTTTGATATAATCTAATCCCAATCTTTAGCACCAAAAAAAAGTCTGAAGGTGTTTTGATAGATGTGGAAAGAGAGAGCACAAATCCTACTCGGGAAAATGAGGAGGGGGAAAGGGAGCGCTGGAGGAATGTGTCGCCACCCAATGGCTGCAGGTCATGCCTGCACCCAAAACAATTTACATTCCACCCAGCTGCAGGTCGACAACCATGTCAAAGGGTATTACACACACACACACACACACACACACACACACACACACACACAATCACACAATAAACCTTTGAACCTTTAATTTTTATAAGTCAGTTGACAAGTCTCTTTCTTCCCCTTTCTTCCCACGTTTCTCTCTCTCCCTCTTTATCTCTCTCTCTCTCTCTCTCTCTCACACACACACACACACACACACTCACTCATATCTTTCATATATTTTCACACACACCCACGCATACACAGACACTAGGTCTCTCTCTCTTCTCTCTCACACACACTCACTCATATCTTTCATATATTTTCACACACACACCCACGCACACACAGACACTAGGTCTCTCTCTCTTCTCTCTCTCTCTCTCACACACACACACTCACTCATATCTTTAATTATATTTTCACACACACACCCACACAGACACCATGTCTCTCTCCCCCCCCCCCCCCCCCCCCCCTCCCTCTCTCTCTCTCTAATCGGTGTAGAAAAATGCAGCCTAAGCAACACCTTACACTTGCCATATAAGTCCACAATGGAAGAGTCAAATCCCCTCGCGCAAACACACCTCTTTTGTGGAGAAAAAACACTGCTCGGAGCCTTCCCCTCCTAAATCCTGTGATGTCATCTGAGACAAGCTTCTTCCCAGGATTGGAGGATCTGGCCATAAATTTCCTGAAAACTCCCAGCCCTTTTTTTTCCTCCCATCCCACCACCGCACGTCCTTGGCTTCCTCCCTTAACAAAGTTTTCTTAAAGAAACTGTAGGCAGCAACTTTGGCGCTCATCAATTGTAAAAGTTCGGATAGACTAAAACGTAATCCGCTCGAGTTTTTGACTCCTATTTGCTTCTGATAAAACCGAGTTTGGATATTATGGATGGGGTGAAGAAGAAAATTCAGGCGCTTCAGCAACAGGCGGATGATGCAGAGGATCACGCATTGGCAGTACAAAGAGAGTTGGACAGTGAACTGGAACTGCGCGAAAAAGTGAGATTATCGATCATGAATTGAGATACATTAAAAAAGTTATTACTGACGCTCACCTAGATGATGATATAAACACAATGCAAAATCTGGACAGGCAGACTATCTCTGACGGAAAATCCCTATAATATTCCTATAATATTCCTATATATCTATAGAAACTTGCAGTTTAGCTGTGATAGTTGGATAATATCTTATAATTTATTATAGAATTGATAGAGTTATTTTTCGTATCTAGCGCGTATCTGGGGAGTATCCCAATTAAGACTTGGTTGTCCTGCTGTAAATTCTGGGATAGTCAGTTATTTTCTCCATCTGCATTGCTGTTTTATACAGCAACTACACAGTCTCTCTCAACTTGAATGCAGAACATTTTACACATATCTGAAATGGGAAGCTCTCATCCTCCCTCCCTCTTGCACAGGAAGAGAGAGCAGACCTGACTATCTGCGCTATCAGTCTCACAGGAAACAGACTGAGAAGTAGCAGCGCGTTTCAACCCCAAAATACAGCGTATGCGTTTACATTACATACTCGGGACAGCTGTAGCACTTAATATATCAGTGTTTCATTACTCTGCATCAGCACATTTTACAAGGCCTAGTCAAAAGGTCTTTGTTGTCAGCCATGGTGAAATATGGAGGCAGAGTGAATGTGGTTTCCTCTGTATTTTCTGGAAAGTAAAGCTGGAACTCATCATACTTTTAACCAATGAAATGAATTACCCTTCAACTGAACACAGATACACCTAACCTACGCCCCTTATCCGAACCTTAAGAGACATTTCTGAAATTAAAGCCTTTTGGCCTTCCTGAGCAGTGGCCCGTTTCCAGGCTGACCTCTGACCTCTGATCTCTCTCCGTGCTCCTAGGCTGAGGGCGATGTGGCGTCTCTGAACCGCAGGATCCAGCTGGTGGAGGAGGAGTTGGACCGGGCCCAGGAGAGACTGGCCACAGCACTGCAGAAACTGGAGGAGGCTGAGAAGGCTGCAGATGAGAGTGAGAGGTGAGAATCAATACTGACCCCGGCGCACAGACAAATCGCCGGTGTTAATTTAACTTGTGTTAAAAATCACACTGGAAACTGTGCCGTGTAAGACTTTGCTCTGGGTTATATTTCGCATTACAAGAAAAGAATCGGTCAATTCAGGAAGTTGATTTTCTTCCAAATTAAAAGAACCTGATCAAAAATAGGTTATTATATTCAGACTATAAAGAGTGAAGCATCTATCATTAGCAAACAACTTGTAGCTTCACTTTACAATTTGAATTGATTGAATTGAAAGTGATTTGAGCCCAATCCTGATGATAAGGTTTAATTTGAGATGTCTTAATCACATTCCCTCTTTTATTGTCACCTTCAGCATTTGGCTGATTGATGCAACATCTTCTGATGGTGTTATTGTTAACGCTAACCCTGTGTACCTCATCCATCACCAGAGGCATGAAGGTGATAGAGAACAGAGCGATGAAGGATGAGGAGAAGATGGAGATTCAGGAGATGCAACTCAAAGAAGCCAAACACATAGCTGAGGAGGCTGACCGCAAATATGAGGAGGTACGGGCAGAAAGTTCCTAATTTTTAGTTCACCGGCAGTTTTCAGATCAATGAAAAAGCTGATGTTGTTTTGTATTTTAGTTTTATTCTTTCTCCTGTTTCAGGTTGCCCGTAAACTGGTGATCCTTGAGGGTGAGCTGGAGAGAGCGGAAGAGAGAGCAGAAATCTCAGAACTGTAAGCACAATTGCATCGAACTCTGCAAGCCTGTGCGTGTCTTGACAGCGACTGTGTGTTGTTTTTGTGTGTCATGAAGATGTTGCAATGGCAAACCCACATGGATTTTTTAGCATTTCAAACCTGTACCATCTCAGGTAATAATCACTGACAAGTATAAAAGATGTATTTCTCCATTCATGCAGCAAATGTGGTGACCTGGAGGAGGAGCTTAAGAATGTCACCAACAATCTGAAGTCCCTAGAGGCTCAGTCTGACAAGGCAAGTGTTTTTTTTAACCTTTATTTATCCAGAGAAAGTTGACTGAGCACGATGCTGTTTTCCATCGACACTCACATGCTTCACAGTTTCACAAATTCACACCTTGGGTTTTCCTAGTACAACTACAGTTTTCTACCGTTGGCCACTGAGCAGCTCCATTGCAGTAGCACAGGCCTAAGTGCCTTGCTCAAGAGCACCTTAACGGTATACTATAGTTGCTGAGTACAAATGTCCCTGCATTTGTGCTTTTTCAATGGTTTAATAGTAAATAAAAAGGTGGTTAATCTGTTAATAATAACCATGATCACCGGAAGACGAGCAGCCAAAAAGTACATTTTCAGAATAGCATATAGCAATAGCAATAACAGGGCACATTTTATGTCAATTTACTCTAATGTATACTATTCATTTATAACATGAAGAGGTTGAAATTTTGAATAAACCCTTTTTCTCAAATACAAAGATGTGCAAACTCAGTTTAGGTGGGTTTACCTTCCACTGCATCCCTGTGCTTTGTTTCCCATCACACATTTTGCCGTGTAGCGTTGTGGTGATGAAGCGATGTTCTTCAACGATGTCTCTGTCTCTGTAGTACTCTGAAAAAGAAGACAAATACGAGGAGGAGATCAAAATGCTGAATGACAAACTTAAAGAGGTGGGTACACGTCTGCCCAAGCTCGACTTTCACATGAATACAAGAGACATCTAAATGATTGTTCTTCACCTCGATATTTTCTTTCCAAAGGCGGAAACCCGTGCTGAATTTGCAGAAAGGACAGTGGCTAAGCTGGAAAAGAGCATAGATGACCTAGAAGGTACGCCTCAGTGGTTTTCAACACTTCATCTTTCTTTCCTTCCTGCAGTGATCCACATTGTTTCTTCACTCAACTTTTATTTTTTCAAACTTTTTTTTAACTTTCTTTCTCTCCCTCTGGTTTCCCTCTGTTGATTCTGTACCACTCTACATTTCCTACCTGCTCCACCTGTTTCCTCTCTGCCCCTGCCTGACCTTTGACCTGCAGATGAGCTGTATACTCAGAAGCTGAAATACAAGGCTATCAGCGAGGAGCTGGATCATGCCCTCAATGATATGAACACCATGTAAAGCTCGCATTCAGCCTGCTATGTTTTGACTTTCTCTCTGTCTCTATCCTTGTTTGGAAACACTTTGCCTCCCTCCCTGCCACACCTTTTCTCCCTGTGCTCTTGCTCCTCCCCCCTTCCCATTAAACGAAAGCTCAATAAAAATATTTCTATCTTACCCTGTCTTCTGTCATTCACATTTACTGTTCTCTTCAATTTGCTATCGCTCTATTTTTCCTTTTTTTTCCCTCCTCTTTGGATAATCAAAGTTATATTGTCTTCTTCAGGCCTTATTAATATGAACAATATTGCTATTACACTAGTTAGTACATTACAACTTGTTGGTTTATAGTCACAGTTGAAGTTCATTGAATATTATTTCAGTGACATCATATGAACTGATCTGCTCTCTAACTTAGCCATTGTCCTATTTCGCATCTGCTCCTTTTTTTCTTGATCACAGTCAACCTATCAACTGCAAAAGAGGAATACATGGGAATGCATCAAGTCCTGGACCAAACACTGCAAGAGCTGAGTAGCTTGTAAAATGTCAAGAAGAATGAGCAACAGAGCAAAGCCAACAGTCCATGCTTATTTAAAGCATTAATTGTTGTGAGAAGATATTTTCTACATTCCATCCGTTATCTGTAATTGGGTTTTCACTCTTACTTTTGTTTGTGAAAACTTTTGCACCCCCTTTTTTATATTTATGTTTTTTTGATGGTTTTGGGTCCATACTGATATCGATACTGATATTCAGCTTCTGCGCTGGATGATGTTGTAGACAAAACTCTTGGCACAAATAAAACTGGTGATGATGATGATGATGATGATGAAGAGGATGATGAAATGACTTCTGTGTGGTGTGGACACTGTGTGCACTCTGTGTGGGTGGGGGTGTGCCTGTGCATGCTTGTGTTTGTGGGTGTTGTAGGCCTATGTGATGTGATGTCAGCCTACCTTAACCATAGAGGGATCCTCAGCTTTACATGTTCCATATTGCATAGTCAGTGTGCTTTGTTGATACAGTGAATTTGCCAAACACATACAGGAGATGTGGTACCATGCTGGCCCTGTATGGTTGGCCATACAGGATGGAAGTATTCTCACTACTTTGCTTTTATGGAGAGAAAGGACGACAAGACCATTGCTGGACATCAACATCATTTGGTTTCACACGGAAGTGCACAGGAGAGTTAATCCTATTTTTGACAGTAAGGAGCAAACTGCCAATCTGGAGGTGTCAGGGAAAAATAATGTAACGAGTAGAGTAACAAATTACTGTTCCAAGGGAGTAGCTAATAAGTAAAGTAATACAATTATGTTGAATTAGCAGATAATAACAGGGATGGTTCTATTAATACCTTCTTTCAATTAAAAGAGATGAAACATGCAATCAGGTGATCAGGATTAACTTCTCCTGGAAAAGATCAGGTGTGCTGTAATATTTTCTGCAGGAAAGGTCTTTAGAACTCAGCGGTTGAGTATGGCGTGTTGGGTTAAATCACAAGGACGCAAAGGAAACCATCCTACAATAGCTGTCATTGAGCCATGTTGGGAGCGTGAGAAAGGGCACCTTAAAAGTTTAGGGTGGCTTGTGAAGAAGAAGAAGATGAGAGAGACAGGATTATTAAGAGGGGGTAAAGTCCCAACAGTTGCTCTTCCAGCTATACCACCATGGTAAATATAGAATTTCTGAAGATAACAAGGAATGAAGATGAGGAACATTGCCACAGCCACCAATTCAGAAATGTGAATTGATGGCTATGACACTTGCTATAATTTGTTCTGATTCTCATGCATCTTGAGTAGACATTATAGACATCTATCCGAAATACTATTGTCACTATTTAGAGTTCAAAGAGTCGTTCTGCATGTTGTGTTCATATAGATTCCATGTCAGAATTAAAGGAAATGAAGAGGCACATTTGATGTATATCAGTAAAGCATTAATTAAAAGCTATATTAAAAGGAGACAAGAGGAGTGGAAGAGAGAAAGCAAAGGTTGCTGTGTATTCAGAATGACTCCTTTGATCTAGCATAGCTTTTTCCAGACTAAGGGTTGGTCACACGGCCTTAAATAATACTTGTTTTTGATTAATAGACATAATAATGGAAGATGTAATGAATGTGGTGTAGAAGAATCTGTAAATCAGGTCAAAAAGAATTTTGTTAGATGACACTGTAAATCCCTAGTCAACACTCAACAGGTGGCGGTAATGCACCTTTAAGTTGTTTGCCAACCGCCGTAAAACAAAACTGAAGAAGAAGAACATGGCCCCGGAAGCGCGCTGCTGGGAAATTCCTAGCCAACAGGGGGCGTCATTTCTGTACATTCAGTTCACCGCTTCGCCGGGCGGGATTTCCGCAACAATATCAAGTATGGCGAAGACGTACGACTATTTGTTTAAATTACTGTTAATCGGGGACTCCGGTGTCGGCAAGACCTGTGTTCTCTTCAGGTTTTCAGAAGATGCCTTTAACTCAACGTTTATTTCAACTATAGGTATGACTCTCTTGATGTAAACTGTGCCTTTGTTTCTGTGTTTACAATACGTCGAGTGTCAGTCTCTGCGGCCCCGGCTATTTGCTGGAAAGCGAGTTACGCTAGCTTAAAAGATGGCAGTATTTTCTCTATGTCAGTAATAAATCGTTTGTTATTCACCGGGATGGTTGTAATGAAACGCATAGAAAAGAGAGCACACGAGTAAACGCTAAGTTTCAACGTCTATTGCATGAAGCTCTTGCTTAAATAATTTACACACTTTGACTGCGTTTGAAGCTGACGCCGGTTCCCTTGCCAGCTAGCGGTTAGCCAAATAACGTTAGCCATTTAGGTCCGGTCTACACTCTGGTACGGAACCGCAAAGTCATGATATCCGTAGTTGGTGTATGACAGCCGTTATAAGTCAGCTTTGTTCCCTTTATTCATATACTTGAGTGTATATTCCCCGCCTCTGCCTTGTTGAGTGACACAGCCGTGTCAGTCAGTGGGTCAGCTGTAAGTTAGCAAGCTAACGTCATGATTAACAGATGATCGTCCTTTATCCCCTCCAGGCATTGATTTCAAGATTAGGACAATAGAGCTAGATGGGAAGAAGATAAAGTTACAAATATGGTAAGTTTCGTTTCATTTCCCTGGCACAAGTCAGCAATATAATGGCAGTGCCCCGCTGTCTCAACATTTGCCTAGTTTAGTGTGGACACTTTAACTACATTTGGCTTAAGGTCCCTTACAAGTGCCACATTTCTACTGTTTTTCAGGGACACAGCTGGCCAGGAGCGCTTCCGAACAATCACAACAGCCTACTACAGAGGAGCAATGGTGAGTGTCTACATCTTCAGGGGTTACCTGACAAATAAAACATAAATGTGCTTTTGAGGATAGCCACCATTCAAGAACAACCGTATAAATTAAATATATTGATTTGCTCTTCATTACAGGGCATTATGCTTGTCTACGACATCACCAATGAGAAGTCTTTTGATAATATCAAGAACTGGATAAGGAATATAGAGGAGGTATTTACTACCCAAAGATAACCTCTGTACACAATCAAATATCCGTGTGACTGCCAACATGTAGTCTGTTTATGTTCTAATCTGTTTTCTCTCCACCCAGCATGCGTCAGCTGATGTTGAGAAGATGGTCCTTGGTAACAAATGTGACATCAACGACAAGCGGCAGGTGTCCAAAGAGAGGGGAGAGAAGGTGTGGAGTTTGTTTTATGTTGAATTTGTTGTGTAGCTTTTAAAATCATGTGTTGTATGGCTTGACAGTTACAGGATGTTTAGGTCCCACTTTCGGGAAACTGAATCTTTTGAAAATGTTTTTTATTCAGAACTGTTTTGTTTTTTTCTTTCAGCTTGCATTAGAGTATGGAATCAAGTTCATGGAGACCAGTGCAAAGGCCAACATCAATGTGGAAAATGTAAGCAGCTATTCTTCTTTGAGATATGAAATACTTAAATGATGGGACAGAAATGTAACAACGTTGTTATGTGTGTTTTTCTTCATAGGCATTTTTGACACTTGCTAGAGACATCAAATCAAAAATGGACACAAAATTGGTGA
This sequence comes from Hoplostethus mediterraneus, assembly GCA_034670385.1. Lineage (NCBI taxonomy): Eukaryota > Metazoa > Chordata > Actinopteri > Trachichthyiformes > Trachichthyidae > Hoplostethus > Hoplostethus mediterraneus. The sequence goes on along the minus strand of JAXDDW010000050.1, from coordinate 1,628,110 downwards.
GAATAACTTTTGTTTCTTCGCCAGTTCAACTTAAGTATTTTACCTGACGTGAATAGTTTGTTGAATACATTTAATCAGATCTTACATGTTTATATATCTTTCAACTTTTGAGCTCTGAACTTCTGACAATTAACAGTCAGTGGCTTTCAGTCACGGACAAGAAAAAGAAATGAGCTAAACCAAATGAACACAGCAGTTGAGCAAGCTGCTCTAAATGGCAGAGCAGTGACCTGTTGTTTTGTTGTTTTCAGGAGGGCAACACACCACAGGGAAGTAGTCATGGAGTGAAGATCTCAGAGCCTCAGAAAAAGAGCAGCTTCTTCCGCTGTAGCCTACTCTGAGGACCAAGGCCTTAGATACTGGCCACCAGCAGGCCGGACACAACTAGACTGTGCTTGCTCCTAGCACTTCGTCTCCCTTCCCCCTTTCCCTGTCTCTGGTCTGTCCTCCCAGTCCACCCAAACCATCATACTCCCAGCAAGCGGAGGCCTCTTCCTCTTGCCTTCCTCTTCTGAAGACTTCCAGTGATGCATCTCTAACAGCTTAAGGAGATCTAGCGTCTCCATGGGTCACACTGCTTGACTAGTGGAGGACTCAACCAGGAGTGTTGTGCAGATAGTACATATCACGTGAAAGACAGGCTCTTCCCTCCGATTTTAGGCTCTTACACGTCCATTCTTCACTCACCCGGTAGCTGTTAAAAGCGGAGCCCCATTTAGATGGAGAAGTCATTTAATCAATCTCAAGGGTGTGGGATTGGAATACAAATATGATATCTAGATCTGTCTTATTAGTTCTCTTGCCCATTTATGTGGCACATGTCAACCAGAGACCGATTGGCTTAGTTTCCAGTGAAACAGAGTTGCCATATGCGTCGAGTATGTGCACGTTTGGCTTTCATTTCAGTAAAAGGGGCAGTTAATCATATCAAGGATAATGCAGTCAAGGATCAAAGAGTTGGTTTGAAAACATTTCCATTTGAGTCATACTCTTTTGTTTGCACGTAGCTCTTGACAGTCACATGGTTTGAATAAACATGGCTGTTGTTTACCTACAGTCTGTTTGTCTCCAAGCCTTTTTGCAGTAGCTTTCAAGGGCTTGAAGGCGGGCTGGCAGCACAAAACCTGGGACAACATTCCACTCCTCTTTCTTTCTAGATGATGTTTTTTTGAAAAGACACCCATTCTCTGCAGAACATTGTTACACTGGGTAACATTTTCCACTTAGTCTTTCTCCAGTGTAGTAACTTATGGGAACACAATAATACTCTACAAGTACAATATTTGCAAATGCAATTGTGCTTGCCTTGTGTTCTCACCCACTTGTAAGTCCATTATAAAGGATTTTTTTAGCATCTACTCTAACTGTATTATTGAAATAAATTCCCATAGGTTAATACACTGCAACAAGGCCATTTTAAAGCAAAGTCTTTCCTTGCCTTTAAATCGACCCGAATGGAGGAGTAGTATTATACCCATGTAGTAGCTCTGATTCATGTCCAAGCTATATGACGTCTCTGGTGACATTAGCAGCAATTTAAACTATGTGGTTCACTCTGAGGTTTCTACTGACAGTGGTTTCACTGGCATGTTACAGTGTGGATGAGCCCCGCCCCCCCCCCCCCTCCAATTCATGCAATTCTCCTTGCACTTTACCAATAACTTGTATTGTGTGTGTGTAGTCTGTGCCAAGTGATAGTTTTGCAATACAAACATTTTACTTTGTTTGAAAAAAATATAAAATTTTTGATCTATTGGATAATAGAAATGATGGGCATACCTAGATAATCCTTAAAATTTACTACACCTCTATAAATTACTTGCCATTTCACTGCTTGTTTTCTTCTGTCCTGGTATTAGTTCACTGAGAAACATGCCCCTAATTTATTTTGAGAAGCCATTAAAACAGGAATATGTACGCTTTTCTTTCTAAGCTACCACCCTTCCAAATTTTAGTTTCCTACATTTCAACATTTTCTTTGCTCAGCAAGCCGAACCAGACTCAAACAAAGCTTCACGAAGGTTTCATTAGCGTTATTGTATGTTCTGATGTGTTCATGTGGGATTCATTGTGGTCAGTTTCATGTTTTGACAGCTAGGTGGCACCTGTGGTACAGTATACCTTGTGTGTCACCACCTAAACAATATCAAACAGTATTTGTAAACTCAAGCTATAATGTGTTAGACCTGTGTGGTGTAGACTTTTACCCTCAGCTGGTATTTAACCATACTATTAAGTCTTAAACTGTTTGCAATCCCCCATTTTCTCTTCCTACGTTTGTTGCTAGTCTGAAAGACAAGCTCCTACATGCACAATATCGAGAGGGGATCCTGTTTTTGCTTGCTTGCACCCTTTTAATATCTATTGGGACCTCATGACTACCACGACCATTTGTCTTAATGGCGACTTCTCAATTCTCTTTCATAATTGAGCTATGCATCGTGAAACTTGGACCTCTGCGTTTTTTTGTGTAATGTCCTTTTCAGACATTCATGTCGACCCGTACACTTGGATGTGTGGGTTTTGTTGTTTGTTTTGTTTCTTTCACTGAGCCAAAAACAGGACATGCTCCATTTGTAGAAAACTGAATCAATGCAAAGTAAAATTTTATATGATGGAAGATTGGCAAGTAGGAGGCGTTGGGACATTCAGATGTGGAGATGCTGATGTTTCCTCAGTTGAATGATAGCTTTAAATCATACTGAAATATAGAGAGCAGACTTTGGTGGCAAATCTTTAGTTGTAGCATTTTCGGTCAAAAGGATTCCCTTTTTAAAAAAAAATAAAATCTTTTTTTTAAGACACCTGTCATGTCATTCACATCCCTTTTTTACAATCACGTTTTCATTCCATTGATAGTGAAGTACACTGGGAGAAAAGAATAAAATACATTTTGAAAAACAAAACAAAGTTGTAAATATCACATTAAAAAAAAGAGATCTACTTTAATTGTACTGTACTTTCTAAACCCATGTGAAAATGGATCTACAATTTGTAGATATGTGTACTTTTGATTTAATAAAATACGATTCTTTAAAAAAAAAAAAAAAGTTGAGTTCTTCATTTCAATTCACTGTTTTTAATGACTGATTGTCCATATGGCCAGAATGACAGGGGAGACTTTTCACTGTCAGTTGACCCCATGGTGCCACAATGGAGCGTGACTGCTTTCATGACACAAATGCTTCTCCCTCCATTGGCCTTCTTTGACCCACTGGAATATTCTGGCAGATGTTTCTTTTATAGCCTGCTGTAACCGAACCCCATAGATACAAACACAAATCTACTGTTGATGGTCGTGGCTAATGAGCCTTGTCCTGATAGATTAGTTGATGCTTCCACCTCATGATAGGTCAGTGGGCTCGTCAGAGTTGGCGTTATTTCAACCGCTGCAAAAATGAAACAAAAAAACCCCTAAGATGGCTGACAGCAAGCCTTACAGTCTAACGCATCAAAACTAGATTGTACTTTCAATGTTAGTCTACTGTAATGCTCAGAAGAAACTCGTTTATCTTCCTGTTGCGCTCATTGTACAAGCATCAGGTAAATACCCAAAATGTAGAAATCAGGATGAAGCATTTTTGCTAAGAAGAGAGCAAGATCAAAGTAAGTGCAGTGTCGATGTTTCCATCAGAACAGACACATATATGATGCTGTAGTTGGATTTCAGTGGTGATTTCTCAGTATTGTCAGCCCATCCTTAAGTGCTTTTCAGAGTAAAGAATGCTTCATATCCTCATATTCTTATATGGAAGGTGCTGTGGACAGAAATGAGAGTAGTTCTGGTTTGATATCTTCATTTACAGTTAAGACATTGAACAAAGAATGAACTATATAATATGTGAATAATGGTGAATAGGTTTACCCTCCAGTATAGACCTTGGTAAATGCTGAGAGAAAACCCCACACCTGTTATGATGATGATGCCACGTGAGGCGTACCTGAGGAAGTCTGGGGCTCGGACGATCATGTGCTGGAAGTCCTCCAGTGACAGACGCCCATCGTTGTCCAGGTCCGCCTCGTCCATCACCTTCTCGCAGACCATCCTCACCTCGTCCTCCGTCAGCTCATTGCGGGTCAGCTTGTTCAGCGTCTTCTCTAAGTCTCCCTTGCAGATGAAGTCGTCATTGTTGAAATCTTGCAGGAGAAGTGAAAAGGAGGTAGGTGAGCTGTCGGGCGTCTAACTCTTTGATGGATTACTGCTGTTAAATATATTGATTTACAAAAGAAACGTTACTGAACAATTAACCAAATAAACCAAATGAAAGTAAAAAAATATTGCAGGTTTCACTGTAGCGGAGGAGGAACCTGGAGGTGGATGACATGACTGGACCATTTCCAATGTTTAATATTGATCTTAAAAAATGCAACAGAGCTTTTTGTTTTTAATGTTGCCTTCCTTGCTCTTTCTTTTGTATGGGTCTGAATAATGGATGAAAGCTTCCCTTGACCCATGACCATGACCGTAGGTATGCAACATCTTCATCTCTCAGCATTGCTTAATTATAGGGGGACACTGGCGCGGAGCACAAAGCTTTGACAAGCCGTTAGCCTCTATAATGGGCTGGTTAATCATTTATAACATCCCATGTGCCTCCCATCATGCTTACAGCTCTATAACCCCTCACCTTTTCTATGGTTACAGGGACTGACCCCCCTGCCCCCCTGCTTTCACGGGCCTGAGGGCAGTGTAGCTTGTCATAGCAGACGGACTGTCACTTTAAATTAAGTTGCAATCAAGCTTGATGGAAACCTGCTGCAAATCGTGAATGACGTGCAAAGCTGTGCAGATGCGTTGCAGTATATGTGGTAGAGATGGGAATGAAATGACAAACCAGTTGTTATCCTACACCAATATAGTGAGTTGCCATATTGGTTAAGATTTCCATGGTTTACTCATACTGTATATGAGTAAGCAAGGTCATCGTTTTTCACCTATTTGTACTAGAGGTTACTGTACTAGGGGTTTTGGTGCACACAATAAGATCCTTCAATCAGGTCCAGTGTTGGCATTATTCTATGTTTCATTCATGTTTTCATTAAAAACAGTGAAACTTGTGGAAATTCTCCTCCCCAATATTCAGCATGTTGTTTATGTTGTTTACCGTAGATTTTAAAAGCGTAGTAGGCCTTCAGGTCACGCGGCGCCATCTCACTCAGGACCGAAAACATGTCCAGGAAGTCGTCCAGGGTCATGTTTCCCTCTCCATCCTCAGAGAAAACCTCAGCAATCCTCTGGCGAAATGGGTTGTCCTGGACGGCAGAGAAACCACGACCTCCATGACAGCCTGATCACACTTGGTCTCAATGAACAATTTAATGTGGTTAATCATAAGGGGCCATTAGTTTTGAGTGCTTTGCCTGGGTGTTATTGCTCTGCAGTTTGGCCATTTCATGTTGTTTTTCTGGAACCCCAGAATGAGTTGCAACTACTCAACGGGAATCCAAACAAACAAATAAAAGTGCCATCATTTGGAATAATGACGATTGCATGGAGGAAGCATAATACTCACAGACCCAGTCTCCCTTTTTCAGGGGACGTCAGAGACCGGTGTTTGTGTTTACCTTCACCTGTCATTGTGTGTAAAGAGGCACATAATTGTCCCGGCCCCACCAAAGTGTGCCCTCCGGGACCCACCAGCTTTTCTTCAAGTTTAAAAGTGTCAGGTAACATATAACCTTTCAAAGACTTCTGTCGATTAGTTGGCCATTAATTATGGATTGGCAACACAGGGAGAGCGGGTCTGCCGGGTGTGTGCGGGCCAGCGGGTCTACCTTCAGCTCTGGCATGCTGCCAATCAGCTCATATGGTAACTTCACATCTGGCTGGTTGGTGTAGTCGAGAGGAACGAGCTGCGGTGCCAAATCCCGATAACGGTAGAACAGTCTATGAAAGGTTTTTAAAAAAGAGTTAGTTTTAGTATTGAATTACAACATATTATTATGGATTTGGATTTATGGGGCAGTTAACAAATCCACAAGTTACAAAACTGCTACTTTTGAGCTGCATTCCCTATTAATCTATATCTATTTTAGATTAAACAGGGAGTGAATTAATTAACTATTTCTATAGGCAACCCTTTGATCCGACTTGCATTTGATCACAAGGGTATGCCACTCAATCTCTCCTCTAGTTTGGAATAACATACAGTATGGTATGGTGCAGAACAGAATAAACTGATTGATTGATGATTGAATAAAATTTAAGGTGTCGTACCATTTTATTATCAATTTAAACAAAATCATGAACTCACCTGAGAATTTCTTTTCTTGTAAAATATGTACAATCCTGCAAATGCAATCAGATCATGGTAACAGTTTGCAGTGTATGACAGAAATATAACTGGATTAAATTGTTCTTATAGTGTAAGTTCATAAAATTAACTGTTTTATGTGTAAACATGCTGTCCTAAGCAGAGTTTTATAGATTCAATTATAATAAATACGCAGTCCTTCTGTGCATCATCCTCTCACGGATCACTTTTGGACCCCAAACTGAGGTCAGAACTTCAGGACAGATTGTGAAAAGCTCTTGAAGCTAAATCAACAAACACCACCAGACCTGCTATGAGCTGTTTGATTCCAATACAACCCTGAAGCTGAAGTGATCTTCAGCAAGCACCTGGTTCCACTCCTTAGCAAACAGTTGAGCCAGCAAAAGAAGCTAAACAAGTCCGTCAATACCTCTATTGTGTATTTAGCCATATTCACAGATGTAGTTGCATGAAAGTGAAGCACCACGCAAAACAAGTGAAGCAATGTGTCTCAATCTGCCAGGCATGGAGCTTCTCCTGAGGATCAGAGGCCAACAAAGTGAAAGTTAAAAGGGTGTGACACAGACCTGATAGGCATCTAGCTGCTGTGCGGTAAAGATGGTCTGTTTATTCCCCATGTCTGAGCATGCACACGGCAAGCCTCGGGTCCATCGCTGCTCCAACATCTAATGCTTTTGTAGGCCTCTGGATATGTCAGATATGAAATACCGGGACAAAAGGAGGCCAGGGCCAAAGAGGAGATCAGGTGTCGGGCTGCCACAGGACCCTTTGGTTCCCCATTATAATGGCAGCATTTCATCGTTTTCTCCAATGTGAATAGCAGCTCCTTTGACAATGAACAAGGGCTGTCGTCCAGCATCATGCCAAGTGGTATCAACCCCCTTAGTGCCACTCCATGGCCAACGCCTCGCTCACTGCTCATGTTACACTCTTTGGAGCCAGGGTTTTGTAGTGGGCAAATAGACCTTTTGATGAGAGACAGGCTTTGTTTTAGCCAAGAACCTCGCTGTTGGATATTTAGTTGGTTGTAGTTCTCACGTAATATCTCACAGCTACAGTCAACTGGCCTGAGGAACCACAATGACTCTGCAACAAATGATGAGGGCAGAACAAACAACTGTCTCCTTCCTGGTCTTATTCAAAACAGGATGGTCATGAACAAACATCATATATAATAATACTTTATTTCTTTAATATTCTTCAGTTTAAAATGTATAATGTACTCATGTCCTGCAGAAAATCACAAATTGGTCAGTCCCTCAATGAGTATGTTTTCTCATACCCAGGTCTTCTAGTCTCTAATCTGAAGAGAAAACAAACTGTAAACTTTTAAGATGTTACCTTAAGATGACACCTACGCCCTGAGGGAAAGTAAGGCACTCACACTGGATGTATTACTGCAGTGAAAACATAGTGCAGAAGAACTGACGGCAAAATATCTAACAGCTGGAACATTTTTACATTTGTGTGGTTAATGCTCTTTGTGCAGTAAGAGTTTTCATAGAGCAGCAATGTAAAGGTGATTTTTTCATTTTTCCATCAGGACTCTTAGACTGAGGAAAGCCAGAGGAACTTCTAGGCTTGCTGAATCATTTTTCTAATAATTTCTGTGAGTGTTTTGAACACAGTTCTATAGTGTTGCTTTTTGGTAATGTTATTGTTTTGTCCTTGTGTCGTTTCATGTGTTTTTATTTTGAACTACTACTTAATTTTGAATGAGTGCTCCAATTTTTGTCTGCTTTTATAAATATTTTATTCTTTTTTCTGCCTTTTGTAGACCACTATGTAAACAATGTTAGTTTACTACACAAGTTTATTATTAATACTGTTAAATGCAGAATATTCAGTTGTAACTGGATGTATTGACATGGTTGAATTAACATTTGTTTCCTCTGAAAATGAACTTCAAATGAAGTGTTGTGGATATCAAAGAACTCATTGCCATGGCATATTTTCTGCCATATGAGACTAAAACACTTTTTTCCTCTCCCAATTTCTGGTGTCATTGCCAGTTGATCAAAGGAATGCCACTCAACTTTGCAGACCTGTCTCAGATGGAGGACTCAGTGAATAAGGATGCCGGGGTATCCCAGACAGGCCACGGTGCACCTCAGTCCTCCGAGTCCTCGGGTCACAAACCTTCATGCCTGAATCCCTCAAGCGTCAAAGCTTTTCTCAGGAAACATGCTTTTATTATTCTCACTGTGGCTGCTGTTGGAATAGGTAAGTGAGTATACTTCTCTGTTTAATCTCTTTATGAAGCCAGAACTTTGTCTTTTTATCTACATATGTTACTATTGCCCGGTGCATCCTTAAGCAGCTGTGTGTATGACTATATTACACAGCAGTTCATCTGGATATACTATTCCATAGTTACACCAACATGCCTTCTCTTCATGTGTCCAAGGGATTGGTGTGGGCTGTGCACTGCGCCTCACCAATATGACAGCCAGGGACATTAAATATTTTTCCTTTCCTGGCGAACTACTGATGAGAATGCTGCAGATGTTGGTGCTGCCTCTCATTATCTCCAGTGTGATTGCAGGTATGAACTATATATACTCATACATTCATTGAAAAACAGACAAACACACATATGCCCTTTAGGGGACACTTCATCTACGTTAAAGCATCTTTACATCATGGGTGCACACATTGTTATCATGGGTGATGCTAGTAGGAATCAGGCCCCTAACCCTGGCAGTGTTAGTGCCATGCTCTACCCATTATGATATATAGGACTATGATCATGTATGTACAAATATATTTAAAAAAAAATCTGTTTTGGACATTTTTCAGTTTTTCTATATATCTTCCATATACCTCCATATGTACAAATTAATAAATGTGTAAATAAATATAGATTGAAGGAATATATCCACATACATGTTTATCTAATGCTAGTAACAATATAGTATTAGTCAATCATATAACTTGAATTATTGAATTATTATATACACTAATATATACATACATGTCAAAAATCCAGAAAAAATGATAGACACATTTGGGTGTGGTATTTATTCTTAATATATAACATTATAAATGATTTCAGCATGAGCATCAACCCAACGTTCAGCAGTCAAATTTGATTTTTTCTTTTTTCTTTCAGGAATGTCATCTCTGGCCAGCAAAAATGTTGGGAAAATTGGGCTCTTGGGCATTTCTTATTACATATTGACCGTCGTTTTTGCTGTCTTCACTGGCATCATCGTAGTGGTGCTTGTCCAGCCAGGGGCAAGCACCAAGTATACCCCAGTGTCCTCTGGTGGTGATGTTAAGCCTGTGAACACTGTGGATGCCTTTCTGGATCTGATCAGGTGTATATCAAATGCTTTCAAATACCTGCTCCAGTCTTCATGAGGCTATCAGAGGCAATGTCTAATGGTATGCTAAGGCAATGGTAGACCAGCATCCACTAAAAAACCTCCTAATCTGTTGTTTCACTTCGTAGAAATATGATCCCCACAAATTTGATCCAAGCTTGTTTCCAACAGGTTAGAGCTAGCCATTTTTTTCTTTGCATCTTTACCCTGTTATACTAAGAAGTGTTACCTATTGACATTAGATTCTATATTTTATCTAGTATAAAACGGTTTATTCCAAGAGAGCCTCGACCACAAATCTTCACGGTGTCGTCAATCTAACTGAGACCAATGGGACTGCTACATCACCCACTCCTAACAACACTGCTGGGACCCAGGTGGACGACATGGTGCCGGAGCCAGGCACTTCAGATGGGGTCAATACCTTGGGTCTGTTGGTCTTCTCCATCAGCTTGGGCCTAACTCTGGGTAGAATGAAGACCCAGGGAAAGCCTCTGCAGGATTTCTTTGAATGCCTCAATCAGGCCATTTTGCGTCTGGTCAACATTGTCATCTGGTAAGAATGGGAAGCTGACATCAGGCTGCATGGAGATGCTGTTTCATGTGCTATTGTCAGCTTTTATTTTTAACATTTGTTTTCCATTTTAGGCTGTCATGGTTATCATCTGTCCAAAAACTGTGTGTCTAACTGCCTCACAATTATGTCCATTTACTAAACTAGACTAAACTACACCAAACTAGACCAAACTACACCAAACTAGACTAAACTAGACTAATCAAGTCATGTCGTCCCCCATAAATGATGCAGGCACCCTTTTGGCCAATCAGTAACAAGATGCATCATCCCTCATGTAAGTCGGACCAGTGGTGTAGCAGTTATGGCCTTTCAAATTTATCAAAATCAGACCAATCACACCATCACGTTAAAAATGTTGACCTTGGGGAACAAATTTGATGCCAAAACAATTTACGCTTTTGCTTTTAGAGAGTCACAAATGTGAATAAAGTCATGTGCACAGCAAAACGCAACTCACACGTATTTCTTGGGAGCCAAACAACACTGGAACACAATGCCAAGGTGATACATACAGGCCCTTCATCGCTAATGCTCCCTGTCGCCCGCTACAGTGTATTTTTCTCATTACAGCTCCTCTCCTATTACCCGTCTCTATCCCACAGGTATTCCCCAGTGGGAATCCTCTTCCTGATTGGAGGGCAGATTGTGGAGATGGACATGGAGGAAAGGGGTCGCCAGCTAGCCATGTACATTCTCTGTGTGGTCACTTGCTTGGTAGTCCACAGCTTTTTCACCCTTCCCCTGCTCTACTTCATAGCTACACAAAACAATCCCTACAAGTTTATGGGTGGTCTACTCCAGGTTCTCCTCACTGCCTTCGGGACCTCATCCAGGTGAGCTGGAGTCTTTATATCAAACACAACGCATTACAGAGGCTTGAATAATGAACTTGAAATTCTCTTTTCACTTGATCCCTTGAACAGGGAGGTCAGAGGTCAGGGTCAGCTACAGAACAGCACCACTGAAGCTGGTAGGGACTCAGTGTCCTGTTCAGAAACACATTAGCAGAGCAATTGCGAGGGTGCTTGAACCCAGGCCCTCCCGTTGAAGAAGATGGCCTCCCTTCTCACTAGAACTCCTGGACCAGATTTTTTTTAGAGGTCTCTCTAATTTATTATCACCGCAAGCCATGTCACTCTGTATAAGAAACACTTCCACCAATGGTTTGGTATTTGAGATATTAGATGCAGAAATTATTGCCATTTGTTAGCAATGCTAGTTTAACACAACGGGCCTAAAAAACATCTCTAAAAACATGTATGTAGCACCTTCCAAATGGCTTTCACAACACAGGGAACTATAGAGAAGTATAAAATGACTTAAATGCTTTAGTATTGCCAACAAGTGCTTTTAGTAGTTCAGTAGTTCATAAGCTTCTTAAATACGTAACTTAAAACCTGCCGTTTTTCAGCTTTGCCACCCTACCCATGTGCTTCTACTGTATGGAAGAGATTCACAACATGGACAAGCGGGTGACGCGCTTCATGCTACCTATAGGAGCATCCATCAACATGGATGGCACAGCTCTATACGAGGCAGTAGCTGCTATATTTATTGCCCAGATTAATAATATAGAGCTCAACTTTGGTCAGCTGCTGATGATCAGGTATTGTCACATGGAACCTTGTTGTAATCCTTCACTTCTTAAAAAACACGCTTGTGTGTATTTTATTCTTATTGTATTTGTATATTTTATTCTTCTGTGACCGGTTTGTGTTACTGATTTTTATTTATGTTGCCTTAGTGTTTCTATAGCATTCTGTACAAATAACTCAACATTACTGCATCCACTTTTGACTAACTGTAATGTGGTTCCACCTCCACAGTATCACTGCCATAGCAGCAAGCACGGGTGCTGCAGGCATCCCTCAGGCAGGCTTGGTAACCATAGTGATTGTACTGTCATCAGTTGGACTGCCCATTGACAATATCTCATTGATCCTCGCTGTAGATTGGTTACTGTAAGTGTGTGTGTGTGTGTGTGTGTGTGTGTGTGTGTGTGTGTGTGTGTGTGTGTGTGTGTGTGTGTGTGTGTGTGTGTGTGTGTGTGTGTGTGTGTGTGTGTGTGTGGTCAGGTTGGGGAGTAACCAATTGTGATGACAGTAATCTAATGTCTGGCCCGGACAGCTCAGTCGGTAGAGCATGAGACTCTCGGGGTCGTGGGTTCGATCCCCACATAGTGTCAAGTACCTTTGTAAGTCGCTTTGGATAAAAGCGTCTGCTAAATGACTGTAATGGTAACTGTCATTACAGATACTGATAAAAGATTACAGATAGTTTTATAAAATAGGTGATTACTTGTTGAATTACTCAAACACATGCTTGAAAGAATGAAAACTAAAGCAAACAAATGTACACATCTTGAAATAATCATTCTTACTTGTTGCAGGTGATGAAACTTTAAATTTTGGAGGCAAAATAATTCAAATGATGTTACTGAGATGGAGTAATCTAATTAAACATATTACTGTTTACAATTTTAATATGGCCAACTGTAACCGTAACCTTTTTCTGTAACATTACATTTTGAAATCATCCCCAACTTGTGTGGTTGTGGTCAAGTCATGTTTACAAGCTCCTAACCCCAGGACCTCTTGTATGTTTGCTGATAGGGATCGTGTGAGGACCACCAGCAACGTGTTAACTGACTGTATCGGTGTGGCCATAGTGCAGCGCCTCGCCAGACATGAGCTGCAGCACTCTGGACCTGCAGAAGAGCACTTGGTCCAAGAAAATATAATGATACATTAAAGTTGAGAGACAATACCAAGGTGCATCCTTGCTTTTTGTTCTTCCAGAATCCAGATCATAGTCAGGATCAGTTTATCAGGTTATAGGAATTTGGCATTGATGCTGACATAGTGTACAGAAACACAGCCGGTATTGACAGCCATGATACAAGGACAAGACGTTATTGCTTTCAAAAAGACTTTTAATGAAGGGTGGTCTGTTTTAAAGAATGAAAGCTAAGGTACTCATCTATATGGAAAAGTTAAAAAACTTTCTTGGTGAGGCCAGCCCACATGATTCAGCAAAGCTGCTTTCATCCAGGCTGTGAAGCTAGAGGACAAATAACCTGCATTATATCCAATTAACTACAGGTACAACTCAAAAAGGGAAGAGGTACATTTTCTTGAAAAAATAACAGACCACTTCAGGACAATTATATGGATATATGGGTTACCAATAGCATTTAAAAGTCTTTATGAAATATTTAAGTTGATGTTAATGTGAGGACCTGTTGTGATCGTTTTTATTGAACTCGTTCGTTGACTTGTTTGACAAGTTTGTTTTGATCAATTACAATTCAGTTTAGATATCAAAGATAATTTCTTAATAATAATATAATAATAATAATAATAATAATAATAATAATAATGTGAATGTGATGAAAAATAAATTGAATTAGTGAATAAATGCACTCTGTAATCCTTTTTTCCAACATTTATTATGACTCTATAATAGTTCACAACAGAAAACAAAATAAAATATACACATCTTTCGCAGGACATCACTTCCTTCACTGCCATATATTAGAATTTATGCCTATTTACATATATTACACTGCCACCTATGGGACTCGTTTGTTTCATCTGAGTGTAAAAAGGGCAGCTGAACGTCTTTGTACCAAAACCCGACTGAGGACTTTCATGTTTTAGTTTTCAATACACATCAGTACAGCGGCTAGTCGAGAGCCGTCCTCAGTGGCAGCCGCAGCTTCCAGCCACCATGTCGTCATACTGCTTCAGCACCACGTTCTCATCGTCATCAAAGTAGAGCAGGTTGATGGAGAAGAGCTTGTCGGGCACGCAGCACGGCGTCTCGATGCCTTTGGTCAGCTTCAGGGCGTTGATGATGGACTGGACGGTGGCGTGGTTGGTTGGCCTCATGTTCTGACCCAGCGGGAAGGGGCAGGCGCCCTTGCAGTGGTAGGCATTGTAACCCCGTGGAGACACGATCCAGCCCGACCAGCCGATCTCCTCAAAGTCCACGTAGAGGGGCAAGGCGCTGGCAGGGCATCGCCACACCGTCCTCCTCGCTGTAGTCCAGGGAACGGGCACTGCGGGAGGCGGGGGCTGCCATGGGAACCTGGGGCAGGCTGGGAGAGGCTGGAGTATTGTTTGGGTCTGGTGGAGGAGAGGAGATATTTAAGATAAGATAAGATAAGATAGACTTTATTGATCCCGCCGTGGGGAAATTCACGTTTGTTTTCAATTTGTTAAGAAACATTGTATATAGTATATTTCAGTAGAGCTAGGGGCATAGATAAAACAGCACCTCCTCCTAACTTAAAGTTTCTACAGTAATTCACTTGTTATAGCTGGGGTACCGTAGTGGGAGGAATAGGGCTACTGACCATCCAGGGCCCCAAACTGAGGGAGGGCCCCCAAACTGTCTGGACTAACAGAGTTTTTGGTTGAAATCTACAGAACTGCAAAGAAAAGTTTCTCAATGCAGCAACTGTTGTGATATCTGAGACAAACTGGAACAGACAGGAATATCATTTGGCTAGGGTTAGCTGTGCAGACTAGAACAGAAATTGTCCTCCCTAGACAGATTTTGAACAGTGGACAAAAGTTTCGCGACAACAGTGTAGTGTGGTGTGGGCATGAGTGACCAGTGAACCAGGGAAAAAGGGCCCATAATTCCTAGCTGCACTCCTGGTTATAAGCAGGGGGACCACAAAAAAATCCTTGCACTTGGGCCGGCACCCTGGCATTCTACCAGCGAATAGATCCAATGGATACAGCGGTGACACAGTGACTGTTTGTCTTACCTTTGCTTTCAAGAGTAGCAGAGCGGCGGCCATCATCGGTGAAGAGGACCAGCATGGGCTGTTTGCTCTGGTGGTGGTTGCGTCCTGAAGCGAAGCGGACCAGTTTCAGATCCATTTGGCTTCCTCCCAGCGTCCGGACCACCACCTGGAGCCCCAGGTTACTGCCTTCATCTGCCATCCAGGAGCGAACCTTTGTGGAAACGTTCATGTCGGTCAATTACAACCCAGAATGCGCTCGGTAATGGTGTCTCCTTACAGCAGTTAATGCAGACCTTAAAGAGCACCGGATACTTACTGCTTGTGTAATGGTGAACACCTCCCAACCAGTGGAGTGGATAGGGATGAGTCGAGAAGAGAGCAACTTTTTCTCCTGTGTAATGTTCATTTTGCTGCTATGGAGCAACTGATAAACACTGACCTGAATGAGAGAGGAGTGATGTGGTCAACATTACTAACATGCCTCCATTGGACTGGTGAGTTATGTGAGAGTGGAATCTTTGCATTTCATTTAGCAGAAATTATGACTTTTCAGTGACATATGGGTTGAACATTAAACGTATTGTATCATTCACATACCTGGCAGAAATGATGCCTGTTGAACGTCACTGATGTCTGAGGTCGCAACTTGAAAAGATGGAGCTCTGCAGTGAGAATCTTCTCAGTTCTGGCAACCGTGGACAAATTGAACCTGAACTCAACCTGTTCACTGCGCACTGAAAAGGAAATGATAACATTAGACGTCAGAAACCAACCAAATGCGTCTGTTTTCTCTGTGTAGAATACCCAGCTGCAAGCGCTTTCACAAAGTGGTCTTACATTTGTCAAAGAAACTGCGGACAGTATTCCCCTCCAGAAGATAGGGGTCCTTGGTCACGCCGTCCACATCAGCGACCGTGTTGTACAAATCAAGCATGTACTGAGGCGGCTGCTTGTGGCCGCGAGTAAGAGGGGGGTCCTCCATCCCAAAGACCTCCAGGAGCCTCTTGATGGCCGCTGAACGGACCTCTTCAGACTCGTTCTCGGCGGTGAAGTGGTTCTCCAAATAATTGAGAGGAGGCCGTGCAGGAGCGGTGCACACTAAAGTGGCGAAGCTTAGCACAAAAAGTAACATCTCAGAAAGTTTGTAGTTGTAGTAGTTGCGCGCAAATGTAGTTTTCCTGGTGCGTCGGTGTCCCCAGAGCACACAGCCAGCAGCAGCTCGGAGTTGGAGTGACTGCAGACCTCTGGAAGCGCCACTTTTTATATCAAATGCTCCCGTTCAGTTTACAGTGTCCCCTGACCCTTGGTAAACAGCAATAAAGATGCTATTTGGTCGCAAATGTAAATCACCAATCAGCGAATGTAAAGGCAGGCTAATGGCGTTGTTAACAAGGTGTGAACCCGATGGTAGATTCTATTCAGGGCCCCTTCTCCCCACGTCTGGCAATAAAGGCTCAAATAAATTAAAACCACCTTCTAAAACACCGCGCGACTCATAGGGACATCAATATCTAATATTATTATGGTCTGTTCTGTGATTTATGCTTGAAGAGAACCTAAAGACAGTTGGCAGAATAAACTGTGGCCTGATGTTTTGAGGAAGTGCACTCACCGTGGGAGGTTAACTGCATCCAAATGGATCCATTAATTTAGAATAATGGGGACAGTGTCTTACGGGGAAACCAATTACTTCAATAAATAGAAGGGTGCCGCTGACTACACGGCGCGGGATTTACATAACTGCTTATCCAGTTACACCTGGATAATCATCACTGGGTGGTTTTCCTTTTCTTTTTCTTTTTTTAAACAAGGAAAACCTCCACAGAAAACTGCACTGACCTTATAGGCTATAGGCACACACACAGTGATGTAATGGTAAATACGAAGGCGGGGAAACTATGACTTGCAGCCCGTGATAAAGTCAAATATCCACCAATATAAACAAAAATCAGTTATGTTTTCAGAAAAGCATTAATCAATTTTTCCCTTAAAAGACCCTATCCTCATATCACTTACTATGTTACACATTTCATATCATAAAGAATTACATCAGGCTTTGTTACTTATATTCCGCAAACGAAAAAGTGAGATTAGGTGGGTTTACCCTCCTTATCTATTGGATATAGTTTTCCTTTTAGCAGAACTTTGCAACATCAAATCTGAATTCAAAACACGAGACGAGTAACGTTTTAAAACCTACTTGTTGTCCATTAATGATCAAAGCCAAAATAGCTCTTGGCTGGGAAATAAAGAACTGGCGCACTGTGCCATTTGGTGCCTTTGATCTTGGGATTTACGCACGACTAAACCCGGTCAAATGCCAGACTTAAAAGACTGATTAAAGTTGAGGAACTGAATCCCCCTCGGTATAGTCCACATCTGAGGGATCAAACGTTTCTTCTTACATGACACCTTGTAAGCAAGTCATAAATTCTCTTCTCTTGGCCCACAGAAGAACACAAATTGTTGTTTCACACGTTGATATCAAAATACAGAGCTATTAACTAGCAGCACTCACGCGTGTGTTTTTTCAAAGGAACAAACGCAAAGTCGGTAGGTTATTTCAAGTCCTTTCCAGTCCTTCTTCAAAAGGAAGCTCTCTCTTGGCCTTTTAAGTGTTTACTCCAGATTTCATCCACTTTTTTTTTTACAGAAAGAAAGAGAATCTAACCATGGTTGTCATCAAATAGTATTAACACTCTTATTTCTCTTTAAGGTACTGGTAAGGTACTTTCTATATTCAACATAGAAGTTGTGCTGTTTGTAACTGCTGTTAACTCAAGCACCATTTGCCCTGAGGTAGATTCTCATGTACCTAAAGCTGATTTTCTTAATAATGTAATGTCTTAAAAACTTCTCTAAAATCAAAATCTTGTATTTTAAGTCACAGATGTGTATTTGGGGAACTGATGACAATTACTTATTGGTTGTTATGGGATAAATTTTATTTACAAAATTATAATTTTCACATATATTACATATAATACAAGAATACTTTGGGGGAGAAAATCGTTACAAAAGACATTATGATGTTTGGCTTGTGATTACCAATGGGCTGCAATCACATTGGATCAAAGATTTTGAACCCCCAAGAGTTCCAGAGAGTTGAAAGTTTATGTTTTGTCCAGTGGGGGGCGCAATGTTTAGTTTTGGCAAATGCAGGAGGTGATGGAAAGGACAGTGCGTATCTGCCCATGTTGGTTGAGGAACGTGTGGCTCTCATAGCCCTGAGGAGCACAGGCGCTGGATGGTCTTTCAGCCCACAGGTGGCAAATCTCTGGATCAGAGGGACTCCTAGAGCAGAAAAAAAAAAAAAGCATTCAAAAACATTTCACCAACCTATTTCATCGCAAAGCACACATCATTCACTGAGAAATGTCAATCGTTGACTGTCTTTGTATGTGAGGTCCTTTTGGCCTTGTACCGTGTTGTGTCCTGTCTCTTCAACAACGTCAACAAGGACAAATTCCTGTGTATTTATTTGATTTGATGTTTAAATAGTTTCTGATTCTGATCAACAAGCTGCTGATATAGGTTCATTATCACGACTACGTCAGTTTTTTAAATTATTTAAAGGTGAGTAAAATAAGTCACATGACACACGCATTACCTGAATTCAAACTTTCCATTTGTCATACTTTTTGCACGCACATATTTCAGACAAATGAATGACTGAGGTGGTAGAAGTCTGGCACAATTTCAAAATAAAGGCATGAAAGGGACATTTGGTGTAGGAATTAAACACAAGACGTTGCAAGCCACAAAGGCAGACATGCTGTGTGCAGAAGGTGTTAGAGCTCACAGGCAGTTGATATGAGATAGATACATAGATACTTTATTGATCCCCGGGGGGAAATTCTGGAAAGGGGTTGGGCAGAGGATGGGGGGGTGCTGGGCTAGCAGCTGTGTTCGTGCTTACCTGAGAAGGCATCGGTTTCCTGTAGTGCAGCCTCCCAAACATCTGCCCACATCTATTTCCTGTGGAAAATTAGCAACACAGAGAGAAGGCAATCAGCTCACGGCTGGCCACAAATATTGACCCAGTTGCGGATTGGGGGTCATCCACTATTTAGCATGCAACTGCTTTGATTCGACACCTGCAAGGGCCATTTGTGTTTGCTCTCACCTCACACCTTTGGTGTGAGGAGTGGCAGACGACACTCAAGCTGGCCCAGGAATTCAACTTAAACTCTCTTAGTCTACTGAGTTATAGTTACAACAAATTTGACATTATATAAAATCACAAATAATTTTAATCACTACTGCACTGAGAGGTTTGTAAATGCACCATTTTTTTGTAAATGCACCAAGTGTTGAATGGTGTTACTTCCTGAATGGTGTTATTCTCACCCCATTTGCTGCATGCAAAGGTCCACAAAACTATTTAATTCAGATATTTGATGTTATTTTCGTGGGAAAAAAAACATTTGAACTTTCTCAGCTTTAATACAGAAAACCCACAGCCAGCCTGTCATGCTTATTGGTGTAAGTTTTGCATGAATAAGCATGTGACATATCCTCAAGTCCTTGACACCAGGGTGTGCGGTGCCAGCCACTGGCCAGGGGATTAGCTTGATTAAGTGCTGTCTTCCAGACCTCTACATGTGTCTGATGAATAGAGATACTTCATTTCTGTGTCTGACGCCTATAGTTCCCCAACTTCCTCTTAACTTGATCACAAAAGAAAGTGTGAAACCAGCTTCACAAATGAATTAGCCTACTAACCCTAATAATACTGCACTAATCAAAAGAAGAGATAATCTCTCTAAAGGTTGAATTCACACACATTCGGTTAAGGCCTTGAATAACATGGTTGATATAATTTTTATTCAATAATACAAAAAAATAAGAATCCATGTCTGTGTAACAGGCTCATATTGAGTTTACACCTACCTTCAGCCGCTCCTCTTTGATTCCGTCGGCATGGTTTACTATTTCATAGTAGTACTCCGTGTATGGGATCCGGTAGCAGCTTTCCTTCAGATCACAGACCGCCACTGTCTGGATTAGCTCCACTTTGTTAGGGGTTTCTACCAAGGCTGAGTCAAACTTGATGGGGACACAGGAGAATCCCTCTGTGAATGATTGATGAATTGAAATGTTAGAGCCATAGCACAATCATGCAGCCTTAACTCTCCATCAATAGTGAATGTTTCAATGATGAACCTCCTATCAGTAGTGAAGGGCTGGCCAATAGTGAATGGGAGCTGACTTGGATATGTCATGTTTTTATCAAACCACTTCATCAGTGTGCATAGTGTCATATTGTTATATATATATATATATATATATATATATATATATTGTAATTTATTTAATTTGGATAGTTTGATAGATCCATTTGGTCTAGTATTGAGTCTTGAAATCATATTTTGCTCACAACCAGTGAACCAATTTCACTTGTTTCCAATGCAACTTATTTTTTAATCAAGTGGCATTATCTTCAAACCAGTGGACTGATCTGCCTTATCTCAAAATATTATCAGAAACTGCACAGCAAAGGAAAACTGACTAACGCCTTTGACAGATTTCTTTAGGCCAATACTAAACTTGCTAAAATTGATTTTTTTTTTACAGTGTGGTGATGCCAAAAGAAGTTCAAAAGCAATTCCCCTCTTGAGTGGTAGACCATGCATAGGAATTTCCTTTACAATTAATTCAGTGTTTCTGGTTTTCCACTGTCTCTCTCTAGGTCTCTTCTGCTGCAGGAGCAGTCCGCGAGGTTGCGACTAGCTCTCTTCCTGCTCTGCTACACACCTGGGGAGCCCTTGGACCTGGAGCATCCTCCCACGTCGATCACTGTCTCGTATGGCGTCTCAAAGAAATAGGTCTTCAGTGCGGGAACTCGGATACACTGGGTCACCTTTGTCTCACAGTGGCATTCCTGGATCACCTCCACCTCCCGGGGTCCCTCGAACAGAAGCACCCGGTCCACTCGCATCCCGGTCGGCTCACAGACCTGGTTCACCCCGCAGGAGGGCAGATGGCTCGGTGTCTCCGGGCTTTCTGAAGCAGAAGGTCCGCGCATTCTCATCTTTTGTGGGGGAGAATTGAATTAAGAGTTAGACATGTCAACACATGTTTCTATGGGCTTAATTGGTGCAAATGATTTGGATGCACTTGCGGCACAAGACCTGCAGATAGTGATAGTTTATTGCAGGGTTAATGCAGAGTAAACACAATATATGGGTCTAATAAAAACGTATTTTTCCCTAAAAATATAATAAAATACTGCATTGCCTCTCTGTGCATTGTTCCACTTTTCTGATAACTTTTTTGGTCGCAAAGTAGGTGCGTTTGACCCCTGGACATACAATAATAACGTTGCAGTGCGCCCTTGTGGTGGTTTGGGGAACTGCCACAGCCCCATCACTTACTTTTTTGCTCCTGAGAAATTCCAGCATCGAGGAGTGTTTGGCGTATTCCTGCTGCCCTGCGTCATTTGATGTCCTGGGTGCCCCCCCACAGTGTGACCTGCACATTCCCACATCCACACTGACAGGACTCCCGGAGATGTCTGAGGAGAGCATGGCAAAATATATTTGATTTAAAAAAACATTTTTAGACAGTAAATATTATTTTGAAACATGTCACCATTCTTTGTTAATTTATTTTACCCTTTAGTTGCTGAATCTATTTGACAATCAAGCATAAAATGGAGTAGACAAATATAGTATTAGAAATATATGATGTATATAAGAATGGTTATTCTGAACATGTGAGAGAATAAAGTACTCGTCAAAGTACCACTTCCCTTAGTTCAATGCATTATAAGGACTACAACTCTTCAGTGTTTTTTTTTTTACCTTGGCCAATGTAAACAAAGTGGCTCTGTCTTTTGCAGCATGCTCTTTGTGCAAACAGGTTTCTGTGCTCTACATGTTTGCTCAACACTCCAGCCACTAGAAAACACAGGACAAACACACATTGATACCGTCAGTGACTTCAAATCGACAGTGCTGTTAGTCTGTTTTAATCGATTAGTCTGTTTTCACCAGGTCTCACAGAGAATGAAGTCAAACATTTTTTTTTACTAATGATTATAATCCCTTAGATTCTCTGATTGTTCTCATAAAACCACAAAACATGCATCAGTTCACAACCTATAATTTATAACCTGTTAAACACAGGATACAGCAGCATGTTGGTCAGTTCACTTTCATTTCATTGGTTAATAATGGAGCATTCCATCTCATGATTAGTTGTAAAGTGAAATAAAACAGAATTCATTCCCAATTATTTAATTTAAGATAGTCTAATAGCATGTATGAATCATTTTAAAATGAAAGTGAACTGACCCAACCCTGCCGTGCAGCTGCAGGTCTACACATAAACACGTCACACTAAGTTCCCAGCATCACGCCCTCTTCTAATACCTGTATTTACTAATCATATCACAATGAATTATGAAGTACAGTTAGATAAAAGCTGCCAGTGAACATGTCACAACACTGATATAATAGAATAAAGCAAACAGTACTTACAGGTTAGATGGAGGGCACACAGAAGGAGTAGTCTTGGCCGGGGTACATCCATGGCTATAGTCTTTATTTGCTGCTCAGCTGCCAGATCCCGAGTGTCCCTCTGCTCACTGGTGCCTCTGATATTTATACGGGATCAAGCTTAAGCCCCAAATGTCACCGGAGAACAAGGTCTCAAAGTGGAGAACTAATCAAATTTCCATGCTGAATGCCTCATGGGATGGTGTTCTTACAGGCAGGGGCCACTTCAAAGGCAACCTCCAAAGTATTGAGTTTTCACCTCCGCCTGTTTCTGCTGTGAGGGAACCCAGTGGCTTGAGTGTGTCGACCGGGCCTAAACTCACCCTAATGAAGTGCTTAAGTAGCCTTGAGCCATTAAGCAGTGCTCATTCAAAGGCATTAATCATCTTTTATCTCAGGGGGAAGGTGTTTAGCACCTCCGACTTAAAACAAAACCTGGCCTAAACACATAAACAGGATCTGCATGGGGGCCCCGAACCTCCCCTTCAGAAGACACCAGCACCTTTGTGTTTATTCAACGTGACACCAAATGGCCAGGTCTCAAATCTCTAAAAGTTCCCTTCCCTTCTCTCTTCAGGGAGAGAGAAAGAATTAAGAATTAGAATAGTTTACATTAAAATGGTTGCCAGACACCATTGGTTTCTCTCTTTGTACTTTCTAAGGTAAAGTGGAGACAAAGAGTAAACAAAATACCACCCATGGAACAGAAAGCCCAAAGATATATCAACTCCAACTCCACCTAAAGAACAACTACTATTTCTCCAGACTAAATATGTTTTGCTCCTTTTCCCACACATCTTAATCTGTAATCCCATTTCAGAATTCTCATTTGATTCACAGGAACAACATTTTTGCTATGTAATGTTGTTAGCATTTTACTGATCTTCTAGCCACGTCTTTATAACACATTAGCTCTCCTTTGATGTGCTGATGTGATCCTCTCATTTTCACCTGGATCAACGGATCATCGTCTAGATAGCCATCAGCACTCAGACACCTTGATTAAGCTGACACCTTACAGGAGTTTCAGTTGTTGTTTCCTTTCATTGAGCTACAGAGAATCTCATTCTCTCGTACTCCTGGTGCAAAGAGTCAATGTTAACAATTAGTTGATTTAATTATCGAGATAGATCCCATTACAAACACTTTTGTGTCAAAGAACTATAATATATATATATATATATATATATATATATATATATAACTGGGTTCAGCACCCCAAAATGGGTCACAAAATAAATAAATAATATATGATCATATATAGATATATAGATAGATTTTTTTTATTGTATTCTTTATTAATCCCCCAAGAATCCCCCCTGGGGATCAATGAAGTATCTATCTATCTATCTATCTATCTATCTATCTATCTATCTATCTATCTATCTATCTATCTATCTATCTATCTATCTATCTATCTATCTATCTATCTATCTATCTATCTATCTATCTATCTATCTATTATCATGTTTATAATCTTAATCTTGATATGTGTGTGACATCCCATTCCCATCCCATCCCAAATACTAATACATACGAGCAATAAAGTACATAAAGACAGAACATAAAAGTATATAAATGCTGTATAAGTGCTATAATACAAAAGAGTATTATAATCAATATCCTTTCCATGATTATTTTTTAAATGGAGGGTCCCCTACCAACATTAACATCAGTAAATAAATGTTGATGGAAAGACTTGCAGCCACAAGATGTTTTTTGAACTATATATATATATATTCATGTACAGGGAGGGTTAGGGTTGAAAATCTAGTAACAATTGTAAAACGTCTAAAAAATAAGCTTCCTGGAATTGTCTCAGACCATAGGCCTGTTGTGCTCCAAACTTAACAAAACTACTTTACAGCTTCAAAATGTAATGCTTATATGTTGTCAACTGTCAGTGCTGCTGCCAAAAGTTCAGACAATCAATTGTAGAATGATTTTATGTCTCCAATCATGTATTTTGATATATTCAGTGAAGGGCCCCCTCCCCCCTTTTTCCCATGTCTGGGTCACAATTGGGCCTTTCAAGGTTTTATATTTCTAGTTTCTCAGCCTGGAGTTGATTATTGTAGCAAAAAATATTGTTCCCCCGAATGAAAAATATGAAAAACCCTCATTTCACATTTGCAAACTTACCTGTTTGATGGAATCTGTGTATGATCTCATCCCATTTGAGGAAAACCTTTCGCCATGAAATTCACAGCATTACCGCAACACTGCATGTGGCGAGGTGATCACTGAGGTGGTGATTGGATTACAGTGAGTCACACGCAGTATGACTCTGCAGTTTATGCATGGCGAATGCTTGGCAATCCATAAATCCAGTCTGGGTAGTAGAGGTTAAGGGGAGTGACAGTATGTTCGTCTGGTCATCTG
The DNA here is from genome assembly GCA_034670385.1 of Hoplostethus mediterraneus. Classification (NCBI taxonomy): domain Eukaryota; kingdom Metazoa; phylum Chordata; class Actinopteri; order Trachichthyiformes; family Trachichthyidae; genus Hoplostethus; species Hoplostethus mediterraneus. The sequence continues at coordinate 1,603,292 of JAXDDW010000050.1, read as the reverse complement.
ACTCATGGTCAGTGTCTGGGTCACTGGCTCTCCTCTAGACATCCTGCAGGCTGACCAGGAGGCTGCCTACCCACTCATATGCCCTCTTTGGTTATTGCCTGTAGTCTTGGGGGGGGGGGGGGGGGGATAGTGAGGGTAAAGAAATAGTACTTTGTGTTCTGATAGAAAATGAAGATAATGTCTATATGAAAGAGAGTTTTGTGATTTGATACAATTATTTCAGTAAATAAAAAATAATGTTAATTGGCACTGATGCCAATGAGATGTAATGTAAAAATAAACATAATTTAGTCTTCATTAAAGAATTCAACCAACCACCTGATGCATGCAGCTGTAACTTCAGTAGTAACCTTGCCCCTGCCAATGACCCCAGGCCATAATGGTAGTCATATAGATTGAAGAGGTAATCCCATCAGTGTCTGTTTCAAATATCTGGAACAGATGTTCCCGTCTAGGGGTTAAACCAGCCTCTGTAAAGCCTGTCTACTGTCTGTCTGCATGGCAGGAGTCCAATACGCAGGGATTATAGAGCTTGATGCAGTAACACATGGGCTGGATTATAGGCCACAAGAAAGACCAAGAGAAGACAGCAGCATAAGGAGAGAGTGGGAGAGAAAGAGCAGTTGCACAGTGGTGAGAGAGGATCTCCATCTTCATCGTTTTAGAGCATTTCCCTGATGCATGCAGATGTTTTTGCATTCACTCTCTACTTTTTCACAGTCTTTGGTTTGTGGGAATCGTTTTCTTTGTAATTAGCTAGCGTCAAGTCTTCTGTAATCTTCAAGAAGTCCGATTGCAAAGGAAATCAGAGGATTGTTTTGGTGTCCAGGATTGCCATCATGTATTTGAGCAACAGAAATCACATCAACACAGAGCGGAATAAGAAGAGTAATAAAGGAAACATATTATGTGAGTACATGTCACTTCATTGTATGACTTAATACAGTAAACACAGTACAATCAATACAGTAAAATCAATATTTTGATGCTATGTAAAACTACTTCAAAGATCTCCATACACATTCCCCTTGTTTCCCAGAAAACATGTCTCCAACTTTTCCTTTTGAAAACGCTCTCATTTCTCTTCTGTCTGTATCTCTGTGTCTGCTCTGCAGGGAAAGGGGCTCAGCAGAAGAGAGCTCCACGTCACATGTCCCCAAAGGGGGAGAAAAACAACAAAAAGGAGGAGACAAGAGAAGGACAAAAGGAGAACCAGCTGAAGACGATCGTGACCGAGGACCAGGATGTGCAGAAACTGACTGTGTTTGAGAAGGCCTTCTACAACCTGACACATTCAGAGCGGGCAATGAATGATCTGACATTTGGACGGAGGGTGGCTCTGTACGAGTTGAGAGGGGAAATCGGCTCTGGCAACAGGCTGGGGATTCACGACCTGACCAAAGGTGAGATGTTTACCTTTATAATTAACATTTTTCACACAGTGAGTTCATAGCAGTGTCTCGCTTAACGACACTTCAACGGCCTTTCAGTTGCGGGAAGGTCTCTCTTGAGCTTGTTATGCTATTTTAAGGACTGTACCCAGTATTGCTACTACCGGCTTTAGTAAAGGTATGGAACTGACCCATAGCCAAAAATCTTTCAAAGAAATTATAAGGTTGAACAGAAAAGGCTGCATCTCTCTATACCCCTGAAAACAGCTTGCACATATTTGTCAACTTAAACCATTAAAGCTTATATTTGTTGTCAGATTTGGTGTGTTGTTTGTTGTGGCGTGAAAATGATGTCAGAAGACAATAGCGAATCTCATGGACCAACTAGCCACTAATCCACCCAGATTGTCTTGAGTTTCCACAGACTGCAGCTTGTTGTAAACGCACAGCTGACGATGCTGATAAGATATTCTGTAGGAAGAGTGATTAATATAAGGTTAGATGGAAAGAAAGAAAGAAAGAAAGAAAGAAAGACAGGAAAAAGGAGAGAAGAAAAAGTGAATGTCACCTCACTCTCTTTGCATCTCTCTTCTTCTCTTTCATGTATTGTAACTGACAGAGAGAGTGGCAATTTAAATCTTGGATAAGACGCATCTGGACAAGCAACTGCATGCCTCTGAGATCTCGAGCATGGAGAAGCTGGCCCACCCCAACATAGTGCGGCTATATGAGGTGGTGGAGACCTTCAACCGGCTCTACCTAGTGATGTATGCCAGTGGAGGAGAGCTGTTCTCCCGTATCAGCACCAGGGGGCGCCTGTCAGACATGGAGAGCAAGCTCATTTTTGCCCAGGTCCTCTCTGCAGTTCAACACATGGTACGTCAACACACAAGGTTTCAGGGGAGTATAGTAAGAAGTTGTTTTGTTGCAAAATGAGATATTTACCATTTGTAAAAAAAAGTCACACCTACTAATGGTTTCTAGCACAAAATTTAAAACAATATGCTACGTTTCAAAGGATAGTAGGTAAATTAATGATACAACTTTTACAGACTGAATCGGTTCTGTTTTAGAGATGTTGCATGATGAACTTCAGGCAATGGCAACATTTTGGAGTAGATCTCTTCAAAAACTATTAGATTTAAGATTTTCCTCTTTTTTTCAAGCTGGCATTGCAGCATTGCAGGAGTTGATTTGGAGTAGATCTCTTCAAAAACTATTAGATTTAAGATTTTCCTCTTTTTTTCAAGCTGGCATTGCAGCATTGCAGGAGTTGATTAAAGGATTTTTCTCTAATGCAAGTAAATCTGTCAAGCCTTTATCTCTTTTCTCTTTTTGCAGCATGACAACAATATTGTCCACAGGGACCTGAAGGCAGAGAATGTCTTCTACACCACCAGCTTCTGCATTAAAGTGGGTGACTTTGGTTTCAGCACAGCCTGCCTCCCCAGTGATGTCCTCAACACCTTCTGTGGCTCTCCACCTGTACGCAGCCCCTGAGTTGTTCAAAGACATGGGCTATGTGGGTCACTACACAGATATTTGGGCGCTGGGTATCTTGCTTTAATTCATGGTGACTGCCACCCTGCCATTCAGTGCTACCAACATGGGCAGCCTTAAGTGTTGTATCTTACAGGGCTCCTTTTCCATCCCCACCTATGTGCCCGAGTCGTGCCAACGGATCATTAAGGGCCTCCTGAGGCCTGTGCCTGCCAGTCGCCTCAGTGTGACTCAGATCATGGACAGTGATTGGCTGAGCGGCACTGAGTACCCCCAAGCCTACCCGACTTTTAGTCTCACACTGTCCCACCTGGCCGAGCCCACCCGCGTCCTCAGTTCAGACGAGCTGGACGTCAAGGCAGCGCTTGAGAACCTGGGCATCACCAAGATCCATCTCCTCAACAATCGTCCAGACCTGAGGAGCACCGTTACCGGGGCCTACCAGATTTTATTACACCGCATTCAAAAGAGGAAGTCTGTGGAAGCCGTGGGCTACAGGCATACATACTATACAGACACAGCAGGCCTGATGAACCAGCATCCCTCTGTGGTTTGTAGTGTCATGTAAACGGATAAGTAGTCACTACCTGTTCATTAAGGTTGGAAAATGGCTTTTTGAATTGTATTCCTGTGGTCTTGTACTGCGTAATGGGTACAACATAGACCATGGTTTCAGAGATAAGTCCCAATGGGGCCACTCTTACTACATGTATGCGCTTGTGGTACTGCAATTCATTTAGGATGAAAGCGTCAAGCAACAGGCGTATAGTGTGATGATACTTGGTACAAGATAACATCTTTATTGGTGAACGTCTTTACAATGTGAGCCACAGTAAATCAACTAGGTCTGTGACAGACATGTTTATGAGGTTTGACAATGAGCCGGAGATTCTTCTTTCGATAAGGCAACCAAAATGTGGAAAAATATTTGCAGGTGGAAGTGATATCCTCCATCAAAACCACATCAGGGATTTTGGAAAAAGAGTGAAATGTCACAAACAGGTGAAGATGAGAGATATTGCTGGGTAATATGGATCTGTGTCTGGTTTGAGACAACACATATGTTGAAATGTTGAATATCAACCAGTCTTTGCTGAGAAACATGTAAATACAATTTATTTAATGAATATTATTTATTAATGATGACCTGATGTTTTTTTTACATATTGTTTTGCCACATTTCATGTTTTATCATGTCATGTATTTCTGATACATGTTTTACTTCACTTATTGTGTTAAGAAAATACAGTAGGTTATAATACAGTAAGTGTAAGTGTACCAGGAATTCTATATTACTAACATTAAAATCTAGTGTGGGGTTTGTCTGTAAGGAACCATATTATGCCCTTTCTTATTTTTGCTAAATTGTGAATTGCAGAAATTCTCCATGTGAATTTCTACTCGTGTGAGTCTTCCAATTTTAATAAAATTGTATTTTTCCAGCGCAAATAGTAAATTGCATTTTAAAGTATCTCAATGGATTTCTTGAAAGCTACAGACATTTAATTCACTTGAATTAAGCATACAGTTAACTCTATTCACATTTTAAAGCAAATTGGAAAATTAAAATGCAATCCCACAGCGACATTCTTAAGTTGCACATTTGCATGCAATTATTGTTCAAAATGAAAATTCCAATGCAATAATATCATTTGCACTTGCATTTGCATTGCAGCACATTTGCTCACAATATTAAAGTGTTGATGAAAAAGCCATTTGACATTTCATTCCCTTCTGAATGGTTAACAATGTTCAAATGCAATAAAATAATTGCAATCTATTTTTTAATTTGTATGTGCAACATTTAAGTCATAAATCAAATTAAAATTCACTAGTCCCATTGCATTTACATTTGAAATTGAAATGGCCTCACTGGGATATGCAGAGTTGGTCATCTTCTGGACAAAGCATGCAAGAGAGTCTTTCAAGGGCTTCTCTTAAGTTTGCTAACACTACTACCTTGATATAACTATTACTGATCACACAGAGTTCAGCTAGACTCTGTCATGAGCATCTGACAGGGAATCAAGATTTCTTTCAACATGTTCCATCAAATCCACCATTACCTGCACAAGCCCTTCAGGCAGTTGATAAAATAACAACAGTGGTGTTGACTTGCAAGTAGGTAGACCATGAAAATGTTAATGCAATAGGATTTGGCATTACATTTTCATTTTCTTCAGTTTGTTGAAGGAGATTTATTAACCTTTAAAGATTGTTAGCCATAAAGCAATGAAATGTAAAATAGCTTTTTCATTTTTTCAAATTGTCATAGATGGTGAAGGGTAGGAGCATGACAATACAAATGCAATGGGATTACTGGATTTTAATTATCACTTAAATGTTGCACACATAAATTAAAAAATAGGCTGCAGTTTTGAATTAACATTTGAATATTGTTAACCATAAAGCCTGGCATCTCTTTGAAAATGAAATGTCAAAAGGCTTTTTCATACATATTTTAAATTTGTGAGTGAATGTGCATACTAGTACATGAAAACTCAGAAAAAATCTAAATCAGGTTATTGCATTGAGATTTTAATTTTGACCAAAAATGAAATACATGGAATGCATACAAATATGGAAAATGAAAATGCATTTTTATTTTCCAGTTTTTTGACATTTAATTGTACAATTTCATACAATAAAACATTGGCTTTTACCAATAAAGAATGCATCATCACAAGCAACTGATCAATAAGGTTAGATTATGATTTGTTGACTAGTGACTTGTCAGGGACATTAATCGCATCACGCCGAATACGGATACTCATCCACTCACTAGACCACTTTTACAGCCTCTAGTTGTGTTTATACTCGCACTCTTCCAAACTATTCTAACTCAAACTTTCCAACTTGTAGATTTATCAATTTATAGTATTTTTAGTGGTAGTGACGTTGAAGTCATGGTAGTTTGTTTATAGCCTGACATTAGCATTTTACTTCTGGTGATTGCATTTATGCTTCAAAAATCATTAAAGTGGTGTTCATATGTGAAGATTATCTTGCTGAACAAAACGTGTATCAAAGTATCATAAACTTTTGTTTGCCACAGAGTTTATTTTCTGCAATAATCCAAAATCCAATGGAAAAATTCCATTGGCTTTTTGTCAAGAGAAGGCCTACAAAAATATATCTTCCCTGCAACACTCAAAAGGTCCATTCTTAAGGTAAAAAAAAAGGATAGCATAGTTTTGACAGTTTATTGTTCAACTTACAAAACATTTTAAAAAAAATACATTTGATCATCATTCCCCAAATGATTGTAAAGTTGCTTTCAGTTATGAAACCAACATTTCATTACAGATTAGAACAAAGAGTGCTCTGACTTTGACAGTTTTTTTTAAATGGCTCCCATAAGTCTGCATAGCCCCATTTTCTCTGCTCCCCAGTCTCTCAGACATCATTTCCTGTAATTCATTATATGTTTGACACTGTGAGAGTTGTTTTTTTCCACGTCATTTTCTAGTCTCATATTTTCTTTTCACGGCTTTCCCCTTAATAATGGAAAGATGGACCTATTACCCTGTATGCCATCCAGCCTTTCTTTGTGTCCCAACATGCGAGAGAGCAGAAGGCATTTTTCAGTCTTGTTGTTATAACAGGAACGATAAATGAAGCCTCACGACTGGAATCCCTTTCAAGCCGTAACCCAATTCTTTGACCTGTGGAGGTGGTGCATTCTTCTTTGATAGTCAACAATAATTTGGGATGTCCATCAGTATTATACCATCAATGTCTTAGTAGTAGTAATTATGTAGTTGTCAGGTTATCTGTCACCATTGCCTTGGAGCTAATTTGGCAGCCTGCACAAACAATTAGTTTAATTTCACATAACTTCTTTGTGAAATGAAACTAATTCTCGCTACTTTCATTCTCTTTTTCATAACTAGACTGAATGAATGAACTGTAAGGCTTATGAACTGTAACCACAAGTTGAAAATAAATGGAGAAAGATGTCCCACTAATGTCACATATAGTATATAGTGTCTGATTTGCCTGCATTCATTACATCCAATATTTCCCTCAAGCCTAACCGCACTTTGTCCTCAACCAGTGGGGCATAGTGCTGTGCCAGAGGAGGACTCTATTAGGCACTGATTTGTGGAAGTCATCAATCTTCACCAGCAGCTGGGTCAAACATAACGCATGACTCACTGTGAGATTTTATCACCTGCATGTCCTAGCAGTTCTTGAATGAAGATGAAAAGGAAAGTAACCTGTGGTTACAAAACAGGGTGCACAATGTGAATGAACATGCAGATTTCTGAGAAAATGCAGCGTGGTGTCATATCAGATACTGTTGAACTGGAGGTTGTAAATCATCATTTAACAGGTATCTCTCATTGCAGTTTTACTGGTGCCTGTAGGAGTACCTCTCGCTGTACTTTTAATCAAAATGTCCTAGATCCTGCAGCTGCTTCTTTTGTCAAAAACAAATCTTATTAGTTTAGTTAGTTAGCTATTAAACCTAATTTTGCATCTTGTGTAAAGCAAATGGTGATATCGTCCCACATAGACCGATTCTATAGCTTAAGCAACTTAATAGCTCTGCTTTTAAATTTCTTAGAATTGAAAATGAAAGGTATCATTGCAAAATGGCATAAATCCATTTTTGTAAAATAAAGCAAGCATCATGTTGTCTTTGAACTCTAATAAAGGAGGACACAGTTGTCGCAGCATAAAGTTTGTTTGTTTGACGATGACTGCATCAGATGATGAGGGAGAGGACAGACTTATGGCAGCATCATAAAGAAGACAGGTTTGAGACAGGACCATGCACAGACATTTTAGAGTGCTGAGGTCCATGATAACGGTCCAGTCGTATCTGTATCTGCCTACCATTGAAACACTTCAAATGTCTGGACTTATTTACACAGTGATTTAGAAGGTTGAAGTTGTTGGCCATGACAAAGCATATGATAAATCTAAACACAAATTTTACATTTATTTTGTAAAAGTTGTTCAATGTTGGTGAACATTGGACAAAAACACAGAGTTAACAGAGTTGTAAAAAGGTTATTTTCCATCAACAAGTCAGACTCTTGTTTGAGTAAACCCAAACTTTTGATGGTCAAATAAATTGTATCTTTAACAAAAGGGCTTACTTATACCTAAAGATATTTAAGGGAGGAATGGGGTGGCCTTTTCCCTCCCTGTCATGGAATGGTCCCTGTTGTTTTTTGTAAAGATAATGGAAAACATTTGTCAGAATTAATATTCTTGCAGGGCAAAGAAAATCAAAAAGGCTGATCAAATAATGTTTAAACAACACAGAGGGAAAGGTGATAGTCACATTTATTCCAATGGCTTTGTGGAAAAGCATTTTATAAAACCAGTGCACAAATATCACACATATCACACAATTCAGAAAGTCATTTCCATTCAACACTTTTTGTTTACTGTTGTTTACAAATAAGTCTTTGAATTGTATGAATTATAATTCATACTATAGATATCTATAGATATCATGGACATGTTGACACTTCATGCAAGAAAGTAGCAGTTCAATATCTCTCTTTATACGCAACACTATACAGATCATTTACACTCCATCACCAGTGATTCATTTTGGAAAACATGCAAACGGGTCTTAGTTATTGAATTTCTGATTATATGAAATATGACAAAATGAAGACCATGCATAGTGCTGCCCAGCAACCCATCACGATTGATAGCAACTCATTGATATTGCATGCACCTGCAGTGTGTGGTGACATGCCAGCATCATCTCTTACAGCAGTTATACCCTGCACCAGAAAGTGCTGTTCATGATGTACATGACACTAGGTGATGCTTTCAACCTTGAACTTAAAGCAGAAGTGAAAGCAAAAGTAATACTGAGCGATTTCCTGTGCCACCTTCCTCAATTGCCAACAGCAAGGCACCATAAAACGTATTGATTTATAATAAGGCTTGGCAATGGGCGGAAGATGGAATGGAGCTTTTATGGCAAGCAAGTATCCTCAGCCTCTCTTTGGCCCTCGACGGTGGCGCTGCTTGAAACAAAAACAAAAACAACTGTTTTAACATCAATTCACACTTTTTCATTCACATTAAAGTGTTCAGGGCAGAAATATATCTACTGTAATCACCTTTCTGTTGTCAAGCTTCTGCATCAGGTCTATGACCCACTTTTCGCTGGGGTTTGCACAGAACTCGCGCCCCTTCTTCAAGGTGAACCTAAAGAATGATTGAAAAGAGAGAAAATATCAGATTTTATCTATCTATCTATCTATCTATCTATCTATCTATCTATCTATCTATCTATCTATCTATCTATCTATTTATCTATCTATCTATCTATCTATCTATCTATCTATCTATCTATCTATCTATCTATCTATCTATCTATCTATCTATCTATCTATCTATCTATCTATCTATCTATCTATATAAAAAGAACACATTCTAGGAGGACAAAGAAAGAAAACATTTTGAGTAACAGAGTTAATGTTGAAATTGATTTTGATTTTTAAGATAAATGGTTTTCATTGTCTGTGTGCATGTGTACTCACACTATCGCGCGGATGTTGCAGCCTCCATCTCGTTCCTGCAATCTGTACTCCACCACCATTCTTTCCCTGCCTCTTCTTGGTCTGTTAACATATTTCAGGCAGCAGTCCTCAAAGGAACCTGAGGGACCAGAAACCCAGTACAGTTAACTACAGTATCTAAGACATACAGACATTATCAGACTATGTGGAAAGCAATATGTATACAACATTCACAAAAGTCTTTCTGTGCCTTGAAATCAAATCTGCACATCAAAGAGCAACCGAAGACCCAATCGGGGAAAGCTGGCAAACGCAAACAATAAGTCAGATATAAATCTCCCATACATGGTGAGGTCACATCTTCCCACGCAGGTACTTTGGTACCTCACTGGCCTCATTTTAGCTTTGCCTTGTCTTTGCTCTGTGCGCTGCCTGTGTGACACTCATGCTCAAGTTATGCTGTGTTTTACATTCTCTTACCTTGTGCCAGTGTGAGATAGAGACAGGTTAGGATGAGCAGGAAGAACAGCACGTTGAACCGCATGGCTCAGTCTGTAGTTGTAGCTCTGAAAAAGACTGCAAGACGGAAGGAATTACAGCGTGTACCAGCCATAAATCAACCTTATCAATCTGAGATAATTTTCCAACAGCTACTCCCACACACCATCTTTTATTTCTCAAACCTTGAACCTTGGAACCTTACACGCCTGCTCTTTTGTGAGTGAAGTGTAGCTATAGCTATATGAAAATCTCCTTACATTCCTGTGTAAACATGGTCCTTGATGAACACATTATAGTCATTTAGCAGACGCCTTTATCCAAAGTGACTTACAAAGGTGTTAGTTGACACTATGTGTGGGGATCGCACCAATAATCCCGAGACTGAAAGTCTCATGCTGTACCTACTGAGCTGTCCAGACCAGACTAAATAAAGAGATTCTGATTCAAAAACATAAAGAAATGTGTTTGTTTTGATGCTAATATCTTTTGAGATGTTTAGTGTCTTTGATAAAGAATAACCAATATTAAACTTTTGGCTGATATACTATATTTACTGCTAATGTACTGCTATTTACACTTCTGGTTAGATGCCAAACTGCATTTCGTTGTCTCAGTACTTATAAAGTTTAATCTAATCTAATCTAATATTTACTGTTATATTTAAAAATCAATTTGAACTGAGTAAAATCATGCTGACGAAAGTGCTAACAATTACTGGAATTTGATTTAGGATGCAATAATGCAATATAATAACATTAAAAAATATATATTCCCCAAATAGATGACTTGAGGAAACTGCCGGCAAACACATACCACTCTGTCTCAGTCTCCATTCAGAATCACTCACCTGTAATTCTCCAGGTGTCTGTTTCGCAGCTCTTTGCTTGTGTCTAACAGCCTGAGCAGGCGAGGCGGTCTTATAAAGCACTGCAGGGCACTTTGCCAGGCATCATATTTCCATAAACATAACCCACCTTTGTACCTGAGTTTGGTTCAGCTTAGAGTTCATGGTGGGCATGTGAAGCCTTGTGTTAAGAACATGTTTTGGGGTTGTTTTTTTCTCTCTCCCTACGCTTCGCTAACATAATGGCGCCATTTACTATTTTTGACATTCTGGAGAGGCAGGTGAATGGTGAGCAAAGTTTAAGAGCACGCTTAGAAATCCAACAAGGATAGATATTCTGTCCACTCCAAATATATTTGTTCTTGTCCAAGAAACACCAAGGCTGCTTTTGTTGACATCCATCAAATCAGTTATTTTCCTTTTTTGTGTTTTTGGGACGGTATTATGAAGGCCATCTTTGGGAAATGCAAAAGAGAAACTTCTAGAGAAAGCAGACAGTTTCACTCTTATGTTACCTGGGGGAGTTAGACTTGGAGCCCTGCCTGTATTTCTCAATATTGTACACCATTATACACCATATATGCACACAAATACATACCTACAAAAAGCACACACCACACACAGCCCTACAACATACATATGGATGCAAGTAGAATGTGCTATGTAAAAACACACAAACACACACTTAACATGTGTGTCATATACATAGGCATCCCATGTACTTATAAAATATGACACATACACACACAGTACACTACTAGATCTGTCTGGTCTGCTGAGATCACAGTTTTCCGGTGGAGAAGTCAAACACAAACGGCTCCTCTGCATCACACTTTTGGTTTGTGGAGTTGCTGCGATGGCGTTTTTGAGCTTCACTTGATAATGTCACGCATGAAAACGGCCGTAGCCATTTGAAACACAGCAGATACGCCCTGCCTCTGTATATGCCATATGGAAAACATAAGCAGATATATAGAGGTGAACGGCGTGCTCGAGTTGTGTAAATTGTTGTTCCTGCTGCTCTTTTACTTGCTTTTTATTGTCAGAGAAAGTCCCCAACAGGTGGCCAGCAGAAGCATGTATCAAGCCATAAAGTCCTATTACAGTGTTTATCTGAGGATCAAGATAGTTCACCTGACCTGACTCCATCCAGCCCTGCAACTGACACAAAAGAGGAAACATTGGATTGTAAAGTCATTACTCCATGTCTGCCCATCAATGATTTAGCCATAAATAAAAAAGATGGCTAGTTGGTGATCACATAAAGTTCTCGACCATCAATTATTAACAAAAAATATTTCAGTTTTGAGAATAGTATTCATTTAGGTTTCACATACAGTCAGTCAGTCTGATACCATTTATTATCATATGTACCGCAAATTTACACCCTAAACATTTAGATCAATTTATACTGATCTGATATATACATTGGTGTAAAATCTATTTCACAAATCAACATAAATAAACTCAGAAGACCATTAATAACTTAGTTGTATCAAATATCACTAATTCTGCAGGATCAGACTTGATTTATCCTCCGCTTGGCCGTATCGTGTTCTGACAGTTGTGCATTCAAAACACTTGTCAGCGTTGCCATGCCATATCCAGCCACAGCTTTTCCCACTGACTCACGACGATAGGACTCCTGGGTTCTTTTCACGGCACATTTTGTTATTTTGAAAGCTTTGTGACACATATTGATGGCTCTTGAGTGCCCTAGTGGACATCTGATAGTGTTGTTCAGTGTTTATACTCGCATCCCTCCTGCTAAAGCCTAATGAGGCATTTCATGGACCTGCCTCCGTTTCCTCTGTCTGCAGCATACTGTTGCTCATGCTAGTTGTTTGCTGTTCTGCTTCTCCAGCGCAGGTGACCATGCATGCTGAGAGTTTCTCCTCTCTTCCTAGTTGCCACACAGATTTTTTCAGCAGAGGATGTAAGAGCAATCTGTTCTGCCAATGTACTTCTCTGCCCTTAGGAATTAGTGGCTTTGATTGATTGATGTGAATCTGGCAGTCTGTGCTCTGATTTTTCCCTGCTAGCTGTGTGGGTTTGATCCCAGCACGGTATGAAAGAGTTATTGAGATTCCTTTGGCAAAACAACTGATAACAATAATTAAAAAAAAAAGCATGATATTGGCTGGAGTTCTACCTATTCCTGGTTGTGATTTCACGTTCATAGATCCTGATGGATTAATGGCGTTGAACTATAACAATGGGAGAGAATATTTGTCAGAAGATGATGGTCCACTGCCAAGAGAGATGGATTGAGGCCATGATGATACCGTACGCTGTCCTCAACATTCCTTTAGACAATAAGATATGTTGTTTTAGCCCATCATGGCTGCTGTCATTATACATCCATTTGAAACGAGAAAGGGCCAACAAGCTGTCAATCGGTGTGGGAGAATCTTTACTTTGGCACACAGTTACCCTCTTTGAGAGCTAATGCCGAGCCCTGAGCACCGTCCTGTCTGTACTGATTACATAACGACGGATTTGTGATACTGATCTAACATTTGTTTCTGCAACCAACCATTCGTACACGGCATGTACCTGAAAACGAATAAAAAAACAAACACGGATGCATTGATTCAATAAAAATGCAAGCAATCAAAAAATGATGTATTTTTTGTCTGTCTGATATTTTTCACCAATTGTGAAGCATCAGTTCAAGCACTCTGTTCTGGGCTTCACAAAGTAAAGTTACATCTTTGTTATATACAGTATATATGATATCCAGTACTTTTCATGCAGTTCTGTACTTCAACCCTTGTTTCACCAAACCAGTTTGAATTGTGTGTGGTGAAGACACGTTTCAGTGTAATTGATTCAGGTTCATTAGATATTTTTGTAATGATTGTAATGAATTTGAATTCCTACTAACCCTGTTTCCAACGGTATTCTTCAGTGAGGTTTTTGGCCCCACATTATTTGTTCAACTTTCATCCTTCAGCTAAATTTAGCGCTACATGGAAGCTACTTCAACCGATATTCAAGGACAAATGTATGGAGGACAGAATCACCCATAATTGGAAATAAATGGATAATAAATCAATGAGAAAATCAAATGAGTTAATCATCACAGCAGTTGGCTGACCGGTCTTCTCGGCATCGGCCAACTTATAGCCTAGGTTATGATGAAGATGCAGCAGGACTTGAAGTTTGTTGCAGAGAAAAGTTGTTTTGCTGTCAGGCAAATCCAAACAAGCACAGCGACAACTAACCAGTCATTCGTTCAATTTCTGTACCCATTTTTTTCCTAGTCAGGGTCATGGAGATTGGGGAGATATGGAGCCTATCCCAGCATGCATTGGGTGGACGGCAGGGAAACACCCTGGACAGATCACCAGTTCATCACTGGTCTAACACAGATAGACAGACTACCTATCTTTGGGCAATTTAGAGTCACCAATTCTCCTGACTTGTCCGTCTTTGGACTGTGGGAGGAAACCCACACAGACACACAGGCCGGGGAATCAAACCCAAGACCTTACTGCTGTGACAGGACAGGGCTAACCACTGAACCGCCCAATGACCAATTAACATCCTGCTGCATTATCATAATAAATAATAAGAAATCCATAAATAGGGAATTAAATAAATGGGGACATAAATTACTATATAGATCATTTTTGTCTTACTCGTGTATTCATTCAAGTTCACTGTCATTTATTTATATATTCATTTCCGGATTTCTATGCATGTATTATTATTATATTATTAATTTATTTACTTTGTATTTATTCATATATTTATTTATAAATGTATGTATGAATTTTCAGTTTTAGGATTTGTGTGAGATTGTTTGCTTTTATTAGGCAAATGTTTTTTTTGCCTCAGTGGTTTCATCCTCAGGGGTAATTTTTCACTAGCTTGGCTTTTCAGTTGCTGATGGATTCCAAAACAAGATTTACCCACATTTGGCTGGAGACTCCTACACCTTGTCATCACAAACAATATGTTGAATCACTGATTGCGAGCTATACAGATATGGATAGGGGGAAAAAGGTTGTTACGGTTACGGCTCTAACCTCAAGAAGAGTCAGCCTGACTGATAAGGATCTTCTGTAGTAAAGAGGATAAAAATGTGCAGTGGCTTGTTTGGGTTTTGCTTCAAGGCTAATTTGAAGTGTGATTCGGCATTGTGCAATGCAAAAGAAATGTGCTCTATTTGTTGTTCCTCAGACTTAGTTGGTCGGCAAAATCGTTGAGCTCAAAAGGTAAAAGCAGAAATATGCAGTGTTGTCTGCAGTCTAATTATTATGTCATCTGTTAAGGTGTCTCACTGCAACCATACATTTACATCTGAGTCCAAATAGATAACATCTTCATAGACGAACAAGACAAAGAACTATGTGTGCGGTTTGTGTGTGTGTGTGTGTGTGTGTGTGTGTGTGTGTGTGTGTGTGTGTGTGTGTGTGTGTGTGTGTCACGGCCTCCTTTATCAAAATTGTTTGCCAGTTACACTACCCCATCTAGTGGTAGAGGTAAATTAACAATATGCACACATACTACTACAGCCTTGAGGTGAACTTTTTCAATTCTAGGACCCCCACATAAATAACCATTACACCACAGAGCTTGGTAGATATGACTCAGAATTACATATCTGTTTGTATTTATATTAGAATTAGGAGATAAGAGTGGGGAGACGGAAACCTACATCAGAACAATCATTGTTGTATCCTATCATTGTACTGATGTCTAGTGCCTTGGGACCACTGGAACCTTCTCTTGGACCCCTGAAGGTCCATGGACCCCACTTTGTGAACCATTGCTATAGCCTCCAGGTCTGTCTGTAGGCTAGTGTGGCAGACACCCTGTTTTTCCCCTCTAACTCCTGGGCAAAGCACATACGAAAATAATTGGAGAGCTACAGCCACCGAAACCCAAATAATATTCCCACAGGGACATAAACTATGTCTGTGCCACTCATTTGTGAGTTTATAATAACCTTATCATAGTGGGTACTATGGTACTACACTGTATCCTATAGTATGTCTATAGAAATGTACAGTGTTGCTGTATATTTATATAGTATCCTTTTCAAATGTTTTGTAGGATTGCCATAATTCTTTCTGTTGAGGTGCTGGTGGACTTGAGGCCTGCTGATAACTTAGGGATCTGCATGGCCAGTTAATAAACTGTCAGACTAAATGAAACAACCGTTGACAGACCATATGTTTTGGCATGGCTTACTGTACGGGAAAGGGCATGCAATTGTTCAATGCATCGGCCAACATTGTCAGTCAGGACTCTTCATCACATCTGTGCTCTGCTTCTGAAAACATTTATGCCTCAACTTCTATTATCTGCGCGGTGGGTTGTGGGTGTGTGAGCGTAGAAGTAAAATGGCGGACTTGGCAAACGAAGGTGAGTAGTGGCGGTGTGAGAAAAACAAAACAAAGACTGTGGCGTTACACACGATACCTGTACAGTATCCATATCAGATACATATTCTGAAGCTACTCATCTGCTGGTTAGTATAGAGTCTAAGTCGAGTTCTGCTCCGTATCATTTAAAAGACATCAACGTTAGCGAGTCGGCTAATGTTAGCTTTCGGTTGGGCTGTGGGTAATACCTGGAATTACATTGTCTGCCATTAGGAACGCCTTCGAATGCTTGCTGGCTTACCACTTACGCTAGCACCCGGCTATTTATAGTTAATAGGTCTTGCCAATAGAGCTAAGCTAAACGGTCTAATGCAGATTAACCAAAGCCTGCTAGGTTAGTTATCGATGAAAAACATTGCTTGCAATGTGAGCGTAACGCTAGTTTGCTGAACGTTTACTACACCAGCTTCTTGCTACTTTGTGTAGTTGCCGTTCAGTTGCAGGGTTGCTTGATGTTCATTTAGGCGGGTAGAAAGAAAAACGTTAGCCAGTAGGGAATGCTTCACTCTAATTGCTAAGTCTAAGAAGTATCAGGTGGTATTTCTTTCAACTTCACAATTAATGCGACACTGATTTGATTGTCATATAACTTTGATTTGGTAATGCAAGAATTCAATGGTGTCATTGCATGTCAGGCAAGATGACTCATGCGGGAGCGCGTTAGCAAGCTAACTTTAGCAACTAAGCTATCTTCCGTGGCAGGGAACAACCGGCGGAGCCGACTATATACTGGAACGATCAGATGGTATAAATGCTAGTTAACGGTAAACCGGGGACGTCTCGGGTTACTCGGATTTCTACAGCAAACGGCAGCATTGTACGCTTGAATCCATGCATTAGAATGACTGCGCGGCTTATGAAATGTAGATGGAGAAGTCTGTGTTAAGTATAGGTCACATATAGCATTTCCATGTTTCTGCTATCAATTGCTATAACACTTATAAGCACCTAATCTCTGCCGTGAGGGGTTGCGCCAGTGATGGTGAATATCACCGCCTCGGCTGTGCATGCAATGTTTGTATACTCTCCTCAGTCTGTTGTCTGATGCCGTTATGCTCTGGCTAGGCTCATAACAATATCACACCGGCCCCATGGAAATAGGCCTAACACCGACAGAGAATAACCTTTGTCTGCTAAAGGATTACAGCTTTACAGGCTGCCTTACAAATTCTACTGCGTTAAAGTAGCTGAACTAGACGCAGGAAGCATCGTCATGTGAGGTTAGATTGTCACCTTGCTTGTTGTGACAATAGTTTTCAAGCAGCAGCAAAGTCTTTGGGTGGTGAGCTGAAATATGTGCTCATGTTTACGAAGTACACTTGGTGTTTGACCATGTAGAATGCCTGAGAAAAGGTTGCTTATCCAATATTTTGCTGTCTGATATATGTATTGTTATGTTATTGTCTATTGCAGCTGTTCATATCAATTGTTTTGGTATTGGATTGAATGTTGTTTAGTGTAGACCAAACTAATGTGGCGCCATTCTCCCTGGCACTCTAATTGGATTGTGTGTATAAAACTGTGGTATACTCTGATTCAGTGAGTTGATTTCTATTGTCTACACTGACTTCAACAAACGATAAACAGCAACAACAGCATTATTGGAATTTATTTCGCCCAGTCATGTCTGTGTGTTTGTCATTCTCTTTCTTTTACGATTCTCTTTGACACTGTTCACTTTGACATTACAAATAGTGGTCTGTGACAGAAACCCACGCCAGAGATGCCTCTGCTGCTACATCTGCTGTAAAATCTGTGTAATATTGGATGTCTTGGTGCACCACCTTCGAATGGATGGGTATTTGTCTCACACAGCTATGCTTGAGGATTGTATAATGTTGGATTTTATGAATTGCTGAATTCATCAGTGTCCTACAAGGCAATGATGCTAGTCAGCAGCTAGTCAGATCCTAGTCAGTATTGATGTATATATCTCTATGTGGGCTCTTTTAACAATCATGCTTCCGCTGCTTTTGAGGGAAAATCTAGGCCAAGATGTTAGTAGGGTATAGCCTCAGCTATTTTTGACCCTGAAACAATGAATTAGAACTAGACAGACTTGATTGCAGTATACCTTTAACTTTTGTCTGTATGACTAGCCTACATCTTCTCTTAACAGACAAGCCTGCCATAGCGCCTCCTGTGTTTGTTTTCCAAAAAGATAAAGCACAGAAGGTAAGATTGTTCAACTGTTATTCAAGTCTGAAGCCATACTGTATGATATTTCTCCCTCTCACTTGATTTTTACTGATATTCAGTCTGGACTGCCTTCTTTGAAAGCATTTATTGTATGAAAGCTGTTAAGCTTGTCAAATCTCTCGCTGTTTGCAGAACTGTAAACAAGGCTTAATGAAAAGTCCAAATCTGTTGACCTGATGTTGAGAACATCTTACCTAAATTAATTCTCAATATGGGCTGGTATTCTCTTCTTGCACTCATATCCACTGTTGCAGTTCCAGACTGAGTACTACTGAGATCAGAGGGAGAAATGGCTTTTTTTTTATTGCGTCCTTAAATTCTTCATGATTGGAACTTTATTTAGGTGACCCAAACTATTCTATAAATAGTTCTGAATAAATAAAAAACATAAAACAAACTTATTGCCTTCTCTTACAGCGATCAGCGGAGGGCTCGAGTGCAGAAGATGGAGAGGGTAAGTTTGATGTCTGAATTGGCCACTTGCTTTGTTAACATTATCTTTCTCATACATTTATATAATCTAGGATATTGATGAGCTGTTGGTCATTAATGTTTTGTTGCCTCTTTCAGATTCAGATAAAGACGAGGGAAGCTATTGCCCTCCAGTGAAAAGGGAGAGGACCTCATCGTTAACACAGCAGTTCCCACCGTCACATTCTGGTAAGGGCACAGGGTGACTAAGCAGAGAGGGTTTTTTTGCTGCTTTGTGTTTGGAATCTAGACATTGATTTGTATGCTGAGTGTAATGCCTGTCCGCTCCTTTGCAGTTCCCAAGAACAATGTATTCATGCCCTCAAGTTTCTGCCAGTCTCCCACTGGGAACTCTGACTCTGAGCCAGGTAAGGCATTTAGACCACCATTAGTTTATTCCCAACTTTCCACTATAGTAATAAGTTATGTGTTCTTGGGAATTACTTGAGGTGAAAGATGTTTGAGTAGTGAGCCTCATCAGACAAATTACATGTCATTTTCCAAGCTGGCTTTGGGTTTGAGAAGTTGGATTTATGTTCATTAGGCACAGAAATGATCACAGAGGTCGAGGGCAATGAGTTTTTACAGTACATATGGCTTTCTGCTATAGCACCGAGTAGGATCAGGCCATCTCGGGCTAATAAAACCACTGAAGTGGAGAGGAAAAGGTAGAAATAGATCAGAGGCCCTAGAGGCTGCCGTACTACAGCGCAGGGTTCGGACCGCAGCACACCTCTGGAGTTCGACAGGGTTGCTGTGGTAACGGGGCCCCGTGATGACAAAGGTGCAAAGGCAGACGGAAGGTAACATTTATTTTAAGTTGCCTGTGAAGCACTTGTCTTGGATGTTTTTTTTAAAAATGTCTGCTTCCTCTTGTGTTACATCTCGCCAGAGGAGAAACCTGTGGGCTTTCGTTTAAAGCCACCAACTCTCATACATGGACAAGCACCAAGTTCAGGTTGGTGATTGATGTCTTTCACCTACGTCCTTTGATGTTTTCTCAGATTGACTTGATTGAAATGGGAAATGGACAACTAAAAGTGTCTTAGCTTTGAACTCTAACCTTTTATGTGGTCTCAGATAATTAGAAATGGAAGATTTCAATCTAGAATGTCTCATGGTGTTAAAAAGTATGACGCCTTGAGTCGAATCCAGTCAGTAAGTTGGCTGTGTTGCAGGTGTCCCAAGTCAGAAACCCAAGGAGCAGCAACGCAGTGTCCTCCGCCCTGCAGTGCTGCAGGCGCCTCCCTCCAAAGCCCACGTGGAGTCCAGTGAGTAAAGCTTGGAGTCACACTGATGTATCACTAGGAACTACTGATTAGTTGATAGTTAGTTAGTAATTCTGAAAATGTTCTTAAGCATCACTGAAAACCACCTTTGTTTCATACTGTGAAAGTTGTGTGTTGTATGATGTGTGGGGGGTTTCGTAGTGTGTGTTTTGCACTGCCCTTTCAGACCGAATTTCCTCCGGGACAACGAACAGTAATGTATCATATCACCTTTTTTTGTGTTGTATTTCTGTTCGTTTAGATTCCAGCTGTGGGACCAATGGAGTGAAGAAGTCATCAGATGGGGCACCTGTGACCCAGTCCCTCTTCCTGAACAACACTGAGCACTCAGCTGGTCTGGCCAAATCACCGGTGAGCAGCAGCTAATGTCATATTTCAACCTGTGCTCCCATATAGTTAGGGCTTGGAAAAACAATGTGGATCCCTAACATTCTCTAGATTTGTGCTTTATTTGTTTATTTTCAATTTCATTCATCAGCATCATCTGATTCTATTCATAAAAACAGTATTGTGTAGTGAAATTTGTCAAACGTATTGTTTTAGAACTACTACTATATTGAAACATTTCCAGCAATACCCAGCCCTACATAAACTTCATAGTTATAACATTGGAAAGGTGACAATTATGCATATCTGTCCCCCTTTCCAGAAACATGAAAATGAGGAAGATGGCGCAAGTGGTAACAAAGAGGGAAACGGAAGAGAGAAGATGGAGTCAGATGTAGCAACATCTTTTGTCTTTGGTCAGAATATCAAAGACAGGGCAAAGGTTGTTGTTTTTTAAAACATTCCTTGCCTTTTTACAATTTGTATTCAACATTTGTGGCTTTTGTAAAATTCATAAGTTCTCATAGGCTGTTTTTTGGCTGAATTTTGCACATGTTTTTGGTGTTTCACATAGCCAGGGGGAGGTACATGTTGCCCCTGTTAACATGTCTTTTCTCTCTAGTTGGAAGAGAGCAGTACAGACAACAAGTCAAAGGACGGTGTTCCACCGGAGTCAGAGGGCACTAATTATTTCTTACAGTATATCTCCACCCCAAGGTAATGTCAGATAGAATCGCTGCTGCCTTTCAAGTATTTCCTCTAGCAAGGCATCTTTATTCTTGCTTATTTCCCATCAACTAACTTATGTTTTTTCTGCTTTCAGCTCAAACAATGCCACAAACAATACAGATGCTGGGACAAAATTTGTCTTTGGACAGAACATGTCTGAACGAGTTCTGGTGAGTCGATGTAGCTTGTTGAACAGTCAGTTGGAGCCTTGTGGCTAGTGATGGGCGGACCGAATCTTTTCAAAGAACCGATTCCTTCGAGTTGATACATGTAAATGTATCGAACCTTTTCGAACCTCCATTCATTGTAATTCACCAACAAAAACATACCATACCATGTGAGGTTTGAACCTACAATCCTCAGCATGAGAGTCTGATGCTCTACTAACTAAGCTATACTAGTAATGGCATCGTATGAGCGCCACCCCTTTCAAACCAGATGTGTAACCAACTGTAAAACGCCAACTAAATCACAGGTTAATGATAATAATATTTTTTGTATTTACACAGAGTATTGCTATTGATTTCATTTTATTTTGTGTGCTCTTGACTTTCTTTTTCTAATAGAGACAGTTTTGTTGACCAATGTTAAATGTTAAATAGCTTATAGTTTACCCAATCACCAGTTAATTTATTGAACAACATCTTAAACAACAAAAACTGTTGTCAATGTGTGCAGAATAGATCGCTACATTATTACATTGGCCTTTTTCACGATGCAATATGGGTCCATGATCCGGCAGGTACGCGGAATTAGTCTCTCTCGTTCATCAGACGTGAACTGCTCGGACATTTCGAACATCTGCTCTCTCGGTTCGCGAGATGTCCTATGTTCAGTCAGACTTCTCGGACATCGGACATCTCGCGAACTGAGAGAGCAGATGTCCGAGAAGTCCGATAGAGACTGAACGGTTCGCGAGCAGCTCAGCCTCTCTCGTTCATCTGCTCTCTCGTTCGCGAGCCGCTCAGTCTCTCATAGCAGGCAGCGTGAGCGGGCGTGGGGAGTGTGAGTCGGGATTCATGAGCAGTCGGTCCGTTCGATTTGCTAACCCGGTACATACCGGACACTAAAAAGATTTGTTCAAAAAGATTTGTTCGTTCATTTCCACCCATCACTACTTGTGGCACATTGGAAAACCCCTAATGTGGGGCAAGTGTTCAAATGATCTGCTTTGCTGTGTTTTCAGAGTCCCCCAAAGGGCGAGTCATCCAATGAGGAAAATAGAGAGGCTTCAGCTGCCCCTGCTGCAGAGCCCTCATCACAAGAAACCACCCCAGAGAAGGGTAAAGACACATGATTGCACACACAGATAATATTTTGCAGGTTTCCCACTAAGTTGTAATGGAATTAGACTTTTTTTCCCCCAGGACTGGAAAAGTTTTTTTTAAATGTCATGGAAATGTGTTCACAAACTATAATAATAAAAATAATGACGCAAAAAGCACATTTCGGGTAGTCATTGTAGACATCCAAAATAAGACCTGGGACATTCAATGAATGAATGACTTTCAACTGGTGGGGTTTTCCTTTTTTCATCTGATGAAAAACATGCAGATAAAACCTACCTTGGGTCCCTTTGGCTTTCTTCCTCCTTTTCAGTGCTCATCTGAGGGAACAGAAATTAATTTTCCACTCTTTGATGTATGATTACCTGACTTGTTGAATATATTTAGACTCCGCTAGCAGCTGGGGTAATGTCACTTTGAGAACGGTAACATCACAAGTTCAATATTGAAGGGAGAAAGAAAATTACCGTGCCTTGTTGAGTTGATGTCAGGTTTTTTGGGTTGTTTTTTTTTGTCAGTCTAGCAGGTGATGTCTGTCTGAAGGTGTTTACAAGCAACAGCTGAGAGATAACATAACGTGATGCACACCTCTTTTTTGTGCAGCTTTGGAGATTGGTTTAGATCACTTTTTATACATTGACCAACTTTTTATTTTGTGGCTGACATTTAACTTCCTTTAACTTCCAAGCTTATTTTCTGTGTGTGCACCCTAGTTTGGTAACACAAGGACTACATATATCAGATCCATTGATCTGGTGAATATTATTGACCAAACAAAAGCATAAATGAACAACAGCCGTCCCCAGCCAGGTGCTGATCCCTCACCTCTGTAATCTGTTGTGTGTCCTCAACAGTGAACAGTGTGACAGAGTCTTTGGAGGAGTCTGCAGCAGCGTACACCAAAGCCACAGCCAAGAAGTGCATCTTAGAGAAAGTTGACGTGAAAACCGGAGAGGAATCGGAAAGCAATGTTTTACAGGTGGATAACTGGCCCTGTTGACTCAAGACGTACACCAAATGAATACGTATGTGACCGAGAGCAGTAAGGTCCTTGTTTGTCTCCCCTCTGTCTCCTCAGATACAGTGCAAGTTATTTGTGTTTGAGAAGACTGCCCAGTCGTGGATAGAGAGGGGTCGAGGTTTGCTCAGGCTCAATGACATGGCATCTACAGACGACGGCACGCTACAGTCCCGTCTAGGTAAGGACACTGCCAGCATATCTGAGTGACAGTTCTTGTTTGGCGTGTTAGGCATTTAGCAAACACTCATCCAGGGCATATTATCATAAGTGCAACAGTAGAACAATTTGAAATCAAATTCAAAACAAAGTGCCAGTTGTTGTTTTGGTTTATTAGAATTTATTTCACATGATCGAGTGCATCGTGCTTGGGCTTATAGGTCTTTGCAATGGGAGATGTGTGCATTACTCTCTTCTAAGTGTGTGTGTGTGTGTGTGTGTGTGTGTGTGTGTGTGTGTGTGTGTGTGTGTGTGTGTGTGTGTGTGTGTGTGTGTGTGTGTGTGTGTGTGTGTGTGTGTGTGTGTGTGTGTGTGTGTGTGTGTGTGTGTGTGTGTGTGTGTGTGTGTGTGTGTGTGTGTGTGTGTGTGTGTGTCCAATCCTCCAGTGATGAGGACCCAGGGCAGCCTGCGGTTGATCCTCAACACTAAGCTTTGGCCCCAGATGCAGGTGGACAAGGCCAGCGAGAAGAGTGTGCGCATCACTGCCATGGACACAGAGGACCAGGGGGTCAAGGTCTTCCTAATATCGGTACGTATTACCGAACACTGCGCTCATTTCACACAAAAATACAGTGTTAATGCTGGAGCTCAACAGGCAGGCAGCGTTCTCACCCATCCACTGACTAAGATTTTGGGGCGATGGCAGCACATCATAAGTAGCCTCTATAATGAATCTAATTTTGCTTGCCACCATGCTCCACAACTCTCTCCACTTCAAACTTCTGTTCTCTGCACTCTCCAGTTCACCCACTGCCCTTGTTTTGCCTGCGACACTACCTTAGTACATCTTACTACCTGCTGATGATGTACTTCTTCAACTACCAGTTTTCTTTTTTCTACTACTGATGTCTTACTCCACACACAGCCCTAAGCCCCCACGCTGCACTGCCTCTTTTGGGTTCCACTTCCTCCCTGTTTTAACTGTGGGCGCAACGCTTCTAACCACTGGATCCTTTGACTGGGTCAGTCATTTCCAGTCTAACCTTAGCACACTTGTACTCCTGTCAGGCTAGATCTCGGCAGCTCTAACATGCCTTTCCCGCACAAGGCCACACTGCTTAGATAGCGTGGGGCTCCAAGCCATTTTCTAATAAGTGAGTTGATCATCCTTTCTAGTTTTTCTACCTTCGATAGGGGAACCTCACACACTGTCAGCGGCTACATCAGCCGAGGCAACAATCTAAACTGTAGACACCACGATTTTAACTTTCCTGGCTTGTCTATACCTGAAATGCCTCGAATCATTTCCTGCCCCATTTCCTTACCCTTATCACTGAGGCTTGCATCATACCATCTTTTTAAGCTTTTGATGATATCTATCAGAGGCTGGATTTTTTTCTTTAATGTGTAGACTTTTATATGCCTGCGTCTCTCTGTGCTCCAGGCTAGCTCTAAGGACACCGGGCAGCTGGCTGCAGCACTGCATCACCGTATCCTAGCCCTGAAGAGCAGGGCAGATCAGGAGCCTGAGGCCCCGGCAGCCGCCATACCTGAGGCCGATATACCCCAGTCCAATGAAGAGGACAGCGATGAGGACGAGGTGGCCAACACTGCCTCTGCCTCAGCTTCAGCCTCCACTCCTGCTACAGGTCAGACATTTTGTTTGTGTGTTGCAACCAAACCCTTGTTTGATTTACTGATCGTTGATTTAACTGAGTATCATGATTTGAAATGTTTCTGACCTCACTGCTGGTTTAGCTGCTTTTACTTTGTCGGTACCAGTTTTGGGTACTTGAATCTCACGCCACTCTTTTCCTGTAGGTAATTCAGAGGGAGGAGAGAGCCAGGCAGCAGGAAGCACATAGCGTCACTCTCTAGGACGGCCTGCTAGGATACTGCCGTTGAGGCATTTTGCTGTAGGCATCTCCATGGACACCCCTTGACCAACATGGGTCCTCCAGACCAGTACTTTTGGATATTAGAAGTCTAGCTCCAGGAAATAACCCCCTGTGCCGGAGTGTCTCACCCAACTTGTGCAGTTCATCTTCTCTGCATTCAGCGTAATATCTGGAGTCGTTACTTTCCCCTCTTCCCGTTTTGTGTTTTATTTTTGTTTTTGAGTATTATGATTTTTTTTTTTCGATAGCAAAAATAAAGACTTCAAAGCTTTGGTTTGGGACTTGTCTGCTCATCATATTGATGAGTGTAAGGGTGTTTTCCTCTACATTTTAAAGTATGGCACATGTTAAGACTGCAGTTTCTACTTTGGGACCTTTTTACTCACTCTACAGCCGAACCTCTGGGAGCCACACATCCAGAGGAGCTTCATTCACAGTGTATTGACTAGTCATCCGGTCAGTTGTTTCTACATCGAGTCCTACCTTCCCACCTCCCATCCCAACCAGTCTGTTGATTAGTTTTTGGCAAATGTAATTTATTTTAGGTCATCATTTTCACGAGGCATCTCAACACATATGCACTGTTTGTAATGGCTAGCCAAGACCACTCAAGTTGTCAATGATAGCAGTTTCTTATATTTCCTATTGATCTATACTATAGCAAATAAAGGACTGACACAATGCAGGCTTGCCTAATGTGAGTTAATGATTTGAGGGCAACAAGAGGGCCAAAGGCTTCACCTGAAAATTTCCTCCAAATTGCTATGGCATTGTTAGTCATTGACCCCTGTGGGTTTTTTCTGTTCACTTTTTGTTTCGTTTCTCAAATTAACATCAATCAACATTCTGCATGTAACTTTTTTTTTCTTTCCAACATCCCAAGGGTTTATTGTGTTAATACATTTTTTTTTATTTTGAAAAATATTATATAAACTTTTTATCCATTTTCATTTGGGAAAAAACATGTTGGAATGAAGACTTATTTTATGTGTGGAAAATTTGAGTGATAACTGTAATACCCTTGAATGTCATGTACATTTGAATATATTATCATTTAGTAGCGCACCATGTTTCTCATCTCCTCTGACTGCCCCCTTTACAAAATAAAACATTTTGGACTGACCTGTGATTTTCTTGGTGAAATCTGATTTTCTGCATCTTCCAATCCCGATTGCAGACCTAAAGTAAGCAATTGTTAGAGTGTATATACTGCAATTCTGTGTATTATTAACATTGGAAGTATTTAATCAACCACATAAAGCCTTTGATGAGCTGTTAATGGCAAGTATATTGGGTCAACACTAGGGGGCATCAGAGACTAGCTGTAGCAACCAAAGATGTCCACAGGCAAGACTTCTGACAGACAGCTGTGGCTACACAATATTGTCCTTGGTCTTTTCATGAATGGGGGCTGTGCTCAGATTGTCAAATGAGTATGAGTCAGACCAAACCATGGTCATATATAATGTATGTGTCAAGCAGATGGGGAAAGTCATAAATATTGTATATAAAACCTGTTTGGTTCACATCCAAACTAGAAACACAACTACAGCTATCCCCAAACCCTCCTTATCCTTATCTTTGTAACAAGTGCATTTCTCTACAGCATCTCAAGCAGACTACCTATAAATGACTGCAACAATATAATGAAAGTGACAGAAAAAACAAACAATTCTGGGACAGTAATAAAATATGAACGTAATCTCTCTGGATCTTCACCAGAGTAGCCCTGCCTGAGGTCTTAAAATCCAAGACACCAGACACTCTGCCAGATCAACTGGTAGATGGGAGCTTCCTTTCTTTCTTTTCCTTTCTTTCTTTGTCATTCTTTCTAAATATTGCTGATAATTGACAAAGTGCATCCTCGTATCTTCATCCTAGAGGCGGTGATTGTGTATAAGCAGTATAAGCATGTATAAGGGTATTAGTTCAACAAATTATTTGAAATGAAAAATTACCTTTTAAATTGTTAGCTAATGTTCTAATACACACATTGAACAATAAATTCTTAAGAAGTATACAAAACGTTAAATTGAATTCCAACCAATAATATCATCACAGATTTATGAACAACTCCGCCCCTCCCATCAGATAAAACTCCCTTTCTCTCCCTGACAGATATCCCATTGGTATTCACCATTGGCCACTTTTGAACGATCCCTTCCTGCGTTATGTCCCGCCCCGCCCCACCACTGAACCACCGCGCTGCCCCGGCACACCACTGCTAGATGTAATTTATCATGTACTACAATTAGATAAAGTTAAGTGAATTAATTAATAAATTAAGTGAAATATAATGTTTTATGATTATAAAAAGGTTTTCCTCAAGGGGACATTTCCCTTGCCTGTGAAATATAAGCCCATTTCAACAGGCCATCCTGAAAATGAGTCATGTTGTTACATAAGGAAATCAGCACTTTGTTATGTAAATCCTGCCAAAATAAACAAAATCTGATTTACTGGAGAACATGGAGTCACTTCTCCATATGCTTCAGGGAACCAGGGCGTCATAAGGATTATTATGAGCAAGGTAATAATCACTGCTGGTTTCTAGGTGAGAGTGATTATTACCTTGCTCATAATAATCCTTATGATAGGTGTAGCCTGAACTAAGTTATTTCAGGCTACACCTATCACTATCAGGAAGGGAAGTGGATCCACAACATTTCACTTGTTGGAATCATTTTGATACTGCTTAGTATGATGTGGACTATGAATTGGGTCATACAGACTTATATCAGGCTAAAAAAGGTGAGTAAACATCTTTCACAAATAAAAGGGTTGGTAAAACAGGAAAGCAGCCATACAGGGCTTTTTTCAGGCACGCAGAGGAGGGCAAATCTAAAAAGTCTTTATTTCAAATTAGGGAATATCTGAAGGGTTGGTAAATTGACTTTCAATGATGACATTCAAAAATTATACTTATACTTTAACAAAAAACACACTTTCCAAATACATGTATTTTTTCCCCTCCAAAACGGCATCATTAAATGTATCATTAAATCACATATGCCATGCAGAGGTTCAAAAACACACCCAACCACGCTCATACACACAGTTTTAGAAGGACACTTGAGGTCTATGTGAATCCAGCGATTTGGCACGATTGCAGCTTTGCATTTGATCACAGTCGGCTCAGACAAAGTTGAGGATGAGTTTCTTGGTGAGGGTGTATTTCGGCTCTGGCATTTGTTTGTGGTTCATATAATCTCCTTTGCTGACCTTCCTGTTCACACGTGTCAGAACAGTGAGAATGTCCTCATGCCTGCATAAGAAAACATTGGGAACACATTACTTGGATTTGATTTGCAGGAATACTATAATTTTAAATCTGGAACTGAAACATATCCCCTCTTACTCACTCCATATAAAGACACAAATAAAAACAGATCTGATTGGTCTTCAGCTGACTATTGCCTTGTCTCCACTGACTCTGATTAACCTCTGAGCCTAAACCCTGTCCAGTGGAGACAAGTCATATACCAGCTCCAACCGTCCCTCGCCTGCCCACTGATTCCTCCAGCTGCTTGCATAGCTCCCTTGGATGTAGATGGACCCTGTGTAAATGTTGCGGAACGACTTGCACTCCGCTAACTGTGGCCATTCCCACCAGGAAGTCTGCATCCCAAGGCACCGACTCGCCCCTCACAGGACCGGGACACAGCATCGCTCCTCTCTGGTAGGTGGAGGTGGGGGGCGTGCCTGCTGGTGAATGGTTTGGTTAACTCTGGGAGGGTCACCTTCTCCTCGTCAGTGCCAAACACACAGCCCATCTCTCCATGGGAAAGCACGCACACCACCTAGGGTCAGAGGCAGAGTCAGGCATTATTTCAAAACAAACTGTCTGAAAGTGTAAGGGATGTATAGCTTTGATGATGTAACTTCTGAGATGTGTGAGATGCTGCTCACCAAGGCATCTGCTTCCACAAAATTCTGTCCTCAGCTTTTTTTTTAGTTCATCCCGTATGTCATTTGCAGTCATATTTTTATGTACCACCACATTAAAGCCTAGATGGGAGAACACTGAACGCAGAACCTCTGTGTAACAAAGAGAGACAAATTGAGAGAGAGCAAGACTTTTTATTGAACATCAAATCGTAGACGATGAGTGTTATCATTTTAGTCTAACTTGTTACCAGCTCTATAAGCTCAAACCTGCAAAATCACAGGCTTAGTCAGAGTTACCTGTGTTTGAGGAACGGAGTTAGCTGGATACGGATTTAAAAATCATTTAAAATGGCTAGCACTATTAGCCTGAATTCATTAAACAACATAGGAGGACTAGGGCCTTATAGTAGTAGCTAATAGCAAAACACACTCAGAGTGGCGTCCTGCCCTTGGCTAGTCAAATACAGAGATACCCATTCTCATCCTCCTCAGTTCCTGGTCGATTTTTCAGCTGACGTCCCAAGAATTCCTCATTGTTAATGATCATACACACACCGCGAGGGTTGTGAGTCAGTGCGTAGTAGTCCCTCTACAGGACACATAGACATACACACACACACATAAATAACACATCTTACACGGGGTGCACGGGGAAGGTCTCCAGGCGTTTCCAACTGAGCACATCACTACACACGAAGCAGAGGGCAGCCACCTCAGAGGAGCCCAGATCCTCACTGATGCTGAACAGTTTGGACTGATCCATCACACTCCCACACCCAGCAGCACGGGCCTGGTCCTCAGCTCACAACCCTCTCTGGCTCGATCCTACCACAGAGGGAGAAAAAAAGAGGGGGATAGAGAAGAGGAAAGGTGGCAGGAAGAAGTGAAAGAGTGTGTGTGTGTGTGTGTGTGTGTGTGTGTGTGTGAGAGAGAGAGAGGGGGGGAGGTTATCACAAAAAACAAATAGCACTTTTACTAAATATGATCTGATAAATATGGCAAATATTACCATATATGCTGTCTATACTGCTTGTAACTGAGATAAAGTCAACATCTGTTAAGTATTTTTACATAAATTGTTATGGCTGTGTTGTTTTAAAAAAACAATAATGTTGTGGGTCCACCAGACACGAACATTGGGTGAGTAACAAAAACAGCACACCACACAAGGGTTAACCAATACACCAGCCAATTTCCTCCAGATTTTAAACCTCCCCCAGAACTAACTTAGACTAGTTTAATAAATGGTCAGACGAGACCAAAAACGAATGTAAACTAGTTAAAGTTCAGATACCAAATCGATGTTGTTGAAAGTAAACTCACCTCTGTTGACTCACCTATAGAAATGTCGGTCAGTGTCCTACAAGTCTTTGTATAGCTACTAATGAATACGCCTAAGGGGAGGGAAGTGAGGCTTGAGCGGTAACGTTCGGTGTTAATATTTACCGCTCACATGTGGCGTCACACCGTGAAAGTGAACGTTCAACAAATGTGAATTTGCATACAATGCTAATATTCAAATAAGGCAAATGTGAGTGGTTAATACTCAAACCGTGAACGTAATCACTCATTTCCTTCCCCTGGTTAGTTTCACTTTGGAGGCTAGTGACACAAATTCATGCTATTTTCAGTGAGTCAGCAATAAGAGCCGGCGTTAGGCCGAGTTCCATAGAATTCTGCAAATTTGCATGCAATGCCAGGTGTGCGTGCAAGCCAGGATCCAAAATGGCCACCTGGATCCAAAATGGCAGCATCTGTAGTAGTGCTAGTAGTAGTACTTTAGAAAGTTGTATGAAGTTGAATGCAGTTTCATTACAAATACATTGAAGTCTATGGAGAGTTCAAAATACATGGAAGTCTATGGGAGTTCAAATACATGGATGTCTATGGGGAGTACAAACAGTAGCGGTTTTGGGCACGGGCGAACCGGGCACCCGCCCGGGGCGGCATTTTTTCATGACACATGGAGGGCGGCACGAGCACTTAAAAAAAATAATAAAATCATCTTGGCCGCGAAGCGGTTTTCTATTATCTATCATAACACTGTGTGGGGAATTGGCAAATTGGTGCCCCCTGCAGCTGCAGGCGCCCCTGCTTGCTGAGAAGGTGCCGTGCACAGAAGCTGTGTGAGAAGGGGAAAGGGGAGGGGGGCGCCGCGCGCGGGGGACAGTTCACCTCTGGGTCTCCCAAATGGAACGGACGAGGGGGGGAACGGGGGATCCACTGTATAGAGCAATAGCCTACTCTAATGAAATTAGTGGGCTAAAGTCAGTCACACCTCGACTTTCTTCCAAATAACGCACATTTCATTCATAATATTATAATTACAAGCATAATTCCTGCACGTTTTTGTTTTTGTGAAATGTTTTCTGTTCTTAGTGCAATAGTGTAATAATTAGATTTTCTTTAGTGTATTTTTACATTTGTGCTATTTAGAATATTTATTCTGTATTTTATTTGTATATTATTATATTATATTATTATATTTTTTTTATTTCGGGGAGGGGGGGGGGGGGGGGGGGGGCGCTCGGAGGGGGTCTCGCCCGGGGTGTAATTCTATGTAGAACCGCCACTGAGTACAAAGTACTTAATAATTGCTAAAGTACCACTAGTATCTCTTAGAAAAGTCACAGCACACCTCCCCCAATAATTCCGGACAGTTTGACATATGACACGTGCGTGTAGCTCGAAAACTGCGGGACAAGTAGCGTGGCGACCGCGTTTTTAAAAACAGTGTTTTTCTGCGATAACTCGTGAATCGTGCAAATTTCTGCCACCGTTACTAATTTGCACACCCCGTCGGATTTCGGGCAACAGGTGAGCAAAAAAAACCCATAGGAATCAATGCAAAAGGCGCACGGAAGAATAATAATAAACCGGGCAGGTTACAACAGTGGGTTTGCTGCTGTGTTTGCTGTGTAACAGCAATCCCATAATGATGATTACGATTATAAACATGATTATCGTCCACCCCTACTAACCACCCAGTTCTTCTGTATTTATTCCAAACAAACTGTTGCTGCTGCTGTCAAAGGAGACACGTCACCAGAGGTTTTCTCCTTCTCCTTCGGACGGTTTCTGACTCAGACTAGTGCACATGACAGGTAAATTATTTGTATTGTATTGGTGGTGAAGTGTAGGCTCATACAAATTTGTAGCAAAATGCCACTAATGGTTCTTTGATTGGAAAAGAAATGTACACTATATCAAGAAAAACATGCATATTTGCCTATTACTCAAATCTACAGCTACAGAACACCCCAGGAGTTGGTAGGGGTCCAATGTCTTGCTCAAGGACACTTCAGCAGGGCAGATGCTTGCTTGTTGAAACACTCCCTGGACTGGACTACATATGATATGCAAAGAGTAAAATGGGGGTGTGAGAAGAATAGGTAGGTGAACAAACTGCAGACAGGTGATAAAGCCTCAAAACTAAGATACTGGCTAAATGAGCATGCCTCTTGATTTACTTTTAGAGCACTGGTTCATTTGGATCAGTTGTTGGCAAAATGAGGACTAGTTTATTTCACTAGAAATCATTCCCAGTAAGAGAAAGCATAAGAATGACTACTTTAATCATGGTTTTACCCACTGCTATTATCTCCTTAAATACAGAGTAGACGTGACACAATCCAATAAGACATTAACAACCAAAGCTTTTCCATGTGGGGGTCTATTGTGGGTCTACCTGGAGAGATCCCTGGCACGAGGGAACTCCTGGTTTACATTTGTTGTTCATGGCGCAAAAAAAAAAAAAAAAATCTGTATTAGAAAACAGCACTCACTATCCTCCCATCTCCACTGCCAATGTCCACCAGGGTCCCCGATCTGGCCCGCAGCACCTTGAAGACGTTTTCGACCTAAGCTGTGGTGGCGGGGACAAATGGGAGGCAGACTTTTCTCAGTGCAGGGGCGACAAACGGTGTAGCGATGGCGTACAGGGCAACCGGCGACCCTCCGACACACCGACTCGACTTGCTCTCGTTGGCACCTCCGTTTCGTTGTCGTGGTGGTTTTGCTTCTAAAAAGATCTGCTCTTCTGACATGACTCTGTATGATTAATCGTCTAAAGTTGTCACTCCCTAAACTTACTACCTACCTACTTGTCAGCAATGAAACCAAACATTCTCAAAATAAACTCTACAAGCTCACTCCAGTAATAACAGTAACTTTTACGTTGAAGGCAAATTGATTGGCATCCGGTAAAATTGGCTCGACGCTACTCCGCAACTGGCCAGAATAAAACAATTTCCGGTCACAGTTTTCAAAATAAAAATATGACGACCATGCACATTGTCCTTTCTCACACATTTGTATCCAAAGCGATTTACACAAAACGCTTCCTACAAGCCCGCAGGTTGACACGTGCATCGCTGTTAAGTGGCCGAGTGGATAAAAAGGATATCCTATCTATGGTTGCTCTTTACCCCGCTATGCCTTTCCGCGGTCAATGGTAGTAGAAAGTATAAGAAATGGATTAAATCATGCAAAGTATAATGGGGAGTATACATGCAGAGATACATGAAGGCATGACATGGCAATGGGTAGCTTATGTGAATTATACACTGCAAATTAACAACAGCAAATGATGGTGCCAAGCACAGTAAAGGAAAAGGTAAAATGTTTAATGCAATAAATAAATGGATTTACAGTCATATAATCAAGAAAATAGAACATGTCAAATAAACCAGTGAAAATAGAGATTGTTACACCACAGGTCAAATCAAGAATCAAATAGCAGCTACACACATATGGACACCAATGAACAAAAACAAGAAACTCATAATGTCCAATGACAGAGAAATAGAAAATATACTTTCCAATCCACTCCATTAACCCGCTATGTATGTATATGTACTACTATGTTCTACTACAGGCTGATTTTTGCTAATATTTGGTTCCAGGGGAGGGGACGTTAACTCTTCATTTCAAGTGTATAACGCATCGATAGGCAGCACTGGGCTGGACTCCAGCGGTCCTGTTTTTACCACATCCAGGGATCATTTAAAGAGGGATGAACAGTGGCAAGTTTTTAAAACCTCTCACTGTAAACATGTCACACTGTTCCATGAAACATTGCCCTCATACTTATTCAGGACAACACACATGAACTTATTTGAACTTTCATTTCCTGTTTATTTTTGCTCATTAGATAATGTTAATTCGAGGTATCTACAAGCTAAATTTAATACTTTTTAATTCTACCTAGGGTTGGATTTCTGACCAATTTATCAACAACCAAAAAAATGATAAATGGGCAGAAAAGAAAAAGGACATCAGGAAATTAAATGTTTAGGGACCTGTTGTCTTAACTGTGTTTAAAGCACACAATGAAAAGACACACATTTGGCATATTGCATTAACCTTGCCCCATGCGAGTGGTACAAACCTAACGCGACCAATCAGATGTGCAAGTAATGTAATACAACATAAGAGAAATTAATTGCATTTGCCTAATTTTGCTGACTTTCCACCTCAGCTTCAACTAACATCACGAAATGGAAAGTATCACTATCTAAGTTTATAGCGGCATCAAAGTGAAACTTGATTTAAAACAGACCTGCATTAAGATGGTGTCAAATTAAGACCTCTACTGTACTTACTGTATTCAAGCTTACTACATTTTAAATATTATGGTATGGTGGCAGGTGATTGCACACAGGACAGCAAAACTAAATTGAAATTCACAGTGGGTGGTGGATGCTGGACCAGTATCACAGTTTCACTAGATGTCAACAAAACTAAAAATCAGTTGTTGATTACCGGCCACATTAGTGAGTAGTATTAATGAAACTTACCAGCCAGAGCCAAGTTTTGCAAATATATGGCTGGTGGCAATTTCTCACCACGTTTTGTACATCAGGGTACCTTTGCAGTGGTTCTCATCCCAAGGGTAAACACAGTTCTGGATGCCATTGCAGACCAGCTTGTTGTTGATGCACACGTTACTATGGCAAAAGAAAGTGTCTCCTTCACACGGAGCTGAAAAACGAACAGCAAAAGTGATCTAGATGTGGTACGCAGTTGAGCGAACACAAACCCATTGACCATTTTAAAAAGAAACATAAATTGGACCAATCAGTGGCCCAGTTAGCGATCTATTTACTGATCTATTTAGAGACCCTGGTCTGTCCTGCTGCGGTGCCTTCAATAGCTGTACACTATCAAATGTCGGTTTATAGAACTTCTATTCCATTAATCAATTAATGGAAATAAAAGTTATATTATTGTAAAAATCGAACTCCCTAAATCTTCGCACCTTAGCTGCATGTTATCATGTAATCCCTCAATATTCAGAAAGAAATATGTTACAGAATCTGTACTTGTCCATGAATACGATGAATATGCCATTAACATGTTGAACTTTTTCTTTCCGTCCGCTCTTGACTTCGTAGACAGGGCACACCTTGCTCTGACTGAACTGAACTGAACTAATCCACGTTCATGGAAGGTGGTGAAGAGGATCTTGAATCTGCTCTTCCTGCTCCCCTCGTCGGCCCACAGCCTCACCTCACCCACAGAGGATACCAGCATGACGTCATTTGCCACCGTGGAGCAGAACTTATTCTTCAGGTGCTCAACCGAACTGCTCCCGTCGTAGATGGCCACAAAGTTACGCTTGCACTCATTGGAGTTGTGCATCTCATACTCCAGAAAACGCATGTAGATCATGTAGAAGTGGAATCAAGTGAAGGTGCAGTGAAGCCACAGGGGAAATAAAAATGGAGGCCTTGCTGTTTGATGTTATTTGCTCCTCTTGGCCCATCACTCACAACCTGCATTTGATCTGATGTTGACATTTGTTTTGGGGGGGTTAATTTCCCCATTAAGTGATGAGAACAGCCTACACTTTAGCGTACACTATGTTGAGTGATAGTAGACTCCATGCTAACACTTTAGCGTACACTATGTTGAGTGATAGTCGACTCCATGCTACCACTTTAGCGTACACTATGTTGTTTAGTCAAACATACAACGTATAATATACACCAAACAAATATACACCACGACAACACAGCTAAACAACAAGATCCACAACAAGCTGACATACAGACCTTAGCTTTTGGTGGAGCCCTTATGTGCCACCTGCAGTCCACAGCCTCAGTCTGCAGGGCCCGGCTCTCCCTGGCTATCTGGATCGATTCTACAAAGCCTTCAGGATTTTAAAATACATCCATATAATAGGACCCTTTAATGAAACTCTTGCAGCAGCTCATGTTATGGATTCACCTGTGGGAAACACTGGTGCACTTACTGGTGCAGTTGGGGTTGATGTGCTGCCGTAGCTGGTCCACAGAGCCCAGACTGACCACCAGGTGACCACCAGGCGACCGCCGAACCAGAACAACGCCACGGGCCCAAACACCTGATGCAGACTGACCAGGAACTCATGCAGGCTGCCGCTGTTCACAATGTCTTGCAGGTTCCTATCCCTGAAACAGAGGAGAGCGATGAATTAGGGCAGGGGAGAGGAAAAGAAGAGGACCTGATGGCCAACAGGAACCAAGATGAAGACACTCAACTTTTTAGCTGCAATTACATAATTTCCCCTCTGTGATCAATAACATATCTTACATAAATCGTATCTTATGTTGAAGCAGATAAGGCACCATCTCTCAACAAGTGATTTTACTGAAGTTAAATAATATCAGAACTTCAAACTCAACTTTCTCTATTTTACCAGCCAACTGCAACATCTGAACTAGATAAGCATTTTGTGAGCAGCAGCATCAGTTGACATGTTTAATATGAGGCTATCCAACACTAGTTTAACAGCCACCGAACGTCGGTACGTCCCGTTCTCTCTCGTATGTGCACTTTACGCCAATGTCCATTCAAAACTTATGACAATTTAATGTTGCCTTGCTTTTCAGTAAACTTACACACGCCGTAGAACATAGCGTAAGCCCTTAACGAACCTCAACGGATTTTCTGGTAAATTCGGCATATAAATAATCCGCAAACCAGCACTTCATTTCCGTAACATTCAAACTTTTAGGATCAGGTCGTACTGCTCGTTACCGACCATCGCGGTATGTTTTGGTGGAACAACATTGCGGGAATAACAGCAATGCCTGAAAAATTGAAACATGCAGACAGAGAATACCCATCCCCAAACAAGAGTCATGCAGCATCTACCTTCCTCAAAAGGCAATAAAGACGCTCATCACTGTAGTTGGATACAATTCTGTATTTCAAAAGATGAACATAAATCACATTTTCATTCATACTGCAATATTTTTTTGTTATATGCGGCTCTACTGCTGGAAATGAGGGGGCATAGCTCAGTGGTAGAGCATTTGCACCTTTTGCTATTTCTTTCTTCCTGTTGCTTTTTATCTTCTGCCATCCTCTTTACATTTATAGGGTGAAGAGTCAACAGAGGAAAATGATAATGTTCTCTATGCCCAGTGTCATCTATTCAGTGTTGTGGATTATCTCATCACATGCTGGGTTAAAACATGCTTGTCATGTGGGGACCCAGCAGAAGGTTGGGTTTAGAAGACGGTGGCCTTGTCCTCACTAACTGAGACATCTAAAGTGTGTTTGACATGTCAACTCCACAGATTGGTTGGATCAGTCATCGTCCCCACCATTGGTCAAAATGGATTTGAGGTTTCCAACATAGAAACCAGGCCCTACATGACTGAAGACCACATACTCATCCATGCACTTGCTTACACAGGAGGAGTCATTCACATGTTATTGGATTTTTTCATTGAAATCATTGTAATTACTCTATTAGTTGTATGAAAATCTCTTTATGGATAGTATTCACTATTTTGAACACTCATCATTAATGATGTTTTGCAGCACATCTATCATCCCATTCATTTGGTATAGTGGCAAGAAAAAGTCACCCACCACCACACCCCACCCACTTTGTACATTTTTTCCTCAATTCTATTGAGTGAAACGTTATTTTTCTTAATTTATCAGAGAGTACATAGATTACTCCATTATTATTGGACTTAATGTGATCTTGGTGTGAGGATGCTGTCTGGTTGGATTTTCAAATCAAAACAACAGTGCTTGGTGGATTATGACATCATAAAGGTCCTGGAACTCGTGTTGAGCTTCATAAAGCGTGCTACATGTGGATTTTAGTCATTGCACTACTGCGACTGGAAGAAGAACGACGTGATTTAGGTAAGTCAGTTGCTTTCCTCTTTAATGTTTAAGTGTTTGAGGTCCAGTGGTGCTGGAACTTCCAACCAGAGGTGGAAAGAGGAGTGAAAGATCTGTTTAGTCAGGTACCACTTTGATTTGACTTGAGCAGGTTTCTAGACAAGTATATTCTCTCTTCAAACTCCGACTTGAGGAAAGGTCAGAAAAATGATTTGACTCAATTAAAAGTAGCCGTCTTCTGTAATGTACTGTGTTCACACTAACATGACCTTCATGTAGACCTTCATGTGTTACATCGTCTCCAGTGTTTCAACCATTTTTACTCTGCACGGTAAATATTGGGAAAGTATCCAAGTTAATATGTGTAGCAGTAAAAGTGCAGAATACATTTGCCAACTTGATGTTAAACATTGACACCAGATAGGAATACGCTCAATGTTGAATGACAAGTTAACATTGAGAGGTTAACTGTTGTTTTAAATGGATATTTAAAGGGATTGAAGTAACTATTTTCTCTCTATTCTCTCCATGTCTCCATTTTCCTTTCGGTTTTCCTCCATAGCAAACATGGCAAGCTGTCTCCCCTGGCTCTGTCTACCCAGGAAGTCCAGTAACTATAAGATACTGGAAGTCATTGGACAAGGATACTTTGGTATTGTAGCCAAATCTGAGAAACTTGACACCGGGGAGATTGTGGCCATAAAGTTGCCAAACACTAGAGAAGCTAGCCATCAGGTCGAAAAGGAGGTGGGTGACTTTTACATCTGCTCTGTTGGTCAGATTTAGTCTGTGTATCACATAAACTACCTGTTGATAACATCACCGTGTCAAACTTGTCATGTATCCCTAGTTGTCCATGTTGAACCGTCTCAGATGTCTGGATGCGGATGAGACCAACATCGTGAAGTTCTATGAGGACGTCGAGATGAACGGTCATACCTGTCTGGTGTTTGAGATGTTGGACATCTCCTTATATGACTACATGAAGCAGAGGGAGTTCAAACCTCTGCCACTCAACATCATAAGGGCCATCATCCAACAGGTACAGACGCCATCAGACAGGAAGTAAATTCAAAGCTGCAGAACATTCCACTGTAGTTCATGCTCTATATTCTATGACCGACTTTGTCCTTGCAGATGGCCACAGCATTCAAGGCCCTGAAGAGCCTTGAAGTGATCCACGCAGATGTGAAGTTGGACAACATCATGGTGGTGGATCGTCGGAGAGAGCCCTTGAGGGTAAAGCTGATTGACTTTGGCTTGGCCCTTCTGACGACTGAAGCTAAGCAAGGCTCTCAACATCAGCCCCTTGTCTACAGGTGAGATCTACTGGAGAGGGTTTGCAGTTTCTCATTTCTACTGTAAATACATAGCAGGGTGTGTGTTTCCTGTCCATACCAGTGAGGACAAATGTTGAATTCAGGGCTACATAAGTCTCAGCTGTTGTGACATTCTCCTACTGATGCCTCCTTGTTTCATTTCTACCATGTTTCCCCATGTTGTATTATTATTCCTCAAAGCACGACAATGTTTCTGATTTGGTGTGCTGCTGTTGTTCCACACTCAGGTCTCCAGAAATCCTTTTGGGGCTCCCGCTTTCTGAGGCCATGGACATGTGGTCGCTGGGCTGCGTGTTGTTGGAATTATTAATCAACAGGAGACTCTTCCCTGGGGGGAGTGAATATGACGTGGTCAGTACCTTTATAACTGGACTCTGCTCCCTTTCTACACTAACCCTTAATTATTGATAGTAGTAGCTACTCTAAGACCAGCAGATGATGATCACAGCAGACAAGTAATAAAACCATATGGAGTCCTGATAGTCTAGACTGATGTGATCCTGTGTTTTGCCTCCAGATGCGATCCATCATCGACCGCCTGGGTCAGCCAGCGGACCACCTCCTGAATGCTGGGAGTAAAACAAAGGGGTTATTCGTCTCCAGGGGGGCTGGAGGCTGGAGGCTCATGGTACCACAACACCGCTTTATTGACCAAATATAATTTTCTCTTGAATATTTTCTTGAGAATATTTATTGTCAGTATCAATTGGTAATTCATCTAAAGTGATAAGACATTTCAAATACACATTACTTTCTTTTAGACACCAGAGGAGAATGACAACTTGTCCACAGACCACAGGACGTTCTCACTCAGATCTCTGGATGAGCTGACAGAGGTAGGTAGTCCAGTAGGTGGTAGCTGCTGAAGAATGGAATTTGTTGAATTCATGACTTCCATCAACCTTTTTGTGAGTCAGGAAGATGATTCCACTGATTTCCCGTTGGACTTTTCTCATCATTTGGTAATTTAGTTCAACCTGAATGAAGAGGACAGGGCTGAGCTCGCTGATAGGAGGCAGTTTGTTGACCTCCTGAAACGAATGCTCGAGATGGATGCCAGTGAGAGGATCACACCAAGTGAAATCCTCGAACATCCATTCGTCGCAATGAGCGACCTCGCCAGCAGCTCCCACCACAGCTCTCAGTAAGTGTGTGTGTTTGGATGTGTGGCATGAGTTTTTGGAAGGTACCTGAATGTACCTGTACAACAAATTTGAGCTAGCAGTATATGTTAACTGCATGTGTCCTCATTCAGCAGCGCTCATTCATTCAGCCCCCAGGCTGTTCTGGACCCCAGCTCCCAGTCCAAATATGAACTGGCACAGCCGGCTGTGACGCCTGAGGAGACTCCATCGCTGAACACCTCAGAGGTAGGAATCACTGCTTGCTCAGTGTCAATTATATATTAGCAATAATGTACAGTTGAAAAATTCACTCACCAGGAATGAATGTGATTATTGTTAATAGTACTAATCGTCTCCTCACAGGATGGAGCTCCAGCAGCAAGCCCCTCTGTGGACTCTGCTGTTGTGGCCACCCCTGCGGTTCCCCCGAACAGCCCCGCTGTGGACTCTGCTGTTTGGTACATCCCTTGGGTTCCCCTGAGCAGCCCCTCTGTGGACTCTGCTGATGTGGCCACCCCTTCGGTTCCCCTGAGCAGCCTCTCTGTGGACTCTGCTGTTGTGGCCACCCCTGCGGTTCCCCCGAACAGCCCCGCTGTGGACTCTGCTGTTTGGTACATCCCTTGGGTTCCCCTGAGCAGCCCCTCTGTGGACTCTGCTGATGTGGCCACCCCTTCGGTTCCCCTGAGCAGCCCCTCTGTGGACTCTGCTGTTGTGGCCACCCCTGCGGTTCCCCCGAACAGCCCCGCTGTGGACTCTGCTGTTGTGTCCACCCCTTCGGTTCCCCCGAGGAGCCCCTCTGTGGACTCTGGTTTTGTGGCCACCCCTTCGGTTCCCCCGAGCAGCCCCTCTGTGGACTCTGGTTTTGTGGCCACCCCTTCGGTTCCCCCGAGCAGCTCTGTTGCTGACCCTGCCATTGCTGTGAACCAGGCTGTCATAGAAAACAACAACCTGGTTGACACAATCGCTTCTCACACCACATCTGGTAAGACATTCACCTCCACTTGTGTCTGAATTGTCAAGTCCTTCCACACTGTAGTTGATTCCATCAAGGTCACTTGAGGCATTGACTGTCCTCTTTCGGTTTTTAGAGGTCAGCAAGCCGAAGAAGAAGAAGAAGAAGGGAGTCAGACGCTTCTTCTCCTGGTTGAGGAAGGCATTTTGCTGCTGCAGGTCTGGGGAGTGAGACCTGTGGCCTCACCTGGGGAGTGAGACCTGTGGTCTCTATGTAGGCCCCAATCTGAGTGATGGGGAACCTGAACAGGACAGGAACTGCCCCCAAATTAGGTAAGAGTATTTCCTCCACAGCTCCACTCCAGAAGAAGGTAGACGAGGACATTCTGCTGCATTCTGCGACCAAAGCCGAATATGTGGAGTGAAGTTCCCTATGGAGGTTTTCTCGCCAAACACCTGAGAACGACTCTCAGAAAATATCCACCCACGTGTGATCGAAGACAGGAAACATTTACAGATGTAAAAGTAAACATCTGAATGAATGTGGTAGCAGCCGCACTTGAAACTTGCACTTGACAGAACAAATTTAATCTGCCACTGCAACTTCTCAGATGGCATCTTGGGCATCACAAATCTGCATGTAAAATTGTTGCAGAGAATTTGATGCCCAAGTGATTAAATCTGAGCAGATATACAGTACCAGTCAAATGTTTGGACACACTTACTCATAGAAAGGGTTTTTCTTTATTTTTACAATTTTCCACTATTTTAGAATAATAGTAAAGTCATCAAAACTGTGAAATAACACAAAAGGAATTATGCAGTGACCTGGCATTAACAAGCAAATAAATTCCACAAATTAACTTTTAAAGGCCACAATCACTATGTGAGTGTTTAAAATGATGATTTAATCATTGTGGTTCAACATTCTCCACCTCTAAAGTCTAAATGAAAGCTACTTGTTGGGGGTGCATTTCAATTTAATTAAAATGTAAGTTTTGAAAATAAATTCATACACAGGCAACAACTATTTGTCTAAGAACATTTCGAGCATTTAAGCATCAAGCCTTTATATCAAAATGTCATGAGAAGATCATGAGAAACAAAAACAGGTGTGTCCAAACTTTTGACTGGTACTGTCTTTCAAGTGTGCAGCTGCTTCTCTGACTTCAGATTAACGGGTGGGTGAATATTTTCCGAGTGTAAAAGCAAGTTCTCAGGTGTTTGGCTAGCAGAAACCTTCATAGGTCTCCCTGTGGGCGACACGGTGGCCCAGTGGTTAGCACTGTGGCCTCACAGCAAGAAGGACACGGTTCCTCTCTGTGTGGAGTCTGCATGTTCTCCCCGTGTTGGCGTGGGTTTCCTCCGGGTACTCCGGTTTCCTCCCACAGTCAAAAGACATGCAGGTCAGGTGGTTGGAGACTCTAAATTGCCCAGAAAGTGATTGACAGCCGATTTGTGTTGGCCTTGTGATGGATTGGCGACCTGTCCAGGGTCTTTCTCTGTCTTTCACTAAATAAACCCAGTTGCTCAAAAACAAATTCACTGTTGTCAGTTGTGTGTTTTAGGTGTTTTAGGTGAGTGACTTTCATATATTATATTTCATTGTTCAGTTGTTGAGTAATGAAATAAAAAGCACTATCACCTCAGTAACAGGGTTAAGCTGTCCTGGTTGTGACCACATCAGTTAATTGATAAAGAACAAATTAAGTATTAAA
This sequence comes from Hoplostethus mediterraneus, assembly GCA_034670385.1. Lineage (NCBI taxonomy): Eukaryota > Metazoa > Chordata > Actinopteri > Trachichthyiformes > Trachichthyidae > Hoplostethus > Hoplostethus mediterraneus. Next base: position 1,559,637 of record JAXDDW010000050.1, on the reverse strand, counting down.
TGAATTCTTGTTGTGATTGAGTGTGAGAACACGTCAAGGATTGTGAGTTTGGGTGTTGCAACAGGGCAAGTAAACTAGGTGATCTGGGCCCGGGGGTTTATGTTCCTATAGTGAGTGGAACCATGTTTGGAGTTTTCACGCATCTATATGAATGAAGTCATATAGAAAAATTGTTTGGTTGATTTTCACGCTTTCTATATGATTGGATTCGTATAGAAAAATCTCAGATTTTCACGCGTCGATATGAATGAACTCATATAGAAAAACTCTCATGGTTGATTTTCCTGACTATTAGTGAAGTAATCCTCACATCCACAGGTGTGTGAATGAGAGCTCTGATGTAATTGAGAAGGTTGTTCTGAAAAGTAATAGTCTATGTTGGTGTGATTGTGCCGGCAGTGAGATATATAGGTTATGTGTTCCTAACCTGTATTATGTGTTGTTGGAGTTTGTGTTGTGTTGAGTAGTTTACCAAGGTGTTGAACTGAGACACACATATTTAAGTAGTAGTAACATTTTATGTATTTTGTACATTTAGAAATAATAGAATGGTCAATAATAAAAATATGTATGTTTATATGTTTATTTAGAGCTCATTAAAAAAATGTTAGACGATAATTGCTCAAATGATAAGTTCTCCTCTTTTTCTTCACTGAAGGCTTTTGTATTGTTTTTGCATCAAATGATGAAATCATAAAGTTTGCAGCCCACTTATTGTGAAGAACACCCAATAAAAAGATATGCTCCACAAGCTCATTTCACTCATTTCAGCAGCTGAATCTCAGTTGACTTGGACAGATTTTAGGTCTGTACATTCCATTACATCCGGATGAGAAAGACCTTATGTGCCAAGTGCAATAGGACTTGGTGTTGTGCTATTACTCTGAGCTCTGGACCTCATGGCTGTTTCGACTTGGCTTTCAAACGGCTCCTTTTTAAAATTCCTCAAGCATGGAAAACAAATGGCCACTGCTAACACTATGGCCGTACCTCTCCTTCACACAGCCACAGCCAGCCCTCCTGTTATAATTCACTGAGCGTTAAAGGGAGTGTAACATTCAAATTACAGCTTCAGACACCACATTTCTAAGGCTTGTTATCACCTGTAAGTGGAAGCCTGTTTGCAAAAGCCACATCTGTAAGTGAGTCATGGGTTTGCGGTCTGACTTGGAGAGTTTTGGCAGTGCTCTGAGGACAATCATGTCAGAGAGGATTAAATCCTGTGGGAGCAGTTGATAAAAGATTGTGATGAAAATGCGCAAATGAGAATTCATGGAATGCTCTGACGGAGACGGGGAGTGGAGAGATGTTAGGGAGAGATGTTTTCATATCGGAGAGCAGCCATAAATACATATCAATGTCATAGAAGTATAACTTACCCTTAACTTTGGTCTACAGCCGGTACCAAATAAGAAGCAATCACCAAAATAAGGGTTATTACTTAGTTATTAGGGTGGAATCAAGTCACTCCTTCCCAAGAGCTTCCCTTGTGTCGTGCTTTTTCTTGCTTTATGTTTTCTGTTTGGTTTAAATTATACTCAAATATAAAAATGATTTTTAGTCATCACTTATGTCCTATGAGGCATTTTGATGGGAACACTCATGTCAATAAGGTATGAATGGTCATCTACTGGACTGATTTGAACAGTATACCAATACCTTATCAATAATCAGATTGTGATGCCGCTTTAATATTTATTGGATGATCAAGATGATGTGTGCAGGTCAACAGCAGGGGGCGCCACAGGCCCAGACAGAGCAGGCGTATTGATCTGTATAGTGAAACAACTTCTCCCAGCTCGGGGAGTTTATCCTGGAATGGTCAGTGGTGCTGACATAAGACAGCTAATGGATTCCCTGAGCGCATCCAGATTTAAAGGCTCATCTACAGTTAGGATTAGATACAAACTATAAAATATCCAACATATTTCACTTTGTTTATAAATGTGTTTATTTTTCCTGCAGAAGCCAAGAAAAAAAAGTGGCTTGCATGCTTGTGGCTTGTAACTGTAGGCCTATAGCTGTTATGAGTTTTGGTCACATATGTGCAATAAACAATTGTGGCATAAATCTGTTTTAGCGCTTATTTAATGCGCCACTAAAATGTAAAAAATGTTAAAACACAAGTGAGTTATCACTGAAGAGTTGAAAGTTGGAAAAACTAGGGTTTGACAGATACAGCTTTCTGAAGGCCGATACTGATGTGTTTATACTTTTAGCTCATAATTTGTTTCAATTTGATTAAATTTGACCATTTTCATGTATTCAGTGTTTCACACAGAATTGGAAACCATCATGTGGCACTTAAAACTCCCCACCCCACTTATTCAGTGCTAGAAGAGACTCAGGGATACACACGGCTTTTAAGACGAAAACCACAATTGAACAATTAAATGAATAAATACAATGTCATTGTGGTTTCCCAGACTGTTTTTATTTTGGGAGGAACCTCATGACGACATGACTGATAGACTGATATCTGATATTTAACAAAACTCCAATATCTATTGGTATATATCGGTCTAACCCTGGTAAAAACATTTGATCCTCAGTCCACTTCCCACTTTTCTGTGTGTGTTTTGTAGCTGTACAACCTTCTCAGACCCTCCAAAGTCACAAGTCCCCCTCTCAGTCCTCCATAGCTTACATTACTGTAGATCTATGCCGGTTCAGAAATGAGACATCCACGGAATCGCATTTTTCCGAGAAACAAATAATGTGTAAATCTGTTAATGTGATTAAAATATTAAAGTATTTTAGTGTAATCATTTCATACAGAAATACCGCTAAAAAGTATTCTGTTGATTCATCTTTGAAGGGGTCAGAGTTGCTCAGGAAGAAGAGAAACACCTGCTCCTCAGACGACTCCTGGACTCAGGCTGTTTTGCACCCTGCAGCCGCCCGCCCTGCTCCGGTCCTCCAGAGTCACCACTCCATCCTCCGTCCTGTCATCTTCCTTCAAAGACGTCCGAAATCACCAACATGCTGCAGCTGGACATGGGAGGTGGTTGTAAACCTTTGACATGTCAGTGCTGTTACCAACAACAGATGTCTTGTAGTGTAACACCATTTCCAACATGCTAGAATAAAAGTACTCAATGGATGACTGGTTTGAATGGTTTATATTAAAATGTACACGTTTTTCCCTCAGATGCAGAAACTTTTTAATTTTTATTTAAAGCTTTCAATTCAGTTTGCAAACACACAATAGCAGCATTTTATAGAAGAAACATGCAGACAGAAGATGGTACAGGACAGGACGACAAGCAGTTGAGGTTGGACGTGCTGAGCATCCTCTCTGCTCAGTGTTAATCCACAGTTGGCCAAGAGGTTCACTACTTCAACTTGACGTTCACTACCTCCTGCAGGTCCAAGGTCCAAACTGCCATTATCATCCTAAATGTATGGAACGTACATCAGGAAAAACAAATAACTGTAACACTTGTTTATTTGAGAACGCCAAACCACTGTACTTAGGAGGCACAAATTCCTGTACATTTATTGTACTTGTTGATTAAAGGGGTGCCGATTGGCTGTAGTCGTTTCATTGCAGCAGGTCCTCTGGTTCGCGCTCTGGTGGGTCTGCAGACTTGTTGTTCCAAGGCCATTCCTGTCAAGCTGTTGTGACAAGGAGAGGAAATATCTGTTTATCTCAAAAAGAAAAGTGGCCCCACTTTCATTCCATTTTCACTGTCCTATTTCAAACATTATAAAACTGATTTGGGGGTTATGAAATTATAATTTTTCCCGATTTTCACTTTCCTCTGGTGTGAAACTGGTATTGATGCTAAGTTAGAGAAATACTTCATACCTGAATTTGCCTGCTTCCAACTGTTACAGGGTGATGTGATGCAGGGGAGTCAGATGCTACTTCTGTAGTTTATATATATAAAATTCAAACAAAATACAAGCTGGAAAGTAAACTGGGAAGTAAATTTTTTCCATAGCTGCAGTAAATACAAAGTCACAGTCAGACTGAAACGTGCACCCCACTTGGATACATAAATCAAAGGGAAAAGGGATTTTTTTTGCCCTGGACCAGGACCAGGACCCACATGCATACTTCACACACATCACTCAATATTACCTTTCTCTAAAATAATCAAAATTAAATCGCTTAAACTGATTTCTATGTTGCCTCCAAAGGCTTGCAGCGGTGATTTACGTATAAACTCCTAGAGGGGGTCTTCAATGAAATAGTGTGCAGGAAGCTGCAGAAGTAAAGAGTGTCATCTGGATTTGTGTCTTCTGGGGATAAGCACAAGTCTGCATGTAAAAACTCAGCAGGAGGCCTTGTCTGTTCAATGGAAGTATGATATACAGGAAATGAAATAAAGTGATAGCATATGCCCTTTGGTGGAAACGTTTATCCAAAGTGCAATATAATACTACAAGTGTATAGATTTTTAGCATGGGTGTGCCTATGGACCAAGGTAATCCACCCTAAAACACCTGAAACCTAAACCAGCTATTGGTGATGAACTCTTTGCTTTTCTGGGTCCATTTTGTTGTTTGGTCGTGTATTTATCTTATTCCTGTGGATAACAGGCCAAACGACATGATGTCACCTTGAGATATTCCCAGTGCAGCTACAATGGAGTTTAATAGTAGAAACATTTCCAACTATCTAAAACAGCGATCCGAGTTCAAATCTCGGTGGAACCTAAACTTTTCTGCAATTTCCCATCTTGGGATTAATAAAGTACATCTATCTATCTATCAATGGTAAATGTCAGGTTTTGGTGTCAGTCCCTCAGAATCAAAGAGCAAGGGGGTTCTTTCTAGGCTCAGAAAAAGACTACAATTTGTTTGTTGGGACTCTGTACCTTTTCTTCTGACAGTGTCGACCCACCAATGTTCAACAATAACACAGAGAGAAACCCATCGTAGAAGAGGAAGAGACACCAATTTCTTCACCGACAGTAGCCCCAATAGACCAGAATGCAATGCAGTCACAAGACATGTTGTGTTTTGAGCAAGGAGTGACTCTCACTTTTTCTCAACTGGAAAAGCTCTTACCAATGCTCTGTCTACCTACACAAATAACCAACAGCTGAATGGAACAAGTTATGCATGTTGTCTGGGGGATGTTGAAAAGCATTTTGGGAAATGTAGGAAATCAGTAACTGAAGAGGAAGTATAAAAGGCAGGTTGAGAGGAAGTGGTTTCACCAAAAAAGTTAATTATAACACTTCATCACAAAATAACTCCTAGAATGTGTTGAACATCACAGACTGATAATAAAACAACGTAAGTGCAGTGGAACTTCAGCTGTACAGTCAGTACCGCCAATATCATTCACAATGAACACTAGCCATCCAGTATTTACTCTATGTCATATTTTGGATATAAATCAGACTAAATGAAGAACTCATTTCTAAATCATGCATTTTAGAAAAAAAACAAGAACTCATCACTGAATATCAATAAAACATATAGGACCCACTCTGTGATGGTGTTGTAATTTCACAGTAAATTACCTATTGGCCTTCATTTGTTTTGGATGGGGAGTTTCTCATTTTGGTACAAAACATCCATGGTTGGTCCTGATACTGTATAATGGATCTAGGAAGTGGAAGAACATCACATCATAACAGAGGGAAATCTTACACTAAGTATTATTCATCTTCAGTATGTCACATTTATTGTATTCTGTTCCTTTCTGCTGCAATTACCCAGTTTCCTCAAAGGGTTCATCAAAGGTTCATCTTATCTTATCTTATCTCATTTTATTGCAGTTTACTTTACTATTGACAACACCCTGCATTATTCGTATTTTGAGCATGTTTGTGAGAAATAAGGAACATCCATACCTCTGAAATCGTTTATGTTTATTCAGCAGTCAATATAGAATGTTAGATAAAACATTTTTGGCACAGTTGCTCAATCGTAATAAGCTGTCCTGTTGTTGTGTGGTAATCTAAATAAATATCCAAACCGAGGAATAATTTACTTCCCAAATAAATACACATAATCCACAATAAAAGATGCACCGCATCCACACCCCACACTGCACCTCCACAGAAAAAAACATAGATCATTTATTGTCCTTCAGGCAAACAGTTGCAATGGGTTCAAACCAAATAAAGATCGGTGATGGTGAAAATCAATTAATGGAAATATATGCTTCATAATTCAGTTCAGCAGCTTGTTTTCCAACTAAATTCTACGAGGCAATATAATAAGGAGGCATTTGATGGGCCGATACAAGGCTGTCCTGTGGGCTCTGGAGCGCAGTACTTTCTGGGTTTTGTGGATGGGCTCAAACACAACGCCAACTCCAAACTCTACTTCATAGTTAGTACTCTTTTAGCAACAGAAACATGCCACTACCTATTACCAAGATTATCTTTCTCTTTCACACTTCTGCCTCACATTACCTAAACCCCTGGTGGTGGTAAAAGAAGTGAGTGTAAACTTCACAAATCACTTCCAGAGGCAATACATTTTTAAGAAGTTTTATCACCTGTAACTTGAGTCATGTTTATAAATCTGTGTCTGTGAATTAATCAGCTATCTGAGTCGACTCGATGTGTTTTGGCAATTGTTCGAGGAAAATAACTCCACAGGATTATGGGTAGTACTAACACTCAGTCTTTTGGGAATAGTTACTAAAAACAACTGATGAGAATTTCCTTGAATGTTATGGAGAGCAGATGGGGAGAAATGTTTTATATCGTTGTGATACGTGTTCAGGATGTAGTTACTACGTGGTTTTATTCAAGCAGGGCCGTGTCGTTATCGTCTACACAACATTAATATACAGTACACAATAATTAAAGGTGGGTATCAAACCTGAAGCTATACAGAAGGAATATTTCATCTTCAAATTCTTGTTCTTTTACCTGTGTAATAACACTGCAATCACTCCAGTAACAGTAATGCATACAAGCAGAGGCCTCGGGACACTAGATAATTCATCTTCCAATGTTTTTTTAATGGCGTCCAAATAGATTTCTAGCAATTTTTGACTTAAGGGGAAATTGACTGTCATGATCAAACTACAAGATCAAATTTGGAGTAACAGTAATGATCTATTCCCCCTGTGTGAAAACGCCACGACATCTGAGTACTATAGGCAAACGCAACATCACAGACAAACATCACGTTGCTACATTGTTGTTACACTACAATGTACAGTGTTACTACACAGATAGAAGACGATGAAAACTTTCATTTGGTTTAAACAGTCATTCTCTGTGTCAACACAAACACAGCACCTGCAGTCCCTGTGATTCGGTCCAACTCATGCCGACAGACAGACAGCGGTGATGTAAAGCCTGCATGTTAGAGAAGCCGCCAGGGAGCAGCCATAAATATACTCCGTCCTTTCCTCCTTGAGTCTGTAGTCCATAGTTGCCCTCTGTGTTTTAACAGTATCCTTGTCCAAGCCTTCATAGAGAGACTGAGAGCAGCATGTTTGTGGAGGTCTTATTTCCCCGGCAGGGTCGCTGGGTCATACACAGTCACACGCCTGCGCAGACACTTCCTGTATTGTGTGGTAGCGGCTGTTGTTGTCCAGGAAGGAAATGTCCTCCTCGTAAGCAACTGGCCGGCAGCAGGGCCCGTTGCTCACCTTGTCCTTGCGGCCTTTCTTCCTGAAGCCCGACCGCCTCATGTGCTCCATGGTGATGTCGTAGTTGCGCCGGCGGCCTGTGCATTTGCCGCTGCAGTAGCGGAACAGCAGGATCTCGTCGCTCTCGTAGCCGAGGCCCAGTTCGCTCACGGTCAACTCCACCTCCCTCAGGGAGCAGGGTTTGGGCCTCCTGGCTCTTTTAGTCCTTCGGGCCTGGCTCTGGTCCAGGCGCTCGCCCCTCCGCCTCTTCCTGTTCAGCAAGGTCCCTACCACCTGCTGAAGCTCGCTCTCCGTGAAGCTCTGGAACAGCATGGAAACTGAGGGAGAGGAGAGGATGGTTTGGTTTCTGCAGACATTCTGGGAAGCATCAGATATGAAAAGGGGGCTGAGGGGTGACAGTGGTACTAGCATCTATTTTTCAAGCACACATTTCTGAGAATAATGAATGCCAAACTTGAACAGGAGAAGAGTTTTTCCTGGTTAGTTATTGGGATCATGACTGATCAAAGCAAGTCTTATCGCTGGCAGCATGATAATAAGTCTCATTCTATGAAGATAATATAAATGACAAATGTGCGCCAAGGAGGCACTTTGGGGCCGTGTCTAACTGTATTCCTACAAAGACAAATGAGTAAATCAGCCCCTCTTGAAGGTTTTAGTGGCTCCTAACTCCCACCTATAGAGAACCAGTGAACTATGAGGTGTTAAATGACTGCAGGTTATTGTGAGACATAAAAACTTGTTCTATAAATAACAGAGCCAGGCGCTAAACCGTGCCTGTCTGAGCCCAGGTAACTTGTTCACACGTCACCTTATCTAAGACCAGACAAGGTTTTGCCTAGGAAGATGATAACAGTTTATCTTACACTCTGAGAAGAGAGAGTTCATGCCATCTGCTGACCGGGCTCTCCGGTGCAGACCACCCATCGCCTGGGGCAACGACGTTGACGACGGTAAGGATGGAGATGAGGGGGGCGACGACGGCGTGGTCGTGGTCGTGGTCGTGGTCGTGGTCGTGGACGGTGATCGTGATAATGATGAAGACCTCGATGAGACTGAAGATGCGTGGGCGTATTTCGTCCTAGGTTTGAATTGTCCAGTAGTGGCCATGTTTCTAGTGAGGAGGATGGACATTGCTGCACCGCAGAGCATCAAGGCAAAAGTAGCACCTTTCCATAACTTCATCTTAGAACGTGGAGGAGCATTGAAACTCTGTCGGGAGAGGCAGAAGGCACAAATGTCAGACACGTTAAAACAGCGTTGAGTCATCGGGTCATAAGCTACAGCAAGTATTTCAAAACTGATTTCACCTCTTCATGTTGCCGAACACAGAACAATGTCTTAATTGTTATTCTCTGTATCTTTCCATTTCAATGACCTCCAGCAAATCCCTGTCTCTCAACTGAGGTTTCCCTAACAGGACCTTTATCTTTTCATCAGTTTACTTTTCCTGGTGCATTAAGACCGCTGTAAGCTCAGTTTCATGGCTTGTTGACATCTGAGAATGCAATGTGTGTTCTAAGTCAGAACCATGCCTGAATTTACCCCGCCTGAATTGAAGGTTTACATGATCATTCATGTATTGAGTGAGTTTTGTGATCTTTGGATCCTTGTAACCTCTTAAAAACCCCATTGCGTAATATCAAAAATACATAGGTGTCAATGAGAATATAAGTATTCTTCATTCCTGAAAAACATACTTTCTATAGATGTATCTTGTCAGGAACCCCTTGACCACACCTATTTGCTATGCTGGCATGGTGGGGCCTCACACTCAGTGAACATGTGTGTTTGTGCACCCCTTTATCACCCCTCCAACCCCCCTTTCAAAAGGCAGTACATCTGGAGGATTTACACCAGACTTTTTCTCCTTCTCTGTTGTCCTGCCACAGACATCTGGGAGGTTTTACAAACTCACTGCTTTGTATTTTTCATATCATGTCACAAGCAAGAAAAACATTTCCCCAGAACCGGAAACGGTATACTGGTAGTGACTAACAGCAAATCCAGACCGGCCGCCCAAAGTGTTTTGCCAGACTGATTCTCTACTGTACATGTAATGTCCGCTGTGTACTTGGCTTGTTTAGAAGAGGACACAGTGTCACGTATCTTTGTCTCTTTCAGTAGAAACACCACAACCACAATCAGAATCGGTTTTATTTGCCAAGTAAATACAAAGAATTCAACTTGGTGTGTTTCTCTCACAGGTCACATTAAACATGAAACAACACATCATTATAAAGTGCACTCTATTAAAAATGCACAACTTTAGGGAATAGGTCTATTCTGGAGTAGTATATACAAGCAGTACACAAGTATAATTAGTATATAAAACATAAAAAATAGAAATGTAGGGAATAGTTTTGTTTCTGTCATGCATATGGAGACCTGACTCACTGAAGTTCGTCACAGAAAAAAAGAAAAATATACAGATGTAGAGAATATGGAGTGTTTCGAACACCGCAAGGGGAAAAAAGAAGAAGAAAGCAGTACATGAGCTGGAATGGTATGAACAGAGTATAAATTGGTGTAACCAGTTCTATCAATCAAAGCCTGAACATCACCCTTAACTCCGTACGGGTCCGGCATGATGAGCAGTCTGTGCACAACAAAGCTCAAAGGAGGATCTTCATTTGAAAGTCAAACACTTCTTCAGCTAACAACCTCGGCTGATACACAGTCCATGTAAGTCAAATGTGTAGCTGCGGCTGCTAACGGCTTCACGTCTGATGGTTGTTCTTCACTGATACATTTAATTGCTGGACATGATAGATAACCTCTTCAATGGAAACTCTCGCTTTGTTGACGTTGGTTCAACACCAACTTCTGTCACCCGAGATCTCTAGCTCTGTGATAAACTCTAAGAGCTGGTAATGATATATGGCGAATGATGAGGTCATTATTTTCTCATGCTATTAATAGGTCAGTTTGGGACAATCAATCAGCATCAGAGTTAGTCGGTTCACAAGCCCTCAGTACATCACTGCCTGTTAGTTCGACGCCTCGTCTCGATAAAACAATTAGCTCGGTAAAACAGATGAATGCCCCGATGTTTTAGACACCAGACACTGGATGGAGCGTGGTCATCAGGCGCTGATCTCACGTCCCCGAGGACAGTTTGATTGTCATAATTGCTCCACTCAGAAAGACATTACTCCCATCTGCAGTCGATCGGCACCCATAAAAGTGCCAAGGCCCGTTCTACAGCTTGTTCTGATCTTCACGGGTGATTAATCAGCGTAGGCATTTAATATCTATCAATGGCCGCCGCTGCCATAGACATAAATACACAGATGTAGATAGGGGGGCAGGGGCACCGCTGTTTTCTCAGGACGACCACTGACAGACATGACTGAGTGGTGCACTTCCTCACAGGACAAGTGCTGCTATGTTCAAGCCAATAGAGAGCGCCGATGAAGAGGATATAGGGGAACCCCAGAGGACTCTCCAGCAGAAGGAAAAGCCATCTTCAAACAGAGACATAAAAATGCAAAGGAGTTGCAAAAAACAACTCAAATATTTCTGACACAGCCACAGAACTTCTTTACGAAGCATCATGCCCGTGCACGCTCCTCTGCAGAGATTGTGCCTGGCGAGAGCCCGAGGCCCAAAACAAACTTCAAAAGTCAGTTACTCCAAAAAGGGGAAAGCGGAAAGTACATTGACACAATAACAAACTCACACGAGTCCTCGTTAGGATCTTGTTTCCAGACAGCACGGTAGTGAATATTAGGTATGTGGTTTGGCGTACATGGATGTAGTTGTAGCAGATAAACACCCGAAGGCAGGAGCGGTGTTAGGCTACTGACGGTGTAGGAACAGTTGTAGAAGATCACGTACGTTTTGAGGCAAACCGTTAAAATATACAACCATTAGACAAAGAATTCGGAAGTCCGTCATATCCGCTCTCGAGAGATGATATATTCACAGATGCATGAGCTCCATTCTCAACCGAGCCCTTGTGTTTGCCTCAAAGATCGCATTCTTCAAATGACACAATAAAATCGATGTTTTCAAGAAATAATTGGGTCATCGGCCACCGCGCGGCTAAGCTGGTGGTAATGTCATTACAGCAGCGTGGCGCTCAATGTCCTCCCCTGCAGTGCCCCGAAGGAGACACTCAACAGAATGCCAATCCCCATGGAGGGATGAGATGCTGACTGTCAAAATGAGGATAAGGGGCGTCTGTGGTTAACACTGTTTTGAATGGAGCCGGGAGACAGGGGGGGCCTTCTTGTACAGCTTGCCTGGATCTTGACCAGCATGACATGATCACAGTAAGTGAAGATCAGAGAGAGAGGCGCGAATGAAGAGCTTCTTTGTGCTGGAAAAAACAGATGTCCATACCAACGTTTATGTCCCATTTTTTTGTAGCATTTGTTCCTTTACATTGCCTAGATACAGCCTGATCTCTCTCTCGCCCCCTCCCTCTCTCTCTCTCTCTCTCTCTCTCTCTCTGACTCACACTCATAAACACACACACACACACACACACACACACACACATACATACATACATACATAGCCCTCGCATGGTTTCACTTTTCCAAAACATAAGACACAGTCCTCCATGGAAATCATGTCCAGACACCCACTTCACTTCCTGGGCACACGCAACTGTCCCATCATGCAACACTAGATAATCCACTTTATATAATACTGCTGCTTCTTGATAACTAGAAATGTCCGCAGCCCTGACCAGCCGCCGTCTTACACAACTGCCGCCACATAACCTGAGGCCATTACTTACACTTTCAACCATGCGTTTGCGCTGAGCTCCGCCCATGTGACCAGCTATGCTGCTCTGAACACACCCCATAAATACCTGGACTGAAAAGATAACAGCGGAGAATAGCAAACAGTGGGAAAGGCACCTACTGTGTTGAACTTCGTGGTTGCAAGGAAAGAAGGTGCTTTAGGGAGTCCTAGAGAGGCCTTGTCTTGTCTTTTCCCTCTTAAGTGAGCATCAGGAGGCCTGGGGACAGCTAGAGAGTGCTTGGGGAGGTAATAGGGACATATTCCAAAGATCAGGGCGGGATTACCACTAATGCCTACCGGCTTTATCTGCCGTCACGTGGGTTAACACCTGGCTGCAGTGCTGGTGGTGAAGTCCTGGTCTGGCTGTACGTGTGTGCGTTAATCTGTCAAGACGCCTCTAACTCAGAAGTTAGGCCAGCAGGCTCTCTCTAAATCTACCCAGCACTTCAATCACAATAAGGGGGAAGAAAAGTGACAAAGTTATGTCTGTTGTGTCTGCATCAGAGCGGAGCAAAAGGATGTCAAACAAAGTGGATGTTCTGAGCCAGGATTGGCTGTTCTAAATCCAGCCTCCGTTCTAATGCAACTGAAAAAGGCTTAGGCTAGGCTGCGCTGTAAATTGGCTGGGCCGTGACTTTGGTTGGCTTGTGCTCTGTCACTCAGTAACTACAGGATCATTAAAACAAGCCAGCTACTTGTCAGTAAGAAAGCTGAAGTTTATTGTACAGAAGGAAAAAGGAAATACATCCGTCTGAAATGCCAATAAAATGAGTACACCACTTGTAAACCCGACCCTACACTAGTTAAAGTTTCCCTTTTATTCCCTACTGTCATTTTTCATCTACAAAGTATACAAAGGTGAATGGTAAGAAGCTTCAAATGTAGTTTTGGAAGTCCTCTCATGGATTGACACATGATTAATCCAGTGACCCCAGAAATCTCAGAGGGTGCAACTCAAACCTACTGGCTTTAATAAGGCAAGTGAAGACACACCTTCAGACGCCCCGTTGACATCAGCCGCAATTTGTCTGACCTTTACTATTACGGGAAGATTTCAATCAAAGTGTAGTTAGATGTTATGCTTTCACACCCTTTTAAAGTGCACTTCCAGCTGACAGAAAGAGGTTACTCGAGGCTTGGCAAGGAAACGCCACCTTACCTCATCATTTATCTAAGATTGATGTCGTCTTCATCCTAAAAATGAGTGGCTGACCTGCTATTCTGGCTGCTAATCTCTCTCTACGCCAGATCCCCTTTTACACAACAGTATCGCCACTAAACCCACGTTAAACTTGTTGATGTTGGTGTTACAAAAGGTTGACGGCCATCTGGCACGCGCTGAATGCCGCTTTCAAATGTGAGCCGCGCCAGCAAGCTCAAGCAAGCACAGACGTCTGAAACACGATGGCTTTTTACATCAATATTAGCATACTCTGTCTTCAAACTACCAGTGTGCTAATCTCTTGCATGTGTGCATTGTATGTTTTAGTGAGAATTTGGCAGACGATGAAGTGTTTATGGTAAAAGTTCATCAATTCATGATTCACAGTTTAGCCTCCCTCGCCTCAGGTCCTTTAGCTCTGACCAGCTTGGACGGTAAGTTATAGGAGTTGAAAGGTTCAAGTGAATATAGGCTTAACCTCTGTCCGGACTCCCAGAACTCCACTAGATACAGCATAATCTCTACGTATGATATGGGCTTAGTGGGATCATCACGTCAGTCAAATGCCCACACTGAGTTTCATCAAGTTTTCTAACCTCTAGTTATATTTAGAAGAGTGGATGCAACTGTTTTTTCTTATCCAATCTGTTAAAAAAGCAACAGAGCTCAGAAGGTTTGCACACTGGAGAACCGTTATCAATAACCGGTAAGATCTCAGAGAAAGGCCTACAGAGTATTTGGAGTGTCTACCCGTGATGATGAGGGGCACACCACCATGTTGGAGGAATGACAGCCTTTTATTCCCTGACGAAACAAAGAAAAGCTTTAACTTCTGTGTGATGGAAGGGTGTTCAAGATCTGCTAGACGTTGCCAGTCCTCCAACATGGCGGCGTGCCCCTCATAACCAGTGGTAACCGCTCTCCAAACATTCCGTGACATGCCCACTGTGCACTATTGACATGTGGTTGTGGCAAGAGCCGCTTGTTGACGCAGATAATCCAACGTGTGTTTTCTGCCACTCAAGCACTTGGTGAGGCGTCGCTGTCAGCAGCACCTAACGCCTTCCCCCCATAAGCTGCCGGCTTATACTGACAAAAGAAGATGTGGTGTCCTTACCGTTCGGCCGGCTAATCCAGACTTAGCTGTGTGGCGTCGTCTTCAGCTGACCTCCACAGGCAAGTGCTGGCTGGGTAAGTCCATCATCACAGCCTGAGGAGCGAGGGAAGGAATCCAGTTTGTTCCCCTAAAAACCATCAGATCTCCATGTGCCTCCGAGAAGTAGAAGAGGTCTCCTGACTCGATCCAGGGCCCGGCTCTCTCTTATCCTTCTATCATAGTGGCACCTCCGCACGAGTCCCTTATGTCGCAATGATCAGAATCCACATTTCTCTGAAGGCGACCGTGAGCCTCATGGCACTGAGCTTGATCCATTGAAAGAGAAGAGCTGGGTGTTTAGATGCCCCTCACTTGGCATGTGGCTCACTTGAGAAAACTCCTGTCATCACGTTAATCCATCCACAAGTTTTAGTCCCCTATTTTCACACACCTGAACAAAGGAACCTGAAAAAGAGGTGTAGAATAAAGTAGATCTTACAATAACAGATCTTACAGATGCCTCAACTTTCCATCTGCTATGAAGCTCAGACCATTTAAGACACAGAACATTATTGGATGGATAGTAAATCACAGAGCATGTACATCTTCTTACCCCTTCAGAGCAGCAGGTCTTCTCCTCAGCTCAGGGCTGGCTCCAGGAAGGGGTACACTGAGGGTTGAAAAGATGGGTTAGGGTGAAGAGGGAGAGTGTAGTTACGGTAAGTGGAGCACAGAGCTTCTCTGATGCCTCTGCCTGCACCCCCCCCTTCACAACTGTTGCTCCTCCTCCTCCATAGTTGTGCTTGCGGGCCGAGTCGGATTACTCCTGACATGATAATCTCCCTGGCTCTAGCTCCAGGAGCACTAAAGGATGCTTTGGCCTCAGCGAGGGCTTACATTTACCTTCTGCTACAAGGGAGTCTGCCATCTTAAGCGCACGGTGGTAATAGCCTCATTTGGGTAGATGAGTGGGTGCAGTGAGAAGGGTCCACTGATGAAAGCTCCTTCCAGCCTTTTTTGGGTGAGGGAATTCACAATAGTTAATCAAATGGGTGCTAAGAGAAACATAGCTAAAGTGATATATCGCCGCAGAGGTATTTCATAATGATTCAATCTGGAGTTGGCCAGGGATGAAAACAGGGGTGTTGTTGTTGAGAGTCTCACGTTCACATCTCCTCCAATACAAACCACTATTTTAGCCCCTGAGCCTCGAGCGGCAAATGAGGAGCAGATGGTTGTGCTTTCGAAAAAGGCACCAGGCACTCCAAACTGCAATCTAAATAAATACCCCCGTGGATGAAATGCGTCAGGTGTGTGTGGGGTCAGTCGTATGAAAACAAAGGCCAAGCAGTTGAGAGAGCGGTGGAGTGATGTTGCCAGGGAGATGCAGAAAACGATGAAGATACATAAACAGGTGCCGCTTTCAGCAGTCCAACAGATTTACAGGTAAGCTGTTGAACCACACACAGTTGATCGTTCAGAATTGTGGCTCGAGACAAAGATGTTGAAACATGGCAGCAATCTGGGTATGAGAGTCATGAAATCGACATTATTTGTGAATAAATATCTCATTTTAACACCATGGATCATTCTCATGTCCTCACGCCAAAGTTAGACAGGCTGTTTTGATCCCCTAAGACAAATCACTCTTTTGTCTCAAACCAACAGGTGTATTGATGGACGTCCTAAGGTCATTTTCACAGTGAGCTGAAACATAGATTTCATGTATAGTATGAAGTGCAGCCAAAACAAACCCTCTTCATTTAAACCCTCCAGCCCTAACCTGGAGCACGTCACCATGCCACAAATCAAGAGTAGCTTTTTTCTGAGAATGCTTCAGTGACAGTCAGCAGGTGCAAATTCACACAGAAACAACAATAGAAAAGCCTAAGAAAAAAGCTTATTTAACATAAATACCCACAATTATTATTATAATATATAATATCATAATTACTGCCATGCTCACACTGTGTAAATACATAATGACTTCCAGTTAGTAGAAAACACTGTGCTTTTCTAGCCTTGAAAAGGAAATATCAGCACAGAAACATTTCCTGACATCAGGCCGAACTGTTTCTGCACTTTACATATTGTTCACAGATGTGTAAAGTTTTCTCAGACCCGCCTCCATCGCAATAAAACTGCAACAGCTGTTAATTGCTAAATCAAGTCAGAGACGATGAGAGTGAAACACTTGCGCATGTACAGCGCAAGGCTTCATTCAACACCTAAGATTATATCAGCAATGATGCCATTCTGACAAACGGCATATACAAGAAAAAAAAGTTTGAAAAACACAGAATCACATACACACATAGGATTGAATGTTTTCCACTGGGCGTGGATGAGTGGGGAAACACATTTTGTTTAGGTCTGGGCTAGATTTTAAGGAAGCCCTCAATCAGTAACACTATAAACACACCATTCCACGCGAGGTGTCATTAGAAAGGATGGAAATAAGGCACAAATGTGGCTACTACACAGGTCTTGCGCAAGATGTGGTTTGATGATTGGACCTTCAGCCAAATGTCATCGTACTGAGTGGAAAACTACTTTTTAAAGAACCAAAATCTAAACAGATCTTTCAAAAGATAGAGCAAGACATTTTAGCACTTTCTGAACAGAATATGTTGAAAGAAAAGGCTGCTTTTTTTTTGAGTGGAAACATCACAAACCCATCTTGGCCCGAGTACAAATATACATTGTAATTTGCAGCAGTGCATGCTGGTTGGAGCTCCAGGAAAGTTGAGGCTACTGGCATCGATACATTTGGAGATACTGTTACTACATCACATCAACGCCTATACTTGTAGAAGAATTTTTAGCACTACAGTGTATTTACTTTCTATGTAACTATGACAGGTTGGCCATAATGAGAAGTTATAATGCATACATACTATGAACACAGCCAAATGCTGCCCCCCTCTGTCAGTGACTTGCAACTACACCTGAGACCTAGTCTAAATGCTTTCTCACAAACAGACATGAAGGCAAAAACATATTTATTTTGATTTCATCAGCTTCTGAACTTTTGGGACTGACTGTATGTGTTAGTATGTTGTCGGTCCATATATCTGCAGTAGTCATTCAGAAGAGGTGGTATTGGTACTTCTGGGGAAAAGGTGGAACTAGTCCTGCTGCAGCAGCTTCCATCTCCCGCTGCTGCTGTGGAAGCCCCTGGTGCCATCTGGTCTATAGGGCTGACGCAGCACTTTCTGTAGCATGGAGGTCTTGTTTAGCTGACCTGCTGCCTCAAGGTGGGCTGCACTGGCTGCAGCTTTGCGTCTGGGTGGGTACCCATTCATTTCCTCTAGGGGTTCTTCCTTGTTGGTATGCCATGTTCTAGGGAATTCCAAGGATACTACACACACGCCCTTTCCATTACACTTGTGCTCTTTTGCCCTCAGGGCAGCGTGGGCCCTCCGAGCACCCTCCAAATGCTCAAACTCCACCGAGGCACACAGGCGATGGCCAAGCTCACTGTGGCGCTTGGCACAGTGCTGCAGCTTGGTGGGAAGCTCTTTGCCAGGATGTAGGATCCGGACTGATGTAACGCTGCCATAAATGCTGAATAATTTCCAGATTTGCTCCAGGACTCTGGGGTGCTCTGGGCCTATGGGGTGCTCCGGGCCTCTGGGGTGCTCCGGGCCTCTGGGGTGCTCCGGGCCTCTGGGGTGCTCCGGGCCTTGGGCTGCTTTGTCTTCTCCTGTCTGCTCCCCAAATAGGTTCCAGACAAAGAGGAGCTTGCTGGTGGGGGAGCACAGCAGCCACTCGGGGAGTGGCTCTCTCCGCCTCACTTTGGTCCCTTCCTCATTCACTTCCAGGAGCTTTGAGCAGCGTGCTCCTGCTAGAGCCATGCACCAGTCTCTGGTCAGCAACTTCATCTGTAACAAACAGTAGTGCTTCAGCTTTGGTGTAGTTGTTCTCATCTTAATGGGATGTGTTTTTATTTCAACTGTATGTAAACAGTATAGAAAGCACACTGGTACATTCAAGTTTTGGTAAATGACAAGTAATATGTTTACCTTTTCGAGGGAAGTGAGTAGCTTGAGACTGACATAGCCCAGTGTGTTCTTCTGCATGTGTTTCAGGAGGAACCCGTCCTCTGCCAGGTGCCAGTTGGACAGGTAATGCTCCAACTGGGATGCAATCTTCATGTGGAGCAAATGTGCTTCAGTACAGTCCTCTCTAACTTGGTCAAGTTTTGCAAAGTACCAACAAGGACAGAAAACATAGCATCATGATATTGTCTAGAATCTGCAGTGCAAATTTGTAAATTCTGTGTTGATTTTCAAATCTCCTTACCCGGTCTGACTACTCATGGTGTCTCCTTTGGTTAGCGATGTGGGCAACCTGCGTACTAATGAAGTTTGTCTTCAGGTGGTTGGGCTGTGTCTTTGGTGATTCGATGGTAAACACAAGGATATGCTGTAAAGTAGCAGGTGGATACCCTTCATACAACCAAGACAACACTGTGATGTCGACTGGTTCTGTCAGGATCTAAAACACAGAATTTGTAAGATGCTACAAAAAACAATAACAATAATAATAATAATAATAGTATAGTTATACAATATAATATAATAATAGTTATATTAGTATTGATATCCATATTACTAATCATATTGGTATTACTTGTATTTGCTTTAACAAAGTTACAATGCACTAGAGGATAATGACGTCAATAGCAATTATCAGTTAAACCCAGCCACATGCCCTCGGTGTTTCTTTGACATCCTGCTCCACATTAACACTATTGCATATAGCATATGTCCCAGACGTGGCCACGATCACACTGTGGGTTCACATGATGAAAGCAATGATTGTTAGGATACACAGATTGAATGCAAACCTTTCCTGGCAGCAGCCTTTCTTTAGTGATGGCTGGCTGTGATTTAGCAGGCTGGTAGTGTGAGGAGGTTGAGGAGGAGCTGAAGACGGAGCAGGTTACTGAGGGGTGATGGCTCCAAGAACAGAACTGAAACTATGAAGAAACTTTCCCGTGAGCGCACACACACACACACACACAGATAGACCATGTTGAGCTGAAGAAACAAGATATACTTTCACGAATCCATGCATGCACACACACACAGCATGCTGAGCTAAAGGATATGATACTTTCTCAAGCACGCTGACCATTTGGCTTGGGTGGTGGGAACAAGAGGCTCTTCAAAATCAGTCCCTTGATATTGAAGGAACGCCGTGTTCCAACTTGTAGAGCCAGGACTGTGAACTAACTGTTAAGGTGATGATACACTGGGTAATTTGTGGGCAACAAAGTGAGACTGGAGGGGAGGAGAAAGGGACGAGGAGAGAAAGCGATACAGTAAAAACTATTCAAGGACTTCTTAGCAATGAGATGCTCCTATGTAGTCAGTACAACAATGGTGAGGTAACTTTCTGGGCCTCGTTTCCCAAAACCACAGAGGAAAAGAGGAATGTTATCAATCATCTACAATCCATTAAACATTTAACCATTCACATTTCCCAAACCACAAAAAAAACGAAACATCGCAAGCAAGGATTTGTACAAAAACCCAATTATTCAACTTTATTCATTTTTTTCTTTTTCAACAACTTTTAAATTCCTTTTTATTTATGAACAAATAAAAAACAGACTGTGTATACAACAGATTGAACCCCTACAGCACTAAGCATTCACAAGGTAAAAATGAACATTTTCCCCCCAACAAGCCCCGCCCCCAACACCACTTAGGCCTCGGGTGTGACGCTCTCCTCTGCGCCTTGTGGGTAAAGATGTGCTTGAATGGTGTGATGGCCGCTGCTGAGGAGTTGTCCATTTTGACGGGGGGTGGGGGGGGGGGTGTGTGTGGGTGCGTTAGGGGGGCATTGTGCTGTTTTCCTCATTCAGATGGACAACCAGCTGTCAAAGTTACTATGGTAGTACAGTAGATACAATGGTGTTTCCATTAATACACACTCTAGGACAGCAGGCTCTCTGCAGTTTTTCTAGGGTTGGTACATCGGCAGAGTGAATCCTTTTCAACAATATAATTTGAAGTTGTGTATATATCTATGTATAATTGTACATATATATAATCAGTCATAATTATATATTTATTGTTTCTATTTCTGTATAAAATAATAGCAGGTTTCAGTCCAAAGGGCTGAGTCTTTCTCCCCTCTGGTAGGAATGGTTCATTCTGTACAGGTGCCAGTGTTGATGGCTCTACTCCTCAGCCCATGAGAACCACCACTGGTCCGTCGGTCTGTTTAGTTCAACCCCAGCAAACCGACCAGGCTATTGGGCAGCAAGAGACGGATGGAGCTTGCAGAGCAACTATATTCAGAGATAAGGAAGTTTCTATTTCAACTCCCCATTGGGTATAAAAGTCTGTTTTTGTCAGATAAGTTCTCCGCTATGGAGCATGAAGGCCTCAATGCCATAGGCTTCTGTTGAAAAAACAAAAAAACCCCAAAAAAACAAAAACATCATGTGCTTTCCAGTTCTGTACACCACTGTTAGTCTCTTATTAGGTGATTCACTTTTTTTTTTTTTTTATTACATATTGTGTTTACATATGACAAATTTAGACCATCTATACGCTGAGATAATTTTGTACTTTTTTTTTTCCAAAATTGTTTTTATAAGAAACGGCAAGTGAATAGGCGTATCAAAGTGAACCTCTGCTCCATTGAACTGTAAGAACAAAACAAATGTACATGAGACTAAAATAAAAACGTCATGAGACAAACAAAATATGACAGCAGCTCAGAGAACAGTGGTTCCCCTGTATTAGTATCTAGGAACGTGTTAAAAATACATGTCCCTTGTGCTAAAGTAACCTAGAAAATAAAAAAATAAAATAAAAAAGATGTACCGATTATGAAAATAATGCAGGCCCGCAGCTGGGCCATTTAAGACAAAAGAAATGCCTGGTGTTAAAATGATTATTAAAAAACAACAACAAAAGATTATGAACTAAATAATATTTGTCATAATGATATTTCAAAATAATGACAATAAAATTTTAAAAAGAGAGAGAGTGCTCTCTTAGTGCTACCAGTAGCCTTTGACAATTGGGGAGGTTTGGCATCGACAGAACAGAAAAGCCGAGCTGTCGCATCCGCACAAGAGTCGTCATAGTCATTTGTATTTCTTTTTCTTTAAAGCAAAATCTCTGGGTGGTAAATCCGCGTGGATCTCTGTGATTGGTTGAACCCCTCGCCAGGTCGGCAAGCTCGTCCCTTTCCCCTCCCCTCCGGTAGCTGTGAGGGGTGGGGGGGTACGGGGTGAAGTGAGTGGATGGTGGGTGAGATGGGACACTTGGCACACTCCTGAGAGGTCTGACCAGGTAGGCTGCTCGGTGGGAGTGGTTACGTTGCATAGTGGTCAAAGCTCCCCAGGTACTCCAGCGCTGCCCTGTAGCACAACTGGTACTGGTCCTGAAGAGGAGAAGAGGCCTCGGTGAGAACGTGTACCTGTAGTGCTGCATATCATATTACTACCACATTTAGGCCATCTATATGTGTTTTTATATTCTGCTCACAAATAGCCACATATACTGTCTGGTAGTCCAAGCAGGTTGAAACAAATGCTTATTATTTGCACTGTTTAACCCAGGCCAGTTACCATGGAAACAGCACTGACTTGCACACGATTGTTGTCTGTTTTTGGGAGTGGTTAACCCCCAACTGGGATTCTGAGTATGAATGAATATCCCTATCAGTATTCTGTCTTTACCTCCGTCTGCACCATGGCGGGCCGCTGGGTGCGAAGTGTCTTCACTGTCTGGAAGAGGTCAACCACGCCCTCGTATCTCATCCTCTCCAGCACGATGCTGAGGGTGATGAAGACGCCGGTCCTGCCCACCCCGGCACTGAGGAATAGACACAGGAGTATTGGTTACTGTCTTCACACTGTGGCGTTGACTAGTGCACTCTTTCTCATTGGTTGCTTGTTCTATTGGACAGCAAAGAACTGAAGCGTATTCTCCTTTTGCGACTCATTAGAAGCATCAGAACTGCATTATAACACCTTATGAATGCTTCAGGTTAGTGCTGTCCAGTCTCCTTACCTGCAGTGTACAGTGATTGGTCCATCCTGTCCAAACTGCTCCTTGGTTTTGTGCACTTGGCCTATGAAATCGATGAAGCCTTCTCCGGTTTTTGGCACTCCTTGCTCCGGCCAGTCAGTGAATTGGAATTGGCGGATTGTTCTGGACTGACCGTCCTGAGGACAGCGAACGAGAAGTTTAAGCATGTTATAGAGGCAGAGCAATTCGATGAAAACACAAATTGACCAATAGGTGACATGATGTGCATAATGCAACACTTTTCAGCACATACATATAAATGTGTATGTGTGTGTGTGTTTGGGATTAGAGTGGTGCTGTTGCTATGTGCCTTCTGATGACAGGGAAGTGTATTTATATCCCATTGAAACCACTGCATCACAGGGAGTTCGAGTACTGGCCCTTGGGGATAGGAGGCTTTGCTTTTCATGTATTTCACAGCGAGCCATCATCACACATGCACGTACGCACTAACGCACAAGCACACACACATACACAGGCGCGCGCTGTTGCTAAATTGACGGCGCATTCACTTTATGTCAACCTGTCAGGACAAATCACACGGGATGCGTTCTAATCATCTCTACCTTGAAATCACAGTCTGCATCCTTAGTTCTTAACACCAGTATTAGCGTGAAAAACCTGAAGCTAAGACGGATTTGGGCTGGATGGTTGCATTAGTATCAAATGACAATCACCCCCTTTCCCCCTCCCACCAAGACATGCTTGCACTATACAGACATATATGCACACACACATGCTGGCAAGCTCGAACAGGCACACGCGCATCCATGCACAATCTCCGTCCGGCGTACCCTGGCATCTGTGACTTTGAACTCTCGGAGGATGTACTGAGGCATGTTGTACTCGGCCATGGGATCCACCACAAAGTACTGGTACCTGGCTGAGCGCTCCGCTGGCCAATACTGGTGGCACTTTTCCTGCAAAAGGAAAGGGGAGTAGAAACATTAGGCACCTATGTTTGAAGAGTTTCATTCCAAAATGAGATATCCACCATTTTGAAAAAAAACCAAACCTTACTCTTACAAATACGGGTTACTGGTGGTTTTGAAATACTGACTGGTGAATTTTCCAAGATTTGTTTATGTTTTTCACTCTAGCAGTAATATGTAATAGCATGAAAGTGCTTTACTGTGATCATGGGTGTGAAAGTGAGTCAGCTGGGTATACGGTGCAGTCGAGTGCTGTCAGCATCAACAATAGTATCCATAGTCAATGACTAGGTATCCAAAGACAATGTACTTCAGTGTATTGTCGCTTTTATAAAATGGGTAGCAAGGTCAAGAATAAACACAGGAGGAAGCAAGAGAAATTGCCATCTACCTCTGTGGTTAACACACAAGAGTTAGCATAGAAACTAAATCAGTTTTTCAGCTAGCTTGGCTTCATGCTGTACGAAAATTATCACCTTGACTGGAATACATCTTGTGATACAGTAGCTTGGGAGTTTCAACCAAGACGCATTCCAGCCATGCAGATAAGATAGCTTAGTTTCAACCACGTTGCTGTATCAGCGTAGTTGGAATGAATTTTTGACCGATCTGATGTAGCAGCTTGGTTGAAACTACTCGGCTTATAAAGCTTGTTAGATTGTGTAGGGTTATCACCTGATAGAACGTGCACTTTCGCTTGTGTAAGCGTTCGTTGCAGGTGTTGCGTGCAGATATGGGTGTGTTGGTGTGTGTGTGTGTGTGTGTGCATGTGGCTGCGTGTGAGCTTACCCGTCCCATCTCTCTTAGTTTGGTGAGCATGACGACGATGGTGGAGTTGTGTTCCCACAGCATTCTCCAGAAGTCCTCGGTGGTCTCAGCCAGGGGGCCCTGGGTGGCCAGGTAGGCCTTCTGCTGCCTGAAGACAAAACACCAGAGAGAATATGCAGAGAATGACTATCAAACATCATAATATACTTTATACTTTACTTTAAGCCTAAGTGTTGCACTAGAGAGGTTAGCAGAGGTTGTTCCCCCCAACTTTGGATATAAAATAATGACAAATATTAGTGACATTTAGCAGAGAATATTATAAAGAAAAGTGTGAGACGTTGTTTACTTTCAGAGCTGTCAGGAAATCACCATATCAAGCAGAGTAAAAATACACATATGCCAATCAGGTGCCGGGGCTGAATACAAAGCAAGGAACGAGTCAACACACTACAGAGCTACAGTGGGCTGATGAAGAGCTCAAAGCCTGAATAAATTCATAAATCCATACACCTTGGGAGTGGCTTTCGGTGTGTGTGGGCTCCAGTTTTGCTCTGGGAAATCAACGTACGCCATTTGGTGGATATTCTTTATACAAACCTCCTTACAGTAACATGAGTGCATACATTTGTACTACAGGTATATGAAACAAACCGTGCTGTTCAAATGTGCACAGCTGCAGGATGTTGAATGTTTATGTATATAGAGAGAGTAATATGTATAGTCTATCCATGTGAGGTACTGTTGAAAGATATCAATATGTCTCTGTAAAAATGGCAAGAAAAATTGCCTTACTAACCTACACATTGAGCTATACTTCTTCCTGTCTCCTATCAACAACACGGCACAGAGTGAGAGCCCTCGATATGCTCTCAAAACTAGAGATGAGCTCATATGTTGCGGTGCCAATTCTGCGCCGGTGTCCTACGTGACTTTGGCCCAGCTGTAGTAGTTATTTTGGCCGACAGCAGGTGGCAGCGGTGCACCGATCGAGAAACGGGAGACGCGAGCTGAGAAACCTCAACATACAACACACACGCATGGATCAACTCACATGTACGCACACGCTCACATGTCTGCAGCGCATGTAACTCGGCATTTGCGCTTACGCAAGCGCGGGCGGGGGCGCGCAGGTCTCGACAGACACGGGATACACACTCACGTACACACACACACACACACACTCGCTGAGCCACGGGTGAACAACTAATGAAGGTGCTGCAGGCGAGGCACTAATGTGGAACCGGGAGATTAGAACGTGCTCAGGGCCTCGCTCCCACAAATAAAGAAACCACAGATCGGCGGAGGGGAGAGGAGACGGCATGACAGGAGGGGGTGAGGAGTCAAATGAAAGGGAAGGAATGGGGAAAGGGAAATGCAGAGAAATGGAGGGGGTGAAAAGGGGAGAGGTGCAAAGTAGAGCAAAGATGGAAAAGGGGAGAGAGTGAGGAGATGAAAAGAGTAAGCACCATTTTCTCCTGCTTGTCATTAGAGCGCAGAGTAGAACTGACTGGTTTCTCTTACTGATTTTGGCTGTGAAGAGAGGAGAGAAGAGGAGAGAAGAGGAGAGGAGAGGAGAGGAAAGGAGAGAAGAGGAGAGGAGAGAAGAGAAGAAAAGAGGAGAGGAAAAGAGAGAGGAGAAGAGGAGAGGAGAGGAAAGGAGAGAAGAGAAGAAGAGAGGAAAGGAAAGGAGAGAAGAGAAGAGGAGAGGAAAGGAGAGAAGAGAAGAGAAGAGAAGGAGAGGAAAGGAGAGAAGAGAAAAGGAGAGAAGTGGAAAGGAGAGTAGAGAAGAGAATAAGAAAGGAGAAAAGGGAAGGGAAGAGAGGAGGAGAGGAGAGGAGAGAATAAGAGAGGAGAGGAAAGGAAAGGTAGCCTATGTTGGCTTCTCTCTCAGTGGAAGGTATTCCCACAACTCTTCCTACTCTGATGTACTACTCTGATGTACTACTCTCACCACTACTGCGATGCAACACCACCTATATAGATCCAATGGACACTTTGATGAAATCCACCAGGGGAGGTGGTGCAATTACACCTCTAAAACCGTCAGTTAATAGATGATAAACTCCACATTTTCAACATCCCTACCCAATACTCATATCACACAATACTGACTGCTCTGCACACAGAGTCTCTCCGCATCATCCCACATGACTGCAGTGCTTCAGGACATAGTGTTTCATTTCAACCTCATTACAATGCTAAAACTCCAGCCTGCATCGGAGCATTTCCAGGGCTCGAGCCCCTGATAGTGTAGCTGGAATCAATGGCTCGCCTCTCATTAGCTTAGCATATTATTGGCTTTTCTTGAAGGCATGGGGGTGAAGGGCACTGGAGGCCCCTGTTTAGTTTTTATTTATGCCTCGGCTTTAAAAGCGGCTTAATTACACAGCGCTGCCGGTGCATACAACAGGTCCCCGCCCGGCTCTGTCTGCCTCTGCCGTGACATCAGAACGGAAAATGAAGATGGAGAGTGAGAAGAGGGTGGGAAGAGAGAGATGGGGAAAGAGGGAAGGGGGAGAGGGAAATGGATGACTGGGGGGGGTTACAGAGACAGAGGACGAACGGGGGGGAAAAGACGGGGGCGGAGAGTGGGAATCAAAGGAAAAGGGGACACAGAGAGAGACAGAAGGAGAGAGAGAGAGGGGGGGAGGTGGCGAGAGGGAGAGGAGATGGGGAGGGAGGTGTTTAGAAAACACACTTCATTACGATACTCTCTTGCTGCAATTACGCTATTTACACAGCGACAATGGAGGGTCGGCCTCTGCGGAGCACCTTTCATTAACGGCAGGATTGGTGGAGGAGGAGGAGGAGGGACGGGGGGGGGGGGACGGGGGGGTGGAGGTGTTGTCTCTGTCACGGCTGGGTACGAAGCAGAACCCCGTACGGACTGGATGGCATTTCACGCTCACTAAATCCATCCCCTCCCTCTACACTTCAGAGAGTCTGTACGGCAGCGGTAGTCATTCGGTGGAAGTGAACCACACTGACAGAGCGGGACAATTCTTTGAGGGCAACTGGATAGTCCACAATAGCAGCTTTGGTGACTGAAAACAATTTCATACCTGTCACACGCACCCACAGACGCAAACACATGTCCCTCCCTCCCTCCCTCCCTCCCCCCCACGGTGAGTCTCGGGCTGACCTGTAGCCGTCGATGCAGCTGGCGTTGATGTAGTCCGAGCCCTCCACGCCCCGGATGGGCTGCAGGCAGACGCGGGTGGACTCGAAGGGCATGATGTTGACCAGGCGGTTCTTGAACTTGTTGCAGGGCAGGTTGGCGCTGATGAAGCGCGATGTGTGGGCTTTGGAGTTGGCCAGTCTCTGGTAAACGGAAGGTGAGAGGAAACCAGACGGAGAGAAAAAGAAGAGAGAGAGAGAGAGAGAATTAGTGTCCTGCGACCTGGAGTAAACAAAGGAGGAAGTCTGGAACGTCTCTCTCTCTTTTTTCTCCTCCCCTGGCACTCAGCGTGTCACCGTCACGATAAATAAGAAATCCTAAAGAGGACAAGACGTCACATCGTATCAGAGGAGGGTGGCGTCCACTTTAGATGAGATATCTGCTGGCAGGTACGACACAGTGCAGCGGACTAGCCTCTCCGTAGAGCCCCGTTGCTCGGCCGGAGGACTGGAGGCGTGACAAGGTCTGGCAGTGGACAACGCACAGATGGACAGCACAGGAGCGTGTATGGAGAGCCACGGTACTCTGCAAGAGTTTGTGTATGTTGTGGCCAGACTGTGTGGGCATGGACGGCGGGGCTGTGGCCCCACACACGCCACGTTCATTCTCTCACTCCCTGCATCGCTCTCTCTCTCTCTCTCTCTCATTCTCTGTTGTTGGCAGGAGTGTAGATGCTATTATCACTTCAAACAGAATGGATCATGGTCATAAGAGGGCTAATGGCAGTGCTGCGCTGGGAGGAAAGTGTGTAATAACATCACAGTTGATGGCTATTGACAGAAGGTGTGTGTGTGCGTGTGTTTGCGAGTCACCTTGAACACCAGCTGTGTGTGTGTGTGTGTGTGTGTGTGTGTCAGTCATTTTGTATCTCTGGCGTGTTTATGAGTGTGTGTCGTTGTCTGCTCTAGCCCGGATGTCCGTGAACCATGCCTGTGTGTACTTACATCGGTCGTTCAAATGTCCCAGCACCAATGTCACAGAGGCAACTTTGTGGACATTTATTGATTTGCTAAAAAAAAAAAAAAAAAGTGATTCTGACGTGCAGGAGAGCGTACGCAACATCATCAGTCACCTTGAACTCCAGCTCCATGGCCGTGACCGTCTCGCCCGGCGGGGGCTGGGTGAGCTTCTGGATGTGGGCGTACAGGTTGCGGGCGGCCACCTCGGTGTTGCCGCAGGTGGCCGCCTCCAGCAGGGCCTCGTGGATGAAGATGTACTGGTCCTCCGTCTGGACCATGTAGTTCCTCTGGGCGCGCATGCACGTCACGTGGCCGTAGATGTCCACGGACTTCTCGTGCTTCATGCGCTCCAGCATGGCCTCGATCACGATCAGGCAGCCCGTCCGGCCCACGCCCGCACTGGGGGAGTGATGAGAGAGGGGGGGAGGGAGACGGAGAGGAGGGGTGAGCGTCACTTCAGGAATGTGATGGCGACACAGTCAGTATTTAAAGATACTGGAACTGATACTAGTTCAGGTATTTGTACCAATCAGTACTAATATACAGGGTACTCAAAGGGTTGTATGCACGAACGCATACAATCAAAAACAGCAGAATATCAAAAACAACAGATTATAAAAGTAGCAGCTCATTTCCTGATTATGAATTTTACAATATTTGTACGTAACACTGTTATAACACTTCATCCACACCTTAACAAACTAAAACACGCAGTCAAAGACAGTTATTTTTAGCCTTCATGCATCCAGACTAAGCCAGTTCCTTCATGTACCCACCTGCAGTGGACCACCATGGGCCCGGCGTCTGAGGGGTTGCAGGCCTTGACCCGCCTGAGGAAGGCCAGTATGGGGGTGGGGTATTCTGGCACCCCGTGGTCCGGCCAAGCCATGAACTGGAACTGGCGCACCTCTCTCTTCTCACTGGAGCCATTCTGCGGGGGAGTGGGAGAAGTCAATAGGGGAGTAAAGGTGTACACATGAGCTTAAAGGGATAGCCTGACGTTGTCGATTGTAGTTGGCTGTTTTTCTTGTCACACGGGGAGGAAATGTCTCCTTCCAAACATTATATATCCATTTCAGGGGGAAAAGCGCTTCCTGAAATTCCTCAATTATTAAAAAAACACAGGCGATTCAATCCTGAAAGCAAAGCAAAGGTCTTGAGATGACAAAACTTTGATAGTAATGCATATTGTCCTATACTTTCATGCCAGTGAGTGGGTGTCATTTCAAAGGGCAGACTGAACTCTGTATTTGTCCTACAGTTTACCTTAGTAAGGTGCAGGTGGAGTCTTGCTTTTAATGAAAAATCCTTTTAATGTTAGAAAGTAATACAAGACATTCTAGGAAACTGGATAAGAGCAGGTCCTCCATGCCCATGCCTGGCTATAAGGTGAACTGCACGTGAACGAGCCTGTACCTTGTAGAGGGCGAAGGTGCGGACGCTGTACGTGGCCAGCTCCACAGTGTCCAGCATGGTGACCTGGATCATCCCGTAGGTCTCTGTCCCCCGCACCGGCCAGTACTGGTCACACTTCACCTGGCGGAGCAAACAGAGACAGGGCACACCGTCAGGAATGGATGTCCACCGGGGAAAAGATAGTGATTGGCTTGCAGAATCACACGGACTAACAAGGAGAGAGGCATAGTGTCCAGTGTCTAATTAGAAATGGATTGGACACAGACCAGTACTTAGCGTTAGCTCCAGCACCTGTGTAGCTATGCATCCCCCCAAACCCCCCATTTGAGCGCCAGTGAAACAAGCCTAATGAGTGCGTGTGTGTGTGTGTGTGTGTGTGCATGTTTGAGGCAGGCTTCAAACGAAAATTAAAAAGCCCACTTTGTTTCATCAGCCTACGATTATTTTCAATTAGCTAATTGTCGGGTGAACCCTTTGTTATGTTCGCTTTTAGCACATCTGTGCTGAGGGGAATGTGTCTGAAAGCCCCGCGGCCTGTTGTGACGGGACAGCAGGTCCGGCCACCTGGCTCCATATGTCCCCGGGACAAACTTGACTGTGGACAGGGATAAAGCTCCTCCATCGCCGAGCATGGAGCCTTATTGCTTCGCTCTGTGTTATCTATGTAGATGGCTGGGAGCCCGAGTGCTTAGAAAGAGACTGCCCCCCCGGTAACCGACAGGTCACAGGTTCAACCCCCCATCAATTTGTCTCTGCCCATATGTCGCATTGAAGAGATCGGGAGCAAGACGCTGAACCCACCTATGTGTGCACCTACGTCACTGTAGGATGCTCTGGATGAAACCATGATGTAAATGTGTGTAAAAACAACTCCGCTAGACGTCCATTTTTCCATACAGAGACTCAGTAAATGCCGGCACGCTGTCAGAGCCGCTCAGACTCGAAAGCTACCGCTATCGATTTGGAATAAATGAGAGGAAGGGAGGTGGCGCAGGTGAGCTAATCATATCGATACTGCAGGCCCGAGCTGACATTTGGAAGCACCTTGGCCGTCTCACTCGGCTGGTACAAATTGACAAACAAAAAGGCAGTAAAATTCACCCCCCCCTCACATTTCACCTCCCCCAGCGACAGCTCACATTCTTGGGCAGACGCAGGATCTGCAGGAGAAACTCAATTGAGTGATGGGGAACCGCTCGCAGTACAAACATATGGATTAGCAGTCACCACTGTAATGAATATCTCTGTGCTGTTTGAGGTTGGGTGGCATATTCTATCTCTCAAACACACACGTACACACACACACACACACACACACACTGCAGGTTTCACTATCATCTGCTTCTGCTTTGAAATTCAGCTCTCACATGTCACCACCTGGCCTTTTGCTTGGGACCCACACTTCTTATCTGCACACACAAACACACACACACACACACACACACACACACACACACACACACACACAGACAGACAACTGAGTCATAACTCGGGTCTCATTTACAAGTCCTCCATCTCTTATCTGACCTTTCAGGGCTTTATCAACTTGTAATGGTAGGTGGCGGAGGAAGCTGAAATTTGCCTAGTGCGGGGAACTCACAGTGTTTGTCCTGCTACTGCTCCATTTGGCTTCTGACAGCAGCCTGTCAGGGTGGTGGGAGGCTGACTGGCTCACTGTGTGTGTGTGTGTGTGTGTGTGTGAAAGGGAGAAAGTGAAGGTGTATATGCATGTAAAGGGGGTGGACAAAATAACAGACATTTTCTGAACACCGAGCACCTCATAAGCAGTAGGGCCACAGTTTCCTTCAGCACAGCTTCAGTCCCACTACTTGGACTGCTGCCATACAAGTCCTGTGTGTCAAGTGTGTGTAGTGGGACACTGGATCATTCTTCAAGAAGGAAAGCTTCCAGTTCATGGAGGGATGAAAGAGGTAGAAATATAGTTTGCACTCAGTGCTCCAGATCTTCAGAGGTTCAGTGATCTGGTGATCGGGCAGGCCATGGGAGGTGTGACTTCATTCTGGTGTACATGCAACCACTCTTGATTTTTACCAGTGTGGGGGCATTATGATCTTGGAATAGTGTCATGAGGAAACAGTGTTTGCACCACAGGGTGCAGCTGGTGAAAGATGACTTATAAGAACATAATACCTTTTTCCAGATGTCAGACTTCTTTTAATGCTGACTCAGTGCTAATTCAAGTAACTACCTCTGTAACTGTGATTTATTTACTTCAAATTTAAGGTGCTTTTTCATGTGGTGTTTCCATTATTTTGTCCACCCCTCTGTCTGTGTGTGGCTGTGACTCAGCTACGTATGATCAAAGCAGGAGGGCATGGGATCTGTGACAGTACCGTTTGACCCAGGAACATACGGAGAGGTATTTGCCACGTATCGCCCAGCTGAGTTCAACTGAACGAGTAATAAAAACGAGCTTGTCCAACATATCCACATAGCAGGTATTCTCAAGGGACAAATGAAGAGCTCTGTTCCAAAAATAGAAACCCTGACAAAAAAGGCACCGACTGAAACGAGTGATAGCACTGATAGAACGAAATTAAGTGATCATAGCTTTTAAAGGACGGTAGGTAATTTAAGTACTGATCGGTCTTTTACAGACTCTCTATACTTAAAAGATATTGAATGATAAAGTGGACTTCAGCTGATGATTTCCCCCCCAAAATGCTTATGTAGTATTTTGGAAAAGAACTCTTCATTTCTACACGATGTTCAATCAATTCACAACCCCTGGCATTTCCAGTCCTGCGTCTGGGGACCCACTTTCATTAGAGCAAAGTATGCACACACTAATAAACCACATATTGGCAGGATTTCTTTTCAAAGAATTCCTAAGCAAGCATTGGTGAGGCGATTAAATGTGCCCATACCAATTTTGTGTGCTCCTGTTTTTAAAAGCCCTCATCATTCCTGTTTGAGAGTTTTTACCAGCCAGAAGTGAGACCTGATCTTCTGTACCTGGGCGCGATGTAACTAAGCGCTATGTTGTAAAAATGATTTTGTGCAAAATCAAGTACTATATATTATAGTACTCATTGAGCAGTATCTAATTAATACATACAAGTACAAGTATGTATTAATTAGTACAAGTATATACAAGTACTATTGTATTACTGTGAAATTAAACTTTAGGTCTATATATTTTCTATCATATTTTGGATGCAATTTTAATCTCCCATAGTCCTATTTGTATTTGTATATGAGTTTTGATGACATCACATGACCAGGTTCTTCATCTATTGATGGCATTGACGGTAACACTTCATAATAAGGGTCACTAATACATATATATTATTTACTATTTATTAATTACTACTGAATGGTTAATAATTGATATTTGTTCCTATTATTAATAAATAGTAAATATATAATGAACATTATTAATCATGTTAGTAAATCAAATTTATAAGCTGTCTTAACATTATTATTAACAGTATTAACTGTATTAACATAAATACATTGAGCTAAATGTTTTCTAATCTAAATGTTTTCATTGGTCACTTCTTACCCGTGACTTCTCCTCCAGTCTGGTCATCATGACTATAGTGCTGGACCTCTGCTCCCACACCATCCTCCAGAAGTCGCTCAGCGTCTCCGGCAGAGGGCCCTGCGTGGCGATGTAGGCGTTCTGCTTCCTGTAGCCATCGATGTAGTTGGCATTGATGTAGTCACTACCGGGAACTGCTGGAATGGGAGAGAGACAGGAGGAGGGACGTAACGTATTTGTTACATGCTAACAGAGTTACAAGACACGAGACACCATCTTTGAATGTCTGTGGTAATGTCTCAGTCAATGGCTATCGGAGGGTCGCGTGACAACAGGGGTGCTCTTACCGCTCTTACCGTCAACGGAGGCGAGCACTACCCTGGAGTGGTCGTATGCGATGACATTTGCGTAGCGATTCTTTGGCTTGTTGACTTCCATGTTGGAGTTCTCCCAGGTGAACTGCTGGCCTGGATCAATCGACTGCAAGAAAGGGCAGGAGAAAGAAAGGGAGAGAGAAAGAGAGAGAGAGCGACAGAAAGAAATAAGAAGAGAAAGACAAAGAGAGAGAGAGAGAGGAGCAATTAAGGGAGGCAGAGAAATAAAATAAAATAGAGGAACAAAAGGAGTCTCTGGAGTGTCACACGGGCAAAATAGAGCCAGACACATTGATGAGACTGTTCGTTTCGACTAGGAGGTGAATAAAGGCTTTGTTGCAGCCCGCAGGCAACCAGGAACACTCATCCTTCCCTTATGGGCGGCCATATTGAATTACCTAGTTCTGAGCAGTCACGCATGACTAGTTGCGGTAACCATTATTGCTCTCATTATTGTCTCTTTTTCCCATTGTCTATTTCTGTCTCCCTCCCCATCTTCTATTTCTGTGTGTCTCTCTCTGCGCCTCACTCTATTCGTGGAGTTATCACCCTTTCACTATCCCTCCTGCGTCACGCGTCTCTCTGGCTAAGATGACACATAGGCTGCATCCATATTGATATGTGAGACATTGAGATATGTGACGGCCTCCCATCCCTCGGCTCGATAATGTCACAGAGTCTCTTGTTATTCCGCATCGATCCCCCCCCACCAGCTCATGCCGGATCCATGTCCATCAATTCCCCAAACCTTTCGCCTTGCAAAGCCAGCTGGGGGGGAAAAAAAACCACCTTGGATATTCCTTTACTCATTTGATTTGGCTGCAGGCCTAAATTGAATTATTAAGGTTTTTAATGCCAAAATGTGACAGCTTCAATAGAGTGACGGGGAGTTTGGGGAGATGCACCTACATTCACTTTCTTACTCTCACTGTATTGTCCTATGCAGTCAACTGGCACCCAGGTAGGCAAACAACGCCATAAAATGTATATGCAAGCGCTTTAAGTGCTATTTGTTTTAGACCCGTACAGCAGAAATGCGGAGTGTGTTCAGATGCAAGAAACCCTCAATGGTAAACAAAAAAGGCTCCGATAGAGCTCCAAATTGCTCGATAGTAGGAGTCATTTGGGCATGGGCCTATTGCCGCTGATGAGCTCAACACTGCCAATTTGTCTGCCAGCGCCTGCCAGTTTGAAAAGGAACATTTCATTTGCAGTCAAAACATGTCACACCCATTTGAGGGCTCAGTCAAGATAGCGGGCGAGCTCGACTGACGACAACCGGCAAACAAGTTGGGTAGAGAATGTAGAAGAAGTGAGAAGGAAATGCCTGTGCTATTCTAGCTGACACACTGGAAACGCATTCGAACGAACATAATGACAGTGCTATGGGGACGGCAGCGTGATGTTGCTTCCTGCAATAAAAACACTGTGTGGTGGAGCTGCAGCAAGCCTGATTGACAAACACTGCTCATTACCCAGAGTGCTCTGCTCAGCGTGGTGCGGGTTGGCGTTGGCGGGAAAAAGGAGGAGAGGGAAAGTGTCAGGCCGCCCGAAACATCAGGGAGAGGAAGTAGTAAGGCCTCTCCAAACTCGATGCCTTGGAGGTAAAGCGCAGCGGGGGCAGCCGAGGAACGTGACTGTGACAAAGCGCCCTGAGCTTTGCCACGCCGCCTCAGCTGGCACGGAGACGGACGGCCATCTGTCTGGCCGAGGAGGGGGTCTTTCCTGGCTTGGAAGGATTGGCGTGGGGAGGGGTGTGTGTGTGTGTGTGTGTAAAAAGCCTGTAGTCACACACAACCTACCGCTCTGGTGCGATTCGTTTACACTAGCTCAACAGGCCGGGGAGGGCATGTATCGGAGAGGCAGTGGGTGAAAGAAAAAAAACAAAAAAACCCAAGAAGGTCTGCGTTGTTTCCAGCAGCTCGGTTGGACGTGTCAGAGTGAGGAACAGGGCGGGATAGTCGGAGCAAATGAATAAAAGACGGCTTGTGTTTTTCTACATTCAAGGATACCTCTCCTCTTCCTCTCCTCCTCCTCCTCCTCCTCCTCTGTTAGTCCAACAGCCCACTAACCTCTTCCTCTGGCTTACCCCAATCCTTTTGCTAAATGTCCCACTTTAAATGCAAATTTGCTCTCTCCTTGTTTTTTGTTTTTTTTTGGAAGAAGAACACTGACAAGAGATAATCCCTCACCAAGTTGCATTGGAGAGACCGGCTGCAAAATAACATTCTTCTGGGAAACATCAAGACGCGTGCAGATTGCTTAAGCGACTCGCCACCTGCTAGTTTTGTGAAAAAGCATCCCACAACATTTAATGTAAGTGTTGGTTTCCTGGTGGGATTGGTAATAGAGTTGTAAAAATGACTGAGGAATGTGTGTGAACGAGAATAAATAAATGCATGTGGGATTAAAGAGGCATTAACACAACACACGAGGAAATACAGCTACATCCTCAGCCACTCAAAGAGCCGCCTTATACTCTTACCTCGTACTCCTGGGAGAAGCGGAGGCCATCGTTGGCCTTCAGCCGCTCTATGTGGTCAGCCAAGTCGCCCACAGAGATGGGCGGGTGTTCTCTCATTCCTGGGAGAGGAAGAGGAGGTAGGAAGAAGAGGGGGAAACACAAAAGAAGAGAGTAAGACCTTGCTGTTCTCCCAGCAGACACGCACATTGAATCACACAAACACTGGTTTGACCACAGGGTGAGTGAGGCTGCTGGTAGGACCATGAGGTGGCTGTGTAACGGTGACGGGAGTGCACTTTGTTCAACAATGCATGAAGAGAGGAGGAGAGAGAGAGAGAGAGAGAGAGAGAGAGAGAGAGAGAGAGAGGGAGGAAGAAAGCAGAGAAGAGAGAGAGAGAGAGAGAGAGAGAGAGAGAGCACAGGTTGACATAGGTCAGTGACATTTGGTGACAATTGGTGACATCGTCATGCTAAGTGAGGAACAGAGGTGGGGCTGGGACGGCGATGCACATGAGTGACTGGGTGAGCATGCTCCTGGAAGGAAGCAAGGAGGCAGACATCTCCCCGACTCCACAACCCTCAATTGGTGGCAGAGGTGGTATCAGAGCATGAACCCACAAGTCTCAACAAATCAGTCACACTGTCACTGTCACCCAGAGAGAAAGACGCCGACTGGTCAGCAGCCAAAACTCATTTCTTTGAAAATCTCTTTCCCCTACAATAAACCATCTTTTGGCCCAGCCCGGAGCGCTTGGGCTGGATTAAATTCAAACAACCCCCCTGCCACTCTCTAGATTTCTCATCGCCGGGTTATTGGATGATTTATTGCTAATCTACCGACACAAATTCCCCCTGTGCCTCTGAACTTGGCAAGGCTCTGTGCTTAAATGGATTTCTGGGAACTTGCCTTGTGTGTAAAAAGTTAACTGAATGCGACGCATGAAGATGCTCCAAAATCATCCTGAGCGTCATAAACCTTACAGATGGTGTTTAAGACACACACACACACACATACACACAGAGATCAGATATACACTTTTAAAAAGGGCATGCACATGAACGTTAGTGTCTTCAAGAGGGATTTGGCTGATATCGTCAAGGTAATAGGTCACGCTCTCGGATGAGTTGCCGCTGCAAGCTCATTATTCCCGCAACGCTGACGGCTAATGGCTGGTAACTCTGGCCTCTGCACAAGATGAGACCTGACCAATTAGACTCATTTAATACTATCACACAGTGGGACCTATGCCATGAGCACATTAGCATCAGTGTGTGTGTCTGTGCATGTGCAAGTACTTGCATGCGTGTGTGTGTGTGTGTGTTCAGCCAGGTCTTGCAGCCATGTTGTTGGTTAAATGGAGAGTGAAGACATAGATAACAAGGCTAATCTACAGCAAGTCTAACTGTCCGCAGTGTTCAACTAGCCATGAACTAGCCCGTTATGCTGCCTGACCAAAACGGCGTTGTGGGAAGCCCACAGCCACACGGGGAAAACGCGTCCGTGTCCTTGGATGCGCCAGGGGGCCTACGAGATTGTGGGCCGAGATGTCCGTCAGGATTGCAACAGAGGAATGGGATCGGGTGCGCAACAGACAGAAAGAGAAGGATAGGAGGAGATAGAGAGAGCCATAGACTGCATATGTGTGGGGAAATACACAGTAGGTGAGAGAGCAGACTAACTTGGAGTGTTGGGGCAGCGATGGGAGCTGGGACCTGTGGAGAGAGGAGAGTGAAGGAGGGAGGAAGAAGAAGAGTCAATCAATGGAGACGGCTCAGACCTGGGCCAAACGGTGTCTGCTTTCTAACCTATTGGTGCTTGATGGGTGGGCTTTGCCACACCAGGACAGGTAGTGTCATCTACAGGAATACAAAACTCTCCTGTGATCGTCTAGTTTTTCTGACATGTTTTGTCTGATGCGTCAAACATCGCTCATGTCAGTAAAAAGTATTTGCAAATACGATCTGGCCCAGGTCTGTCAAGGATAGACCAGGGCAGTTCCCCCGTAAACACACGCTTGCCGCTGGGGTGTCGGGGTTGGGGGTGCAGAGCCACGGTCTGCTCAACAAACAAACATGCTGGAGGACTTTGAGCTGGAATCGGCCGGACCGCCTCAAAACAATCAGAATCAGAACGAGAATCTTCACCTGCTGTGTGCGAGTCAAACAGAGAAAGGAGCGAGCGGACTGGAGGAGGAGGAGGAGGAGCGGGGCTTTTCAATATTCACTCGGCTTCAGCCTCGTGTGTTTTCGCGAGGCACACACACCCACACAGCTTTGGTGATTTTGATAATCACCGCTCTCGGAAGTCGGGTAGCGTAACGGCGAGGTAGACAGGGAGCGAAAGACAAGAGAGGTAGAGGTAGAGACAGAGAGAGAGATTACCCTACAAGGGGGAAAATGGAAGACAAAAGGTGGGAGTGGGAGGATGGCAGAACAGGGCTCTTTCAGAATGGCGGCACTGCTTAATTCCTCTGCAGGGGTTCAAAGGGGCTGGGTGTGTGTGTGCGCACACACACACAGACACACAGACACACAGACACATACAGACACACACACACACACCACGCAGACACAGAGGAGCTGACATTTTCTCTCAGCTCCATTGTTCCCTCTGCCTGGCTCACCTTGACATCAGAGGCAGCAGGACTCATTACCAGCTGGGGGAATGAAAAGAGCTCAGGAAGGGAGGAGGGGAGGAAGGGTAGGAAGGAGGGAGATCGGGAGGGGAAAAAAAGGAACAAGGCTGATGCTGAGGCGGGCACCCTGGCGACGCCCCTCGCTTCACCGCTGCACACACGGGCGGAATACGAATTCAGCCTCAGCCTCGGCCTCGCTGCGGCGCTACTACGGTCAAACAGCTGGCTGCCGTGGCGACGCACACTGTCTATATTGTGTTACTGAACAATCGTTTGAGGCTGGTCAGGGTCACAGCCTGAGGGT
The DNA here is from genome assembly GCA_034670385.1 of Hoplostethus mediterraneus. Taxonomy (NCBI): domain Eukaryota; kingdom Metazoa; phylum Chordata; class Actinopteri; order Trachichthyiformes; family Trachichthyidae; genus Hoplostethus; species Hoplostethus mediterraneus. The sequence goes on along the minus strand of JAXDDW010000050.1, from coordinate 1,520,446 downwards.
GAGTGACGAAGTGTGCATTTAGATACACGTGAATTTCAACTAGATCGAAAGGCATTCCAGAATGTGATATCCGCCATTTGAAAAAAAACACCTACATTTCAAAATGATTACTGCCATGAAAATGAAGAGTCATCTTAAGATCTTTTCCTATTCATACTTTTGCTTTTCAAAAGGGACATCTATTCTAACCTTTATCTAGTAGAAGAGTCACGGTGCACGCTCTCTTTTAGCAGCACCTTGCTTTGCACTCACTCACTTACACACATTCACACCTGAGAGCTGCCCAGTGCAACCAGTGAGCAGCTCCACTGGAGTACGTGGGGGTATCAGGGCATTGCGCTCTATTTTATATAGAGCTATACATCGATCATTACCTGGCGTCTGGTAGTTGAGCCTCCTCATCTCCACGGGGTCAGAGGAGTTGGCCAGCAGGGAGTCCTTCACCCCACCTGAGTGCTCGTCCTTTGGTAGAGGCGACGCCCGCTTCCTGGGGTGGCAGAAACAGACGAGGAGGGCGTTAACCACAAAACATTTTGAGACCAGAATGATTGACACTGTTGTTTCCTCCGGTATACGTTGAGAAAACTAGAGTGGAGACTGTAGGCGTCTTCACTCTGAGGCACACTGGATGAGGTTAATGGTATAGTTAACGGTTCTCAAAACCAGTTCTGAGGATCGGCCCGTTCCCGCGCCAGTAGAGTCCAGGGCTTTAACCCGCCCTTAGTTTGCCAACTGGAGTTTAATGTGTTTGAAGAAATGCCATCATCTCCCTGGAGTGGGCGAGGTTGGGTTTGTTTGCTGCTGGATGGATGACAGCTGCTCTGTGTGAGTATGTGTATGTGTCCGTGTGTAGCAAAGGTTTTAATGTGTGATTTCTCTGCTGTGTGTACGTGTGTGTGTGTGTGTGTGTGTGTGTGTGTGTGTACACTAACAACACATTGTGTTTACTGGCTTCCCAGATTGAGAGAAAAACAGGCGGATGCTGTAATTAGCTCATCAGCTGGGTGGCACAACACTGGGTAATTAGACCGGTTCTGCAGCACCTGCGTTGCCAGGCCTGGCCTAACTGAGCCTAGCACAGCACAGCACAGCACAGCACAGCACAGCACAGCTCGGACTGGCTCGACTCAGCCGAGCGTGGTTTCTCCATCAGACGGAGAGAGGAAGAGAAAACGCAACCTGCCTGTGTTCTAATGTTCAGACAGCCAGCATCTGTTCACCTACACACACAAACAGGCGCACAGATGTATATACACACTTTCCCTCTCCGTGTGGGTCTCTTTTACACCACACACACACACACACACACGCAGACACACACACAGAAACAGCTGCAGACTCAAAAGCTGCCTCCTGACTGCAAATGGAAATGGGCGGCAGGAAGCGTTAGGGCGCCCTGTGGAAATTTCACATCTCATTGCACTCCATTTGCAAGTGACGAGCGTGGGTTTTAGGCAGGAGCAGGGCCTTCTGTTGAAGCCCGGCGTGGTGAGAATACATAAAGCTGCTGCACACAGTCTTAGCCCGGTCCACCTCAGCTGCTGGTGCTCGGGCCTCACCGCCACCTGTTATCTGATGCTGCGGGGGCTTAAGCTAATGCTAGCGGTGTGACGGCTAATCTACGACAAGCATCTCTTCCTCCCTGGCCGAGAGCCGAGCCAGACCTTGTCCGGTTTTCCCAGGGCCCGCTGCTGGGCCGGGCCGGGGGAAAGGGGGGAATGAGCCGGGCATCTGTGATCTCTTCTCCACACCTCTCCTTTCTCCCACTCAAACAGATGCCAATCTACACTACGCTTTAGTGCTGGGCTAACATAAACACGGCAGTCACCTCAATGGGGGTATTCATCTCAGGCTCAAAGTGAGGGTTAAGATGTGTGAGAAAGTAAGTGCAGGTGAGTGTGTATGTGTGTGTGTGTGTGTGTGTGTGTGTGTGTGTGTGTGTGTGTGTGTGAAGGGGGGGGCAAACAGAGTGTGTTTAATGAGAGGAGAACAGGACCCTTTGTTGGGATTCCTGCCATGAGGAAGTAAAAAAAAAAAAAAAAAAGGCTAAAAGTGGAGGAAGGGGTCTTGGTGGAAAATGTCAGCTTAAAAGATGGGAACATTTCTGTTTCTGTAGTCTCCCCGTCTGGCATTTACTCCACAATGGCCCATTCAGCAGCAGGTGAGGCCTTGGCATATTCAGATGGGGCCAATCTTGAAGGGGAGCTGGATAATAAAACACAGCACGAAGACAAACCATGGCAGACAGGATTATCTGAGGGGAAACACTGGCACTAGATGTGGAACATGCACTAGTACATGGACATGACCCAGGGGTTCCTTTGACCCCAATTATCAAGGGCTGCAGACTCTGCTGCTTCTCATCGTTTGAAGAATAATACTGAACAAATGAGACATGGAAGACCAATTTCAGGATGTTTTCTTTTTATTCCTTTCTGAGCAGAAAATTGTTTTTTGGGGTAATGTCTGCTGAGCATGGAGAGATAGCCGACCCTGCAGCCCTAAAGAATCGATGAATACCAACCAACAACACGAATGAAAGGAATTCATGGGGGAGAGAGGTAGAGTGACTGACAGTGACAGTACCCACCTTTCCTGCTTGCTGCATTCACAAAAGGGGCAAAGAGAAGGGGCAAAATTAATGGGTGGTTAGTATCAACATGGACCCAAAACTCCTTTGGCCAAAGTTTGTTCTAACTCTACTATTTTCACAGAACCAAACCACATCTTGAAAGCATGACATAAAAAGTTATTCTCAAGCTGGCTGGAGACTTTTGAAAATAACCCCTTCATCGCTCGCTGCTGGTGTTGGTCTTGGCGACTGTGCAGGTTTGCAATAACAACCCGGGGTAGAGTGTGATTATTCCTTCATACATTTATACTGCCAGTCCACAGTGAAAAGGGCATGCAGCCACCCCCCTACAGGCCCCCCTGTCAATCTGCGCCTGCATGGAAAAAGGGCTTCCAGACGGAGGATGCGCTCCTCCGTGGTGAGCTGTCTCAAGGCCTATTATTAACAAGTCCCTGTCTAAGTCTGCTGGAGACGGCAGCTACACTGCAGTACGCAAGGCTGCGGATGGCAGGTTGGGGAACGGGTATGCTGCGGGGTGGCGGACATGCAATGGAGCAATCATGTGACAGATACGGAAAAACAGTCGATCTATCCGAGCTTATGGATTCACATCAAAACCGAATCTGTTTTGTATTTTGTCATGTAAGCCTCGGGGACTATTTCATATTTGGCTCCACTGTCAACACGGTGGGAACAAGTACGTTTTTAATGCTAACAAGCATAAAGAGGGACTGGTTTTATCTGATATCAGCACCTCACCAGTATCTGGATGGTAGGTGTGTATCCATGCTGTGTTGTTGCACAGGGGTCGTTAGAAGATATTGACTGAGCTTTTAGTTAAGCCCACTGTGGCAGCCCTCTGTTCCCTGTCTGAAATGGCGTGTGGTGGGGAAAACACATTTCTCCTCTCCTAACAGTCAGGCTGTGCTTTTTGAGCAGGGAGGCGATGTCAGCTGCCATTTCAACTAACACTTCACATGCTATTGTTGAAAACAGCCAACTGGGTGAAAATCTGGTGGGCAGAAATGAGGATTTTCTAAATGACGAATCAAATTCGTCTTTGGTTTCTTTTCCCTCACACTGAATATTATGGAAATGAAACTGGATGTTACAGTTCTTTGTGTGAGCCGCCTGGTGCAATTGGCAGAGGGGAGCGTGTCTAATTCCTGATGCAACCCAAAGTAACCTACAACCACAAGTGTCACTGAAATTCAACCTCAAACACACATACACACACACACACACACAGAGGAAATACACCACTACACCGAAGCGCAGCACATTACCTCTTGAAGAGCAGGATGGCAATGACGATGATGATGATGAGAACCACGGCCAACACCGGGCCCATAACCCACAGCATCTCAGGTTGCTCCACCCTGGGGGCCACGTCCCCCACCATGACCTGAATGGGGTCTGAGTAGGGACTGGCGGAGAACGTCCTCTGTAGGGGAAGGGAAAAGAGTGTGAGAGCCCGGCCTGCTACAGGCCTCAAACAAGAGCAACAGTTTGATGTGTGTATGCACAAACATGTCGTGTAAATCCTGAGGAGAGGCAAATACTCCCCAAAAAAGAAGAAATTGAAATATTTGAATGCAGATTCCTTGTTTTTGGCTCTCTGAGAGGCAAATATTTGACCAAAAACCATCTTCAGATCCTGTCGTTTGCTTTCATTTAAGGGTTGTGTCAGGGGAGACGAAACCGAGACAGCCATTGACTGTGAGACTGCGAGACAGGCGGGTGAGAAAGAGAGAGAGAGAGAGAGAGAGAGTCTGGGAGAAAGGGAGAGGGAAAGAGAGAGAGGTAGAGAGAGGCAGAGATGAGTGGGAAGTGTCCCTTGGTTGCTGAGATAAATGGGGGCAGAGGAGAGGACTCATCTCTTCTTCATTAGTGTTCACACCGTGACGGAGGAGGAGGAGGAGGTGGCAGGGTGCTTTTCCACCTTGATTTTAAATGAGATATCTCCCTGCTCTTTCCTCTTCAAATGATGAAGGAGGGAGGGAGGAGGGTGTGTCTGTATGTGTGTGTGTGTGTGTCTGTGTGTGTGTGTGTGACGAGGGGGTTCAAGAGCCAACGCAGTAATCTGTTAAAAATAAATGGCGGCGAGAAGAAGGAGTCCTACTGCGGGGAGAGCAAGGTGACAGACGAGCGAGAGGAGGAGGGAGGAGCGAGGCGTCAGTCATTAGAGCTCAGCGTGCCTCCTATCGAACTGTGATGGGAGATGGGGATGGGGGGGGTGGTGGCAGGGGAGACATGGGTGACAGATCACAGCCCCTGGAGGGAACTGGGCTCCCAGCATGCAGCGGGAGCGGTGAGGCGGCGTTGGATCATTAGCGGCGCAGCAGCCTGCTCTTCTGCACGCAGGCAGATATTAATTGGAAAGATAAGCTGAGATGAGCTCAGAGACCTGAGCTCTGTCACATAGTTCTGTTATCTCCCGTACTCTTGGGCGACACGGGAAAATATGTGTGTTTGTAGACGCGTGTGTTGTTGCTGCTGTACGACTGTCAGAGCAAAAAACTGTGTGTTCTCAAGTGATATTAGGTGCAAGCAGTGGATTAGTCGAGTCAGAAAAGTAGAAAGATTACATTTCAGCACATATCAGACAGCAGCAATGTTCGTCTCTCGCTCTATCTCTCTCGCTCTCTCTCTCACTCACACACACACACACACACACACACACACACCAGACACATGAGACCGGATCTTTCAGGTTCTGTGTTCCTTGTTTAATCGACCTATTCTCTCAGAACAAAGAGAGCGTCACAGCGGTGGGACGCTGCTGATGAGATGACAACACAAGGCTTCCTATTCCTTTAAAAAAAAGGGCAAAAAAAAAAAAGTCTGTAGGATGTGGCACTGCAGGGAATCCTGGGAAAACTTTTTTTTTTTTTTTTTGGGTGGTGTGACAAATGGCAGCTGCAGCTGTGCTTTCAGAGAGGGATGAGGGGAAGAGCAGCGAGAGCAGAGGAGAGGCAGAACAAAAAGAGAGGGCTTTTTTGTCTGTCGGTCACGGAGAAGTGCTGGGATGATCCATTTGAACGCCCTAATATCTGATAAAGGCTCAGTCACGCAGCTCCTAATGCCGCCGCCCTCGCAGCGCTGCCTGACAATGGAGCGATGGGCGCAATAAAAGAAACTACGTGTGTGTGTTTGAGAGCGAAACGGAGACAGAAACCTAAGTTTATGTGCATGCACGTTCGGCAGCATTACAAATGTGTGCGTGTGTGTGTGTGTACATGTGTGATATGATAGGCGAGACGGAGGGAAAGAAATGTAGTTATATGTCCATGTATGTTTGAGTGTTTCTCAGTGTGATGGAATGGAAGCCAGAGCGAGCGAGACACAAGTGTGTATGTGTGTGTGTGTCATACTGAGTGAGAGAGAGAGAGAGAGAGAAAGTGTGTGTGTGTGTGTGTATTTTCGTTGAGTGTGTGTGCACGCACGTCCGCGTTGGTGTGCACGTAGTGTTGTTGTTTTTTCCCTCCCGAGTTGTTCCTCCAATCTCCCTCTGATCCTCCACATGGGTTTGTCTGGGTCACAGCCACAGAGAGTGTGTGATTGTTTCTAAGTGTTTGTCTGAGACGAAGATGGAGAACGAGAGAGTGGGTGATGGGAGATGGCAGAGAGATAAAAAGAGAGAGAGAGAGAGAGAGAGAGACGTAGGTAGAGGCATCTCGGTAGTAGCGGTGCTGTCTGCTGTCTGGCCCGTGGGCTACGCAACTTCCCCAGCCAGTCGTCCCCCGAGCTCATCAGTCCGCTACGAGTACCACGGGTCTTCGCCGACTCACCGCTGACCCCGCCGGCTCGCCCGTCTCTCTAAAAAGTGGCTTAAATAAGCCGCGGGGGGGCGAGCACCAGACGGAAACAAACAAACAAACAAACACGCTCTCTCTCCGCCTCCCCGGGGGGAAGCCGAGGAGCCCGCGCCATCCTCGTCATCGCATCACACTCGGAAAAAGAACGAGGGAGAGAGAGAGAAAGGATGGAGATAATACTATGTGTGAGTATGCCTCTATCTGCCAGGAGCAGTGATGGGGCTGCGGGGGCTAGCCTACCTCTACTCCCTTCTCCTCCCTCCCATCCCGTCTCCCTTTCTCCCCCTCACCTGTCCTCTTTCCAATTCAACACCAGGAACTACACCTTCCCCTCCGCTGCCCGACTGAATACAAAGCGTCCAGATATCTGGAGGCATCGCTGGGGGGGGGACGCCTCTGGGAGTGGAAGTGACATGCCGTAGCTTTAACAGAGGATCCCCGCCAATCTCTCCTGCCTGACTTCCCCCCGCCCGGCTATCCACCCACACACTGTCTGCAAGGAAGTAGTGGATGTTTCAGTGAGGAAAAACTCTTGGTGTCAAACCCATTTAAAATTTGCGGAAAAGAAGCCGGTCCCTCCCTGTTGGAGCGTTCGAGTGTTGAGTGTTGCCGAGACGATTCTTGCTGAGAGCGAGCAGAATATAATGCCCGGGTACTTTTTTGTAAACAGAAAAGTGTGGTAAACACATTTGAACAGCCTCCATTTTGGATTTTTCCTCCCCTGCGCCATATGCTCACCTCTCGCTTATCAAAGGACCGGCACACATTAGCACAAATCCCCTCCTCCTCCTCCTCCTCCTTCTTCTTCCACCGTTTCACTCCCCTCTCATCTCAGCATCACAGGCTGGACGGGACGCGAGACAAACGGTCCTTCCCTCTTTCCTCTCTCCAAAACCACCACCACCGCCGCCCCACCCAAACTCCCCTCCTTCCTTCCTCTCTGTCGCACATCACACAATATTTCATGCTCCCTCCCTCCCTCGCTCTTTTCTCGCTTTAAATGATACTGTTTATACACACCCAGCATCTATCATCCCATTTCACACTTCCCCCGGCTTGTTTATCTGCCTCGGGGTGCTGGGGAGACATGAAGGCACACTCTCTTCTTCTCTCTCTCTCTCATCTCCTTTTTCCTTCCCTCCTTCCTCTTCTTCCCTCCATCCACTGCTGGCTGCTCGTGGCCATTGATATACGAGGGCTTATTAAACCCCTGGCGGTCCTGTTTGATCTGCGTTGCGGGGGGAGTTGGGTGAGGAGGGAGCGCAGTAAAAAGACACAAGTCATTTACTCCAGTACTTGTTGTCTTACTCTCCCAGGTCTGGAGGAGGTCTAGCTCTGGGCACCATCCACCAAGTGCTCAATCTCGCCGCTCTCGCTTTGCCCCCTGTACCGGTTTGTGTTCGGTAAGAAACATTTGCAAGCGCTGCACTGGGAGAAAAAACAACGGCTTTTTAAAGTTTCCAGAAGAGTATTGTTGGGGGAGTTGTACAGCCTGCCTATACTGGCCACTTCAGCACTAATTCCTCTGCGTGATTGATCCCAGCCATTGAGTTGAGGGGGGGGGGGGGGGGGGGGGGGGTGTACACACAGAGAGAGTACCTGTCTCTGTCAACCGTATAGCCGACACTTAAGCACCACTGATCCAAGCTGGTGTCCTGAGTGGTGAGAGAGTAGTGCTGCGATGGGGTGTAAGTGTCTCCTTTGAAGTCAAGTGTATCAGGGCTGCCCCCCCCCTCCCTCCCTCCCCATCTCGGAGCAAAGAAGTGGGGGATTAATGGTGGAGGGGTGGGCTTTAGGGACACTTAAGACAGCATTTCAAGGGAATCAGGCCTGCTTTAGGGGCTCCCTAGGCCCTGTGACCAGCCCTCATCTCCCTCTTAACGCCAGCCACATTAATCAATCTCCTCTGCTCTCTTCACGGTGGAGAGAGAGAGACAGAGAGAGACAGAGAGAGAGAGAGAGAGAGAGAGAGAGAGAGAGAGAGAAAGTATAAGAGATAGTACAGGAAAGCGAGGGAGAGAAAGACAGAGAAAATGAGATCGGTGAGAGTCTGGGATTTTGTTTTGGACATGGAGCGCTCTCTCTCTCTCTCTCTCTACCTCTCTCTCTCCCCCCCTCTCTCTCTCAGCTATATGCATGGCCCGGGAACTGGAGAAGCCCAGAGCAATTGCAGACTCTCGTTCATCCTGCAGCGCAGTTCACTCCAGACGGTCCCACGGAGAGCCGGGGCCTCCACTCGGACAGCCAAGGCTCCTGTTGTGTATAATTTAAAAGGGATGTGCACGGGCCCCGCCGGCTACCGCGAATGGCAACGCTGGATCCGCGATGTCACCGGCGACTGATAAGGGCGTTATCGGGAGAAGTTGCGCTGACTTTTAGAGCCAGCCATATTAAGGGAAGCATGGTAGTGAAAAACAACAGCAATTTGGCTTGCCCTTTCCAGAAGAGCCACCGGAGGGTTTTTGAAAGGCCTGAGGGACAGCATGGTCAGAGGATGAGTGATAAACGGTTTGTCAGCAAGAAGAAAGAACAATCCGTTTTCAATTCAACCAATTCAGGAGGTGCATTTTCTCCCTTTTTGGCAAATTTATTTTTAAAAAGCTTCAGTTATCCTATCTTGAAGGGAGATTGAAAGGGAACTGACCTCCAACCTTGCCACAGCAAGCTGAGTGTGTGTGTGTGTGTGTGTGTGTGTATGTGTGTGTGGGTGAGTCTCTTACGTATTTATCACTGCTGTCGTGCTCCTGCTCTCGGAGTGAAGCCAGGACAAAGCAGAGGTACTGCTGGTGGCTGGGCAGGGGCTTGTTGTAGAAGCCGTTGTACATCTTCTCGTCTCCCAGCGTGAAGGTGGTGGGCAGCGATGCCAGCTTGGCAGCGATGTACGGCTTGGGGGACTCCAGCTGACGTCGCCGCCTCAGCATAGGGCCCTCGCCCGACTCCATGAGCTGTCAAAGGTAGGCAGGGGGCAAAGGTCAGGGGGAAACGGGCAGAGTTAACCGGGCTCCTTTCAAGCATCCTGCTGAAGTGTCCTTGAGCAAGACAGTGAATCGCTTACTGCAGGGGCGCTGTTCTCTAGCTCACCCTCTGACCTCCCTGGAGCGGGACAAAAGAAACTATTTCTCATTCAGGCAATGTTATTATTATAACCGGGCACCACAGACGGCACCAGCACTGGAAGGTTACAGTGAATATCTCCATCAATGCCAAAGTGTGTTTGAGCAACACACTGAAAGCCTGCCTACTCTAGTGGTGCTGCTCCTGTACCCTGACCCCCCTGGTGAAACACACACATCTATGAACGCTCTACATTCCTTACATTTCTAAAACTTGTAAGTTTTAAAAACAAACTCGATGCCTTCCTACTATATATCCAGGTCCAGCTAGTGCTCGCCTCTGGAAGAGAGATAACCTACTGTACGCCCTTTGCCCAGTGATCCGAGTTTGCAAACAATGCAGCCTAGCTACGAAGTGAGCAATTAGCGCTTGCTCCAGCGCACAATCTCAGCATGACTGCCACCCGGGTTAATAAATGAGCAGGAGCACACGGCACTGCAGCATTGTGTTTTCAGTGGCATTTTGTTTTCTGTCAGCGGCGTCTCATGCTCTGCCCCAGATGTAGCTTTATTAAACCATTATGTCGGAGGGAGGAGACAATGGCCTGCTCGGTGTTTAATGACTCAGGGAGTCTCACATCTCTTTCTCTGGGTCTCTACTGTTATTTCTACAGGGAGTTTGAACAATAGCAGATGGAAGAGATCCAAACCAAAGAGCCTCATAAGTTCACTTAAAAATGATGCTATTAATATTTAGGCATGTCATTTAGCTTAAATTCCCCAGTGGACATGGGAGGCCTCTATTCACTGGGATAATAAACCAGTCATAAATCTTTATCATCACTTCAAGGAAAACTTTCCTTGGAGTTGGCGAACCCTAAAAAAGTGACTAAGGAAAAGAGTATGGCGCTGCAGTCTACATCAACAGTTATATAAGGTTCATGTTCTGCTCACCCAAAGCCGTTGGGTCCACCAGATGGATACTGTCTACAGACCTGGCTCCCAATCAGGACATTCCCCACCCGACTGAGTGAGTCATCATGTACAATGGACTAACCCCCCCACCCGCCCCTCCTCCCCCCCTCCCGAGCCCAGGAGGGGAGAGCTAATTAGCTACAACTAGTGACTTCCCAGTTGGAACAGGAGGTGTTATCTGTGACCCTTGACCTGGCACGTTAGCCAATCAGCTGCCGGCTGGCACTCACCTCGTCCAGGTCCATCTCGTCTGGATTCTCCCATCGCCGCGACGACGGGGACACCGGCACCACCACTATGTAGTACCACCTGCCAAGGCAAATAAAGCCCTCGTTACGACAGGCTGAATGAAGCGCAGAGTGAAATGAAAGTGGGCCAAGCGAATTAATGACACAATCAAAATATTTAGTAAGACATACTCTCACTGTGTGAGGCCGGTTGGGCAGATTTCAACACTTGAATGCCGTACAAGGGGGCCCAATGAAGGTCGAACACTAGCAGATTGGCACCGTATCCTCCAATTAATGGCTAATCACTAAGAACATCTGCCACGTAGACTGGAACAAACACTCTATCCCACTGGGGGGAGCCTTCATCAAATACAGATCCCCATAGGCTCCTCTTAGGTTAATAGGACTAGCTATGTGACTACACGTGTGTGTGTGTGTGTGTGTGTGTTTGTACTGCTATCACTTATGAAGTCCAAAAATACATTTTCCTCACCACCAAAAGGGGCTAGTTTAGTGTTAGGGTGAGGATTAGGGATTACGTATATTAATACAAATGTGTGTGTGTGTGTGTGTGTGTGTGCATGCATGTCTCGCTCTCTGTCTCCCTCTCTCTCTCCCCCGTTCCCCCCCCCCCCCCCCCTGTGCAGTCTTCAACCACTTAACATCAGGTCCTCAGACAGTGCAAGTAGCTGCTTCTCTCTCCACCTGTCCTGACCTCAACTTTATGATTCAACAGTCAGTCAAGTCTGAGAGACGGAGAAGACATGTATAACAAGAGCACCCCCACCCCCCCCCCCCGACCCCCCACCCACCACCACCACCACCAGCCCAATCACCTCCACTCTTCACATGTCAATCTGTGCTGGAACTTGGCCAGCCCAGACAGCCCAGTAATCTTTTTACCAATCAACGCTGTACACTCCCCCTATTCAGACCTCACCTCTGCTCCCGCCATGAGTGATGAATGTGTGTGTGTGTGTGTGTGTGTGTAGGGCAGACTACACTTGTCAGGGCCAGGCGCAATTCTGCTCTTAACAATTTGAGTCAAAAAATGATACAACTGGACCTGATGTTAAAAGTCACGATTATCATCAGCCTCTGTGTCATAAAGTTGTCTGGGACCAAAAGTTTCAGTCTGTGTCTAAATGGGGTTAACATTGGATCAGATAGATGTGTCACTGCTGCTGTTGTTGCTGTTAGACGGGCTGTGCAATTTTCTGGGTTGCAGTTGAATTAGCTACCAAACCCGAACTGAGGTTCAGACCAGATTCTGGTCCTGTAGCTCAAGGGGTGCAGCATGGCACTAACACTACCATGCTTAATAAGATAGGACTTTACTGATACCCCAAGGGGAACTATGGTCATTGAAGCACCAAAGAAATGGATATAAATGATAATACATTTTTTATATGATGCTAATAAAGACTACTGGCATTCTATTGGCCATTTAAAGAAATATACTGAGACATGTTCATATAAATAAATGTCCACTTTGATACTCGGTAGTGATTCAACCTATACACCAAGTTCATGGAAGCTTTTACATCTGCTCTTCACAACACCCAGTGTCAGGTAAGTCTGAGGAAGGGATGCAGTTTACGTTTCTCGAAGGAGCAACAGTTTGTGTGGTATAAACAGAAGTCATTGACCTGCTTGGGTGGGGTTTACTGTATCAGCTCAATTTGTGTCACTTAAACTGCCCATTACTGAAAAGTTCAATTCACTTCAAATACTTTCCTGTGATTGTTTCAACTTTATGGCCCTCATTGGCAAATAATACAACACAAACCATAAAAGATAGTTTCATATAACAACCCAGGTTTGGCAAATCCAAATGTATTTTAGCGTAGAATCAGAGCTAACCGGTCCGTGCAGCCCCGTTGGTCTTAGTACTGACCTGACATGTGTGGTGGTCTGGACCTTGGGCAGGTCGATGGTCAGCTTGCCTCCCTGGGCCTGATGTTGGCTGTAGAGGACGGGCTTGGTCTTGAGCAGGTCGGGGGCGGTGTGGATGGATACCTGTTGCTGCAGACCGCCGGCGCTGTTCCCCCGGCTCATCAGCACAAAGGAGTAGTCCGTGTCCGGCTGCAGCCGCGTGATCAGCTTCCTCTTCAGGTTGCCCTGCACCTCCACGCTCTGCTGGTTGTACAGGATCTGTGTGTGTATGGGAGGAAAGAGTCTTGAAGTTACAGTTGCACACATATGCATCCACTAAAAGCACGTCCTATGAACAGATGACGTACTCTCTCTCTCTTTCTTTCTCTTTAGAACGCCCACACACACACACACACACACACACACACACACACACACACACACAAAAGGTAAGCTGAGATAGTAAGTTAGCAGTGTGGTCCTAAGGGAGGCAGCCATCTCATCTGACACCTCGTCTGACATGCCTAAGTGTCATGCTTGCTCGCTGGTGCGTATCTAATCGTTTTTTACACTTCAAATTGTCTGTGGCCCATTACCACGAAGTGACAATTGATATAATATAATTTTGACACATAATTCACAGCCTCATAAATGTGTGTGAATTATAAATCTGTAAATCCACCTTTTCCAGTGCAAATAGGGAAGAAAGGTCTCCGTGTTGCCCCCTGGTGGTAGTGTTCAAAGGTCAGTAAGCTAGGCTCCAGTTCTCCATGGGGAATTTCAGACAAAATCCTATTACAAAGTGCATTGAACTAAACATGACAGGGATTTCTCTTCCAAATAAAAACAACCCTTTATTGTTCTGTTGACTGCAACTGTGGTCTGCTTAAGAAAATAGGTTTTTTATCTTTTTTTTGTATCTATTTCAAAACGATGGCTGAAATTGATGCAGTTAATTGCGTTGATGAGAAATTATTTTGTATTTGTCAGTGATTCCTACCCCCACTGGCTCTTACCTTGAAAGGTACTTGGGACTTGTAGTTCTCTGGCACTTCCCAGGTGAGGAGGACTGATGTTTTCATGACGGCTTTGACGCCGAAGCTTGTGGCAAATGCTGTTCGGGTGGAAAAGGCCTTCCGTTATTATCTCAAGTAGGGCATCTTGTTCAGTACAGAATGTAGTCTTTGCTAAGCTGGGTAATTCAATTTCACACAATTGTGCAGAAAATAACCCCCTGGTAAACGTTGTGAAAATATCAGACGGTGTTACCTAATGACCAGACTTGACAAACCACGGGGGGTGAAGAACATAAACAATCTCGTTCACGCTTGGTTACTGATCACTTAAAAACAGCTTTCATCTCCCCTTAGCCTGTTCTGTCTATTTATTCCACTTTCACACACACTGAAAAATGCAACAGGAAAACATGTCGGTGATTGCTGTGAAATGTATACGGCAATAGGAGGAGCAACTCGTGTCTCAAGATAGGCAGCGTGCACATCTGGTGATAAATATAGAATCTAACATTTATAAGATCATAAAATGCATGAGGAGGCACATGCTACGTACGGTTTGGATTTGTGTGTGATGGCAAGGAGCATGAGGCGCTGTGGTAATGTAACTGTAGCGTGTAATAAGATTAGCACTCTATAAATCAATAAACATCATGCGGTACTGTACTGTCTGGTGGATGGGAGAAACAGGGAACTGAGCAACAAAGGTAGAAAAAGAGTAAGAGAAATGTACTTTTTAAGACAGTGCCTATGTATAATGTGCATAAGGTGTGTGTGTGTGTGTGTAATGTGCTAGTATGAGCATGCAAGATTATTTACAATCTAAATTCCTTGACTGTGTGAGTGTGATGCATTTGCTCATCATAAGTGGAAATGCACCCGTGTTCATGCCTCCACATGTGAAAACCCTGATGTTATATTTTCAAAACAAACGATTCCTTACCTGGCGAGGTGGACATGGTCCTGCTCTGGATGCTGGGGCTGATGGGTCCGCCACCCTTGCCGGTGAAGGCCTGCACCCGGATGTCGTAGGTGGTGTCGGGCTTGAGGCCCTGGATGGTCATGCGCGTGTCGGCCGTGCGGTTGGTGCTATTCTGCTGGCTGTTGATGTCGCGGTAAACCACAATGTAGTGGATGATCTTGCCGTTCCTCTCCGCCAGCGCCGGGGGCTCCCAGGCCAGCTGGGTGCTGGACGTGGTGAGCCCCGTCACCCGCAGGTTGAGCGGGAAGCTACTGGGCACATCTTCCTGGGTGCTGATTTCCTTCAAGTAGGCCTCGCCCGTGCCCGCGCGGTTGCGGGCGCTGAGGCGGAAGACGTAGGTGGCGCCCTTGTGCAGCCCGGTGACCGTGTAGTGGTCGTCGGTCTTCCTCAGCTCACGCGAGGTGTAGCCCTCCTCCTCGGTGCGCTTGTACTGCAGCTGGTAGCCCATCAGCTCGCCCACCATCTCCTTGGGCGGCTGCCACTGGATCAGCGCGGTGTTGCCCATGGTGGTGCTGATCATCATGGTGGGCTTGCCTGGTACTGGGACAGGGATGGAGGAAGAGGGAAAATAAGGCTTTTTGAGCAACACCCTGCATCACACAGACATGCCCAGTATAACTACAGTTGCCCAATAGACAGCTTAGGTGGAGTAGTTGGGGGTTAAGTGCCTTGCTCAAGTGCACCGTAACAGTAGTTAGTGAGGAAGGGGAAAGAAACTACCAACCTTCCAATCACACAAGATACTTTCCAATCATAGTACGTTACTGACTGAGGGAGAGGGAGTGATCATAAGGTAACCTCGATAACACTGCGATGACTCCTACCTGCTCCAGTCGTGGTGATGACTTTAGCTTTGCTGCGAGCTCCATCCCCCTTGGTGGTGTAAGCTGCCACAGTGACAGAGTAGGTGGTCTCAGAGTGCAGTCCACCAATGATGGCCTCCTGCAAAATGTGCAAAAACCAAAGAGGTCAGAGGTCAACCGGAAACACTAGGTTTGAACGACTTAGTAGCAAAAAACAAACCAACAGCTCACACGAGTTATTATCCCCCACAAAACACACCGCCAAAAAAAACCCAACCCATAATAAGGTTACACACACACAATTAAACATTTGAGGCATTTAATGGGGAAAGGCTTTGAAGGCACTCAGTCCACCACAAATGGGGCCAGGAGCTTTTCTTTGTCAAGAAAACCCCCTGCGCCCAACCGCAAGGCACACACTGAACCCATTAACCAACAAAATGAACCAGAACATCACCAGTGTGTCAGTGTTCGTGCCTACTGCATGGATAAGCATCAGATTACACCCAGAGGAGCGAGGGAACATGGCTGCTCTATCAAAACCGTCATAACAGTACAGTTGTGATTGTAGGCCAAAAAAGATATTATGAAAACCTTCCTCTACATAAATCAGATTTTAGCTCTTCAAGATGAGCAGATGAACAAACAGACATTAGATATTGTTTTCCTCGCTATTCTTTAATAAAATGTCCAAGTTCGTTAGCTAATGAAGTTAGATTCACAGTTTGTGTTGCCCTCTGGGTTCCCATGTAAATTGGGCTGTATGGTCAAACAGCCTGTAGGCAAAAACACAAGACACACAACAGTAGTTGGTACTGAACAAACCAGCAACTCAAAAGTCATTAACATAAAAACAGCAAACTAACAGCAAACAATCAAGGTAACACGCTGTCCAAAGCAACCTGCTGCAGCACTGGTACTCACTGAACCAGACTGCATCAGCCTCAACATAAACACACCCGCACACATAGATCCTTAAACACAAACGCGCACACACACACACACACACACACACTTAAAACCGAGAGCAATTTAGTGCCTGGGGCTTAAGCATACATGCTAGGGTTGTCTGTGTCTAACTGGAGCCACTGAGAGGACAGATACGCCGATGCCTACAAGCCTTCCTGCTGGAACTCCCTGCAACCCCCCCGTACACTCGGAGTATTATACGGCTTTGCCCTAATGCTGTTTCTCCAACTAATGAAGCTTTAATTTTCTAACCATAGAGGCACATTTAACAGTCTATATAAGCCGACTCAGTTTGACAATACTTTTTACTGCCTCTCTCTTTAAGGGACACTTGGTGCTCCCATACTAGCCTTTAAGAGAGACGGGGGAGAAAATGCGAAATTACTGTATCATAAAACCGTTTTAACTTTATGGAGGAAGTCTCATTACTTTAATCATGCAAAATGGCTTTAACAGTCTCGGCAGTGGCATCCGCAGAGATCTTTTTTCCCCCCGTTCTGGCAAGGTCGAATTGGGTCTAGCAACACTTTTGAAACTCAGCACAAAATAGAAAGAGCAAGGCTTCAAAGTTTCCTTCAGAGCAAATGCTTAGAGCAGCACCAAAGGGCATTACTCAGATTATCAAGTCAACTAGTCATAGAAATGGATTCTTCTCTACAGGCTTCCCAATACCACTATCCTCCCTGAGTAGAAAACTGGGCAGGCGTCGTAAAAAAACAATACATTCGCTGCTAATTCCTTTTTTGGTAAAGCACTCCGCTTGATGTGTTGCTTGTTTTGAACTGCGATCAAAACACCACTTCATCTAAATTCAGCTAACCGAAAATGCTTATCTCGAAATACTGGTTTCCGTGACGATGTCATGGGTCAGGAAGAGATCCTAATGCGTTTGCTGTGTGGCTATGTCTGTGCCTATTTCACTCCATCAGTAGCCTAGCACGCTGGCGGCTAGCTTCGAAGAAATAATAAGGACGGGTGAACAGATGTCTTCCTCTGACAACGTCTAGCTCTGCGTCTGTCAGGTGTTAATCAACACCAACGTTAAGAGGGGCGAGAGGAGGCAGCCTTGACTCGTGCCATGTGGGTAGATGGAGGAATCCGGCCATGTGCGGCACGCCACCAGAATTCTGTTTAACCGAATGTTATCACAAAAATAAATAGACTGACACACGTTCCCACTGGCTCACTTTCAAACACAGAAAAAAAAACATATATAAGATATACACAGATGTACAAAAACACAGCAGAAGTTCTATCCGTCGAGGTTTGCAGGTGGTCAGTGGGTTTATTAACCAGTGACCTTGTCAGGGGGGAAGCAAGCACCAAAACTGCTGAATTCCCTGATACGCTCTGTTATATTATTTTTTTGTCCTTCTTTAAATGTTGAAACCTTTTTTTTGTCAGTCTGGCAGGTTCCTATTGAATTTCTGACTAGGTAAGTGGCTGTGCATTTATGGTAGTGCAATATGATGTCTATGGGAGGTAATAAGGCATAACAAAGGGCTGTGTGACAGCTGTGGGACAGTGAGCTGCCATCCAGGCAAATGAAAAGAACATGAAAGGCTGGTGGCAATCTTGGAAATGTGTGGAGCTGATAAAACACACAGCTCCTCCCCTCAGATAGACATGTCATCTGGAACAGTAGGGGAGACAGCAGGTTAGGAGAGCCTGATTAATGTCAGCATCACACTGGGACAGTGACATGCAGCCTTTGACTGCACTGTATGCTCAATGGTGGGGGGGGAAGCACTGTGCAAAGTGCATCGAGTGCCTCAGATCGCTTGTGAATGGCCAGCTGTTACTACGGGTTTGTTTTAAGAGTTGCACACATCAAAAACAGAAAAAATATTGCTGCTTTACGGCGCTGATACCTCGAATTACACATCACACACACACCGACCAATGATCTGCGGGTTATGAACTTTCATTAGGATTCAGTGAGGCGTGGATTAGATACATGGCACAAACATACATAAATAAAACACACACACACACACACAACTCAAGAGCACACAATGCACACGCAAACGCACACACAGCCCCCAAATGGCGGAGGGGAGAACAGCCTGCCCGGCAGAACAACCCAACAGCACACATGGGGGTTACTCACATGCTCGGTGGACTCTTCAATATTCCACTGATGGGAGAGAAGACACAGAACACAGGATGGGGAGAGAGATGAGTCAGCAACAACACACAACGGGCAGAAAAAAAAAAAAGAACTTGCCTTTTTTTTTTGTTGCTTAAAGACAGATGAATGTAGGTGTCAACAGTGTCATGCAGTAGAGGAAGGGAGAGAGCGTGATGTGAGGAAAGGAGGATGAAAAGAAATGAGTGGGGGGATAAAAAACTGCGCAGCCAGGTTCGCAACAGTCGAGGAAATCATCGTTCCAGGTTTGAACTTGAACAGATGATGCACTGCCCTGTTACTCATTTGCCTGTGAAGCCAATAAAAGCCTTTTTCTTCTCCAATAACCAAACACCTCCATTCAAGTGCGATGACAATGTCACTATAAACATAAAGCATAAACTATGCAGACCCTCTGAAGCAGTTCCTCTCTCCTTACAGAGACTTTTTTCTTTCATTATATTTCAATATGTTTTAAAAATGTTCCCCTTGCTTGCTGTGCCTAGCCAAGTGATTCCTGGGGGAAGTGAAAGCCCATTTTGTGCCGCGGGGCTCCGGCGGTGCCGAGCGTGAAATCCTATTACCAGTGCCGCTACGCTAGCCCCGTGACATCAAACCCCGTTGATGCAGAACGGAACTGCTGCCGTTTACCAGCAACTCCTTCCACAGTTCAGCTACTGCTGAAGAGTTCACTGATGGGTGGACTGGGTGACGAGGGGCAGGAGATATGGGGTGAGGTTGCTGAGACACAAGGCAGAGAGAAGGGGGTAGGG
This sequence comes from Hoplostethus mediterraneus, assembly GCA_034670385.1. Classification (NCBI taxonomy): domain Eukaryota; kingdom Metazoa; phylum Chordata; class Actinopteri; order Trachichthyiformes; family Trachichthyidae; genus Hoplostethus; species Hoplostethus mediterraneus. Next base: position 1,501,255 of record JAXDDW010000050.1, on the reverse strand, counting down.
GCTGGTGAGGGACTAGGGAGAGAGGTGGGTGAGGCTGGTGGTGGCGAGGAATTTTATTGGATCCTTAGGGTGCTGGTTAAAAACACAGAATTAACTAGCACCCTATAGCTGTTTACCAACTCCCTTCACAGTTCAGCGACTGTAGCTGAGCTCACTCATTGGTGGACTGGGTGATGAGGGGGAGGAAAGACGGGGGAGGTTGGTGAGGGACTAGGGCCAGTTAAAAATTTTGACGGGCCAAGGCCTTTAAGACGAAATGTCATGACGTCACCTAACGTCCCATCTCTCTCTCTCGCTTCTTCAAAGTTCTGCTGATTCAGAGCGCGCCGAAGAGCGTGGTGTTCGTCCTCCTCCGCGGACTAACGCCACATGAAAAGACAGAAAGCCCCCCAAGTTCTCCGCCCTCTTCCCCCCAGCGGATCGGTCTTCATCGCGAACCGGGTTAGCTGCGACACGAAAGCCGGGCCTGTACGCGGTTCCCAGTTGTAAATGGCGGAGACACATGGCTCATCAAAATCTGCTGCCTCATACTCCCCTGACATAGCGGGGCACTAAAGACTACCATTTAAGAACAGCTGCTACTTAACTCCGTGAATAACGGTTTGCGATGTGCCTAATTGCTTAATTTGTTTACCGCCGGTATGTCAACAGAGCAGCGAACACATTACGGTCCGCAAGAGATCTTATCTCATCTTGGGCATAATCCCTTTCTATCGCGAACCGCTTTTCGCTTTCTGCTTAAATCCTTGGGAGAACGTATAAATTATCAGCCCATTTATATTTCCAATGCCAACGCAACCCGAAAAACACATCATTGCTGATAAGCGTCGTTTGTGGAAACGGAGCGGTATAATTTGCAGGCGGGTGAATGCAAATGTGATGACATGGGCTGAGATGTGTGGCTATAAAAACAGGAACGAAGAGGGAGCGAGTGATGTGGAAGAGAAGGAGCTGTCATGATTGATGGAGTGAAACGGGCTGAGGTGCTTCTCCCCCCCCATTCCCATTCAACTCCAATCTGAGGCAGCCAAGGCCGTAGAGGCAGTGAAGCGTTGCCTTGCTGGCTCTCAAACACACACATATATATAGGTGTACGCACAAATGCACACACACACACACGCACTCACAAAATCGCATGAGTGGTCAAACAAAATGATCCTGGAAACATAATGCTGAATGGAGGAAAACATGTGCAGGGAGGCAAACTTGCGCAGAGAATGTATTGAACCAGACACACCGGCTAATGGCTTCGATCCTTATCGTGCCATTTTGTGCCAACTTTGAAAAAAATGTGCAAATGGAAAGCGTGAGAGCTCGATGTGTGACGTGTATAGTCATGCAGCAGGCTGGCGTGGCGTGAACTTGCCCACTCAGGTTTTAGGCCACTTTGCCTCGATAGAGATGTGGTTGGGAAAAGGGGTCGATAACGTCACGCCGTTAACGCGGCCTCCGGTTTAAATTTAGCAGGGAAACGAGGGCGCTGTGTGGGCTCCTGCTTGAAAAGAAAAGAGGCGCTTCAACTGCCCACGCACAGACAAGCTCTCCCAGCTCTCCTCCCAGCGTTTCAGCTAGCCCTGAGAGACGCTGAAGACGAGAGAGACAGAGAGAGAGAGAGAGAGAGAGAAGGGGAGTGGTGATGGTAATTTCAATAAGGATCACCAATTCAATCAGATGTGTGATTGAAGTATGAGGTGAGAGTGCGGCAGTGTTGTGAGAGCAGTGGAAAATCTGTTTTTCCTGGCAGGCTTACAGCGCATCAGTCATGCAGGGTCAAAGGGTGAATACGGGACTGATTTCGCAACACCTGACGAGAAAAACATTCCTGAGAGAAAAAACTGCAGGACGTTCCAACGAAGAAGAAAACAGGTTTTCTTTTTTTCCCCCATGAGCAATCAGGGGTGTGCTTTTTGGGGATTTGCATCACTTGCAGTCAAGGGTGAGTCATGAACTCTCCTGAGCCAGCTGGAACGCCTACTACAAGGTTGAGCTAAACAGTGGGCAGGTTTGCTCATGCTATCTGCATTGTTGTTTTTTCCACTGAAGTGTTGTTGCGTTATGTGAATGGCAAGAAGTGTGAGAAAGGAGGGATTGTCTCAAGGCGGTTGGGCGTACGTGGACGGGGGAGCGCCCTAAGACTCAGACTGTGAGGTCCTTGATGACGTCTGGGCAGGTCCTTGCAGGTCCGCTACCCGGTGCTGCCTCACAGAAACTAATCTGTTGAGATGACTCAATCAAGGGTAACCGACTTGCACGCAAGCCTCTGGTAATTACTCAACCCGGCTTCTAGGGCAGGAAGGGTGGAAAAGGAGGCCGTGAGAAGGAGGGACGCGACGAGGAGCACACGGGAGGAGGAAGGAGAAATTCAGGTTTTTCAGCCAGGGAGAGGAAGGTGAACCCGAGAGGTGTCCTGGATGCCAAATTGGAACCTGAGCGGTGTCCTGGATGCTAAACTGCAGTGTCCCTTTGTGTATGTTGTGTGGACCCGTCGTAAATGAGACACGGCGAGGAGTATTGTCTGTACGAGCAGTAGGGTCATGTTCAGTTCAGTTGTCTTAACCCAAAACAAAGTCATGCTGAACATCATAAGGAAAAACACTTCCCCGCCATCATTTTTTCTTCTTCCAGACCAAATGATGCTGTCCTGGTTGTCAGGCACTCTGGTACACAGTCAGATCACAAAGACTGTCAGCAGCGGCTGCCAGAAGCTACTGCTGTATACCAAAGCTGCTGGGCTTGTGCCTGAGAGTGCAGGGGGAAGTGTTTGTCCAGGTCATATCAGTTTGGCCAGGTCATATCAGTCTCTCACCCTGCCTGTGTCATTCACACCTCTGTCCAGCCAAGCCTCACTCAATGAAAGTGATATGTAATCTCATGTGAGAGGAGCCTCTTATGTGACATGTGGCACAGACAACTATTCATCATTCGCTCTACCAGTAAAAAACGCTCCTTCTTTGCCTCAGTTGGGATGTGGCACATCTTACACGTCGTTTCAAGGTGACTTTGACAGTTCTTCCGTCTCTGTAGTGGCAGTGTGTTAACAAAGTGGGGTATTTGCCAAGGCACATCAGGGTTAATAGCTCCGCTCAAGGGCACAGCAGCAGTATACACCGCCTGGGAACTGAACCAGCAACCCGCCGGCGTCCCCGAACGCTGCTGCTAAGCATTTTATCAGCACATACTGCTCAACACATGCAACAGCTTTTCATATCTTAAGTAGCGTTCCTCTGGCCGGGGAGCGCTTGCTTGTTCAAATGAGATGTTTCTGTCGGGGGCCACGGAGGATGTGAGCGAATGCATGTTCACGCAAGCGTTACTCCTGGCTAACAATCTAGACAAGGCATTTAAGGCGCCCCTAGCTGGTCTCTCCTTTCCGAGAGAGAGGGAACAAAGTGAGGGGGGGGGGGGGGGGGGTTGGTTTGGGTTTAAGATATTCATGAATCTGTGAATCTCTCTTAAGGATTACAATCTCTCATCCATCTCACGGCGGCACACAGCTTTGGGCAATTCGGAGCTGCCTGCATTAATGTGGAAAGGGTGTCGTCAGGAAAATAACTCTAATTTATAAACAGGGTAACAAGGCAGTGCATATGTATTACCGCTAAAACCGGAAAGAGAGGTGCATTGACTTCGCTAAGCCCCATCCTCATGTAATACACACATCAAATATTTAACAGCTATTAGAGCTAGCGTGGACCTTGTTACAGGCGCTAATCCCAAACTGAGGCGAGCTGGGTACCAGCGAGGGCAATTTCAGAGTCAAATGTCTCGTGTTGAAAGAGGGAGAGGGCGGGGAGAGCAAAAGATGAGGAGAAAAATGAAGAAGAAGGTGGGGTTACTCATGTAGTTGACAAAGGGATGAATAAAGATCCACAATTCAAAATTCCACGTGTGTCACCAGACATGGGGGAAATGAAGCGTGGATTCTGAGAGCAAATGAATGGGTGGGTAGAGAAAACAAGGGGACAAAGAAGAAAGTAAGACAGCCAGAGGGAGAGGAAGAGAGACAGACAGAGAGAGAGAGAGAAAAGAGATGAGTAAGACGTCACCCAGTACCTGAGCCTCTGGCAGAGCAACGTCCATGATGTTGGGCTGGCCTCGCGGCTCGCCGTTCTCCAGGCGGGAGAAGATGACCTGGTAGCCTCGGATCTGGCCGTGCTGCTTCCCCTGCAGGGGGGGCTTCCAGGTGACCCGGATGGCTGTGGAGTTCACCGCCTCGACCTCCAGCTTCCTGGGGGGCGCGCCCGGCACTGGAAACCCAGAGAGAGGGAGGATGGGAGGGAGAGAGAGAGAGGGAGGGAAAGAGAGCGAGAGAGAGAGCGAGAGAGAGAGAGAGAGAGAGAGAGAGAGGGAGGGAAGAGGCAGAGTTAAGCCATGCTGAGCAAGTGATTTTCCTCACTTCTCTGTGTTTTGTGATGAGAAGCCAAAAACTATCAAAAAAAAAAATGACTGTGATCTGGAGAAGGAAGTGATACTAGGATTGGCTATGAGTGAAAATCATCTTCAGACCCTCTACGTCTACTGTGTCCCCAAAACACCCTATGCGGGACAGGCATGCGGTCTAGCGTTGTCTGTAATGCCCCTAATTCCAGTATGAAATTAACTGTGTTGCAGCAAACTTCAAACACATTAATTATAGACGACTCCCTCTTAGGAGCAGCCGCTCTCTATCACATCGCAAACAAAAGAAGAACGAGTGAGGAAAAGAAGGGAAAGTGATAGAAGGGAGAGAGTGAGTTCTGCTCCACTTCTCCACACAGAGTGAGCTTGGTGTGAACCGTGGATGAGGACAGAACAGAGGCAGGAAAACAGGAAGACAATAAAAGAGTGAAAGAACAAGAAAGTGGTACAGAGAGTGGGCCCAGGGGGCGATGAGCCTTAACCTGCCATGGATTTAAGGTCTGGAAGTTACAGAGGAAACCAAAGCCAGAGAGAGAGAGAGAATAGGTGACCACCACCATTGCCTCGTTAACTCTTAATTGATCCAACAGGACACAGAGAGAAACAGTCGAAACAGTGTCAGTTGAAATGAGTGGAGGAAAACAGCGAGGAGGAGGAGCCCCGAGCAACAGAGCTGAGGTCTTAGAGCACTTTGCTTCGGGGGAGTTGTCAACCTACCATCCTCTTTGGTTCTGATCCGCACCGGGGCACTCTCGGGACCCGGGCCCACATCAGTGTGCGCCCTCACCCACACCTGATACTCGGTCCACTTCTCCAGGCCCTCCAGCATGTAGCTGGTGGCGTCTGCGCCGATGCCCGTCACCTGATGGCGCTCCAGGTCCTCTCCGGCCAGGGCCTGGTAGCTGACTGTGTAGCGCACAATGGCGCCGTGGCGGCTAGCTGCGGGCGGCGCCACCCAACTCACCTTGAGGCTGGTGGAGCTCAGGCTGACCAGATGCACCTCCTGAGGGGGGGCGGACGGAGCTGCCGGGGGGGAGGGGGAGGGGGGGGGAGGGAGGGGGAGAGGGAGGCACAACCACACGAAGGAGGGGCACGGATCAAGCAAACAAAACAAACTAAAACATGAGCAGACTCAAGACCGGTTGCTGCCTCTGGACTGAGAGATTGGCCTTGACAGGGCTACCTCTGAAGCTGTGTTTGGTACTAGGTTCACTTGAAAGACCATGAAACTAGAGGGAGGGGTGAACAGAATATAAAATGCTCCATAATTTCACAAGGCTTACTTGTGATTTTGTATTTTGTCCTTATCTACACTCTGCTGCCTCTCGCCGCATGCAGAGGGAGCGATAAAATGGCCATAGATGTGTGAGTGTGTGAACAAGTGCTTAACAGTGTTGACTGGTGTTCACATGTCGATGCGGAAGCTCGGGGCTTGATAACAGTGTTTGTCAGGCTCTGTGCAGAGCTGCAGCAGAGATGGGCTCTCTCTGAATGCATGTAGCTACACTACGGTGGCCAGGAGGTTCAAAACAAAAAACACAATTAACACAATTAAAAAACGAATTAACAAATTAGAAAATAGCAAAACACTTTCAACATTTCATGAAATGGAAAGGGCAGGTGCAAGCTTGTTCATTGCTGATTGGATGTCTCTAATGCCACTCCAGGTAACGAGGCAATTGGATCAAGATTTTCAGGTGTAATATTTTTCATTTCATTTTAAATGCGTCTGCCGCGGTGGACCTGCCTCACCCTCAGCGTGAGATCAGCAAACACAGCTGATTGTTTTAAATTGCGTCTCAAAACCCGTCTCGGTATTTCTTTTATTTGTGTTTCTGATTTTATTGTCGGTTTCGTCGGTACTTCCTTCATTTCTATTAAGTTTATTTTATATTGCAGCGGTTCCTTTGTTTGTGAAGCACTTTGCAACCTCGGGTTTCGAGAGGTTTACTTACTTTAATGTGAAATGAGTGTCCTTCTGCTGCCCTAAAAATGGCTTAGCAACACCATGAGCTGTGAACGCTGTAATCGCTACAGAAACAAACGTCGTATTGTTTCTCAGCTGTATGTAAACTGGGATTTAGCTTTCATGTCTAAATGTTACAGACTTTAAAATCTTCATAAGGATTTAAGATAAGATGAAACTTTATTGATCCCTGTGGTGAAATTGGGTTGCTGCAGCAGCAAATACTAATAGTATTTACCATAGTAAATACCATAGTAAAATAGAATATAAGCATAATATAGAACATACACAACAAAACAATAAAAACTGTTAAAAATGAGCAACAAGGCAGTAAAGTGGATATAAACAATTATTATTATTATTATTAAATATGAAATAGGTACTCCTGTATATACTATGACTATAGAAATGTCACTGTGTATACAACATACAGTATGTGATGTGGCCTCTGTCTACAGAGGCCACATCACACACACACACACGCACACAGATTATCAGTTCCATATTGTGCTTCAAAAACAAAGATTTCTGCAAAAACCCAGTTATAGTTCAGCTATTTCCTTAAGTGTTGCACAGCTTTGAGGCTGCCTCTCAACTTTCTGGGCTCTGACATTTCTGTTGTTCTGAGCGGTAGACATACACAAGTGTCTGGATCACCACATGAATCGATTGTCGGCTGTAACAGCGGGAAAGACATCAATGTCCTTCCCTCAACTACAAATCTACAGCGCCTTGAAGCAAACCTGCAGGAAAAAAAGAACAGAAAAGAAATCAGATACAATTCCTGCTGGTTTTGACTCACACAGTGTATTATGAGCGTATTTCTGTGAGAAACAGGATAACATGGCTACATTTACCAGGATTAACATGTTAAGAAACACAATATATTGTGTCATGGTAACAGCTTTGTCCTTGTTGTACAACACTGTCCACGGTCCTTGGATACGGTACGGTGTTTTTTAACGTGTTAATCCTGGTAGGTATATTAGTAGGATAAGCTGCCATGAAGAGCACATTGAAAAGCACCAAGTGACTGAGCAAAGCTGCCACAAATGTTAATTGTCATTGTTAGGAGGTTAAGAAAGAGTAGGCTTGGCGGAAGCATCACCTAAAGACCAAAGGGTGCTAATTGGGTGCTAACAATGTACAGAATTCAGTAGAAAACTCTTTCTTCCTCTATTTACCCGGGGTGGGTTTACAGCACACGCTTTCAGCAACGCCTTTGCTTTTTGGTTTGGTTGTTTGGATAATGTTATGCTGCTGCAACCCCAGAACCCCGGGCATAAATAAACTATCTATCTATTTATCTACCGATACACTAACACATGCATTTGTTGTCATTATTATTATTATTAAAAAACAACCAGGAAAATTTAACTTAAAGGGTACCCCTCTCTAAGAAGCCCCTCTCTTTCATACCACCATTACACAGATTGAACTCTTTTTCCAATATTATTATGGCAAAATAGTAAATTAAAGTCCATTCTAAATTAAAATGGTTTACCTGTGAGGTAAGAGGTCGAGTTTGTTTGGAACTCCTCCAGGACGTGATGCAAGTTTGCTGGGCCGGACGCTGTGTTTGTTCCAGAGGTCATTCAGGTCTTAGGTAACACAAACAAGTTTGTCCAAAACTGAGCCATGGGGAAAACAGGCCGATGGCCTTAATGTCATCAGGGTTGTTTTAAAGGGACAGCTCTCCGTAGGCACTTGCTTCAGACTATCAGAGCCAGAGTCAGTGTAGTCAGAGTAAATTGTGATAAAACTAGCACTATATGATATTTGATAAAAGGATTGTGACTGGGAGTTGCATGCAGGCAGAGCCAATATGTGGTGAGGAGAGGATGCTCCGATCCCACCGGAAGGGGCTCCTGTGGGGCTAGCTACCCCACTCACACACAGCCACAAGCCAACACATGCACACAGCTCCCACACCTTCCTTTTTCTGCAGGATGACTACGACTCATTAGGTTGATTACTCGTTGAAGAGCCAGCCATGTGACTTTCCATCCATCCTGGAATGGCGTGTCAGCCATGACAAACGACGCCATTGTCAGGCTGTGGATTCAGTTGTCGAACGCCGTTCCATTTTCACGCTCAATTTATATATCTTTTTTCAACACTTCCCACATAGTCCGACCCCCTAAACATCGGTCCCAGGCCATGTGGCTCTGCTAGGATCATTGCGGTCACTGAGGAGTTCAGCCCTGCTTGTTTCAAGGGTGTTTCAGCGTGCACGGAGACATTTTAATGCTGTGAAAAATCGAACGCAAATCACTGATGACATGGTATGAATGTGCTTCGTGAAATATGCTTGAATTATTGCCATCTCGACAGCCACTTGCCTCGCTTGCTTTACTTCAAGGCTAACTATAACCATCCAGCAGCAATGGACCAAAAATGGTGAACAAACCAGGATGGCTGCCTAACACGTATTACTCAGCAATGACAAAGCTTGTACCGACCCTTCCCGTTTCATGAAACGTTCAAGTGTTTTGTGATTTGTGATGTTGTGAATTAGCGGTTGTGTATTGTGATTTTCTGATTTCATTTATTTTGTGAAATGTAGATTTGCTTGCACTTTCCAGCCACACTACATTTATACATTATACATATATATATTATATATATATATATCCTCAAAAAAAGGCAGACCCATGTAAAAATGGACTGCATCAACATATTATTCACTGCATGATGCTCTTTTATTTTATGCTGTGTGCTGGTAATATAAGTACATTGCTATTGCTAAATAAACGTCTGATAAAATGCTATATGCTATATCATATAACATTTTTGAAGCAGAACTACATATCCAAGAACATAAATTATAGTAGTTTAAGTAACATTCAAGGATGATTGGCTACGTGCTTGTCAGCTATCATGTAAAGAAGCATAAAAACATGGGCACAGCATCAGGGTGCCTCTCCAACTCTGCTATATTCTGTCCATCCCACCCTTTTTGTTCTTTCATCGCACACTCAAGATGGTGCTTGCCATCAGGCCAGCGTCTGTAGCGTCTGTAAAAACACACACATATACATATAACTCTACTAATCTGTAGCTTCCCATCTCTAGTGACTTACATGTGATTGTAATATTATCACTAAGTGCAAAATGGGTTCTGGACACTTTTCGTGATTTATTGCGATCAGTTAGAAAGGAACTAGCTACGCAATATATATGAACTAAATTAAAGCAGATGCATCGTGGCTCAACTCACAGAAGTCCAGAGGTAAAAGGGAATCTAATAAACCATTTTAAAATGGGCAACTACAACACAAACACAATAGCATTCATACATGACATTTCATGCCTCTAACTCAAACATGAACTTATTCAACGCTAAAAAAAAAACTTGTTCAAAGGAGAGGAAAATGAAACAAGGCAACATTTCAAAGCAAAGGGGTTCTTACAGAAGCATGCATGAAATGTATTTTTTAATAAGCAGAGCAATGAACAGTGAAGAGTAATGAAGCCCTTTTGAGCTCAACTATGAATCCAGAACCCTTCATAACACCGGGGCTTAACAAAAGGGAAGGGACTCTGACCAGGTGGTCCCTGATCCACCAGACAAAGGCCAGACGACACGAGGGGCACAAAAAGGTGATGGACTGAATCAAAACAACGCCGGGGATTTACAGAATAGGATGTGATGTTGAGGTCCTGATGAAAAAAAACAAAACATCACCACGAGATCAAAGTGTGAGAGGGGAGGATGACACCGCGGGAAACAGATGAGAGACAGCGAATAAGAGTAGGCATAAAAAGGAAGATGAACGTGGAGAGGAAGACGATGAAGTCCCCTTCTCATGGAGGTGTAATGTAGTTCAGCTGAGGTTAAACCATCATGTCAGTCCTGAAACGAGGGGTTCAGTGGCACAGACTGATCACACTGAAACACTTAAACAGGAACACATAATTGAATGCTCGGGCCACGTTCATTGCTCTGCCTGTTAAAAACAACAAACCACTAATTCTAGACATAAAAGGCAGTTTAATGATATGGCGTAGAATAACACAGATGCAGGAGCAAGACACATTTAACGTACCTTTGACACTGAACACAAGGCCTGCCCTCAGTTAGAGGGACAGGAGGGTTAGTGTTGGGCGACAGAGGGGGTGGTAGCGGAAGCGTGAAGCTGACAGCGGCGGCTGCGCTGTCAGCAGTTATGTCAGCGGGCTCGCGCTGAACCGCTGAAATCGACTTGACGTTCAAGTTGCCCACACCTTTCCGATTTAAAACTCCATAAAACTCAACTTTGTCCTGCGCTGAAAACAATGACCTCGGCCTGTATCAGGGCGCCGTGGGGCAACTGTAACTCTAGCAAACTCCTTTGTAATTGGTTAGTGGACAACAAGAAAAGAGAGAGAGAGAGAGAGAGAGAGAGTGGAGGACTTACTGGACTGGGCGGTGCGAGCCTCTATGGGTTGGGTGTAGACTCCTAAGCCCAGTTCGGAGCGGGCTGCCAGGCAGAAGCGGTACAAGGTGTCAGGTTTCAGACCCTCCACGGCGTAGGAGCCCGCTGGGTTGAAGGTCACGTGGATCTGAGTGGGCTGGGGGGAGAACATATGAAATCATCTCATGTTCAGCATTAGAGTAACAGATGCCGCTGTGTTGCATCAAGGCCATTTTTCATAATTATCTTTGCCTGAATCTTAAGCTATGACAATTTGTCGCTATAATGATTTGTTGTATTTGGCGCACAGTAATCTGCAGGCTGCATGCCCAAACTGCAGTTTCTCCAAACCAACTAGTCGCCAAACTTTGAGGACAACCTGCTCCAAAAGCACATTGATTGGAAGGGATTAATTGCGCAAGCACAAAATGGGTCCAGCAGAGGTTATTGCACGGCCATGACACTGAGAGGCAGGACAGAGTGACTGTGCTGTCTGTCAATACAGTAAATCTTCCTTTTTGGCCGGGGAGCTGACTGCATTACTACAGCAACATTACTTCGGCCGAGCCGTCCCATTCAGAGAAATTGCATCATAAAAGTGCAAGATTAATTGGTCTGCAAGCTCAAAGAAGATGTGAAGCTGAATTTGTGTATGAGAAACAGAGTGGAGGATAGAGAGACACAGACAGACAGACAGACAGACAGATAGAGAGACCGTATATGAGAGAGCAAGAGAGGGAAAGAGCGAGAGGAGAGAAATATGTGAGGCATGGTGTGCGGTAGAAAAAAGCGCATAAAATAGTTACAACTTCATGTTGCTATTCCAACCTTGTTTTCAGGGTCAGCCTCCCAGTACTGCAGCTCATACTTGGTGATGGGGTCCTGTACGGGCCACAGCCATGTTAGCTGGATGCGGGTGTCCAGCTCGGCCTCGGCCTCGAAGCTGGACGGCTGGGCAGGGACTGGGGGGGGGGGGTGACATGAGGACAGAGGTGAGGAATGACACGAGAGAGCAAGCTAACAAAAGCTACATACGCTCCACAATGTCTGCAGCATTACTATGGTTCACAGAAGTGTAGGGGGCCTTGTGAGGACCTCCGATGATTCATTTCCAAACAACTAACTATTACCTTTTACATGCCTAACACTAATGGTAATCCTAATGCTAATCCAAACACACACACACACAGTGGTTGGTCCCTCACCTCCCTGCTGGGTCTTGACCTGCAAGACATCAGAGGGTGGCCCGTCACCCACGGAGGTGAAGCCCAGCACCCGGAGGCTGTAGGTGATGTCAGTAGTCAGGCCTGAGATGGTGGTCAGCCTGCTGTCATCCGTGTTGTGTTTCTGCCACGCGCTCAGCGGCGCCGTCATGTCCGAGCTGTAGTAGACCCGGTATCCCCGGATCTGCCCGTTGGGTTCCTCAGGCGGCTCCCACTGCACCAGCATGGTGCTGGCGCTCAGCATGCGTGCCTGGACATGCAGCGGCGGCGAGGAGGGGGCCTGTTCGCCGGTGCGCGTCTCCACGGGGTCGCTGGGCGGCCCGCGGCCAATGTTGTTGACGGCCATGACGCGGAACTCGTACTCCGAGTAGGGGCTGAGGCCGCCGATGCTGTAACGGGTGGTGGCCACGCCGTCCACTTCCTGGAAACCGTTGTCTGACGTCTTGGCCCTGTACTGGATCATGTAGTAGGAGACGGGTTCCGGGTTCCCAGAGTCCCAGGTGAGAGTCACGCTGGTAGCTGTCGTCTCGGTCACGATGAGGGAGGTCGGGGGCTTTGGCAAGGCTGAGGAGGAAAAGGCGGGGCCGGTTACCTTCAGGGGATATCAGGGGGTAGTCGTCGGGGAGTCTGGCTCATCTGATACCACAGTTCTTAAACTTTGGGAATATTACAGCAAAATTCAGCTCTTGTGAAGAATAACAGTGGGAACCTCCCCTGAAAGCCAGAGCACTGAAATGATTGAGTGTTTCATTAGCTAATCCTAATAGGACATTGTCAATGGCCATTTTCCTCAAATCAATTGAAAAGCTTGACTGAAATCCCCAACTTTGTGTTTTTAAAACTGTCCTGTCCATTATTGACAATAAGAGAAAATTGCGGTGAGAGAAAAAGTGGCGACTATTGAGAGAGAATGACAAACACAAAAAAAGGCAGAGGGTCTTCATTATGGCAAGAAGAAAGGGTCTGCATTGCTGGGACTCATATAAATGACTGTGACATTCTGGGTATCGATCAGCTAAGTGGAAAGTGGGATCAATACAGACAACTGATAACAGAGGCCGCGACTGCAGCCAACACACACACACAATTACACATGCACACAGGGCAGAGCCACATTCATGCCAACACTCACACAAACAAGGACAAGGTACATTTACACACACACACACACACACACACACACACACACACTAATGCTCATTGATGCTGAGTACAAAGAATCAGCAAACAGCAATAGCCTTCATTTTTTACATCCCGATATCCACAAAAACCACAGACTGCCCCGGAGCTACGGTTATCCGCAAGACGTTTCGGAGGTCGGTGAGAATATTTGAAGGTGGTTTACTCTGTTCTGTAACACACAGTTTCATTACTGGCAATCTAAGGGATGACTGGGGACGAGGTCACATCCTTACAGCGATGCCCTGATTGTTAAAGATTATTTTCACACAGTAGGATAGAGAGAACAGCGGGAAGAGGGGGGAAAGATGGGGTGGGGAGATGTAGGTGGGTTCGCCTAGCAACAACAAAGTCATCAACACTGAGCAGCATGCTCTCTCACCTTTGACGGTGACCTGGGCTGTGGCCTCGATCATGCCCAGCGAAGAGATGGCCACGCAGGTGTAGTTGGCCGACTCGCGGATGTTGGTGACCTCCAGCACGTTGCGGCCCACGGGCATTTCCTCCTCCTTGGTCAGCTCCACCAGGCCCATCATCCACTTGACGTAGGGCATGGGCGAGCCCACGGCCACGCAGGTCAGGTTGACGCTGCCGCCCGGCATCACCTCGTGGTTGGTGGGCGGGATGGAGAACCTGGGTGGGACGCGGCGCACTGACGGGGACGGAAGAGGAAAGAAGTGAATAAGCAGGATAGGACGGGTTGAGTTTTTGTACTTGAATGAACGGTCTCCTCCTCAATACAGCAGCGCACGGCTACGAGCTCAGAGGAGCCTGCAGAATGGAGGGCTGATCACTTTTGTCCGAATGTGCAGGCGTGCACAATAAGAATAATAGGACTGTCACAGAATGGCTCTGGAAATGCACAAGAAAACTTTGAGGGGGTGTTTTATCCTCTTGCCTACAAAAGGGAATATAATAAAAAAAAAAAAAAATAGCCCAGTGTTTGCTAGAAACTACGTCTGGCCCTCTTTTGTCAAAGTGTCAAATGGCGGTGAGAGTTGCATCATTGAGGGACCCTGCGGAGATGGCATTGTTTGATTTGTCCTCCCGCTCTCTCTGGTTCCTTCTTCAGCCTGTCTCTCTCACTCTGTCTCTCTCTCCTCCTCTTTGTGCGGCTCTGATATGCAGATAGGCTGACATTAAAAAGGGGTTCCCATGGAGACGAAAAGGGCCCGTTGACGTCGCCAGGGAACAGGCAGGCACCGATGCAGAAGCACAACGCAAACACTGAAAAAGCTGGCCCAGAATAAACAGGCAGCCAGCAACAACATGCAACTTGTTTTCTATACAAGACATGCTTGGCGTATTTACACACTACATATCTCTGCTCTGTAACTTTTGGCTACCACGAGAAACTGTTTGACACGGTAAAGAAACTTGACGGTGCAGCGTTAACACCCATCAGTGTCAGACCGGTTTAATTTATGACGTGCCGAGCATTGTCGTAGCACGCCATGAGCTGAATGTAGGCAAGGAGCGCTCTGACTTCTTTAACCTTGCTTATGGAGACAAAGGAGCCAAGCCAAACATTTAGCTCCCCAGTGAGGACCCATTATTACTACCCCACTATCGCTGGTCATATGTATTCAAAACACCACTGCATGGAACTATCCCTGCAGAATTTATACTGCTTGTTTCCCCTAATGCACTACAACATTTCTGTGTCTCCCTGGAAGAAAAAAAGCCCTTGACTGTAATTGCTCTTTTGCACCGGTCCCCATGAAAATGGATTTTCAAATGTGACTCCCTCCAAACACCCTCCACCTCCTCCTCCCTTTCTCCCTCTCTCACCCCTCCCTCCCCATTCTAATTTGAACCGGAACGTCGTTACAGCCATGCTTGTTATTCCCCTCATTATGTGGTGAAATAGAAAAAAACACAAAAGCACCTTTTGAGATTCCAGTCAGGAAAAGGCTGTTTCTCTGGACCACGCTATAATTAAGGGGACCCGGTTCAGTCTTCTGAATTTCCCCAATACCGAGGTGCTGTTTTTTATTGATGCTATCCTCTGGGCTTTGACCATTTGTTTCAATATCTCATAATATTGTGAATAGAGTTCGGTATGAGCAATAGACAGTCAGTGAGTCTCGGAAAATATAATCCCCAGCCACAAAAGACAATCAAATCATGGACTTTTTGAATTCACTTTTACATTATTTAGTAATGCAGCAAAATAAATATATTGAATCCTTTGCACTTATTTCAAAATGACTCTTGAACTTTTCATAACGGTGTATATGGCAAACAATTCAAACTAACATTGTGATAAGGAAAGAGCTGGGAAAATGTATTAATGATAATCCTATAATAATAATAATAATAATAATAATAATAATAATAATACACTTTATATAGCACTTTTTAGAGTTTACAAAGAGTTAAGGAACAAAATTTCACACCATAATGTAACATAAAACCAAGAAGGTACTACTTTCGGTAGTAAAGCTGGCTTTTTTTATAGTTAGTGCGTGTAAAGCTACAAACATAACAACGTCCTGGAGCAGACAGTCCAGTGAGGTTTACATCAGCCGTGACATCTAGCCTCTGAGGTTCACAGGCAGGAGGCTAGTCACAATTTTACATGCAAGGGACCGGACACGGTGGGTTATGTTACTAGCCTGGGAGAAGGGTAGCGTTCTCAAGCAATGCATGCATTGGTGCAGGGGTGGGGGGTGTGGGTGTGGGATGGGATAACAAGCCTGAGTGCATTGGGGGAGAAGATAAAGGAGGAACTTCTCTAATTCTCTCAGATAAATGACTGTATAACTGATTTCCAGTATGACTAATGTGCGTCAGACTTTCCTGTGAGAAAACATAGAAACTATAGAGCAGCAGCACTTACACCAGGACCACCTGTGTCTCCTCACACAACAGTCATGTTCTAGAAAGGGTAGCTGTTTTGCTAACATTAGGAAAAAAAAGAGACTTTTGAGAAGCACGCCTAATGTGAGACCATTAAGCCCCGAGTATCTGTTACTCTGTCATGATTTCTAAGACTAAACAGTGCTAAGAGCAGTCCGTCAATGGGGCCTGTGTATATTGAACACTTAATGCTGTGAATAATTCATGGCATGCGGTTAAGTTTGGAGAGGTGCTGTGGAACAAAATGACTAGAGGGCAGGTAATTGTTATCGATTCTCCCGAAGCCTCTCCTGTTGAGAGCGGCTCGGAGAGACGGGCTCCGGGACTCTATCAAAACCACAAAATAAGCCCTGTCTCTGCTCCGCCTGCCTGCTTGCTGGATGCCTATAAATTTAACTGCCTTGACAAAGTGCCCGAGTGTAGCAGAACCTGTTCAGTCAATCAATATCTGAGCAAACTGGCACCGACTCAGCAGGTTCCCGGGCTTCCTGGCAGCAGCGCCGGGCTACCGTGATGGCTGATCATCCCCCCTATCAACACTGCCAACTTCACTATTCTATAGGTCTTCCCGTGGCGATGTACTTGGCTGTACAGATGGCGCCAGTGAAGAGATGATTTCCAAAAAACCTCAATGCCATCATTCATTATCTCTAAAATATAGAGGATCCAGTCTGTAAATGTGGGGACCAAGGACTCAAATCTCCTAAGGTCTATAAATGTGTCATTTATTGTTTAAAAATGAACCATTTTGTAAGAGTAGGTATGATTTTTTACCCCTAAATTGCTAATTTTGGAAGAAAACTTTTCAAAAAGTCATGTTATTGTGTTACACTGTGATTATTCCTATTGCAATATTGCCTGCAAGGGTCTGTTTCTGAGCCTATCACGTCCTCCCGTCTCCAGGTAGGGGATGCCCGTGACGGTAAAACAGACGTAATCCCCTGTGAACGGCTTTGTCAGCTCTGATACCCATGTCCCTCAACAGGGGAGCCGGGGGTGTTACTGCCTAAATACCTGACAAATCCAGTTGCCACCTGAATACCTCGGTAATCCATCGCAAAAAACTGTTGTTGCTATGTGTACACAGAGGAGGATGCAAAGTTTACGGGTGAAAGCGGTTTACACTGGGCGTGGTCGACGGGAGGGGCTGGAAAGCATGCACAGCTAGGTAACCAAACAGTGGTGTGAGAATGACCTAGGCAAAAAAAAAAAGGGGGGAGGAGTTAAAAGAGAAAATGAACCAACCTTCCCGTGGATCTGTTTGCGGATGGAGTGATTTTGATGGAGGTGAGCGATGGAATGAAGAGATACAAAATGGAGAGGAAAGACAAGACAGTGAAACAGGACAGTGCTTCCATAGACACAGCGGAGGTCAGTGACCGGGGAACAGAGACGCCGACGTACACACCAGGGAGGGAAACTAACCAGCCAATGTGTCTGACCAGATTAGTAGACTAACTAAGATGTACCAGCATTGCCTGTGTGATCGTTCCCCTCCCTGACACACAGACACACAGACACACAGACACACACACACACACACAGAAAACAGCATGAAGATATTCCGGTGAAAGAAAAGCCTGGCTGCGGCACTCTATCCTCCGTGACATATTGACACGTCACAGGGATATATGAAGGAGTGCCGACAGACAGAAGCTGACATCCCCTCCGTTGTGGGATAAGCACTTGACAAACGAGCGCTCATGCACAATCACAGGACACTTGTGATTCTCCCCACGTTGATGGAGTCCTCCTTCAGAGGAGGGTCACCGGAAAAACCGACCCGCGGCAAACGGACGCACACGCATGCAGACACACACACACTCTTAATGGATGAGCGGTGGAAACACATTAATAGATACGCAGACAGGAAGGGGAAAAGCAATCCGTGAGCAGTCTCTCCCCCCCTTGCTGCTCCTCCTCCCTCCCTCCCTCCCTCCCTCCCTCCACCCTCGCCCTCCCTTCCCACACAGAAATATGAGGACATCATTCTCTGGTGGCTCTAAAATGTCAAGACAAGGGGTGGGGGTGGCGGTGGCAGCATGTTTGTGTACAGGAATTGGATCCGGCAGTCCCGGCAAGTGGGGGGAAAAAAAAGCAAGAAGAGATTCACGGACACGAAACGCCGGCCCGTAACAAGCACATTTAATGCAGGTCTGTCAGAGGTGTGTGGCGGGGTGGGGCGAGAGAGGATAACATAGCAATCCTTTCTCTCGTGATAGTGTTTTCATACATCAACATGAACGAGCAGTCCTTTTATTGACATTTCAAGGTTATAAATGACACATACATTGGATTTAACCTCCTTTTACTTATAAGCATTCAAAAATGTAATAATAAAACCCAGTTGATCTCGGCGCCGAAGTACTGCAACACATCAATACTGTGAAATTTAAAGGGCGCCCGGTGACCTGTTTGCTTTCCATCCAAAAGCTTGTTATGTTTTCAGGTCTGAGAGCAGAACGTTACAAGCCCCTAAATCTCCCCCTCTGGTTTCTCCAAATTTAAAACCGAAGACAGAAAGAAAAGCACAGAGGCATGTCAAAAGGCCTCTTGTCTTCGGCGCCTGACGCTTTTTTTTAAACCCAATCAAACGGCCCCGGTGATAGTACAACCCCCGGGTCTGGTCTCCTCATTCTACACCGCGGTAACAAAGACGGAGCGGAAGAAAAAAAAAACACGGTTCCAGCCTTTGTTCCCTATTCCAGACAAGTGCACTTTTAAAAGGTTACGGTTGGTTTGATTTCTATCTCTCCGCCTGGTGTGGCGAAGGCTGGGCGGAAAAAGTAGGTGTCGGGGGCCAACGGGTTGACAGCTCCTGGGTGGTGTTACAGACTAGCTTGGCCTGGGGGCCCTGCTGGCGCCACACCACACGACAACTGTAATTACCTCTGTGGAAAAAAAAAGAAAAGAGAGGGCCTCGTCTGCACCTGTGACAGACACGCCCTGATTAATAGACGAGACTTTTACGGCCTCTCACATCTTTTCCTCCTCTTTGCTGTTTGGACTACCTTCCCCTTCTTCTGAGAGTTCAAACTCTTCTGGAAACCGCAGCGTTTCATCGGCAGCCATGCATAAAAGGTGTTGAGGATGATTTTAGCTTCAGCCCCGTTTCTTTTTTTGGGTCCCTGTTAGGGGTTGTAGCACAGGTTGCTGCACTAAAAACATTTTTCTTGGACATGTTGCCGTAATGAAAATATTATGCTCGACATTAACAATACATGTCTTGGTGTTTAAGAGGGGAAATGTGGAAAAACTGTGCTGTTATTTCAATTCCACATTTTCACAGTGGTTTGCAATTTTCTCGCTGGCGGAGGGAACCGCTACCGAATGAATACAAAGGAAACTCTGGACAACACTTGAATCTATTTTATAAAATGATAGAAAGAAACACTTAGCCCTATTCTATTGTGTATCCTACCTACCTATCCACCTATCTACCTACCTATCTATCTATCTATCTATCTATCTATCCCTTTAAGTCATGAAATGATAGTTGAATGTGTCTCTCCCTCACCCCGCCACTCTCCCTCCCTCTCTCCCTTCTCCACCCACATTTTACAACTGGAGCAGCTATTCTGTTTCATGTACATTAGACAGTCTCGGTGGTATCCGGAGGGGCTGACCTAGACTACACTCTCCCCTATACCGGCTTCTCGCAACACCGGCACAATACTGCCCTTGCCCTGTGCTAGTCTGCTCACAGAGAAACAAAAACAAACCCTGGAGCTCCAGACTCTCCATACCGGAGGAGCTCCAAGTCGTGTGGGGGGAATAATGGAGCCTTTCGATACAGTCAAAATAAAAAAAAGAAAAGAAGGTCTGGCGTGGTTTTCAACGATGGTGGAGGGAACAGTGTTAATGCAGCTGTTTTCACAGTACCTGTCCCCTCTGTCAAACACACAAAAGGCTGAGGTTAGCGCAGATCATTAGTATGGGAGGACAGGAATGCCAAGGAGAAAGGTGAGAGAGGGAGGTGAGAGAGAGAGAGAAGTGTGGGCATTGGAAATGTAACCACATTTAAGGAGACACAAAGAGAGAAGGAGAAAGATGTGTTGTCAACAATGATGTTTATGTATCGGGAGCCAGACACATGACCTTACCTCGTACATAAAGGTTGGCAGGAGCGGAGTAACGTGTCCCAGCACTGTTCAGGGCGACACACTCATATTTCCCCTGGTCTGACTCCTCGCTGTTCTCGATCTGCAGAGCTCCTGTGAAAAAGGATTAACAAATTTAGCCGCCTTGACAGTTGTGCAATACAAGATGCAAATTGGCTAGACACACAGTAGATCTCTGCAGCATCTCGCTAGAGAGCACGTAGTCAACTAGTCTAACGCTACTCATGCATGATTAAGTGTTCCAGATATGGAGGTCGTTTTGTCAAGAAATTGCCTACGGCAACACAAACATTCAGCTGATTTGGCAAGTTCAGGCAATCCACTAACAACATATTTGCCTAGCCGAGTCAAGGGAAAAAGCTGGCAAGACACTTGTGTCGAGTCCATGACTTAGGGTCAATTAATCATCCGAATAACACGTCATACCATCACAGACTATTTAGGCCTTTTGCTTAGAAAAAGAATCGACACAACAAGAAGTGTTTGTGTCATGAAGGGTTCTCCTTCGGCCAAAAGTGAAAAGTAAAGAACCAATCAAACTGCTTCTGTGGCACCGTGCACGGACGCCATGGGCCTCGTGAGACAACGCTAATCTGATCTCATCTTCTGAGTTTGAGATTGAAGATAAACCAGCTTTGAGAGTTAAGCTCTCAGGTGTTGAACTTGATGTCATAGGTTTAAGATTGCACCACATAAAACCTGAATCAGGAGAGCGGCGGGGGTGGCACCGGCAAGTGAATTGTTCCTTTCAGTCGTTATTTGTTGGCTTGCCTGTACGCATGAAGCAGGGAGGTCGATCTGTTCTTCCATTACTGACTATTTGACCATTTATCACCGAGGCCCTCCAGGGGAGGACCTCTTCTGCCAGATGGCTTAGATTAGTATTCACAATCCCAAGTAGCTGTAGTCGTCAAGCAGAAGGCTAACATGTTGTTTCTAACAAAGCATGAAAGCCCAGGAGACCTATCTTGGTGGCCACCGTGACATACCGTCAGCCAAGCCACGGCTGCCATCAAATAATCACTGCTATTGATTAGGACATGGCCAGCAGTTGTAATTTCTCCAATTTAGAATAGACCAGCAACAGAGATTCAATGCCGAACTTACCTGCATCACCGGTCCCAAACATATATATATATATATATCAAAATAAAATGACTTCTCTGACAATACAGTAATACATGTGCATGTCACAAGCAAGTGATAACAGTCATCACCTGTCCAAAACAGCATGGCGCTAGCGTGAGAGGCAGCCAGCCACCATGCAGTTTGAAAATGACAGAAATATTCAGCGTACGGTGATGTCAGGATACATTTTATACATCATGCAGTATGAGATGAGTGCAACAAACAGGTTCACCACCAACCAGAGGGGACTCGAGTCGAGTCGAGACCAAAGGGAGTTGCAAAAGAGGGGCGGGGCAGTGACATCTGATAATACCACTTCAGATCTCATGACAACGGATCCCTCGGAGGCGTTTGCTCTGCACGCTGAGCTCATATCTCTCTGATTCAGCACTGGCACACACCTGCATACTGATGCCAATGTCACCAATCTGTCAGTCTGCCCCTTCTCCCATGGGAGAACACACTTTGAGCGCTATAGGAACGTAGCAGAGATCCGGGAGGTTACTGCTGTGGCAGTTCTCGGAGCATGCTGCAAGACTCAACTCCTTCTATTACTTCCAACTATTGGAGCAACGGCAACTCTTCTGCAAGGTCATTACACTGTTTTCCATCACATAAATGATGTGAGGGACATTGAGGCTGACTTGCAAAGAGTTAAGGATCTAACAGTGTGTTATTAGCGATGGATGGACAGACACAGAGACGCCGGTAGTGCCCGGAAGCTCCCAATGTATTCAGCTTGCCCCAGACATCCACTATTTACCTCACTGTGGTTGAATGGAAATCATGCTTTCACTCAGGGGAGAGTGGATGATTTAAAAAGGGGTCGAGGTTTCTACCATAACAGTCTGGACTCGGCGTCTTTCTCCCATGCTGCATAGGCTCTGTGTAAATGCAGCCATTTTTTAATTTACATTGCAGTTGCATACTGGAGGCAGGTAGATCCTCTTATGGCAATGCTGTCCTTTAGGTTAAAACGCAAACCCCTCCCCTCTTTTCAATGAAAGCCAGGGGAGAGGCTAGGGCCGAGGATTTCTGTGTGTGTGTGTGTGTGTGTGTGTGTGTGATACAGATGGGGCGGCTAGGAATAGAGTGGGTAATTTCCAACCTAGGATTACAGGAGGAAGCTTGAAAAACCTCATTTCTAAGATAACACCTTGCCTTCTGCAGTGTCTATTTCCATTCTTTTGACGTCAGGGTTGGTGATCATTTGTTTGTTAAGGAGGAGACACAGCAGACAGAACATGGGCTGAACGAGTGTTGGGAGGAGAACAGGGGGAAGTGGAAGGGGGGTGGGGTTGGCGCCGTAACAGTATAGAGGTGACGTGGTGAGGTTGGGGGAATGGATGGGAGGGGGGGCGGGGGGTCTGACGTCGATGTGAGGGAATGATGTGGATGTGATATTTTTGGACACACTTTATTCATCATCCTTACCTCTAATTGGTGTACCACCTAGGTGGGAGTAATTTCAATACAAACAGGGTTGGAGAGATTAGTTAGTAATCCACTTACAGCAGTGGGAGAGAAAAAAAAACGGCTTCCGACAGGCCACAGATACAAAATACTAATAGAAAGAGAGGAAGGCACTTCAATGCAACGTGAAAAGGTTTAGTATGCTTAAACAATGCTCTGAAGCAAGTGCGGGGATTTGGCCGTTCGTGTAGTCTGCAAATACAAAATCAACAGCATGTCAATTCAAGACAAAACTCTTTGTCGGGCAGTATCAGAGCAAAAGGCTTGCTAAGTGTGTATCTGTAGACTACATGTATAGAGACATCCTGTGTTTGTCCTTGCTTCATAGCAGTGTGAAAACTGTGTGCAATTTGAGCAGGTTGCATTTTTCCACCTTCTACTTTGAGGTGACTTCCACTCATTGTTTTGTACATACATCAGTTAGTAAATGAAAAAGTGGGCATGAGAAATGAATGAAAGTCATATACAGTAAATAGAGTGATGTACAGTAACAAGTATTCAAGTCAGAGGTAGTAATTTATAAAGATGTTAGTATCTATATAGAATTAATGGTGGTGGATGGTGTGAGGCTGAGCTTTGGATTCATCAAGAAAAAACAAATCTAGCGCATGTTATGCACCAGGAGGAACTGGAGCTGGTGCAGGGCTGCCTTTGCTGTGAAGCTGTAGAAGATAAATTATGAATTTGGCTCATTTAAGGTCATACGCAGTTATGTAAATCCTGATATGGCAGCAGATGCCAAGAAAAGGGTGAAAGATAAGAGGAACTGTTAAGCCGAGGGCATTACATATCAGCATTTGGGGCTGTATGTACCAGAGAAAGCAAATTCAAAGTTTGCTGCTAGAAAAAAAAACGCAAATGCAATTTCATGCTCTTATTTATCCTTGCTGAACAAAAGTTTATCTGGCAATAAACTACTGGCATTAGTGTCTAATTTGTGGGAAATCTTATTTGGGTCGTTCCTCCACGAAGAACCGTACTAGACTGCCATAATATTTTCAGATCTCGTTCACATGTGTGTAGTCCAGAGCAGGGATCTGGACCAGTGAACAGGGATCTGGACAAGTGAACTCATTCCAGTGCCCCACATTTGGCATCCAGTGGGCAGCTCTACTGACAGGCTTTTGTGGAAGAGCTCTCATCTTTAATCTTGGGGGCCCCGGACTTGGAGCCTGGCCTGACACACTCTAAATGAGGTAGATTTAGCAGGGAGTGACAAGATTGAACCTGGTCAAAAGCCACTAATCTTTCCAACGCGCGACTTTTCCATCTGATCCAGGTCAGGGCTGAGTTGTTTATTTATCAAGTGGACTGGCGTTGTGAACAGAGAGCAACCTTATTGATTTTCTTTTTTTTGCAGCATAGGCCGGACTGACTGAGGCCCAACTGCCTGTTTAAGAAGGGATTAAGGATCACTTTAAGTAAAGGTCAGGTGAATTATTCCCTTTCTGCACTGCACAAATTCATTCTCATGCAGTGAATTCCAACCACTGTGACCCTTGTAAGATGCTCAAGCTGTGGAATGAGGTCATATCCTGCAAGATCTGACTCAACTAACTTTTGCGATGAAAGAGAATGTACAATATTAGGCACAATATGACAACAAAGGACTTTGCGTTTTCATGTCATGCACCCACATCTAAAACAGTTCATACTGGATGGCATTTTAACTGTCTCTAAAACGTTTTCAATGAGTGGCTTCTTGCAAATCTTTACAAAGGGGAGTTTGTGACTTAAGTTTGACATCCTCAATGGTTTTATTTAAGCCCAATGAGTTTCAATGTCATCAAATACATCAAATGAAATGAAATCAAAGTGTACCTGAACGGAGCTGCTTGATGCGCCCATTGCTGCTGTTGATGTCCACAGGTAGCATGTCCTTAAACCAGGAGATCTCCGGGTCTGGGTTTCCGCTGGCGGCACACAGCATGGTGGCGGTTCGGGTCCTTTCAACCACCTTCAGCTGGGGACCCATATCTATGGTGGGGAAGCCATGGGGTATCTGGTTCTCTGAAAATGCACAAGGGCATATTTTTAGTTGGGCCACAGACAAAAATATTAATTGAAAAGATAATTTAAGTGTTTATGAAAAGAGCTGGCAAGGACAGAGACGATAATGAAAGGGAGGAAGTGCATTTCATCTACTAAGCGCCAAAAACATAAAACATAAAATCTGAACACAAAACATCAGTAGAAAAAGAGAACAGATTGGTCTGGTACCGATTTGGATTTAAAATTTATTAAAAAAAAATAAAAAATCTCGTCTCTCCCAGCATCGAGTTTTAGGTTGAGACAGAGGAAGGAGAGATACAATTATCCATGAGCCGCCTTAGGCTTAGCAAGCAAAACAAAACCCATTTCAATAATCCAACTCATCATAATGCATTTAAACACATCTCCGTGACAACGCCCTAAATCCATCTTGACGCAGAGTTTGGCATTCTGTGGTGAAAGGCTAAGAGGTTGTTGATCTCTCAACTACACTGGCACCGTTAATACAGAGGAAACAGGACGGCCATGCTTGCTCTCAGACCTTTAATCTCATCTATCTTCCTCCTCACATGTAGATGTGTCCTTGGGGCCACAGTATTAGGAAGAAATACTCCTGGGATGTGTTGCAGAAAAAGATTACCGCGCTAATGATTATGGAGACTCCTACCTTTGGGACTGAGATACTGAGTCCCAAGTTAAAAAAGTAAGCAAAAGATACTGGAGGCATGACCACAGATATTTTGGGATGGGATTAATATGTCCCGAAACAGTTTTTGGCTAGATAAAGGGGTCTCAAGGTACCAGCCCATTTCATACGGCCCTCCACATGTTTATAATCTTATAATCTGCAGAGCACTGATATAAATGACGATGCTCAGCTCACTATATTTGTCTTAATGATCAGTTTGAAGTGACTGAAGAGATGCTCAGTTCATGTCCAATGCATGGAACAGCTACAGGATGTATTTCAACAGCCAATTGAGTGGGCCGGTCTGCCGTGGGATAAACTGGTGGGAATAGCTACAGACGGTGCCCCGCTATTGCTCTGCACTGCAATAGTCACCAGCAGGCACTCTGCAGTAAATGCTTAAAATTTGACAATGTTATGTCAATCGTGATGAAATGCATCAATCACATAAAATCGAGGGGCTTGCAACACCGCCAGTTCAGTGCTTTTTTGGAGGAAGTTGAGGCAGCATATGGCGATGTCCTGTACTTTACTGAGGTACGCTGGCTAAGCAGGGGCAATGTCCTGAAGAGGTCTTCTGAGTTGAGGAAGGAAATCAGGGCATTCCAAGAGGAGGACAGACCGGCTGTTCCTGAGCTTGATGATCCAAAGTGGGTGATGAACCTAGCATTTTTGGTTGATATCACACAGGAGCTGAACACACTCAACCTGAAGCTGCAGGGCCCAGACCAGCTTGTCACTGTGGCTTCTGACAGTATGAAAGCCTTCTCCATGAAACTGATGGAAAAACCAGCTCAGAGAAAAACCTCAGCCATTTCTCAACATGCAAATCTGTTGAGGAAGACGGTGCTGTTGTTGCTGCTACTGAAAATGTGACCAGCGATTTGCTGACTTCAAGACTCACGGCGGCATTTTCCGGTTGTTCGCTGACCCCTTCTCCTCTGATGTGGACAGTGCTCCAAGTGTGCTACAAATGGAGCTTATAGGCCTGCAGTGCAGCTCTGACCTCAAAGCCAAGTTCAGAGAGGCACAAGGAAAAACAAGAGATGATTGGACACTTTCTTAGAGAGCTTACCCCCCCCTTCCTTCGCAGAGTTGTCCAAACTGTTCAAGAGGGTCATGTGTCTGTTTGGAAGCACATACGTGTGTGAGAAACTATTCTCTACTATGAACTTTAATAAGTCAAAATATCGATCCAGACTGACTGATGCTCATCTCCAGACTATTCTCAGGGTGTCCACTGCCAGCTCCCAAATGTAGCTTATCTGTGCGCTGAGCAGAAGTTGAATGAAATGTGCCTAAAGGACTGTAAATAGTTAAAATAAATTGTTTTAAAACCATGGGACAGTTTTTTTTTCTCCCCCGATTGTACAGGTGGCCCCCCTTAGAAAATACCATGTGACCAGTGGCCCCCAGGTAACTTGAGTTTGAGACCCCTTA
Organism: Hoplostethus mediterraneus; assembly: GCA_034670385.1. Taxonomy (NCBI): domain Eukaryota; kingdom Metazoa; phylum Chordata; class Actinopteri; order Trachichthyiformes; family Trachichthyidae; genus Hoplostethus; species Hoplostethus mediterraneus. The sequence goes on along the minus strand of JAXDDW010000050.1, from coordinate 1,474,388 downwards.
GGCTAGATCATCCCAACACAGTTCACTAATATCAAACTAATATTTAGCGTTACATCAAAATGACATCAAATGGTTAATGGATGGCTTGTGTTACTTTTGGGTAAAGAAAGTGAACAGGAAATGCCTTCCCTCAGAAGCTACCATCAAAGTGTCTTGAGCAAGGCATTTACCACCCGACTCCTCCAGTGGAGCTGCTAGGTGGTCAACAGTAGACTGGCTGCACTGCTCAGCTCCCAGGTGTAAATATGTGAAGCAAGGCAGGGCTGACAAAACAAACCTTCTCTGAATAAAAGGTCAAAAATAAATAAATAAAATAAAAACTCATCCCAAACTCACCGGAAACAAAAAAACAGCCTCTGTTGAAGAGAAGTCTGCTGTGGACATGTACAATTTCAGTCCCGGGTGATGCAATTTCAACAAAAACAACGGGGAGTTGCAGTATGTATGGCTCTAGCGTGAAGTGTAATTATGCTTGAATTGGTTCTCCAAAACTGCCGCTTAAACAGTCTTAAACACTGACTGGCTATTTTGCTCCACCGATACTGATGGCTAGTTTCTACATCCATATTAAGCTACAGAGACATTTGGAAGATAGACCTAGTCATTTCAACTATCATGTTCCATTGCATATAAGATGAAATCAAGAAGGAAGTTGTCTTGAACAACAAATTTTCAACAAATATCAGAGACAGATTATGATAGGTCGAGGCTGTTTTTGATTTCCATGACCCCAACCTTAAGTAGCTGTTCTACTTTGTTGTGATCTCCAGTGAGCAATTGTTCCTTCTTTCACCCCTGTGTTTGGACTGTAGCCCAGATTGTCTCATGTTCAGATGTAGTTGACAGATCTCTACATGGCCTCTTATCTTTGTGGCAAGGCCAGAGTCTCCATGAGACCACTAACTTCCTGTCTGACGGCAAAGGATTCGTTTTCAGACACCCCAGCCGAATCGGGATACCTCTACAAAACAGACGACTGCAGCACGATGGAAATATACAGTAAGACATTATATGAACAATGGTAATAGTAGTGCTCTGTTTCTCCTCTGTGGTCTCTGCTCACTAACCTTCAGAGAGAGAGAGAAAATAGACAGACAGACAGATAGCTAGATAGAAAGCTAAGATACAGTTCCTAACATTTACTGCAGCCCTCTGGATGAAACCGGCCGTCTTGCTGGGAGAAAAGTTTTCTTTTCACTGATGGTAAATGTTTTGGGGAGTTGTGTTGGAGAATTATTGGAATGCAAACAATGGATATTTTCTTGCCAACCGCTTTGTCTGAATGCCTATAGAATATTTATGATTAAGAATATTGGCAAATGTTTCTGGGCTGTGAAAAATGCAAACCATTGGTTTAACCGTGTGAAAGACCCCAAAGGAGTTATTACACGAGTCAGCGGCTCCCTCATACCAGGAAGCACAAACAGGGAATAATTTAAAAGGCAAACAGCTGCTGCAAAGCTTATATGTGAATCTATCCCCTTCTTCTGCGTAATGTTTGCATTGCGGGGGAGCTGTTAGTACAAGTGTCTGACACTGAACTAGAGCCTTTTTCACAGTATGCCTGATTGGTGGAAACAGCTCCCACTGCACCACGGCTTCGGCTGGTGTGTAAGTTCAAACATGGGAAGGTTTTTGGATGAGAGACTGTGTGGGCTACATGTACGTGTCATGCGTACCTGGCAGGCAGAGTGTTGCTCAGCGTAAGAGTAAAAAGAGCAGTAGATATCTGAGGTTAGTTACTCCCTGGGGTTAGTAGCCGCGGAGCAAATACAAAAGCAGTTCTATTTCGTGAGCAAACAAAACATATTTCAATTCTGTACAAATGAAGCACCACAATCCCCAATCAATTCAAGAAAGGAAAGATGGAAAAAAACAAAACAAAACACAGCCTGAGATGGCAGCCTGTAGAGAGCACAAGGTTGGAAACAAAACCCACAAATGGCTTTAATCAAAAGATGTGTGGAGGATCATCTCAAATGTTTGAGGTCACCCCCGGCTTGACTCCCTTATGAGCAGCATAGTCTAGGATCCCTCAGGCATGGACTGCTTGGTTATCCCAAGATCTAGATTAAACACCCAAAATGATTGGGTCTTTCCCGTCCAAGCGCCTAGGATTTGGAACGTCTTGTTTGAGCAGCTTAGGCTGAGGAAATCCCTGTGATCCACCTCTTAAAACACATTGAAATACAGTCTTTTATATGTGCCGGCTTTTATGCATTTTAGGTTTTTTCACGTATTTTATGTCAAAGTGTTTTATTGCTTTTAACATTTAATTACATTTTAATTGTTCATGTTATTGACTATTATTTGTTTTAATGACTTGATATATTTGGAAAGATTTGTATACAAATAAAGTGTATTATTTTTTTTTAAAATTCATAATGAAATGAGAAAGCTTTCCAAAGCATGTGAAGTCATGCAGGCTGAATTTGAGGCAGCTCTCCAATTAGGCTTATGTACTAGACTCCAGGCTCTACCTATACGCATACACACTTATCAAAGAAACCTTCAAGCTATTGGGGAAGATTTGAGCCCTGTCTGTCTGCTACTGCAACTTCTGCTGCTGGCCTCGTCTGCCGACTTGTCAGCTTGGGAAGACAAAGACAAGCTTTTGTTCAAGCCTCTTTAATTTGAAGGGAGAAGAAAAGAGTTTGGGAAATTTGGAGAGGCTCCAAAAAAAGAGTGCAGGCAATGCAGGTTGATGTTTTGTCAAGATAGAGGGAATTTCTAATAAAAGGCCCTCTTGTGTTGGAGGGTAATTCATCACAAAAAAGCTCATCTGTCTGGTGAGGGCAGGAAAATAGGGGAAAAAACCTGTGGAAAAACCTATGATAAAGTCACGTAGGGGCTCCATTACAAAGATGAACAGTGTTGAGGTGAAAAACAAAACATACCAGTGTCATGTGACACTCATTAGTCATTGGCAGATGGGCAGCTCATCATGGATATCGTCGGGGGTTTGCAGATCCAAAAGGTGCCTGTAGGAATCTAAAGATCCTATGAACAACGGGCCTGGTGTCTCCTGTGAATCCGGTAGTAATTGGGCAACCATCTTGCCAGAGTCAGACAAGGGCAGAACATGCAGTGAGAGAGCTTGGCAGCTGAAGCCTTGTGGCTGGCCAAGTCACTTGCATGAAGGAGGAATGTGTTCAACGTTTTGATCTATGTCCATTCAACTGGTAATTTACTCTGCACAATGCAGGACAAAAGGCCTGATATTATGAATACTTATAGACGTTCTTTACACAGTTATTGATCTAATATAGTGAGGTGGATATCTCCCATCACAACTGCACTGAGGAGTCCATGCCTTCTAAAACCAATGTAATTGAATGGAAGTCTCTTTTATTGGTAAAGTGCTTCTGTAATACAGCTGTCGCAAAAAAAATAATCTAATAGAGAAAACCTAGATGTGCCAATGAACAAGGCCAGAGGCAATGGAGCAGTGCCAGAAAACCAGCAAACACAAACCTAGGAACCCATGAACCGGCTCCTCTATGTTGTGAAAAATGAATAGGACCATTGTTCACTCAACTGCTGTACATCATGCACAAGGAGTCCTACTGCAATATGAGCAACTTATCAAATTAATTTGTTTAAAGTGGTTATCGCAATACCGTAGAAAGGAGAGGGCAGGAGGGGAAGGTTCAATGTGGTTTTGTGCTAGAAAAGCAGTGGAATCCTCGACTATACACAGAAGATATGGGAAACATTTGTAGAGGAAAGGGGCGCTAGCAATACTGGCAATTAAAGGAATTATTAAAGGAACATATGATACAGTAGTCATAAACCATTGTATCAGAGAGCTGTGCTTCTGCTTAAACAGCCAGAGACAGGTGAGCTAAGATTTAGATGGAGGAAAAAAAAACAGTGAAAAGGAAAAAGGGAGGGGAGGCGAAGAGGAAGGGGCAGGGGAGGGGTGCATGCCAACCTCCTGCCAGCTCCAATTACCAGTGTGAGTGGAGTGTGGCAGCTAGGGCGATGGGTCTAATCAGAGCCCTGCTGAAAGAGACCTGTCCCTGTCCTCCTGTCCCACTGGGAGGCTGCCGGAGCTCAATCCCACGCTAATATGAGCCAGCGTTTTCCCTCACCCCAAACACACTCATCTCAATGGGGGCAAACACTCCAGACACCCCAGTTCCTTCATGACAGGGGGAGTTCTGACACAGTGGCATAATGTGCAACGCTTCTGCACAGAAACCAGCCTGCCTCATTTCCATTTTAGTGTGTCTTGCTATCCTCCTCTTCTACTTTTGAGTGCAGTGAGCGAAGAACGACACGCCGGCTGTGAATGCTCAAGTGAGGGCTAGGCCAGAGAAAATGCCCCCTTTGCAGAAAACACAGTCCTCCGTCTCCGTCCAGGAATATGTATGAGAAAACATAACAAGATGAACTGATGATGTTCTCATGCTTGCATAAGCCCGCAGTATCCCGCGTTGGTTCGTATGAATAGTTCATTTAATTCAGCATCAACGTGTGCCATCAGAAATGAAGGAGAGGGAACAAGCCTTTCCTAGCTTCTTTTGGCTCCTGAATCTGAGCTGAGCCCCTTTGCTAGGTAGAAATAAAAGGCCTTATGATCTCCATGTGTGCCTGTTGCCGCGTGATGGATGACAACAATTAAAGGTGATGTCTCCTTTGATAGTGCGAACCAAGGGACCCCAGTGGCAGCACCACACTTGCCTCATGAAATATTACTGCACTAAAATCTACCCTTTTACCCATACATCAGTGCACTTTATGTCCAAAAAAAAAAAAAAAAAAAGATGTTTATGCGCCTCTGCAGGATACGCAGGGCTTTTTGGCATTTAATTTGCCTAGATGAGCGGTGAGGGTGTGCAGCATTTGGCTGACAATGAAATGTTTTGACAGTGAAATTAATTGAGTTATATTTGTCGGTTCCAACAGTACATAGGTGTTTCAGTTGTCTCCACATTTGTGTAGCAGTTAACACAGCTACTCCATGTTAAATACACAGCTCCCGACTATGTTTTATTTACCTTTCTGCTGTACAACTTGTGTGAGTGAAGTGAAATATCGTGCATGGGAGTTGTCTGCTGCGGTCAGGCAAGCGCCTCCGTAGTCACGCTGCTAAAACAGAGAGACTGAGACGGAGTTTCTTTCCTCAGGCCATCAGGACTGTGAACTCTTATACACATACACACACACACACACACTTAGGTTAGGTCCCCCCATCTACCTCTTATTTTATATTTTACACTTCATATTTTATATTTTATTAAGTGCTCTTATTGTACATATTGTGTGTTGTTTTATATAAGAGCTCTACTATTTTTTATATTTCTTGCACTGTAAATATTGTGCTGGTTTTTTAATGTTAAATATTTTGTAATATGCCCTTTTGCACATTCCCGTGAGCATTGCCACTTTGCATTTCACTGCATGTATATGTATGTGACAAATAAAACTCTTGACTTGACTCTTGACTTGACTTGACTCTATGCCCCGACAGGTCTGGAGTCAATTCAGCACCGAAAAGCAGACGAGCCGTCTGCGAAAAACAAAGCGCATGGCCTGGGGCTGTTTCGAGCCAAGAACATCGCCGAGACAGACATTTGCATCTGCCTGAGACACGGAAGTGTGTGAGAGGTGTCAGCAGCAGCATGAGGTGCACTCAGAAAACAAAACATAACACGAGGCGAAGTGAAAAGGCCCTGTGAAAAGATTGATGGGAGATGGCGTGTAAACAAGTGAGCCATATCACTTGGATGAGGTTTGTTTAACTGATGAGGGTTTATGAGGGTTGTCATGATCATTACACCTTTAGTAAAGACCTTCTGTGGTTCAGCCTTTCGCCTTGCGCCTGTCAGAGATATGGTATTATTTGCAGTTGGGACATTTGGCCAATGGCTAATAGGCCCCTGAGAAAGGTACACAGACTCGCTACCAGTCCAACTGGAATTACCTGCCTTGGTGTTTTTGACAAACCCTCCAACGCAAAACATCGGAGGGTAAGGAACTCTCTCACATGTCCTAGCATGAGGGACATGTGAGTGGGACCCTCCTGCTTGTCACATCCCTGTCTCCTCAGCAGGGATGACACACCCCAGCATCAAAGACGCCCACAAGGAGGCCATTGATGTAATACTGCTGTAATGACATGAAAATGTTGAGAATCTTAGAGGCAAAATGCCAGGGGGGGCATGAGCAGTAAAGAAATCAAGATCCTTGAAATTCTTCTCTTTTCCCAGATGGGCCTGAGTTGGTCTGAACAGTAAAGATGCTGGCACATGCACAGCGCTGTTTCATCTTTTTAAAGAGCAGGCAGATACGCCTATTGACTAGTTAGCAACAGGCAACAGTAAAATTGATGCGAAATTGATGTACAAAGGCATTGAGACACATCTGAGAATCTTGTAAAGCCTGTTGTCCCAACGCACGCTACCTCTCGGCCCAGGTGTTATGGCAGTTGTTATGGAGATAGTAGTGCATGAAACAAATAGTGCTGAAGGCGTATGAACCCGCAAGCATGGACACACCTGCGTGCAACCGACCGTGGAAAAACACACAGAGCCATAACAAAGACCTACAGACATAAGCTGTTAATACCCTCAATGCTACATGCTAGTGGTTGTATCACTGCACTCTTATTCCTCTGTTTATCCAACCATACTTGGGAGGAAAAAGGCTGTAATGCATGCCATGACCTTTGAAATAATACACTTTTTTGTCTGGCTGAGCAGAACATTTGGCCTTAGTTCCTCGTCTACAGGCAGATAATCAATAACAGTCATCTAATCCCCCCCCCACAACCCCTTTCTTCCTTCTCCCTTTTTAACACTTCCCCTCTCTCCACCTTCCTATTTATCTCCACCTCTCTCTCTCTCTTTCGCCTATCTGCTATCCTACTTCCACTGTCGTCAGTATGATCTACGGCCCTGCCAGATGCCCCGCGGCTGTTATTTATGCTGCAGCACACCGGTTAGTACATAACCGTGGCCCCCGACCCATTACCGCAACCCAAGGGTGGTCCTCCGAATTCACATGGTTATGCTGACCGAGTCACCTTGTGGGACATGTGCTGCTGCACAGAATCACATCCTCCATTAACTACGCTATACGAGTAGCGCAGCTGTAGGCTTTCATTTTAAGATTACAGCTCTACCTCTTGCCTTGTGGTCCTATAACAGGAGTTTGATTGAAGACCCTTGATATTATGGTATTATGGAGTCCACGGTTTGTGGTTTACTACACATTTTAATGCACCTGCCTCTAAGATGGAAAAACCTCAGGGCTCATGGTAAATTTCTGCGGTAATACGATGTGGCTAATAAGACAGGCTATTCCTCGAGGTGTCTTGCAAAAAGAACAAGGACAGGAGCAGGAATCAGGAAGCGTGACGGTTAATGAAATCGGTCTACAAAAGGAAGCAGAGCAGTGGTTTGCAAATAAATGAATTAATTGATCCTCTCCACAACTCCAATTAATCATCGGCAGAGCTTTTTTGTGACACGTTTAGTGTAATTACGGCAGATAGGGATAGCTTTTATGAGTCCTGAGAAAGGCAGTGGGTGTAGTGGATGTGGCAGGTTCAGTTAATTAAATCCTCACTGACTGGGCTCCTGTGACAGCCTTTACTTATTCTCTCAGTCAGAGATAATGAATAATACACAAAGTCTCCCGAGTCAATGTCGCCAGCCTCAACTTTGATTATGTAGAGGTTTTTCGGAAGAGATGGGTGTTGAAAACACCACATCGTGGCATGACCGTTAACTGTACGTCTCAAGGGAGGCAAGAAGAGATCATTTAAGCAATACCCCACCGGACAATAGCCCAGAGGCAAGCATGGCTATAACGGGAAGATCGCTGGGTCGAATGCCAGACGGGCTGGGAAAGTCCAGGTGTGGGAAAATGTGCTCCCCATCCCTAGGTAGAAGCCGGCAGTAGATGACCTGGGGCAGCTTGCAGGTATGAATGTGTATAAGGGTGTGATCGTCTCTATAGTTTGTCACACCTAGAGTCAAAACAATTCCAGTCTCTGTAACTTTGGCTAAGCATGGTGGCCTTATCTAGACTCTTGGGCATAATGAATCTTCTCTGGTGTTCACACTAGTTGAGAACATATGAAGAAATAGCTTCATATGAGCATCACTCAAGACTGTGGTTTGCCCTCGGTTCATTTTGTTATGCTAGGCTTTCCAAGCATTATTAACTAGTGGCTATCGTATATCAACATCGGTCTACTGATAAAACTGTGTATTTTTTCCTGTAGTTGGTTCAGATTCTCACTCTCACTCCTAAAAAAAACACACTACTTGCTTGGAAGAGGACCAAGACCCGCATTTTCAGGTGGTCTCCGTGCGAATGGCATTAATCTCATCTTCCCAAACAAACTGAAGGAGTAAACCTGTTTCGTCAACCGTCAAAACATGACTTGGTGAGAACACACCCTAAAGGGGCAGGTGTGAGGTAAGGCAGAGCTGAGATTCAGCATGCTCAGTCAACCCCTGGATAAATAAAGGTTAAAATGTATGATGTAATGCACCCTAAATCCACCAGACTTTTGACAGCTGTAAGTTGAAAGATCCACTACACTGTCTAAGAACGCTTGGGCATGTCTTTGCAGCTCAGAGAAAATGGGACCATGCCTCTTAAAGTTGAGGGAAATGTCAAGCTTGAGGCCAAGCTATAGGGTTAATAGGTGAAGCCATCCTCCCCTGTCTCCTATGGTCCAGGGGGTGAGTCAACAGGGCTCGGTGTGTAAATGTGTGTAGAAGGGGGGTCAGGGTGAAAGGACTCCCATTAGCCAGCTCATTGAATGTGAGTATTAAACCCCCCCCTGACATGCTGCAAGCCCATCCATCCATAGCTAGTCAGGGCCAGTGGAGCCATTGACTCATTGGCCCACAGAGCCATGAGGGGGACCTTGCTCTTCACCTGTGGCAGCGCAGGCCCAGGGCGCCATTACTAACAGACTGAAGGAAGAAACATGCTGGCTGCGTCTAGTTTGAATTATTTATTTTCTAATCACTGGTGTTTGATAGACAGGCAGACAGACGGATGGACAGACAGACTCCCAGGGGGAAATGAACGAGGTCACAGCAGCAACACACTTGCTAGATAATAAACAAACCAAAGGATAATGAGTAAATACAATCATGGTAATCGCCCCCACCTGCCCAGTATATACAGTAATACACAGAATACAAATCAGGATGTAATTCACCTTGTGTTGGGTTTAAATAACACACACCTCCGTGTCTCAGGCAGATGCAAGTACATAAATTGGTATATGTTTCATGTTAACTTGTGTTAGAGATAAGTTATGTTTTGTTTTGTAAGTTCTACATACTTTTAAAGGGCAAATATAAATTCTGCTTATACTCAATGTTAAGTAAGTTAAAGTAGATTCGTAGACATCTCTGATTTACAACTGATATTACTCCAGTTTTCCTGTGCCCTGGGAGAAGATTAAACGTAACAGATACTCGATATCGATAAACTGCTGAATTAGACCCAATTCAGAATCGCACCAAAATTGTCTAACAGGCTAAACCTTGGGATGAATGCAAAACATTTCTAACCAAAGTAAGAACGGCATGAAGGAATGAACAAATTGATTTAATGCAAAATGACTCTGTAGCTGCCTGCAAGGCACAGAGCAATAAAGTGCTAGCAAGCATTTGGCTTGCCTTTAACCCTTCAAACATCAATTTGATTCGGGAGCACATTTGTGAGTGACAGTTCAGGCCATGTTTTCTCATTTCCACTACCCTCTGTGTTTATATTCACTAAGAAAGCTGATATTTCTGACAGCAAAACGTTATTGGATCTTCACACGGACTTTTCTGAAAGACTCTGCCCGCTTGCCTCTTTTCTCTGCTTTAGAGTGAAGTATGATATGACTCCAATGAGAGAAAAGCCGCTGTGAGCTCAAACAATCAGGAGCAAATATCTACAGATGTGGGGGACTATCTGACATAAAAGAAAGCCAAAAGGGAAATTAGTGCCCTGGTACTTCTCTTGACACGTTTCACAGCTTTAACAAAAGAGGCAGCGTGTCAATCAGAATGCATGCAGGGTGACACTCTTATTGATAATCACATTGGTCACACTCTCATGAACAGCACAATGTATTGTGCAGTCGGTCTTCAGTCGAGTCACTAATTGAATAATGTGAGCCTGGTGCAGTTTTGTGTGGCAGATATTTAATCTGGACACATCAATTCACAGATATCACACAGTGTTCTTGGGCGATGCACAGAGATTAACCAATGTGCATGTCTTGTCACATCTCCAATATTGTCTGAAGCCCAAAGATAATGGCCGGATGAGGTGTTCAATATGCCCTGGCAATCCACAGGGGCAATACTACATAACTCCACATCCAATATAGCAACGAGCCCTACTCCCAATGAATGTATAACAGCCGGAAGCCGCTCGTTTTGTCACCTTTTTACTAAACCACAGAGCTGTGAAGTAGGTGGGTGTATTAGTGAAGTTTAAGAGAAATGCTGGTGGTGATTTCTCTCAAATTTGCACTTTTCTCCCCACCAGAGATGCATTAGCCCACGTACATACTACAATAAGGATTCAATCCACATTCATTTTGCTAAATTTTATATTTGCAGTAGGAGCTAATGTGTTCATTGGGCGAAAAGATTAAAGCTGTGACGTCTTAAAATGCTCTTTGAAAACCGCTGGCCCACATAACATAGGATAAAAATACCCCAGCGTTAGCCTTTCCTGAAACAGCTTTCAGGATGTGAAATTTTCCGAAATTAGTTGAGGTTACGGGATAAATCAGAGAAATGTAAATCCGCTATTGAGTCATTAAGGACAGGCTACAGATGTGTTTTGTGGTCTTCACGCCATTTTAAATACTTTCAATAATTCATAGAGTGGTGGGATGAGGCTTAAAACAGCAATGATCAAGTCACGTTTAAAGAACTGGTCAAATCCATCCTGAGTGGAAAAAAAAGATAAACTTCCTTATGGTTGAAATTCCAAACTCTCTCTTGGTTTGCCTCATTTCCATCACTTGTTTTCGCTCAGTGACCTCTGTCTCTGTCCTCAAATGGAGCAGCATTAACGCAGGCATACTGGACATCAAAGATACAGCTTGCCAGAATGGACAAGTACAGGTGATATAAAGTAAAGTTGCCTCAAAACAAGACTGAATCTATGTAGATGCCTTGGATATAATATGAAAACTTGAATCCAGTGTTTCAGACAAATGTCAACCAGGGCTGGGATTCATTCACTTTTAATTCAATTTGAAGTGAAACTGTTAATTATTAATTTCAGCATTACAGCATTTACTTTAAATTATTTAACTCAAGATAGATGATATGAACCCTGTGAAGCCCTGATTGAGTTTTTTCATGATCCTCTACAGATTCCCAGATGATTCCCACAGTGTTAGAGTCAGTAGGAATAGTGTTAGGCACACATCTTTCTCTCTCTTCCTTCGGTGCTGGCTGAGGATGGTAGACTGGACTAGTATAAGAGGGAGGTTTGAACTGAGGCTCGGCACCTAGAGGTAGACAAAGGCCTATTGGGAGTATAACATAGGTGCTTTAACCCTGACCAAACCTAAAGTACACCTCTTCCTTTGCAGTGCCAAAGTCCTTGAAAAAGCAGGAAATGGGAAGGATGCAGATTGGGTGGCTAGGAGAGTGAACCTGCCCTGCCATACTGTGTGAGTCCTTGGGAGAAGTGTGCGTAGACAGATGCAGTTTGTATCTGTCAGCCTGGTTATGATCTACGACACCGGGCCTCCAGCCAGCAGATGGTGGGAGAAATTAAATCTGTGACACAGGCCGTCACAATGGAGCTCTGAAATACAGTAGGGGGCCACACCTGTGGATAGGAGTGTGTGTGTGTGTGTGTGTGTGTGTGTGTGTGTGTATAAGTACATGAATATTTGTGCTTCTGTATTTCGACAGACCAAACAGCAGCCCTACCTAAGAGAGCCAAACACTGTCTATGAAACGTAGATTCAAACCACCGCACCTCGCATTACTTTCAGTGACCGGCTATGTAATGTTAAAGATGGCGTACTGACCACTCACCTTGTTCACGTTCAGGACGGAGCGGCTATTAAAATGGCAGTACGGGCATTACAGAAACCCACCGGCAAGGAAAAAGAGAATCAAAGAGAATGGGAAACTCACGTGGGGGGAAAGCAGTTACACAACAGACCCCATTTTGCTCATTGTGGGTGATTTGAATAGCACCAAGGAAAGGAGAGGATTAAGTTGTCGGCGGAGCAGGGCTCGGTATTAAATCATTCCGATATAGCTTCGTATTTATCTTGCCTGGGAAGAGGCGCAATGAGATTTCTATGCTGTTTATCCAGTCAGGCTTGTTGTCCGCACTTGCCTGGCTCCTGAGATATTTATTACTGGCATTGTGTCGCAGTCATTTTCTGCCCCTGCACCAGTGACTATAATGCATACCAAGCAAATAAAGGCCTTTCCTAACCGGTGAGGCCGTAATTTGTTAACTGCCACCAAACACAGGACCACTGAATACAGCCGACACACCAAATCCCGGACACCGCATTGAATTCCACTTAAGCATTTTTCAAACTGTTTACAATACCAATGAATTTCCAGCGTTGTGCTGCATCATTACGGCCTCCACTCCCACCTTAAAATCGGGGAGGCATAAAATGGACTCATAGGGCGGAACTCTATTAATATTAGAGGAAGCTGTAATGCTCAAAACTTTGATGTCTGACATGTTTTCGTCGCGCTAGGGACTGTTTTTTTCCTCCTCCGAAAGGTTTGATTCGTTGCATATTTCTCGGCTGACCTTTCCAGAAATTACATTTTTCTCAACATGAGATGTTTGAAACGAGCAGCCGGGTAACTTCAAAAAAGGTGTGCCGCTGGTCTGAATGTGAAGCGTTCTAAATCATTCTCTGACAGTGGAGAATTCAGTAATGATGGGCCTTTTGATCTGCTACCATTAGATAACATTCCTCCTGTCTAGAGACAGTCTGCTGTCTCCCAAAGGACAAGAGTCTGTTCCACACCGCAGCAGAAAGTCTCAGAAGGTACTTCAGATCCGGCTCATAGATCCGGCTTCCCAAGTTATAGGGACCTTTGCAGTTGCAATTCCACATTTTTATATTTGTTTTATATATTCGTTTTTTAGGCTTTCAGCTGACACTCTTGCCAGAGCGACTTACAGTGAGTGAGCAGGTGGAGATTAAAGATGCAGCCAAAATGACCATAGTATATCTGCGGGGGGTTGATAGGGTTGCTGGTTACTACTTCAGCAGGGGCTGAGATTTTCTGGCTTTCAAAACCGACTTTCCAGCCCGTTTTGTACTACGGCGCTATGGCCAAGCAACTGGTGTTGCAAGACATTTCATTCTGAAGCCAAAAAAGCAAATGACAAAGCAGTACTGTTATTTCATTATTTTGCATTGTGAGATATCACCTTTTTACTAGACTGTTGGATCTCTGCTCCAATTAGCTTACTATTGTGACAATGTGATGTCCACGTTGATAGAAGTGGATAAAAGTCCTAAATCACTTCATGCCACTTTGAGTGTCTTACTGAAGGACACTTCAAAAGGACATACTGTTGTGGGGAGAAAACCTGTGAACTTTCCACTGTGAGACGGTCACTTTTACCATCATCATTAGTGTCAAGACGTGGTTGTGACGCCATCTTAGCTAGTTTTTTATTTGAGCAATGGCATTTTACATTTTACACGCTCATCAAATGTGAAGGCAATGTAAATATAAAATATTACCTCGCCCAGTAGAAGTGGCAGCACGCTGCATTTGAGACTGATGTTGTGAGCGGAGATGTCTTTTCCAATCCGGCAGTAGTTTATTTCATACATCACAGAGACAAGCACCATTTACCTGGACATTTACTGAGGCAGTTCAATTCAAGGGAGGGCGCTCAAGGTCAGAACAACGGCATCGTTTCCCAAGTAATGAGTCATCGTTCCCTCTGGTCATCTATCCATACTATCCTAAACGCCATGCCACCATGCTGGCCACCATATTAAACACAGAGAGACAGAGGGGGAGAGAGAGAGACCACCCAGTCTTCCTGGTCTCACCCTTGCTGCATCATTATTTATCCATATGTGTCAGACCTGCAGACAGTGTCAATACAGGACCCCAATCAGCATCCACAGCTGACTGACACACACACACACACACACACACACACACATCAACAAATAACTATATAAACAAACGACTATATAATTTATATGTTTGAGGGAAGTTTTATATATATATTAAGACTGATCCATTTTTTAAGATTTTTTAAGTGTTCTACTTTTCAAGACCTGAAAATGATCAAATCCATTTTCCAGACAGAACATTCACATACTCACACACCATCTAATACCTAAGAGCAACTCTGTGCTGGCTCTCTGCAGTCACAACCCGCCCTGCCTGTGTTTTGATAATACATAACACAGAATGGTAACATGCTACATGCTTCTTCTGTGTCCAGGACGGCACGCCTGGAAAAATAGTTATTTTTCTGTGGGCCATTACTCATAACAACAGTCTGAAAAAAGATGAGTTGTGACTATGGATCCTTGGATTAGCTCAAAGGTTGACTTATATGGAGGGAGTTATGATTTATGAACCATAAAATAACACAACTCTATACTTGTTTGCAACTCTCACTCTCTCTCTCTCTCACACACACACACACACACACACACACACACACACTTAATGGCTGATTTCGTGCCTGTACAGTGCCTTGCAAAAGTATTCACCCCCTTGACTTTTGGTGTTATTTCAAAACATTTCAAAACACATTTATTTGGGATTTTTCATCTGATTTATATGCAGAAAAAAAAAAGGTTTAAATTTATGTGAAAGGATGAAATGAAATTAAAATAACGGAGAAATCAAGTTTCCATGAGTATTCAACCCCTTTGTGTTCAACATCAGATGTGATATTTAGATTGTATTTCTTTTTCTGAGCATTGGTTTCCTTTCAAACTTTTCTTAAACTTGCCTTTCTCACTCACGAAGCTGAAAGTCCCTTCACTAGATCCCAAATAAACGTGTTACGAAATGTTTTGAAATAACGTAATAGCACAGCACAAAGTCAAGGGGGCGTGAATACTTTTGCAAGCCACTGTAAGTCTCGGCGGTGTGACCTCTCAGGCAGGGGCGTGAGAATCGGGGTGAACAAAGAGCGGGGCTGTTATGGCGTGACAGAATTACAGAGTGACTCAAGACTCATGACTGTGGAAGTGCTAAAGCCCAACTCAGCTGGTGGGAAAACATGCCTTTGCAGCTCCCTGCAGGTGAGCGACTCTCTGCAGTCACAGCCACGACTCAGATCAGCCGTTCAGGTAGACAGCATACAACCTACTCACTCGTTGACAACCTTCACCATTAAATCGTCAGTCTAATAATGCCAACTCAGAAATGAAACATACTCTGGAGAGAGCAGCGACCTTTGTGTTGTTATGTGGAAAAAGAGAGGCATCTGATTCTGGTTTTCAGCATTGACACGGACACACCAAGACTGTCTCAAAATCAGAAGAAAGCCCTCCAGATACTCAGCCTACATACTGCACTCTTGTGCCTTGTTACTTCCCTTTAAATACACAATTGTCATCACCTTAATTCACTCTTTAATTACATGTTTTCAGAAATACTTTGGCACAGGAAGTGATTGTGAAGTGGTTCTTACGTTGTATTTTGGGAACCTAGGACGTGTTTTAAAGCTGTACCGATATGCCTGTCGTAATCCATACCATGCAGGACAGACATAAAGCAAGGAGCCAGTACATGAAATAATAATAATTAATGCTCAACCTTCCTTTGCTCTGCTAAAACCTATAATCCAGAACGACTTAGCCCTATAATAACCATTCTCATGGCCTCTCTGTGTGTGTGTGTGTGTGTGTGGGGGGGGGGGGGGGGGGGGGGGGGGTACCCAGTGTATTATGACGTGTGTATTATATATTATGTAAAATCACATGAATCAATTTATTTATAAGGTTGACTGAGCGTTGACTGCTGCTGTTTTTCATTAACACCCTGCTTCACTCATACCTAGAGGCCTGCCCAGTACGGCCTTCAACTATTGGCCACTGAGCAGCTCCACTGGAGGTACTGAGGGGTCAGTGGGCACCACTATGGATTTTATTACAGGGGGGGGCATGTATTTTTCTTATTGACTAATATTAACAGCTACCTTCCTTCCAGTGTGACGCCCACTCCTCAAGCGTCCAGGTTACCACCGCTCCATTAAGCAGGAGGATCATTAGTCTCCTGTTTGGTGCCCCGGTGTTTTCTGGTGCTGTGCTGTTGATATGGACTTGATGTATGGCTAGGCTACAAACAATAGTCTAAAAATAGGGTGCAGCCGACGCCATTGCTCTGTGAGGATGTGTGTGTGTTTGTGTGCATGTGCTTGTGCATGCGTGTTTATGATACATACAAACATCTTTCAGACTAATCTCAAGGGTCTGATACATTTTCACAAATACCATACCATATTTTCCAGACCCCAAATTTCCTGACTCTATTTAAAGATGATTGACTTTCAGCTTGACTAGACTCTTGACTAGTCTTCACCCTATGACTGAAGATCATTATTGACAAATACCTAAACAAATACAACAAATATCCATCTATCTGGATGAAAGCCTCCACCAAATGGCTTGTGTGTGCACGGGGCTTTCTCTTTCTCTGTTTAATACAACAGCATGTTTCTTGACGAGATCAGTTGCTCACTGTTGAGTAAGGCGGTCGTCCACTAACACAGATTAATCTCAGCTCATCTTGTTATGTTAGAACTGTTTGCTTTGTCTGTTTGTTTGTCTGGATGAGATTCATATCTTACAGCTCAGTGGAAGGCTGGGCAGAGCGAAGCACAGGACCTTTGTCCGCTGAAATCACATACATTAATTCTATGGGCAATAGCAGGGGGAGGTCCATGGAGGTCAGTCCAGCCTGCAGGTATGGACGGTAGCCCTGTATGTCCATGTGGAAAATAACTCTCAAGGTAGGCTGGCAATCCTACATCTTAAATAAAAGATATTCCAACATTTAAATCACATTTTGCAGCCATCAAATCAGACTTTACCCACACTGAGGCTTTTAAACAATGCGCCTGACGGATCGGTTTTATTTGTCGCGGCATATGCTGAACGGTAAAACTCTAAAATTAACTTGTGACATCAGGAAGACCGGAGCATCTCCTGCACGTGTGAAACAGTGACGTATGTGATGATGTGCACGATGCCTTCTGTTGCTTGTGGTGGTGGGAGATGAGACGAGTCAACCCTAGTGGAACATATGCTGGGCTCTCCGGCTCCAGGTGCTGTACTGTATGCTACCCTACCCAGAAACATATTCCCTGCCTTTATCCCATCTTGTGGAATGGTTTAGTGGTTTATGTGAAGACATTGACACTGCCAGTGCTATGCCAATGTAAATGTTAATGAGTGAATTATTAAGGCAAACACTCACATTTGAGTACATCGGAAAAGGAGGTTAACATGCTACAACAGCAGAGAATGGAGGAGGGGTTAAAGAAAGACAAAGAGTGGGAGGGGGAGAGAGAAGGTGAAAGGAAGAGATAAAGAGAGACAACAGAGAGATAGAGCGAAAAGAGAGACTTATCTTACCTTCAAGCACTGTAAGTTTGGCACTGGTGTTGATCTCGCCGGCGCTGTTGGTGGCCGTGCACTCATAGATGGCCTCGTCCCTGTGTGTGCGGAGCGGCTGGATCCGCAGCACCGAGCCTGAGCCGTCGTCAAACTCAATCACCTGGGAGAGCCAGGGCAAAGCAGAGGGCGGCAGGGATGTGACTTTTTCATCCGCCGTTGTTTTCGAGGATTTCAAGTTGTTTGCGACGTACAACAACCATTCATTTCTACTGGGGGGGGATTACTGTTTTCCTGCTTGTTGTGAGGATGTTTGCCAGTTGTTGCAGCTTTACTGCTTTCTCCCAGACTCGTGCATCTATCTCCTGCTTCAGAATAAGAGCGGCTCACTTTGCCGGTCTAACTGGCTAATGATATGATTGATATAATTTTTCCTCTAGAAAACACCGTTTTGAGAATTAATGTTTGAAAATGTGTCAAAAAAAAGCACTAAGCACTACAAATTACACTGGAACCGTGATGGGGGCCAAACAAGGATGAGCGTGGAGCCAAAACTAAAATTACACTCAGGCACCACTGCTGCATTATATTACAGAGGAGACACTGGTGAGGTAGAGGGTGAGATCCCACCTAAGGCGCTTCCCTCTGTTTCATATAGGTTCAAAAGAGGGAAGGGAGAGTGGAGCTGAGAAGAGAGTAAACATCAAGGGGATGTATGACCAGAAATGGTGGAGCTGAGGGTGGGGGGAGAAGGGGAAGGATGAGGGTGCGAATAGACTGAAGGAGATGAAGTAGACTATATAAATCAGGATGGAAGGAGATTAAAGAGGAGGGAGGCCTGTCTGGTCTCGCTTGGAGAAAAGAAGAGTTGGCGTGATGCTCAATAACAGGGCAATTGATTGTGTTCTGTGTGTGTGTGTGTGTGTGTTTCAGAGAGTCTACAAGTCACACACGAGTACTCACCTCAAAGCGTTGGGAGCTGACTTTCTTGCCCTTCTTCATCCAAGTGATTCTTGGTTTGGGCTCACCGTTGGCCTGGCACACGAACGAAGCCACCCCGCCAGAGATGCCCGTCTGGTCCTCGGGGGATTTCACAAAACTTGGCAAGCCTAGGAAAAGGGAGAAAAGGGAGCGAGGGAGATCGTGAGAGTGATAAAGAGCGGGAGGGAAAGGGGAGTTAGGGAGAGAGGAAGAGGGAGGCAAGGAGAGCAGAAGGGAAGGGAAGCGAGCAAGAAAGGCGGAAGGAAGGAAGCCAGAAACATGAAGAGCAGGAGAAAGAGGAAGAGAAGGAAATGAAGGAGGCGAAGGAGAGTGGGAGAGAGAGAGAGAGAGAGAGGGAGAGAGAGAGGGAGGGTGTTAGTGCCAAGAGCTATAGTCACACAGCCATGTAAAACTGGTTATCTACGGATATCACTTTCTCCGCCACAATAACAAACCTCACAACCATTGTTGCTGCAAACACCTGCAGCTAATTCACGGGAGAAGCTTCCAGTCTCTGTGTGCCTGCCGGCCTCTGCATCATGTTGAATTTCTCACCTTTTGCTTTGACCCAACACTTGGAATCGGGCATATTTCTTCACCGACAAGTTCTAATATATAACAACATGAGGGGGCTACATTAAACCCAAGGGTACAAAGAAGATGAGCGGATAAACAGCCTTACACCGCCTCCTCTTACTAGGGACATACAGTCGCTGTCCAACATCAAAACTCTAATAATCAGAGTGTGAATTCAACAAACACAAGCAGCCAAATGCTGGTATATTTAGGCTGAGTTTTTTCTACCCTGCTAGCCACGTTGGCAGGTAGCCAGGTTCTTATTTGTCTGGTAAGTGTTCAAATCATTTGCCGCATTTTTACACCATCGTTTCAATCAGTGTCCCTGGCCCCAAGATGTCAGGCTGTAATACGACTGTATGGAAACATCATAACATCATCATCACTGAAGAGCACCAAAGCCACTGCCATGCTGCAACCTCTTCAAGAGTTACTACACAGTTAGTCTGAACTACAGGAAGCGTAGTGCAACAACAACAACATAGCCGGCAAGCTAGCTACAGAGGTCAAGATCAAGTTCTCTGTCAGACTTTTCTCCTGCCCTGGTACAGCGCTACAACAAAGTGTGGAGAAAGGTCTGGCCCGAGCGAGACGACTACACAATATCCAACTACAACGTGTTGCCTGAGAGAACACCTGTGCCCGTAGTTTTCACTGTATGCCCTCAGGTTGTTTCCACCAAGCACCACACCCAGCATCATTGTGCGTAGGACAATGGAGCACAGTTGAGCACCAGTTGAGTGCCACCCTGTTGAGTTGACGTTAGCCCTGTGCTATATACACACACATTTTTTTTATTTACAGCCTGAGACGTGAGCCTAACATGAGTCTGGCTTCAACAACGTGTGACAACGTCCTTATTACCGGCTCTGCCGCTTCGTGTTTCATCTCCAGAGTCATTAGAAGAGGGAGGTGGGGAACACCTAAACCACAGGCGATGACAGGCAGACCGCCCCATGGAGACACTACACAAAGGGGTGAATCATTACGCTGTGTACACAGAGGAGACGCCAGCCCTCCCTAGCTGAGCACACGCTGGGGAAAATCCGGCGACGGCAGCCACTGTGCTTCCCTTTGATATGTGTTCTAATATAAGATCTGGGGGCGGGGGGTGAGAATCAATATCTAGTTAACATAACATAGCACCTCCTTTTAGATGTGGCTGGGGCCTTTAGCGAGAGCTTCCTTCACACTAAATCATCACCCTCCGCCCTAGCTGACGCTACCGAGAAAGACGGACAGAGAGACAGTGAGAGAGAGAGGCACGCATTGTCCTTGCTCTAGGACATCTTTACAGTTGAGCTTTCATGGGGTAATACAGCGACACACAATAGCCGGGAGATTATAGATGTGCAAACGGCGAGGTGTGTGTGCACGCAGCAGAGATGTGAGGTGCTTGTGTTACATCCTGATGTCAATGTGGTTAAAAAGACAGAAGTAGTAGAGAATGAGATGATGTGAGTGGAGCCTGCAGGAGAGCCCCTGTTGCAAATGCAGGGAAAGTTTATCCTCACTGTCATTCCAAATGTGTATGTTGGTAGCTTATCCTCTACCAAAAAAAGTTACGGTATTTCCTTTTACATTGGCTGAATCAATTGCAAGCACAAGAATTTCACATGAACCTGAGCTGTGGACCACACAGCTTACAGTGGTGCAAGTACAGTCAGAACAGGAGGTAAGTCCTAAACTATTGCTGCTTGCATTCAACATTGTCAAAAATACTGAAAGCTAGGAAAACCTAATAACCTTCATTGCTTGCATGTTAGGATATCAGTGGAGACACACAAAAAAAGGTACCATCCTTTCATTGATATCCAATCATAGAACAAATTTTACGTTTTATTTTCCCAATGTTTTTTGTCATCTTGATCCTACAGTAAATTAAACACAAATCTCATGAAATACAAGACATTCTACATATTCTACTGCACGGTACCACTTGCTGTGTGTGTATACGTGAGTAGGTGTGTTTGTGATATACACTAATCCAACACACCCGTCCATCTGTGACCTGTGACGCCCCTCATAGTACCTCAATCCACCTGACATTTGAATGACATTTTCTTGCTGGTTCTTTCCAGAGACAAGGTTTAGACTGGCACAGCGCAGTAATTGTTTTTTTTTCATATCAGCAGGAGATTGTGCCACAGATGTAGGCAGAAGCCAGGAGAGTCAATCTAATGATGATTAGTTCTTAAGAGTGTATGCCCGTCCAAGTGCGCGGTGCGCTGGCATGCCAACCAATAGCATAGAGACTCAAGCCCTGCATCATCCAGACTTCCGAGAGACCCCGCTAACATCTGTCCACAGCAGGTCCATTAACGTTGAAGTGGGGGGCTTTCCACTGTTGCTGCTAAGAGGGTGGATCAGGAAGCATTAAAGAGTTGAAGGCACATGCTTCAAATTAAAAGGACGCAGATTCAAAGCCTGTGTTTTGCCAGCGGCGAATAAACGGTCAACGACTGGTTCTCAAGAAATCTCAAGGATTTTTAGGGCATCACTGGAGGATAGGGGTAAACTGGTCCTCGCTGACCCTTTCTGGTATTAATCCTCTTAAACAAACTCCCATCTCTCCCCCCTGATTTTTGATATTTGACCTTTGACTGAAAGGCGAAACTCCAACAAATTTGGAGCTGTCTGTTGTTAATCCGTGTCTCGCCAAGCACTCCATCGCCAACTTTCCTTCTTTTCCTGTCCGCGGTGACCCCAAACCCCTGACTTATGGACGGGGTTAATAGTGGTTCTTACACCACTGCACCTAAAGGGCAGTAGCATTTATTTCTGAACTGAGACTCTGCAGAGTTTGTTCTCCTCTGTGATTGTTGCTACGACTGGCAGTTGAGGATATCAAGCTGGTGGGTTTGTCAGCTCTTTTCTAAACGAGGCAAAATCCAGACTCGGTCTTTTTTATCTGCCTGTGTCCCATTTTCCTGGCTGTCAGGCATGCAGTTGTCACGAAAAAAACAATGGCGGGGACGAGTCGGAAAAACACATAAGCCTACCTACGCAAATCCTTCTCTCAGCTAGCAACTGCCTGTATGGAGCTGTACTCTGTCGAGAATATTATTTGTCACCTTCAAGACTCCTCCTATTTTGACACATAAGGCTTGAACACAAGTTCTCTTCTCCCTGGCAATGTGTTACATGTACCGCCATAACTGTCAGGGGCCAGTGTAGGTTGCAAGGACAATCATTTCAGGGTTGAGGTTATCTAACAGCAATTACCTCTTATTCACCACATTGACAAGCTGGTGTTTTCTCACTTGGACCAACGAAGAGACATATTTGCGCTGTTGACTTGTAAATTCAGACTGCAATCAGGCTATTGACAAATCTGCACAGATCCCTGGTTTAGATAGCATCGAGGTAGTCTATTAACAGGTCGCTGATTGCGGTGTATGTGGGGATTAAACTACTTCTGCCAGGTTAACCTACTGCCTGCAGCAGCGTTTGTGGGGTCAGAGGTCATTAGAGAGACGAAAGGAGTTACTGACCTCCCAGGTTCCTCTAGTGTTGCTACAGCCCTTTTCTTCTTAACTTAACAAATCACAAGGTGCTGGAACAGGTGATCAGGAACACCTGTCGACGTATGTATAACCCTATGACCTTTCCCATCACGCCTGTGTAGAGCCAAGGACAAGGTGGAGGTGATGAGTTTGTGTATGTGGAATAAACTGATAGAAACATGTCATATTTCAGCCACTGTGTGAGGCGGGCAAGAACAGAGGTGGAGCTTTAGTGGGCTAGATAAAATGGAAAGAGGTTTACTGCAATATTTATCATTATATTGTTTTTCACCAGTCGGCCAAACTCCAAGCACTACCAGTGTTATGGCATTTTTCCCAGGCAGTAATACAGTGATGTCTTTTTTCCTTGTAAGGAGCCTTAGAGTGAGCGCTGTAATGAATGCAGAGACAGCAGGGAGAGTCGACAAAATGGCACTAGTGTGGCTAACAATTAGCGTATTCCCAAGTCTGCCAGAGTGCCCATCGAGAGCTACTCTGTAGCATAGAGTATCAGGGATCGATAAGTGTGTGGCAGAGTGCAAACCATTAATTCTTATTAATAATGGATTAGCAAGTTATCATTTTCACAAGGCAACACTTAGTGGGAATTTGTCTGATGGCATCAGCACTGGTTGTTTTAATGGAACACTTCCATTAAGGCCTTTTCAGGCCATTAGCAGGCAACTTGCTTGCAATTAATTCCACATAAAGCTGCCTCCCTTGCAAGTTATTTACCCTGATAACGTCAACTGCACTTCAGGCTGTTTGTTTAAACCAATAAACATCATGTTTGCAACTATCTGCACTTCTGTTTAACAGCTGAGCACCACAGGAGCATCTTTTTTATTTCAAATTACACTACAAGTACCTAGCAGATTTCAGCATGTATGTAGAAAGGTCTTTAGTCTGAATAATAATGATGATAGTAATAATAATAATAATAATATGAATATGAATAATAATAATATTACCACTACTACTACTAATGATAATAATAATAATAATAATAATGAAAGAAGAAAAATCATCATTGTCATCACTGCTATCATCCTCACTCATGATGCCATCATTAAACTGGACCAAAACATAAATAATCCATCAAACATTATCTTTTGTGGAATGACACTTTGCTGGCTGAAGACTGATAAAACTTTACCAGCATCATCAGAGGTAAACTGAACTCACAAGAGAAAATTGATTCATCATCACTGAGATTTCTGAGACAAACGGCCTAAACCTATAGAGAGGAAAATCAAAATCAAAATCATCAAATTTTCAATACTCCCCTGGACCAACGAAGAAACGCTTTCTATCTGGGCCTTCCAGTTGTCAGTGAATTATTCAGGACAGCAGAGAAGAACATAAACTCTGAGTGCAATTACCCATCACTCCTCTGCTCCTAGTGTGAGCAACATTAATGTAATGGCTTTCATCTTCACAAGCCGATTATAAACCGGAGAAGGATCTCTCAAGTCTAAACCCTCTTCTCTTCTGTCAGTGAATATATTCCATCATTCTGAGAAAAAAATAATATATATATATATATATATATATATATCGCATTCAAATGTCTGGGGTGGACATTCAAAATGACTGTTTAGACAACAGCCCTTGTTTAAGGATAAATGCTCCTCTGTGCACCTTTTGATGGTGAATATGTTGGTCTTGCCGGTAATGAGGGGGTTTGACTGGTATCATATGATGGGGAAGCCTGAGGTTTAGCATTACCCATGGTATTTACACTGGCGCCCACCCTGTCTACTCAAATATGACTCACTACCTGTGGCTTCTTCCAGTCAACCTGATGCTTAAAGGTAAAGTTGTATTGAAATGAGACAAAGGCAGACACTCGGCACTACAATTTCTCCGTGTTATCCAAAAATCATGACACAAAACTACTGTTACTTAATCGCGTAAGAAAAAAGCTACCACTTCAAGCTGTTCCAATGAAAATAATGACAGTGAACGAGCAAGCAATATCCTTTGTGTTTTTCCTTTCTCAAAACGAACCATTTCAGCTGAAGCACAATTACGTTTTGGTTGGACACACCCAATTATCATCATCTGAAAACAACTGTATAGAACGGCATGCAATGCGAACAGTGCAAATGCCCCGGGACTACATCTCCTACAATGTTCATTTAGTTTACTTGATGAAATGTTTTTTTCAAAACCAGGAAGGACGTCCAAATGAAGCATTTGAAGACGTCCGTAGGCGTAAGGTCTCAACACTGAGACACTGGAACATCAAACAAAATATGAAAAGTATATTTTGAATGTGGCTTGAATATTTGTGATGCAAAATCCCAACTGCTCTGTGAAGTTGCTGTGGGAGGTACTGGGGGGCTTTGCTAATGCTGCTGGGTAAAGACCAATGGTCAACTTGGCTTGGACCCTGTCATTAATAGGCCAGTGTGGGGGAAATGTTAAGTGTTCCCCAGGGGGGTGAAAGGAACGAATGGGAGGGGGAGAAAGGGGTACAAGAGAGAATTAGACTAGGGGGCTCAGCTGCTGAAGTGGCTTCTAGCTTCTTCAGAGACCCCATTTTGGGGTTAGCCCATCATCCATCACCATACGACCCCTTCCGACCTCACTAACCTCATTAATCTGCCTCCCCTTGATTAGCTCTCCCTCAGAGACCAGAGAAAGCCCCTACCATTGTTTGCATCTTCTCACCCCCATGGCCTCAAGGTCTAAAGTGATTCCACTCCCCACCAGTCAAACTTGAGGGGGAATTAAATGATGTTACTGTAGGGACCAGGAACAACAAACAGCTTCTGGCCTAACGGGCACCCACAGGCTCTTCGTCTGTTGCTTCCCTTCTGATTTAGCATCTTGGCGCAGCTCAGGTGGCCATTTACCCATGAAATAGTTCCCACTTGAGATCCCACCATGTTTATATGCTGTTCCATGTCCACAGGCTGTTTGTGTGAGTTTAAATGCCTGTAAAAGTGCCTTAGAGGACCGTCCAAGAGTAAACAATAGATGGGTTTGTGGCAACGTGTCTGGAAGTTGTAAATGAGAGTGGTTTGGGTTATGTCCTCTGGGTAGGTGAACCCCCGGCGCTCTGAAAACATTTAATGTCAGCTAGCTAAAACCTCTGTGTTCTCATCAGAGGGAAAGAGTTTTAAGAGTTTAACACAATAACATAACATCCATGAGGTTTTGCCAAAATGTCTGTCTGGAAATCCTTCAATATCGACGCAGCTAAAACCTTCCAAGTGATATCGCTCAAGGCAAATTTATCCTGCAGCAACTTTTACCCTCGCTACCAAACCATATTATTTAAAGTAACCCAGCAAGGAAACCCAAATGCCATGATTCATTACACCCTTTGTGCACATGTTCACAAATTTTAGTAGGTCTTAAAAGACCACTGCGATTCCCCTCCAAATACCCCGACATGTGAATGAAGTGCCTAACGTCCGTATAGCCGTCTATAGGAACACAAAGGATTGAAATGTCTTGGACTATTACTCCATCTGCCCTTTCTGGAAGGACACTGGCAGATCTTGTCATCCGATGGCAGCATTGAATCCGGGCCACAGCAGAGGGTTTGGGTGACTGCCTCTGGCCCTGCTATCGAGCCGCCTAATTAAACTATTAATCTCACATCATTAACCTCCGACGACCCCTTCCTCCCCGCCACCATTTTGACATTGCTGCAATGGCTCATGAAAAAAAAAAACTTGCCCTGTTCTCTCCACCCTATCAGTCTGTTGCTTTCTTCTGCCACTTTATCTTGCAGATGCTTTCACTTACAGTGTTTTTTCCCCCGCTGCTTTCTCCTGGTGCATTTTCTATTGTTAAGCTTTCTCTCAATGTGAACCGCCCCCCCCAACATCCCCCAACATCCCCCTGCCGCCTGTCTGTATAATCCGTGTGGACCACAGCTGTATGTTAACAGCATTACTCACCAAGTGGCTCTCCAAGGTGGATATGGTTTCTTTTAATTAACAAAAATAATCAATGTCTATCCCGTCAATTTTTTGAACCGGGTGACCAGATGGACACTTACAAACACAATCCAATTTCCAGCCACCGACCCCCCCGTCTGCTACCCCACTCCATACCACTCTGATTGGTCAAGGCACTCCAATACAGGAGCTTTGTAAATTGCCTAATCAATTTACTGGTCTTCTATAGGTCTGTGCAGCTTATGGCGATTCAAGATGTTTTCCAAACGTATTTTTGAGGTTTTTGTTGTTGAACTGCAGGTTAGATATGCCATAATATATGTCATTTGGTGGATTTTTTTTGTATCTAGGGTACATTACAGTACCATAAGTGCATACATGTTTAGCCTGCGTGGTCTCAGTGGGAGGTCCTTACCCTGGCAGTGTCAGTGCTGCACCCATAGGCACAAACAAGACACTTTAAGGTTGCAGGGTGAGACAGTGGTTTGGTATAAAGTCACTTCAGTCTTATAAACCTAATTATGATGCTGTTGGTAATCCCGCTGCCACTGGGAGTGGGAGGAACAGCCCAGGGTACAAAGACAGGCCTCGGTGGCCTCGCTGTAGCGCACATGACGCAAGATCATAACAAGCGAAGCGCGAGGGGAGAGACATACATCAAAAGCACATTAAAGCCAATGAAATAACTCACAATGACAGCACAACAAAAAGATAACAATTATGTTTAAGTGCTGGATATGTGCGACTTTGAAGCTGACCTTGTGGGACGGTGGTCTATTGTGCACAAGGAGGCTGTGTAGAGAGCTGGTTGATTAGGCTGGGTTCCCCCGGGGATCGATTGAGGGGGACGTCTGAGATCAGCACTCAGAGTAATCACACTTCATTGTGGGCCTGCTCAGTGACGATATAAGATGAATGATGTCACGGGGCAATAACACTGATGGCGCTGTTGGGGGGGGGGTCTATTGTTCTTATTTGCTCTGTTACATCAAGATGAATAGTGGTGGCTCAAACCAACAGTACACTACAGTCTGTAAAGCCCAGCCACCCTAAACTAGCAAGCGCGCTAACGAACAGCGCACTGTAAACGGCGTAATGTACAGTTACATGTGGGCCGAGACCGTTGAGAGTGGACGCCTGCCACCTGTGGTTGCTTGGTCTGCTGAACCTCTTTCCGGTGGAGACGAACAGACAGACAGGCAGAACCCTGGTAATCAGAACCTCGCCAGCCACCCCGCCCAAAAATATCTGTCTGCATCCTGCCCTCTAATTCAGGAAATCACAAGTACAACTATCACATTCACATAACGAAGACCTATGCAAATTACAGGCAACAAAATGTGCACAACCCCACCATTTGTGGTAGGTGTTATTTTTGCGCCCCCCCCGCCACTGTCTTATTTTAATTCTATGTCTGTTTGCGCTATGCTCTAGGTAATAGCAGGTCTAAGCATTTTCCCAGAGACTTACATTAACCTACAACCATAGGCTAAACTCGGTCCAGAGTGAGTGATATTTCTCCAACAATAATGGTCTCATCTTGAATAAAAACGATAGTCCCAGTTTCTTGTCTGTTAATTAAAAGGCCTGATTGTGTCTTTTTCCCTGTGAATTATAGGATTACAGTAACAAGAGCAAGAGCAAAAGGACGAGTTTCCCAACCATAAAGATGACAGGCTAAGCCAGGCTAAAGAGTCTGGGCTATGCCACCTGTCAGAGACTGAACATAATGACAACGATTCAGGTCCAATAGGAGTGAAGATTTTGTGTAAACACTACTTTGAGGTATACTGTTGAAACTGCTTGAATTACCCAGTAAGGGCGTAATTCAAACTGCATAGTTACATGGGTTTTACACGCACATTGGGAGTCCAATTCAGACTTACGAGGCCTCTTGGGTATTGGGTGTACCTATTTAAAACCTTGGCTTGTCCCTCCCATCAGCACTGTGGAAAATGGACTTCTCCTTTTCATGTCTTTCTGCGCTGCCTTGAAATACCGTCCACCTTTAATTCAGTTTTGTTTAGGATGACTGTGCATGAAGATTGAATTGGCAATAAGCCCTTGGGTCATTAACTGGATAAAACCAGAGTAAAATACACTTTGCCAAACCTGAAATGAAAAATAAAGTTAAAAAAATAAGTTCATATTAAAAGATTAGTTTCTTAATGACAACTGCTTTCTCAACTAACCGGTAAGCCACTCTCCGGTTTCATTGCTAATTCCATTGGCACATTGCGCAATGACTGAATCAAATACCAATTGAATGTTCTTGGAAAGTTGTCTTTTCCTATTCCTGCAAAATTGGCTGTTATCTGTCACGGAATCTGCGTATCAGCATGTAAAGATGGACATCCCTCGATTTACAGATTCATCAACTCAAGGCCGCATCTTGCAGGAAGCCACGTATCCCTGTATCCCTGTATCTACGTAGCCCTGTATCCACGTATCCCTGTATCTACGTAGCCCTGTATCCACGTATCCCTGTATCCACGTATCCCTGTATCCACGTATCCCTGTATCCACGTATCCCTGTATCCCTGTATCTACGTAGTCCTGTATCCACGTATCCCTGTATCCACGTATCCCTGTATCTACGTATCCCTGTATCCACGTATCCCTGTATCCACATATCCCTTTATCCCTGTGTTTAACTCCAGGGTTGGGATCAGCCAAGTGGGTGGCGTACATAAAAGCTGATTTAATTGCCACTGTGCTTGTGCTTAAGTCAAGGTCTGAATCAGGCCTTATCACCTTGCCAGACGGTACCAAAAAAAAGTGCAAAATTTGCTGCAAGGTCAGGCTCACACTCATACTGTGTAAAAATCTAGAGAGATATCTATCCAGAAAAAGAGTGACAATGAAAGGCTGAGTGAGAGAAGCCAAAGGGTACAGTAAAACAAATCCTATTGGACCTGTATACAGAGGGGGCTGGGGGGTTGGGGTGGTTAGGGTGGGGGAATGGGAGGGTTGGGGTCTAATTGAATAACAGTGACCCTGTGACCGCACTGTAGCTAAGGTCATGTGTTGAATTAATTCTGTCCCTGGCCCTGTCTTCGGCAGGGCAGTGCCTCTGGGACGCCCGAGGCCCTGAGGCCCGGCAACAGTGACGCATCTTTCTGAGCGCCTTCTTCCAGCCGCAACCTTCATTCAGATCTGACAGCGAGGGGCCGATGGAGCTTCATCGCATTCACTATGTGCTTATTTTGTTACCGCAAACACTAAAGCTTTCTATACTTTGGGGGATGCATTAGAAGTGCAGCTATTACTGGAATCCACCTTAGAGGCCAAATGCAAACGGATGCTGCAGTCTATTTTAAATTAAGCAGTAAATTGCACTGCATGAATCTTTTTTCTCCCTAAACATCTGAGCAATGAATTAATGTGAAACAATGTAGGTGCCTATTAATGCAATGTTACGCAATAATGTCAGCCACTTCTACCATCTATGCAAGGGCTCTAAGTTTTTCATCTGTTCACCAAATATGGCAACATCCTCAGTATCCTCAAACTACTCTATGTGTCATTTTTGACCCAAAGCATAACCAATAAGGAGCGATGAAGCAATGTTCTCACTGTCACAAAACTCATGAAGCTCAATGTAGTATCGGACTGTAGGGAAGACAAAGCAGGACTCCACAGTTAAAGTGTCATGACTTACTGTCTGCCAGACAGGAGAGCACCATGCAGCCGAGTAGGATCGGGAACAGCACCGCCCCTCTGGGCAGGAGGGGCACTGACAGGTGACGGTTAGGCACCATGTTCCAGGTTGGCACTTCTCCCTCCTTGATCCCCCGCTAGACACGTCCCACTTTGACACGATCAAAGACTAGCACCTAGGAGAGCAAACACAAGAACAGAAGTACAGAAACGTTAGCAGTCAAACTCAGCATTAGCATACATTTGAGTGAGCATTTGAGTGACGCTAAAGCAGAAATATCAAAAACAAGTCACAAACTGGGAACAAAGGGAACTGGAGTTTTGTACATATGTAAGAAAACAGCAGCACACGGCACCAAAGATCTTTACGCGGGCGCGATCAAGAGTGTACCCAATACCCACAACAAAAACATGCTTGGGGCAGAGGAAAATACAAGTGAAGCGAATCTAACACGCTACTTCAGCAGAAGAGTTAGGAAACAAATGCAGTACAGCGATACAGAAAGGAATCACGGGCTAGAGAGGAAAACAAAAGGGGGAGGTCAAGACACAGCGCAATGCTTCCTCACCCGTACACTTACAAAAGGGGAGCAGTAAAAACCAGAGGACCTCCTGAGCTTCGTCCCCCAGGGGACCACCGCCCACTTAATGTCCCTCATTAGGAAATTGAAACGCTGTCTTCCAGATGGGTTCGAATCACATAAAGTGCTATGATCTCACAGGATGACAACATGCATGCATTGCATAAACACTTAACACACACCACGCCCTCAAGCGGGACGGGGTTGGTCAGCAAAGCGGCGGCAGGTGCTCCGCAAATTAACCATAATTAACCGAGCTCCTGAATAGAGAGAACGGCTCCACTGTCTCAGACGGCAGCCAGAAACACTAGAATGAAGGCAGTCCTGATGCTTTATCTTTTTAGTGACTAAGCCGATTGACCTCAGGCATGCCTGCAGTTTCTATGTCCAATGTCATTCCAAACAATGTAACTGTGCATCCACATAAATTGCACTAACTGAATTTCTTATCCTTTCTTATTCTTGCCCGTGGCCATCTGTGATGAGTAATCATAACGTTGTAAGAAGAGCACATATGGTAAGAAAAGATATCTCCCTTTTGATGGAATTAAAATGGTATCTCCAGAGGATTCACACACACAAAAAAACTAAAATGAGAAAA
Organism: Hoplostethus mediterraneus; assembly: GCA_034670385.1. Classification (NCBI taxonomy): domain Eukaryota; kingdom Metazoa; phylum Chordata; class Actinopteri; order Trachichthyiformes; family Trachichthyidae; genus Hoplostethus; species Hoplostethus mediterraneus. The sequence goes on along the minus strand of JAXDDW010000050.1, from coordinate 1,442,979 downwards.
GTTTGAGAACAAGTTTTAGCGTATGCCTGCTTTTGTCTTCAAGGGCTCCCTGACAACAGTTCTGTATAAAAGGTTTTACAAGAGGTCGATTGGAATTGAATTGAAAACTTTCTTAGCTGCTCTCTTCAGTATCAGTACACAGTTTACCGCAGAGAATGAACAATGCTGATCACAGATATTTGTGAAAAGAGAAATAAGTGATGCTCACAATGTGAAATATCGTGAGGCTTGCTGGGTGGCCACTCAGCTTTAGTCTATTCAGCTCAGCTAAATAAGTTAGAGTGTCAGGGGCACAATGCCTCCAGTATCTTGTGGGGAAAAAAACTTTCCATTCTTAAGCCTGTGGAGGTGTTGAGCAGCCCATTACTCATGTGGCTATTTCAATGCACGTGGAAACACTCAGACACATAGACTGGGCACCTCTTTGACCACCCCTTTTATGAAACAAGGCCAAGGAAAACATTGTGGGAGGTAGAGATCTTAACAAAGCTAAATTGCAGGAGTTCCTTTTTCTCCACCTGAACTATGCTTTAATATCCTTTGACAAGTCACTTGGCAAAGAAAAAGACAAGGGACGTGGGGTAAAGTGATGTGAAGGAATGCTGTGAGTCACGGTATCGGTGCTGCTGGTGCCTCACCTGGGCACACTTGAAGACAAGTATTGTCGGCAGCTAGCTCCTCGTCAGTCTTTGTCACTCGCAAGGAATGTGCTTCTGGGTTTCGACATCTACTAACCACATCTTCCAATGCCAGACACCTTGCATCTGAGGAATTTCCAAACATCCCCGTGCGGCACCAACTCCATCTATTGTCAGTGAAAGTTCAAGCTGTGATCATATCAAGCTGAATTACACTCTTCCCTGCATGTAGGATGCTGACGAACACCCCTGAGGGGAGCTCAAATAATTTAAAGCAGTCGAAAAAATGCTTCCCTCTGCGCCTCTACCTTCACTGGTAATGAGAAAGCAGCTCATTGTTGATGTGCTAAGCTGCAGCAGTCAGAAGAAGAAAAAGACACAAACACACTGCTCAGTGTGCCAGAGAGCTGGATCACACCCCCACTCTGCAACCAGAATCTCAGTCCCAAGTTAACTTTGCAAAATGAGCAACTCGCAGTTTGCTGGCTGAAAATTTAGTTTTGACATTCATTTTCACGTGCGGCAGCATTGCATTGGTTCAAGTCAGTAGGTAGTGAGTGAGTGAGGCTGATAGACTTGGCCACTCGCTGTGCTTCAAACCCTCGGCGGTGGAGGGATATCTTTCACAGCAGATGCCACAGAGAGGCAGATGCTTTTCATCTTCAATGAGACAAATTCCTAGAGCCATGTTTATTCTTTATTTATTTAGCTGCTTATTTATCCCAGTGCAGCTTGGTGCCTCCCAGCTGCACGCAAATACCGTGGGACACTCGCAACTATGTGCATTCGTGCTGTGGCAGTGGTGTTGGTGAGGGATGGAGGGGGGTATGAATGTGGAAATGATGCAGTGTGATCCAAAAAAAATGAGCAAGTGGCTCGTCGCACAGGATGACATTGTTTACCACTATGTGGGAGAGCGAGAGAAAAACAGTGAGAACATGTAGGGGTGGATGGCTGCCCTTGTGAGATAATGTGTGAATCCTTCTGTCTTGGTAATGATGCAAGTCTGAAGCCTGCGTGTGTGTGTGTGTGTGTGTGTGTGTGTGTAATCCAGATTACAGATATTATTAATCACAATTATCAGTGAATTGAGGAAGTAAATTGTTTTACAGCACTTTGACATCTTTTTCAACGACAGACGCCATTCTAGATTAAATAAACTCTTTCAATATTACCAATATACTTCAATTATTAACTGTGGACACTAAAATTGTGATATACTTTTGTGTGCAGGGGGGTAAGCCATCCCCCGCCTCATGAACCAGCCACTCATGAGGGCAGCCGGCCTCCCCGAGTAGAGCACTCAGCTCTTCAGGAAGAAGCTTTGGAGTCTCAAGAGTCTGGAGAGTTTTCATTGACACAGCGTATGAGGTACATATATAAATATAGGCAGAAGACTTGAGAGCTTCTGAGGAATAATTGATGGGGGAACAATGGGATGTGGATATCTCAAAGGTAAACGGTGGTGGACAAATGGGCTTTGCGTGAGTATAATGGGGGAGGGGAGGATAACAAAAGGAAAGGCACACACCTATTCTGTTTGCTTGTTTGCCACCCACATCAGCTGCCTGCCACTCATGTGTTATTACCCCCAGTGTGCGTGTGTGGCAAGGGAGTGGCCACCCATACACAAATGGTACAGACAGACACTGTAACACACAGCTGCAAAGCACAGAGCTGAGTAAACACCACTATTAGCCTAACTACAGGTAGCATCTCCCCTCTCCCTCTTGCTTCCATCCCTCCTACTCATGTTCGCTCTCTTTCTCTGTCTCTGTTTAATGGCTCATTCTGAGCACAGGGAGGTGGGACAGCTGAGATATATGGCTGGCAGTGTGGGGAGCTAATCATGGCCATCTCTGGAGGTGATAAACCCAGACTAGAGAGGTTTGTGATGGCACAGCCTGCAACGGCTCCATAAACACAGTCAAAAGCTGAATTTGGACAGCAGTGTTTTGGTGCTTGATTAGTCTCCCGTGCCATAGGAGGCTCACCCAAAAAGGACTGTTCCTTTTTCACCTCAGCAGAGAACATGCAGCAGAAAACCCCAGGAGAATAGCTGCAAGCCGCTGAGCCCTGTATTGTAAAATGAAAGTGTAAGGTAACCAAATTATGTTTCCCCCCCAACTCTGAGAGCCTTGCTGTATCCACGGGCTTGATGGTGCATGTCTTTTTACAGGGCTGCGACAAGGCCCTGCATTGAAATTCAGCAAACAAAGGGTAATGTCCTGTGACCTATCGGGTTTTACAACGCTTTTGTTTACAAGCCGATTCCACAGAGTTAATTGTTAACACTTTACTGCCAAGCAGAAGATTGAGAAGCTGAGAAAAACCCTGCAACAGTACAGTGCACTTCCTCAGGTTGACATCAGGGTCTGCCCATGTGGATGACTCACAGGAATCCAGTAAGTAAGTAAGCCACTTCAGTAATTGGCTGCAATAATAATACTACAGCCACATCAAACGTATGCAGACATTTACGACATACGACACGCCCAGTCTCCATGATGCATTGTGATGAATCTGTGACGCAGGAGTGGATTTACTGCACTGGCGCTCTGATCGTGTCCTGACCGGTTGAGGCGCTGACTCATGTCTCAACATATAGGTTTCATCCATATGATACAGTGTGGATTGACATTTAGTCCGGTTGAGTGAACATTTAACAAAACTCAAGGACCTCTATAAATTGCCAGTGAAGTGCGGATTTACAATCACCTCTGGGAGACTACCAATCTTTTCAGCTGCAAATCAATCTGGGAATGAAATGTGATATGTATTACACGGAGCAGAAAAGACATACCAGAGTGCCACTTCCATTTGAATTTATTGTAGAGTGATTATTGGCGTTGTCGACTTGCAGAGCAAGGAATAAATGGCTTGCACGACAAAGCGCCGGGCAAAAGGGCCGGCGATAAATCAAAAGCAGGCTCATTGTAAAAGAGACATTCATCAAATAAGAGCAGTGCTGTGCATACCAACACTAAATCACCTGAATTGATCAAGCATATGAAATGGTATTTTTTGGGATATCACCAACCTCAGCATGTAAAGGGCCAAATAATAATACAATAATTGGTGTGGAAATAATAAAGGAAGTGATGAAGAAACATAATAAAAATAAATAAATGTGTAACTCAGTGACTCAGTGATTTCATAAAGCATAACAGTTGGACTAATCCAAAATACCTCAAGCTTTAAATCAATGGAAAATGATAATAATTGAAATAAAAGAAGAAAGTTTTGCATTTGATAAAGGGTCTCTGAAAATGAACCTAACCAATAGCCTTGTTCTAGTCCAAATATAGATTTCAGTTATTAGTATTATTTATTATTTTAAATAGCTCTACAAATGAAGCACTGCATAACTAAGAATGATTCTGCGTTACAGCCAAACATTAAATTAGCAAAATAAGCCGAGACACATTCTCAACAACAGATGTGCCTATATGTCAAAAGGAAATTCACACTGGCAAGCAAGAAAGATGGGCTAAGACGTCACCACTTGAAGGTTTGTTTGTGGACAGATGGTGCCATGAAATGACTGGGACTAGGCAGCACAGAAGGCCTGGCCATCACACAACGCAGAGGACCCCCCCCCCCAACCCCCCTGGGCAGACAGCTTTGTCTCCGCTAGTCAAAGACAAACAGAGTGAAGGCATGTGAGCAGAAAGACCAGCAAATAAAGAGTTCCTTGGATCAATGGCTGGCCAAACAGAGGCGGTTGTTCTGGCTCAACGCAAACCAGGAAATGATATGTATGGGATTTATCAACCGGGAAGAACACAAATTACAAATTACAAATTATTATTACAAAATAATAGCATGGTAGGAATATAGTGTAAGAATATAATATAAATGCGAGAAATATAAGCATGTCAACCCTATTTCTTTGAGTGCTGGTTCTGGTTTGGTGGCACTAAGGTGAGACTAGTGTGCCTAACTAAGCATGGCAGGAAAGGGACTTATGAGGGCTTCATACTATTCAGCAGGTGTCTCCACTGTTCTAAATCAATTACCTCTAGTCAGTCAGTGCTTCGGATAGTGGGGTATTGTAAATCAGCTTGGTGTCAGGCCAGATTAGTGACTGTAACGGGCTGGGACTGAAGCCCTTTGGCCAGCAGGGACCCTACAGGGGCCTACATCCGAACTAAGCCATGGTGAACTGCATCGCTGGCAATTGTTGGTGATAATACTTGGGACATGCATTAAGGGAATGAGCTGACTACGGAGCAAAAGATTTGAAACACAATTTTATTATTCTTCATAAAAAATGAAGAATGACATTTTTCACATTTCTGCAGGTCTACTCATTTCAAATTGGCTGTGAAAGAACAAGCCAGTCATTTTTTTTTTTGCTCCAGTAGGAGCTGAAAAGGGGTGGATGAAAATGTATATTGACACAACGGCTTTGTTATTTCATCTCGCAATGAAGCATGTAAAAAAGGCAGGAACAATAAACCCCTGTGGTCCAAGGTACAGGAGAAAACCGCTAGTGTTGACAGAGGGAAGGGTTAGGCTAACTCCGGGAGCGCTGGGAAAACAATCCTCTATACAATCCGGCATTTGTTGGGGAATACAGAAACATTGTTATATGACAGATAATGTGACTGAAGCGTAGACTGCTATTTGGAAAGGAAGGACCGTGGACGAGAAACATGTTTGCAGGAATTTAAATAAGGCAAAGATGCTATTCTGCATCTTTGCTATATGCTATTCTGGGAAGTAGCTTGAGGAAGACAACAACCCATGTGCTACGCAAAGAACAACAACTACAGACTCCAGGTCTACCTGAAATAGTTAGGACCTAACTGGCTTAACATGGGATAGCTGGCATCCTAAATGGGTTGGAAAGAAGAGGATCCCCAAGCTCCTAATCCAACTTCTTGCCTGCCTCCTCCTGCAGAAGGCTATCCTCTCAGCCCCCTGTCTAACTACTGAAAAGAGGCAGATTCTAATAAGCCTTTCTGTCAGTCTGTGTTTCTCTCTATCCCCCAGTCTCTCCCTCCCCTGGCCATGCCTCCTCTCCTCTCTCTCTCTCTCTCTCTCTCTCTCTCTCTCTCTCTGTCTCTCTCTCTCTCTGTCTGAGCTATGAGCCAGTCTGTTGGAGCAGATGGAGCCATATATCCCCATCACTCTCCAGAGGCCCGAGGATTTAAAATGTAAAAGAGCTGAGTGCAGAATAGGCGAGGACCAGCCGATAAAGGGCAAGAGAAGCCGGGATTCACAGCTAAACTATTTTAGCTTCACCCCTGTTCGGCAACAAGGGTGAGTAAGCTTGAAACTTTCCAGAGAATTGGGCACGCTGTGAGCACGAAGATGCAGCCTACACTCACCACTCACATTGCGTGGTTATCTTTATCCAGCACCTGATTCAATACGTGGTTAGTCAGTGACATGAGCAGGGCGGGAGACTTCATTTTTTTACTTCCACTGGCCGCAGTGAAAAGATACAGCAAGCACATTCACTATTTAATAAGCCAATATGACTTTTACAACACAGAAGACCTCCAGGTGAAAGCTGGTTACTAGTCACAGACAGAATTTACCAGAATTTAGCTGGTTATTAATTTAAAAGTAGCACACTGGTCTTGAGGCTTTCCCTTCAAGTTGCCTTGGTCCGAAGTTGAGAACCGAACCTGCCTTGCCCGACACCTCACCTCAGGCCACCTTTCGGGTAATGAGAAAATATCTGGGCCCTGTATCAGGCCCTGTCTGGGAGCGGATTCTGCTTCGTCCTCTGTCTCCGAGTGGCAGGCTGACAGACAGGAGGAGTGAAGAACAACAGGCGGGAACGAGGCCGCGAGCAGCGAAATCGATTGCCAGCTGAATAGCAAGGTCCATTATGCTGACAGGCCGGAGCCACAACACGACGACCTGCACTCCACCGACGTCCTCATTACCACCTATGAATCTCTCGCTGGGACCAATCGCCACTCTCGCTCTCCCCTCTTCTCACTCTCTCTCTCTCTCTGCATCTCCCCGTGCAAAGCAGAGCAGCGAATTTTCACTCTGTCAATCTGATGGAAGCGTTTTAAAAAGAAGAGAGAGCCACATATAAGCCAGTGCACTTAGCATCGTGCGCTAGGCAAGCGGAGAATACAGAACAAAGACGACATGGGGCGATACACCGTACTTGAGAGTAATGTTCTTAAGAAATGCTAACTGTCTGAGAGAGGGAGAACCTCTGCCATACTAAACACCACCACCCTCTTTGTCTTTGGGCTATATTATCTGCCCTCCCCTGTCCTTCCTTTTCCCCCACTATCCCTCTAGTTATTCTGAATTCCTTAGTCCTTGGTAGACTTATTTATACTCTCTCTCCCCCCTACCCCACTCCCTCCCTCACACTACAGCTGCAGATAGGATTTACCTGCAGCTGAGACAGCCTCCAGACTATCAATTACCTCCAGTGTAGAGTCACTGTTCTGTAGCTTGGCTAACAAGACACACTCACTTTCAACACACACACACACACACACACACTGTGAGAAATTCTGAGCCACAGGATTTTACAGACATATCAAATAGTCAAAATCAGAACTCTAATAGCTCCACAACAATATGGTACCCCTGTAAATATTTGCAATCAGTCAAATTGGCCTATAGTTTAACTGTTTTAGTCAAGAAGACCAGCACAGAGGTGTACTTCTAATCTCCAAGAAATATACTATCATACAATGTTTAAGAAATCATTAAACTTATTTAAAAAAGTCTTAATTGACTTCAAACCGAACAACCAAATAGTCAACTAATCAACAAAGAGGGGTAGCCCTACGAACCTGAAAAGCTAGTGTCATGACCAAAGACATTTAGCTCACCAGAATATATGTTGTTCAGGAATGTGTGGTGGATGAAAAAGTGCAGCGCTTACATTTGCACACATCACAACGTAATCACAAAGATGCACACACTTACAAACAAACACACACACACACACACACACAACTCGCAGCCCTCGCCGCAGTCCATTTGTATACTCATGATGTTTGACGGGCGATGTGCTGGAAAATGGAGATCTCGCCAAATTCTCCCTGACATGTCATCTCGGTCTCTGACAACGATTAGAGTGAACACCAGGTCATCACACATCCAGAAAGACGCACAGGGACAGGACCCGTCACTCACCCCGCCGTATCCACCCTGATGCCTAAACTGCCTCTGTCAGGTCAACAAATGAAAACCTGTCACAGCAAAATGTTGCAGTCATCAAGCTGAAGTAATTCCACAGACTGGTTAAATGCTATCTTGCCAGGTCCTGTTAAACTTTGTTGGGCACGTTGGGGCCCAAGGCATCAGCTTTGATTCCAGAGCTGGAGGCTTTGTTGGGTCTGCTTCAATAGGCCGTTGGGGGGGGGGGGGGGGGGGGGGGGGCGAACAGCCACCCAGGAAACACAAATCACTCACATAGGGGAGGCATCAAACCGTGAGCAGCTGACGCGCAAAACTCCCTAATAAAAATCTTACACGAGGACTAAAGACTGCAACGAAGGCTTGGTTACGTAGATGGTCTATATAGCCCACTAGTACAAGCCCGTCAAAGTAAGATCTGAGGAAGTGAATTCCTTTTAAGTGAGGCCTCTCCTGTCTAGGCTTGGCAGCACTGCACTGATCATTAGGAGAACATATTCAGGTCAAAAAGCTAATGGATGTGCATAAACAATGGACTGCATGGAGACGTCTACAGCTCACAACCACACCACGAATACCCCCTGGCCCTTGGAAAATACTGAGCACGGGAGATTACACTTGTTTGATGCTTTGCCAGATGAGATTCTACCACATATAATGCACCTAATATTTAATATGATATTGCCAGGGCACCACGAGCTTACGGGCCTAGCCGGGAAGGCCGAGTCACCCATGTTTACTGATGTAGAAGCAACCCCTTTATCAGGGAAGAGATTTGTAGGGAAGAGGCAGGGGATTAGCCATCAAATTACCAGGCAGACAGCATCCCTGCTCCAGGGTTGTGGAGAGGTAATCTCTGAAGCTAAGGGGGTGGGGGTGGGGGGGGTCCAGATAAAGGTTTGGGATTGGCACTGTGGAACTCCAAACTGTGAATACTTCAAATACGAAAGTGTATTTCCGTGGAACCCAGTAGGGTTTTGTTTGCCAAGCAGGTGCCCCCGTCCCTTTTTCCCTCTGCAGTGACGCACTTCAGAAGACATATGCATTGACTTTATTCTATTTTCATTGGAGCAGATCACAGCATGTACTTCCTCTCTGGTAGTGTAATTACATAGCCCAATACAAATAACACTGCCACGGTGCAGCAGGACCTTTGACGGGGAGGAAAAAGCTCTCAAATCGGAGTGCTGTAACTTGGCAGGAATTGGCGGAATTGAATTTCAGCGGCCTTGCACGTGCTGCTTGCATTGTCACCCTACTGCCCTCCCTTTAAACAAGCAGCGCTCTCCTGAGAGAATACCCCCCGGACATAGGAATGTTTCATCAACGCCACAGCCCCCAGCATCCTTACAGGGGCACAGTGGAGCCAACCGGCTCGGCACAGCCAGGGCTATAAATAAGTGAGGCACTCTAATGAAACCAAATGAATCTTCATCCATCTTCCCAAAACAAGCCGGGGAGCTCAGAGGGAGCCAAGAGTCACTGCCGGTGTTTTAGGACAGATATTGCAGGATGATATTGCAAACATCATATTGGTGTCTAATGCGTCAACACACAACAGCTCTAAGACTCTGAGCTCTCAATCCAAGCTCCTCTAACTATTCTGTTAGACTATATGATCTCTTATTGATAGTGAGAGGCCAGTCCCACTTCCTATTGTTTGAGATCTGCAGCAGCGCCCCGCTCAAAGAGGGATCATCATAAGTTTGGGGAAAGTGACTGGGGGGGACCAATAAAGTAATCAAGCAGAATGTCTAGTCTAAGCCGAGCATTTGAAGAAATTGGGAGGCAGAGCAAACAAGGTCGGCGGAGGCAGAGGGATAAATCCTCCACTCTACCACACTCATAGAATCAAGGGGCAAATAAATCTATATGTCATTACATTTTCTTTCCAGTAGTTTAACATTCCTCTCACAGCCAAGGCAAGGGCAACATGAACAGAAGCTGCAACCTCTAGTTCACCATGAGGCCACCTATCTCACATTGCCTCTGCAGAAAAACAATTTTGCTCCCACTAATATGATACTGGTTGTGTTTATGCCACAGTAATGTAGCGGATGTCAGGAAACTGAACAGTGTCATGCCAGAGAGCAACGACAGAGCATTGATCCCTAGCCATCTCCCACAGAAAATACTTTATTTCATGACAGGATTTACATTTGCAACCTGCATCGCTGCACATTCCTCATATATACCTTAGTCTTGTCATACATACAGAACACATGAAATACAGCTCTGCCTGAAAACGGAGGCTGTTTCAATCAGTGCGGAGGCGTAATGGGATGATGTGGAATTGAAATGAGTTTTGTGCGAAGAGGGAAATGTCCTTTCTGACAAAGCGGATTTGTGTTTCCATTGAGAGACGCATGGCTGTAATGCATAGAGCTAAATATGCTACAAAAAAAACAACCTCTATTTCAGCTTTAAATGCAAGGTGCAAGACCTCTGGCACTGGCTATAATTGGGCACAGAGTAAGGCCTATGTTGTAACAGTGAGCAGCAAAATCCAATGAGAGCTAAATTCACTTTGAGACACTTTCAGACATTGGGCTTTCCACAGGATTCTTATTCCATTGATCGCTAATTGTGCAAGAACACATACCAACGCCATCTTTGATATTAATCTTTTACCTCATTTGGAAATCATCGCCTGCCAAGGATGCATCAATACATAGGCCTACATCTAGTTCAATCAAAAGTAAGCTCTCTGGTTGGAGCAGCGATATGAAAGTGTTCTTGTCACTGATGATTTCAGTGGCGAAGAAGCCTTTTTCTAAGCCATCTCCTCACACCTGTCAGAATGGATGAGAGACTGTCTGTGAGATAACGTGTCACGGTTGAGACCAGTGAGTGACGATCAGCAACAGCTAACACATAACACAGGCCCTGGCCCCTGATTGACATCACACATTACGCAGGACCGCTGTGGCTCACTCGCCCCTTGATGCACAGACGTTGTTCATTTGTACAGTACAGAAGACGGAAGATTGACAATTAGGCGTTGTCATCATCAAATAACTACTCCTGACCTTGTCACCATCAGACAACATCTCTAATAAAAAATGAAAATTCACTCTCCACAGGCGTTTTTATTTTCTCTCTATCCTGATCAGAAACCAGTCAATACTGTAGCTACTACAACAAAGCTTTCATAACCCATTAGAGCTGCTAGATTTGTCCGTCCATGTATGTTGTCAATGTCTGTGACCATTTACACATTCTCCTTCATAGACATTGATCTGTGATTGTAAGCAACCTCGTTCATGTCCCAACTGGGACGAGAGTGATTAAGCAAATCCATCATCCGTTAACAAGCCACTACACATCACCCAATTCACCAATGATGAGAAATCAAGTTTTATGGAAAGATCCATATGCTTGGCCCATAATTACTTTTGAGGATTCCATTGGGTAGCGAGAGGGAGTGATTGACTGGTCCACACAGGCCAATTCATTTGAAAGGGAAGACTTTAGCCGGAAGACAGGCATCCACGCAGAGGACATTTAGTATGTTTGGCCAAACAATCTAATAAAGAGGTAAACAAATGGCCAGTTTTTTCCTCAGGTCACTTCCTAGACAATGATTACTTCGTGTTTGTGTGTTGGGCCTCAGGAATATCGCCGGTGACAAAGTGACGGAGTCAGAGTTGTAAAAGTGGAATGTAGGGTCAACGGCCTGCATGGTGGAGGTGAAGGAGGACGACATAAAGGTCAACCGCTGTGGACTGGGGGGAGGGGGGGTGAGATTGGACGTGGGCCATTGTTTTTTGTCTTGTTTGTTTATGCTGTTGAGGAGCTGAAGAGATAAGAGATATACATTTTAGCAGTAGCCTCCATCTTAACACTTTCTCCTCAAGGTCATTATTTTATCACGTGTTTGGGTTATCAGTCATAGCCAAGACTAACAGGACAGAGTTGTACTTGTGAATGATTAACTAAAAAAACACAACAACAGCAAGTTCAGATTTGGTCCAACCAAGAAAGAAAACGCTAAGTTCCCAGCGCAGTGAGACGGACCCATGGGGAGGTCTCGCCTTTTCAAAGGCCAAACAAAGCGAGACAGACATGTTGTCTTTACACTCTGTTCTGTGAAAGCTCAAGACAGCTTTGATGGAAAAGAACAAGCTGCAAAAAGGATATTCTTTTTTCTCAGCGACACTAGCTCCTTCTATTGAGCAACTGAATTGTTGTGCAAGACCTGCCACAATTAATCTGACCAAGAATGAGATATAATGGGTCCAAATAGTTTCAACAAAAGGATATAGACATTTCACATCTAAAAAAAAGACAATATATTATAACTATGATAATAAACACCTTGAGAATTTCTTAGATAGGGTTATTTTTTAAGACACAAAAAGTTTCTAGCTTCATTAGGTGGTATCCCCTACTATGATCTGGGATTTCAAAACATCTCCGGGGCTCTTTCTAACCAAAATTCTTTTAGCTGAAACCTTAGCCTCTAGATTGCCAAGGGAGATAAAGACAACTGGAAAAACAGGTTGTTTGGCCTCAGTGCAGGCCTAATGCTGTCTAACAGCAGGGTGCCTCACCTTAGCAGCGGTAGCTAGGGGACATTCTATGGCCCTTCTATTCAAAGTCCTCTGAAAAAGTAGGGGAGGGCTCGCACCAGACAGGGCAATTTGCCAGAGAGCTAGCCAATAGAGCTAAGCCAAGACGAGGTTAAACTATTGTTTTGGCTTAACAAGCAAGAGTGAACAAGGACAAAAGAAAAAGGGACAAAAGAATAGAAAATACCTGACTATTGAAGTGTATCACATCAACTTATTTTGTTTATTTTCTATGAGAGGCAGGTTAACTTTAATTTTGTTCATTTTGACGTAGGACAACCCAGTCAAGACTTTCAAAAAATGCACCTGTGTTGCTTTTCTTCTCACTTAAAAGTACTAAATTCACATTTGTTTTCACCAGTAACATGCTACTTCCATGCTGTGGGCCACAAACGTCACACTTACCCCTGCATGTCAATTAGGTCCACTTACAAATAAATCCTTTTTATTCCTTTTATCTTTAGGCACTTATTCCAGAGAGAGTATCCAAATCCTAGAAAAGAAAATCCAACAGTATCCGGGTACGATTATCCCTGAAAGATGTTTCATGAAAAAGTAAGAAAGTCAGCTCTGGTTCCTCCTCAGTTATTCCATTGACAGCATTTCATTAAACCGGAGGAACCGTCTTCTGGCTCTCCAGAGATATGTTTCCAGCTGTGGCTATAGAGCAATGTGGTGGCTTAGGGAGAGCTCCTTCAGACGCAGAGCTTGTTCACACACTGAGCAGTGTTCAGGGACTGCCTGGGAGGAGCCAAGCCCACCATGTGATGTCATAGGTGTTGAATTTCACTGTGAAGAGGAGGGAGGTTTGACAGCCTTACTTTCCTGAACTTTGACCAATGAGAGACATGTTTGGAGTTCACCTGCATGCAAAAAAAGGTTTGAGGTATGAGTACACTTCATGTTATGTGTTGCAGCTTAGAGGCTGCTTTATGTCTTCTCTATTGACTAGCTTCCTGGGAGAGAACGTAGCCTGATGTAAGCTCAAAAGTATGGAGAGAATATCTCAAATACAGCCTTATGTGATCTTTTGTGTTGTTGGAGCTGAGAGGCTACAGGATGTCTTTCTATTGACTAGCTTCCTGGGAGAAAATGTATCCTAAAGTAACCTCAAAACTATGAAAAGAACATCTCAAATACAGCCTTATGATGAACCAAAGGGCTGGCTATCTGGCACATCTAAGATACTGAATACAGAATTAAAATCAGTTTTATTAGTAAGCACAAACAAAACAAGGAATTTGTCTTGGTGGATTGCTCCTGTAGGTCACATTAAACATAAAAATAAAAAAATATAACATATATAACATATATATATATAGAAATGATGGAATAGGTCTCTTAATGAGGTAGTATATAAATACGTAATATGCAGTATAGTATAAATAGTATATACAAAAATAAAAATAGAAATGTAATAAATAAGACTCATATTTGTGCAGTATGCACATGGTTCTCTGTAAGAACCTGACTAATTGCACTGATGGGAAGCTATGGATGTTGATAGTAGAGAAATACTACTACTACTACTACTACTAATACTAATAATAATAATAATAATAATACTGCTACTACTACTAATAATAATATCAATACTATTACTACTACTACTACTACTAATACTACTACTAATAATAATAATAATAATAATAATAATACTGCTACTAGTAATAATAATAATAATAATAATATCAATACTATTACTACTACTAATAATAAAAAATATGCAGGAGTATATATAGGTCTAGGGAATATTGCAGTATAAATATAAGTAATAATAACTAAGTATAAATATATAACTATACATCCAGGACAGAGTATTTAAGAACAGTAGGTGCAGATGCTGGACACCAGTTAGAGTTTCATTATGGTGCTAATGTCCTTTTGGTGCTTTTGTCCATTGTGGTGCCATTGTCCAGGGTGGTAGTGGTGTGTGATTCAGTTGGTGCCTGGTCATTTTAGTTCTGCTTTTAAACGTCTGCATATACTTTAAAATAGATTCTGCCCATGGCCTGCCAATGCCATTCCCACAAAAAATAAGGGGAAATGAGGACACAGAAGTTAATAGGAGTTAACTGTGTGTCACCTTGAAAAGATTACATTCCAGCATTTCCAGGGGACGGCACCAATCAAATAAATAATCATATCAACATGTTCCATGGCTATTGCAACTGCTCCAAATTTAATTTTGCCCTCCTCTGAAAAACAGAAAAAGGAGGAAAGAAATTCAAATACACACAATCCTAATTCTTAAAGCAGCAAGGCATGAGTGTACAACTCCCAAACACACTGGTTCTCATCCCCGGCGGTCAAACTGCTAGCCATGGAGCTAATCATCCACAACAGATGTTCAGAAATGTTCAGTCGGATTTATGACGGTGCTCAGAGGAACAGCCAAGTCAGCCTCTGGTGCTGTTTTTCTCTTCCGTCCTACAAGGACGAGGGATTGCACTGAGAGAGGATGTCAGCACTACCATTCTCTCCCCCAAAATTCCCTCGCTCACTGAGATTCGCCATCCGAGACGACGGGGCCTTAATAGATCACAGAGCCTCAGGACCTTGGGGAGAGGTTTGCTCATTTATCCCAATAATACTGTGTGGACTGTAACTTGACTCATCCAGCAATGCTTCAACAATGTCCCCTCCACCTCCCCAAGTAATGATGTTTTTCATATTAGTGCCATGCTGACACTGCAATCCATGACCTGTACCTAGATAACCGTTGGGGTAAGGCCATACATAACATTAATTATTGAATTATTAAAGTATAATTACAACATGTAACTATATATTACTTTGTGAAAAGGGAAAAACTATATTAAGAATGGCTAGGTTGTTTCTTTGCCATTCCCCTAAAAATGAAACAGAAAAGTGTCCGTCAAAAGGAACTACCAAAAAAGTCGGTCAAATAAACCAACTAAACAACAAAGGAAATTCAGGATGGGGAAACAACGCTGGTGAGGATGCCCACTGAGAGTTGTAATGCAAAGTGTCCTCTAGACTAAAACCCTGTTGAAGGAAATAGCCTACTGCATAGAGTTCAACCTTTCTATTTGTTGTTAACAATGAGAGACAGCCTGATTTTACTGGGGGCTGCAAGTCTGTGCACGGAGCTTTTCAGCGAGAGAGAGATGTGTTTTTTTTGTCTTTTCTTTTAGCTTAGAACAAATGGGATGTGGATCATCTGATAAAAAAAAAAATCTAATTTGTACTGCCTAAAAATATCAATATACTTCAGCTGCACACGCTACAATAATCTTTCTAACAAAAAGTGGGCTATCAAGCATGCTCTATGGACAAAAGCTTCCTAAAAAATAAACATCAGTTCTTCAAATTTACGTCACAACAATTTTGGACGTGTTGGAAACTTCTGGTTCATGAGAAAGACATTGAATTACAGGGAACTTTCAGTGTGGAATAAGTATTACACCCACACACCACACACGGCCCACTACGGAAAGCAGAACAGCATGGAAACTATTTTTGAGGATGTAAACATTCAAATTCAAATGTCAAATGAACAAATATACACAAGGACGATACATACACTTGCTAAAGAAAAGGTAGAGGTAAAAATTGTTGAAATTGACAGCTGGGAAGGAAATGAACTGCCGGCTACAGTCATGTAGTCTGTCAGCTATCATGTGACATGTCATCTTTAGTGTCATGTACAGTTGGAAACACAGATGCAGGCTAGCAATAGCCCATCAGTGAGATTAAAACCCCTTGCCTCAAGTGAGATTTTGTTGCTCAGGCAGTCGATTTATCTTTGGACCCTCCCCCACAAGAGGCTGAATACAGACTTGGAAACACCCCCTACCTAGTCTGAGAATTTATAACATGACATACACCCATCCCCCAGCCCTTTCATTAGATTTAAAAAGGTTGACAACCTCTTCTCCTCCCATCAATCTGAGGGAGCTGACCCCTCCCTGCCTAAAGCCAGCCTACTAACAATACCCCATTAGCAGATTCCAGCGAAGGAGAAAGCTTGATTTTGTGGGAGATTATTAACAAGCTTTCTATAAGCTGTTGTGCAACTCCGGGGTTATCTATCGGTGGATAAGAACACCTGGATGGTGCCAGACACCTCAGCTCCCCTGTGGCAACTACAGTCATCGTCTGATGGGCAACCGCGGTGGCTGGTGGATGGGACGAATCACCTAGACTTTATCAATGTCTGCACCATCTAACAAAATCTGCCAAACACATTTGAACAAAGTTCACCTTGGAGGTAAGAAAATAAGTTTAGTGGTCTAAGGTCGCAAAAACACACACACTGGCTGATTGAGGGTTGAAATCATTACAAGAATAAAGTTGTTTAATTTCGAAACCTTCCATCTCCACACGTCTAAAACTACAACTAGATATCATATAATGGTAATAAAATAAAGGCCTATCTTTAAATGGTGTCCAAATAGCTGTGCTTTGTCTCTCCATGTGGAGTGGTCACCGATCAACACAGTTCTGGCTGCGTGCCACTGAGAAAATGCTGACCTGTGTCATAAACAGTGACGTGTGAAAGTCAGTGTGCTGCTGCTGATGGGCTTTTAAGACTAGCACTATGTCAATATGTCCAAAAGCACATCTGTGCAGCACCTGTACGGCTAGATTTCTCAGCCCAGTTCACAATTTACTGAGGCTTGGCCGCTGCCATTGCATGGTGGTTAGCTAATTTAACGTGCTGATTACAGTGGTGGTAGTTTTCGTGCATCACGGTCACACACCAGGTAAGTACCCACATCTGTGACCTAGGATGACATGGGTTACAGAGACAGCACAAGTTATGCTGATAGCATCTCTAGGCTATATAGCTCTTCATTCGCGTGATGCAAGACACTTATCAGTTCATCAGTTTACAACAGATTAACAGAACAGCACGTAAAAGGAAAAATCCAAATCACTTCAACACTTAAAAACAGCTATTCCCATGTACCTTACATTCCTGGGTCCATTTTGTTGTTTGGCGTTATTGTTTCATATTCCTGTGGATACGTGGCCAAACAGAATAGAATCATGTGACATGTCGAGGTGTTTCCAGCGCGGCTATAATGGAGTTTAATAGGAGAAACATTTTCATCGATCTAAAACATTGACGTTAAACATTAGGTTTTGGTGTCAGTCCCTTGGAACAGAAGAGAAAGGGCTTCCTTCTTCCTCTCCATTTTGCACCGACGTTCAACAATCACACAGAGAAATCGTAAAAGATCATAGAAGAAGAGAAACCAATTTCTCCACAGACAATAGCCATAATAGATCATAATGCAACACAGCCACAGGACATGTGTTTTGAGTAAGTGGTGCAACACTTGCTTTTTCACAATTGGAAACTCCTGCTGTCTTGCCATTACTGTCGCTATCCTTATTGGTCTCCAACAAGTCAAGGCAAGTTCTCCGGGGGTTTGTCAAAAGGCATTCTGGGAAACCTAGGGAATCGCTGACTGAAGTAGTAGTAGATGGGGCAGGTAAATTACAACACTTCATCACAAAATATAACAAAATACAAAATATAACATCACATATTGACGATATACATCAAGAGTATCCGAGGCTGGAATTTTCCTTAAAGCATGTTTATCTTGCAAAGCGCCGCATCCCTAAGCCACACAAAAAAATAAATGAAAATGTCAAACAGCGCGTAAGCATTGTACTTGTGCTGAACACTCCAACACCAAGGGTACACAATTGGCCCTGAATTTTTCTCAGGACTGTCTGCAGATAACAGAGGCTCCGGCGCTGAGAGGGAGGGCAATGGCACATGGTGACAAGAGGTGTGAAAAAGACAAGGACAGTGGGGAAACAGAGCACATAAAAACACAGAGATAACATTTGCTGCAGTGTGCTGACCTTCACTGACCACTTGCGAGTGTGTGCATATGCCCCGTATAGATGCGTATATGTGAATTTGTGCATGTGTCTGCGTGCCCTTGTGCATATTATCTGGGTGGGCGTGCATTGCATGTGACTCGTTACAGACTGAGCTAAAACAGAAGAAGCAACCAGGCCCTATTTTCCTGATGCTCTGAAAATCCAAAACAACAAGCGTTCTCTATTACACTGCTGCTGACGAGTGGCAGGGGTGCACTCTCCAAGGGGAACAGCAGAGCATGCCGCTGAATGCATGAGACAAATCATTTTTATCTGGGACCCCGGCGGGTATTGACAAACCGGGGATGCATTTAGATAGCCCAATTAAAATGGGGGAATGAAGCAACATTGAGGCACTTTACAACACTGTGCCCCCACTCTACCCCCTGGCCCACACGCTCCTCGAACCTCTCCGGAGACTGAACCCTTTGCATACCACACTTGCTGAGGGGTACACGGGTGGCAACCAAGGCGTAGAAGGGGGGTGTCTGAGAAAAGTGGCTATGAGGTGAAATATGCAATATGGAGGCGGTAATGTCTGTGAGAGGAGAGAGCAAGTTCCACTGGCATGCCATCATTTCTATTGTTTTATTTGGCGTGTCTAATTTTAGTGCAGCTAGGTCCCTGCAGGGCATAACAGTCGCTGCGACAGCATTGAAGAGGTCCCAATTGGGTGGCAAGTCATATAGCGGAGTCAAGATCGGCATGCAAGACGAGAGATATGCAACTCTGTGCAACTTCAAAGGGTAAGTTGGCAATCGATGATATGGATGTTGGGTCCATTTATCCAAGCATGTCTTAGTGGGTGACCTTCAGTGTCCTCGCCACTATCAAGCCTGCATGGTTCAATTCACTTCTTTTCTCACCTCAATATGTCTCCCTCTGGTCTAATTTTCAGACCTCTATTTGTCTTCTTGATCAATGATCATTCCACTGAGATTACTGTCTGGTGTGTTTTTAGACAGATGGCTGCCTCAGCAGTGACACACGAGGAGAATCTCATTCATTGCATTCCTTCAGGTTCGGTAAGAGGTTAGAAGACCAAGACATCTGTGCAACTTCTTATCTTCATTTAAAGTAAAAATACTCCCACGGATATTCTTACGTTGTTAGATATCATCAATTTGTGACATTCAGTGCATTATTTTGTGATGAAGTGTTGTTATTTACTATTTTAGTGTACCCACGTTCCCTCAACCTGCCTCGTCTACTTCAGTTAGTTATTTCCAACCTTTCCCACAATGGCTTTCGACAACCCCCACAGAAGGGGGTTCTCTGTATGCATGTGGGCAGAGAGAGCAATAACAATAGTGATAGCAAAGTGACAGTGGAAAGAGAACAATACCAAGATGTGCCATGCCCGGTTGTTCAAACTACAAGGAAACTGTCGAAGTGGGTATTGTATTTCACATGCTACTGACAACCAACCCACAAAGATGCAAGCTGTGGCTGCATTGCATTATGGTCATCTGCGGCTACTGTCGGTGGGGAAATTAGTATCTGTGCCTCTTCCACAATGGATTTCTCCCTGGATGATTGTTGAACGTGCAAAATGATGAGTCTTGAAGGAAGCCCTTTCTCTTTGATTATGAGGGGCTGTCATCAAAACCTGATGTTAAATATCGACATGACGTCGTGTCATCTGTCCAGTTATCCATGGGAATAAAAAAATACACCACCTAACAAAAGAATGGGTCCACAAATGCAAAGGTACATCACCAATAGCTGTTTTTAACTGTGTTAAAGTGTTTTAGGGTGAAATTTTCCTTTAAAACAGAAGCTCCCAACGAGATGAATGATCAAGGGAGGCCTGGCCAAGAAAGCAGCATCAAGATAAGCAGAAAAGTTGCAGACAAGCAGCATGCAACAGTGTACAAAAGTATAGGGTGATGATACCATCCAAAGAAAGGCTGTTACATTCTGCACTACCTCGGCATGCTGTGTACTCAGCAGACTTTGATAAATCTGAAAAACTTTCCGTGAGGGATCCCGAATAAAAGCCCCATAGAAGAGCCTCTCCCAACCTGAGGAGATGACAATTTGTCTCTGCCAAGAGAGCCTTCCAGTCGCTTTCCCACAATAAATGTCTGCCTCACACAGAGGATAAGGTGCTAGCACTCCAAAAGATAAGTAGCCTATGACTGGCTACAGTGAAAGTGTGGAGTACTTTTCAAACACTCTTAAGCTTTGCGGATGGTCAGTGCCAATATGCAGTAGCCTACGCCCACACAAAAAAAACAACAATACAAGCTTCTTTCTTTTGAATCTGTGTGTGGCTCTCCAAGTTCCTGTGGAAACTCCCTCCACAGGGCCAGCCAGTGGTATCACGAGTTTTATTTCCCCTTAGCACGCTGAGAAACAACCGCAGACACAAAGGGATGCATCCAAAACACAAATCAACTTCAGCATTGTTAAAAACTCTCATTAGAGCATTTCTCCGAGCTTTCAGCCAGCGAGTAGGAAACAAACTACAAATTATGAGTTAGCATCTGACATGAATGAATGCTTCGGGACCGAGCCGTGAAAGAGGATGAATCATCCCTAAGTATAACTTTGGCTTTGGCTGTTTATTCATACAGACAAAATGGTTTTAATACATCTAAAATAAACCAAATCAATTAGTCCTGATTATCATTATCATCCAGGGCATAAAGAAATATGAGGGAAAACATCCTTTGTATGTGAGACACTTAACAAGACTTGAACTTTCTTTTGCAACCTGTACCTTGTAATTTCTGATATCTTTTGCTTTCCCGAAATAGCAACTACGCTTCAATACAAACAGCTGACCTTGAGATTTTGGGGTCTCGTGTTGAGTTGCAATTATGATAAAAAGGTTGTTCACAAATTGAGGAAATTCTTGCACCAACAGCTGGCTATTGTCTTCCCCTCAGAGGCCAAACCTAAATACACTGCTCATAGAAATCCTCCCATTCTCACACACACACACACACACACACACACACACACACACACACACACACACACACACACACACACACACACACACACACACACACACACACACACACACACACACACACACACACACACACACACACACACACACACCATTTCAACAGATGAAAAGCCTGCCAAATGAGGGAGTAATCCATCACTAGTGCCATTTTGTGTTTGCAGGGTCCCTCTCTTCAACAATGGCTTGACTGACAGGGGAGGATAAGGCCCTCTGTTGACCGAAACGGTGAGCACATGGGAAAACAATAAATGGCAAATTCACCACTCGGTAGCACGAGGAAACAAAAAAAAATATGTCAAGAGTTTTGTTCTAAATTTAGATAGTTACTATCTGAAAAGGGACACCTACTCTTACAAAATAGTGACAGCACAGAATTATACCTATATATTGTGTTATAGTGTTGAACATGATGATCAAAAGGGATATATGGTGTTTTGTATAGAAATTCAACATTGTAAAGTGGACTAAACAGTAATCTAGGCCTACCAGCATCAAACCTCTGTGACTTTCTCTGCAGAGTATCATCAACCAATCACAGTAGGGGGTAACAAATGGACTTCAACCACCATAACTGGAAAGATAGCCCAGAATGATTGGGGAAATGAAATATTCAACATAAAACTTCTTATTATAGCATCGGTGCCTCATAAATTTATAGAGAAGAAATTAGTGGATTAATCTGAGTGTTAATGGAGAAGAAAGACAGACATTTCCCTCTGCTCCCATTTAACTTAACTTAGCCTTCTGAGAGTCACACCTAGTCATATTCTTCTGTGGGACTGCTGGCGCCGCTACAAACAATAGTGTCACTTACTCAAAAACAGATCAGACGAATTTGGGTTTAAGGCACTAATGGAGAAATGGGTTTTATGGAGGGGGAACCGGCTAAAGCAGTAGGTTACTGATGACAAAGGAAAGCTCTTTAGTGCTCCAGGGGAAAAGTACAATATTTGGAATAGTCAAGAGCCCTCTGTGCCATTTGTACCTGCTGATGGGGAATTTGGCTGAATGCAGAACTGCCAAAGAGCGGAGATTTCTGAAGCGAAAAGAAAATATTGGACCTCCGAGACGGTTACACCCATGGAAAAACCTACTCGGGGGGGAAATACCTGCACATCCTCACCCCTACTGCAGAAAATGATGAAAATTATATTCGACATGCTCCGTACTTCACAGGACTTCAATACACCGTAGTCATATCCATGGACTAATATTTAATAAATATTAAAATATTTCACTGGTAAATTTGTAAGGAATACCAAGAGGCTCAAATTCAGGCTCCCTCAAAATCCCATATAAATTTTTGCCTACTACTCTGGCCAACTGCCAGATGATGCTCACACCTCAATGTGTCACTAAAGCTCAAATACAACCAGGTACTAACTTCAGGGATATGGCCAGGGACACAAAACACATGCAAAAAGCAGGATAATTGTAGTCCCCTTTTAGAACTGAAATGCTGAAAAACACTGAAAAAGTAACATCTTTGCAATAAGTTTTTCCCTTTCATTTCCCAAAGCGACAGTAGCATGACTGTCACAAAGGTGCAGATCTGATGATTGTAATGAGTGTAGTTAATGTTAGAAAACAGTAGGTATCATCTCAGGTGTCAGCTCATTGAATACTGAAATGTAATCAAATTGTCCCTGTCGATTTACACCCCATACCAATGACATCTTACGGGGCTCTCCGGGGTTCCTTCAGCCCAAGTTAAGACACTAATCAAGTCTTTCAAGGTCACAGACAGAACTGCATTTCGCCAGGAGCTCAGACAGCTCATAGATGCTGGGCTGCCAATAGATTTGTTTCTAATCATGGGACATGCATCACTACTCCTGAGTGTTTGCACTGGGCGCAGTCAATGGATCAGCATTCCTAGTGTTGCTAAATTCCATTCAGCTCCCCCTCCCATCCAACCCAACCCGTGTGCTCAGCTGAAACACACACTGCCCGGCACCGTGGCATGAACGGGGGCAACGTGTGGGTGGAATAACACTGGAGCCCTCTTAGTACAACCCATACCCTCTGCCCACATTCATCAAATATTTCAGGCCGAGGCCAAAGCCATAGGTCACACTGCCGTCCCGTGCACGCAGCATGCCATCATACACTCTCACCCCCGCACTAAGCCCTTCACCTAAATTAGTCCCCCTGATGGACAGATCCACGATTTTCCTTTTCTATTCGTGGATCGGACTTTAAGAGGTGCTGCACAGGTTAAAGTTACATTGCAGGAGAAGGTACGACTCCCACGCGTTTCCACAAGTTGATCTCTCCGCCCTGAGACGTGCAGCTGATCCCATCAGACAGCCCCCAAACTGAAATGGTAGGTGAACCGTGATGTAATTTCCTCCAGCATCTCCCAATGTGCTTTGCCCGGTGTTTTCGCCTATGAAGAGGCTTCCCACCAGGAAAATGTTCAGATCACTTCTGATCTCTGTAATGAGTTTCGCCACCCCGGTTGTATCTCCAACCATATTAAGAGCAGCGTTGCACCGGACAAACACCACCTCTCTGTCACTGGGTGTTAATAATTGTGTGTGGGGGTGACAGTAACACCTTAAGACAGACAATTTCCTTTTAACACTTCACATTCATCCATATAGTGGTGCAGTTATAACCACTATACATTTTGTTTAAAAAAAAAAAAAGAAAAGACCCACGTTTTGTAACATTTACAGAAAAGGTCAACTGGTTACCAAGGTTACAACTAAAATAAGTGTGAAATGAGAAATATGCTCTTTTTTGGTCTCATTTCTCAGCCAACATGAACTATGAAATGAAATAATTGTATTTACATCTAGGTTAGCTTCATCTTTGGGACTGAGTGGTTACAAAAATACGACACCGCACGAAGAGGAGACTGCTTTCACTTTCAAACGGTCTTCACAGATCACAGCAACGACACAGTAAATAGTAGAAGCTTGCAATAGGAAAACCTCATACAAGCCATCTGTCCTGACTTGGGACAATACAGATATTATTTTAACGGTAAAAAGATATTCTTGAGAAATAAACCGTTCCGGTAACCCTAGGCCTAATTTTCCTGGGGAGAGCTTTTCAAATTGTGTCGCCAGATGGCAAATACTTGTGGGCGGACAAGCCGCAGTGGCAGCAAAAGATGTTCGCTGTTGAATTAAACTAGCCCCGCGTCCCTTAAGTGACTATGGAAATTAGTCTACGTGTCAAATACCCCAAACTAAATTGGCAATTTAAATCAAGTAGCTAAACAGTAACAAAATAAACAGGTCGGGGAATGAGCCTCAACGCTGAGGCAAAATATAACTCAAACGTTCAGTAACAAGTTAGTAGGGTACAACTGGCTAGGGGGTCATGTTAGCTGAATTTGAAAAGGAGACTATTAGGCTAACACATCCCCTTCAGTCTCCACTATGATAGCATATCAGCAACTCTTCACCAGATTGAGTCCGGGGGGGGGGGGTCCTTATAGCCTGGATCTGTGGATTTTCATCTGCTAGCACTTTTTTTTTTGTCCTGTGCAGCTTCGTGACTTACCGTATAAACAGTAAACAGTCTCTCTCTCCTAATAGCGCTGACAGAGACAAAATAAGTTCTTTCTGGTTATAATAACATGTAGGCTTCCAGTCACTAGGGCAAACAGGCCAGTAAAATCTAATCAATCTACATTATTGGCTCAGTGAGGGCTGAGATGTGTAACAAAGCAAAGATCCAATCTGAGAGGAAATCCCTTTAATGGAAATCTCCTTTACATGAAATCTGAAATAAACGTTTCCCGTCACCTCTGCAGTGAACCGTTCATTCATCATCCTTGTTATATGCAACCTGCACTATAATTTCCACATTTAAAAAGGCTAAATGACAACAGCTTTCCACAGGCGCAGCACCGCAGTTAAGATGAAAATAATCAGAGCAGACAAAAAAGCATGCTGCGACCTTTCAAATCTGAGGGGAAAGGCTGTGTATATATTCACAAAACGTGAGGGGACGGCAACAATTTCCCATCACAGAAATTGGGAGTGTGACTAATAGGCAGTGAAAGAGCTAGTCTGTAATCTGAACTGCAAAATAATCTTGCCTAAGTCTCCATGGCCACTATGGGGGAGCAGTGGGGGGGGGGCTTGACAGGAGGACTGGAGGACCACCTGCACACCCAGCGGAGCCAGCTCCATCCTGGCACCGCCATTTGTTACGCTCCGGATTCCCATTACTTCAGAGCTAGGTTTGGCCGGGAAATCCATCTCCTGGTGTCAGGTTTATCAAACTCCTATGCAAACTGCAATGGGAGGAGGGGGAGCACAGTCATGCGAGGAGCCCCCGGAGGATAGGGATGTCGTCACCTAAGGCGCAGAGAATCCAGTGTATATCAACGTAGGCAGGCTCACCTAGCTCCCCTGCAGTGGAATAATCACCCTGCTCTGTTCTTTTGTTTCCTCCGCCTCATTTCAGACATTCAGGACTTCTCATTCAAATAGTACCAGCGTTATATGCATGCAAACCAGCCTCAGCAGGCTTAGTGTCAGCCCTAAATTTAATAGGCCGTTTGACACGTAGTGTGAGCTGCTACCAGTGCTATGTACAGGGGGCAGCATTAGCCTAGTGGTTTGGAGGGCAATCTTGTCAATCGAAAGCCAGCGGGTTCAAATCCCAGCTGAGAAAATCTGGGCCGGGGAGCAGGGAGCAAGGCATTTAAAACCCCCGATTTCTCAGTGGCCAACAGTAAAAGATTACGGTTGCTCTGAGCAGCTTCCACGTGTGAATTTGTGTAACTGCATGCATGTGAAGCATTGCTGTGTAAAGTGTGAGCATGCTCAGTGACTCTCCTCCGGGTAGATAAAGGTTAGAAAATAGGGGCAGTAGAGGTTTCCTACTTACAGAGACATCCTTGAGGCCGATCCCTTCTGTTTGGTCCTCAGCATCAATAATACAGACTGACACACACAAGATACTCTCAAGGAGAGCCAGTCAGTTTTCTTCACCAGAGTGGTTACTGTGAAATAAACAGATGAGAACTGACAATCCTTAGTCCATACATCCTCATGAATAGGATACATCCTCTTCTTCTCTCTCCATCCCATATGAATTTTACACAGAAGCCAGTTGTCTTTGTTTTCCTCAACAGAAGGCGATAGCAAAACAAAAGAAGTATCACCCCGAAGATATAAGAAAAAAAAATAGTTCAGAGTAACTTGAAGGTTCTTTTCAAAATCAACTGACAGTGAGCTTGGTGTATAAATGGCGAGGAATTACAGATCTGATGTACTGAGCGTTTGGGAGCGATAGCACTGAGACCCTCGTACACGTTTAGTTGAAACAGACCTGGAAGAGCACAGAAACTGTATTAGTTGCAGCGATGTATGACTCCCACTGGGATTTCATAACAGACGAGAACAAAGATGTACTACAAATGCTTTTAAAGCTATAATAATAACCTCACCTATGAAACCATTTGTCTTAGCAAAAGTGCAGTAACTAACATATTAACAAACATTAAGCTATCATAAAAGAAGACACTGCTGGCTTCATATCGCTTAGTAAAAAAAAAAACACATAAATAGTTGTATATAGTCTGTTTTTTCTGAAGAAAACTTTGCTTTTGTCTTTAGACTGAACTCAGTGTATTTCTGAAGTGAGAGTGTCACCTATGTACGGCCAAAGTATAAGACGAACACTTGGAGTAAAAAAAGAGTAAGAACAATTCTGTCAAATAGAATAGGTTTCCACAACTGTGCTCTGGAGCTAATTAGTTGAGACATTTTGCTTGGTGGCTGGGCATTTTAGCCACAGGGGGGCTGATACAGTAGATTGCATTGGACGTGCTAGCAGGAGAAGGACACAACCTTAAAAGGCTGATTCAGGAGACTAAATCCTACGTTCTCCTCAAATTGCAAACAGCCAAATAAGAGTAACAAGGACGCAATAAAGTCTTAGGTCATGCTAGCTGTGTAGTTATTATTACCCTATGTAATGGATGAAATCTGGAAAGCATCCTCCGTGTAATGCCAAAGGATTTTAGTGAAGGTATGGACAACGTGCGTCAAACCGGGCAAAAATAACGACTCCGGCAATTTACAGAAACAAGCAATTACCCTTTTAAAAATGTGTCTACTCCTATTCAGTTGTTATCACAGGGGTTCTTCAACAGCAGCAAGGCCTAGATAGAGATGTTCATTAGCTTATTGCTGAGACAAACACATTTGATGGATTAAACAGTCGAATATAACAAGATGCTTGAACCACCGTCCTGGTTGTTAAGGGAGATCAAAGCGGGGCCTGAGGGTCTGGTGAGTACAAGAAGCCAGATTGGTTCAGCGGAGCTCCAAAAGACAAGTGCTGGACAAGGAGATACGACATCAGACGTGTGCACAGCGTTCCCCTTAGGCCTGTTCTTTCAAAGCTGTCAGCATACCCTGCGCCGAAAGAGGGAGGGCGCAAGCATTCTTTGAGAAATCACTTCTGTTCTTACAGTAAGCATAAGCCTCATTTGGTGGCATGCCATGTTAAGAGAAGCTGGTTTGGTTACAAGACATCAATTCAGTTGTGTTTTGGGTTTTTTTTAGACGCCACCCGTCACACATCCTCGTCCTACTGTGAAAAACACGATGCATGCCAGAGAACAGAAGCAAAAAAACAAGAAAAAAAGTCTATCTAGGAAGTGGACCGATGCAACATCGGCAGGTTTAGGAGGTTTTATTCCTACCAGGGCGAACAATTCAAAAATGCACTTATGGTTCCTTAAAATGCTTTAGATGACATCTTTCACCGATGCCATGTTATGACCAAACATCATATATGGACAGGCGATGTGTGAGGCACTCACTCCACACTCCACACTCTACTCTACTTTTGCTGATGGATGGCCTGTCTGCCTGTACTGGTGCACACTGAGTAAGGAGACAGACATACTGACAAAGTGGTTTTCTGCTGCTCAGCTTTCAGTCGATAGCTACATCATAACATGCGGGCGTGGGATGTCTGCTTCCATGATATTTCAGAAAGTTTTTCAAATGGGGCTCGACAACTCCAGCCAGCGAATGAGGTCTAGCCGAGTCCGACAATAAGAACCAAGTGTACCGAGAAAGTATGTATTGCATTTCCTGTTTTCTTCCTTTCCCAGTTGTGTGGTCTGTACTATAAGATTACCCATCCTTCCACTTATATGAATGGGTGTTGTATTTCTTTAAACAATAATAATACAGAAGAGATGGTATACAGTAAAGTTTTCTAGACTTGGTGAGAACATCAGCAGAGGAGGGCTATCGGTACATTGACTTGACACACCACATAATTCCCTTAATGTGTCTAAATCCACACAGGAATGCGTGAAGATATGTCTGAGAGAAATGGCATTGCATTGTTGCCATAGGAGGACTTGTTACTGCCACCCTTGTGATGCAAAGCGCGACCAATCGATTCAACTTCCTCCTGAAAAACAACACACCGAGTGGGGCAAATCAGCATCTGCTGTGTCCCACCCTCTGTTATATCTGCAAACCATTCGGAGATGTGATATGACACAATGCTCAATTTTTTCAAAAGGGAGTAAACAAGGGAGGGATGAGCGGAAAAGAGAGGAAGCTGGGAGAAAGGAAAGGGGAGGGAGGCTTTTGTCTCCGCATTTCTCACGGGGGGTATCGGAAACAGCCTGACGCTGTCCATCAGAGGTGAAGGCCAGAGAATAGACTGCCCTATTTATCTAATGAAGAGGTCATTGGGTGGGAGGGGGGGGGCGAGGGTGGGAGGTGAGTGGGGCA
The DNA here is from genome assembly GCA_034670385.1 of Hoplostethus mediterraneus. Classification (NCBI taxonomy): domain Eukaryota; kingdom Metazoa; phylum Chordata; class Actinopteri; order Trachichthyiformes; family Trachichthyidae; genus Hoplostethus; species Hoplostethus mediterraneus. The sequence goes on along the minus strand of JAXDDW010000050.1, from coordinate 1,414,058 downwards.
TAACCAAGATTGTCACCACGCTATAGTGCAACAGCTCATTTTGCTTCCACTCAATCCAGAGGAGACAGATAGCCCATAAGCACTTATGGCAAATCAAGGTCGTGGTATAGTGACCTACATGCAAACAAAATGAACGCCATGGGATTAATCTAAAAACCTCAATCAGAGGTTTCAAAGGTTTCAGAGGAATCAGAGGTTCAGGGTGGGAAATTACCAACAAACAAATGCAAGTAAAAACAGACACTGGCTGATACATTTTTCTAAACTACCAGCCACTTTGGTAGGTAGCCAGCCAACCATCACCTAGAGGTCCTTTTCTATTCTAAAAATCTAGTTTGTAATACAGTGAAAATGTCTGGTGAATTTTGAGATTTGATTTGAAAAAAGTTTGATAAAAGGACAGAACCCTTCCCTGGGTTCATATGGTTCATATGGTCGAGGCAATTTAGGACAAAGGCTAGTTGCAATCCCATTGCTAGAAAAATCCCTCTCGCATGATGGAGCACAAAGTCTGTTGACACAAGTTATTGAAAAAGGACAATATCGCTCATGGCCTGAGGGGTGCTTTTGAAAGCCGCCCTCCCCCACCCCACCTTGCCCCATCTCTCAGCCATATTCCAGAGCTCTAAGAGGGTTGCATTACAATAACTTCTCATATAAGCTTTCTGTGTGAGGGGAGGAAAATAGGGAGCTGAGCTGTGTGTTGGAGTGGCACTCTTTCTCCTAAGGCTAGAGGCTATTACTCTGAAGGTTTTTGCTACAATAGGTTGTTCATGAAGTTGTTATTCAAACAGATCTATGCCCTCTCTTAACCCACCTGAGGGCATTACCACAAATAGTACTCAAACCGTGTCCAACTCCAGCCAAGGAATTAAGAACTTGAAGCATCACAGATCCAGTCGGGCCCCCCAAAAGACAGATGCCCAATGTCTTCCCCATTGTTCTTTCCCCATTTTATATGCTTCAAGGCCAAAATAGGTAATGCAGGTTGAGATGGAAAAGCTGGAGTAGAAAATCGTTGTACAGCTTGAGTAGAGAAAAAAAAGGAGCCAGGGGTTTAAGCAGCTCTGATTGTAATAACTTGGTCCTTCAACCCAAAAACAGATGGTTGAATTTCTGCTGATTGCTCCATTGACTAGGCCATGCATATTTCCACAAAGCCCTACTCAAGCACCAAGAAAAAAATCAACAAGTTCAATATAAATATAAATGGCGTCTAGAGGGGGAGAAAATCGACAGGAACTCTTATTTTACATGACTTACTCAAGTACTTAGTTGTTAGCCTACACAAGGTTATATGTGGTACTTGTGCTACCTCACTATGTGTGACATATAGCGGCAATTAATCACAACATCTGCAAATGGCTCATGCTGTTACCATAGCAACGCCGTTGATTGATGGCTTTGTTACAAGGAATAGTTATACGCCATTAAACCGGTGTAATAGTGCGTGGCAGTCATCTCAATAACCAGGCACAAAGCAATTACCAAGTCATTAAAAGAAGGAATAGACTAATACAACATGGTTCACACGAGCGTAAGAGTGACAAGACTCGAGAGCAGCGAGTCTAGAAGCATTTTCAAAATAAAAATTATTCTTTGTGTGATTAGTGTGATAAATATACTGTATAAATGAGCTGGAAACTTGTGTGCATTAGTTGAAAATGTGTGTTTTGTTGAACTCTTGGGATTCATTTTTCGTGCATTTTAGCAGGGAAACATCATGTAATTATCTCTGGATCCAAATTGACAATCACTGATGGACAATTGACAGTCAATTAGAAAATCACATGTGCACTTTAGTGACGCGAAACAAAGAGAAAAGCTGCGATGTCAAACGCCTCCCCATCTCACTGAGTAGATGTTTAAAACAGTGTAAAATAACCAAATAACCAAGTTTAAATGGTTATTTTCTATCGGGACGGCACTCCATTTGTGTCTTTGTGGTGAAATCTGAATTGAAGGCAGGAAAACCCGTTGACAGAAGTACTGTGCCACACTGCACAATCCCACACGCCAGGGACAGGGCAACGCAGACCTACTGGCAAAGATTGAGAGAACTCAAAATTCAAATGAGAAAAAGGAGACGGAGTGAAACAGATGTGCTGTTGTTCTCGGGGAGCAGCATGCGTACGGGGGTAGACACACACACACACACACACACACACACACACACACACAAAGCTAATATACACGCGCATACACAGCCGCGCCACTCAATCATCCTGGTCGCGGGCCAATCCATCTATCGCTGGTTGACTGGGATCCAATCACCATTCCCACACGGGCCAGAATGAAAGAATGGCGGACAGCCTGCGAAGAAGCCCACTCTCCCAGGGTGGATTGATGAGCCAAATCTCGGTGTGGTTCACGAAGCATCCCACATCGAGAAGAACATACCGTAAAAAATATCTGATGTCATACGCTACTTACAGACGTCCCTTCACGTTAACCCGTAGGGTGCTTATTTGCCGCTGTGCGTTTTTTGCTGCCAAAAAATGTGTCTGCTAAGATTTTTATGCCATTCAACCATAAGAAACTCATTAAGATGTGGCATGAATTTCTGTTTGTTTTTTTCTTCCCCAGCAAATAACACAAATGTTCCTGTGTTTAATGCTGCAAAATATTTCTATTCCCTTATAACAATGAGGGAAAGACCTGAGCACATAGATAACAACAGCGGTGGACAACAACCCTTTCCAAAAAGACAACAAAAACAAAGGGAAACTTTTTGTCTTAAGTGGGGGCTTGAACAGTGACAGGCTTATTCCATCCTTGTCCTTGAACCTCCCCGTTAAAAGGTAACCCATGTAGATTTCTTTCTTAATATATCACTGGACTGTAAAATGATACCATGAAAAGAAATCCCCCCATCATTCACAACAACGCCATGCAGATCATCATTTGTACTGTCTGTAAGGGGAAGGGTTGCTTTTCTGCTACAGTACCTTTAGCATGTGTCATTACTGTCAATATATTAAGAAAAATCGTACACATTATATTTTTTTTCAAAGGTTCCTCATATAAAATGAATTAGACCATTTTTTTGTATTTTCTTTGTATTACTTTTCACTCATCTGCAGAACATGCTGTCATGTGTGCTCCACGCAACACTGACTAACCCCGAGTTGGCATCCCATCTGATTGGCCAGATAAAGGACAACACAGGAAAGTAGGCCAGTGGCAAAGATAATAGGTTTATCACTGGGTTAGAAATGGTAAGACCTGAAACTTTGGTGGGTGTTTGTTTATCTCAATTACCAACACTCTGATAACACGTAGCCAACACACACTCCTTATTTGGTGTCCCGCACCCCTCCTTGGTGCTCCTACCTTTCTAGATTATTATCATCTTTCTGCAACATGTGCTGGTAGGATCCAACCTACTGCAGCAGGCTCAGATGGCTCGTCCTATGTCAGCATCACACACACAGGGTGTTGGCCTCAGAGTCAAATGGCAGCAGCACTATAGCTCTCGCTAATGTGAAGAGGCAAGCACTCCCGCCCGAGCAGTGCACCAGAGGGGAGGAGCGCCTCGGGACAAACACCTACCAAGCCTGGTCCCGTGGCTGCCACGGAGCTTATTAAGCTCCAGACTGAACCTTCCGGCGTTCAAACACCAAAGTGACGCTTCTGTGTTTAATGATGGAGATAACCTTGAAACACATCACACAGAAGAAAAGGAAATGTGAAATTTCACAGCTTTTATGATCTAATTTGGATATGGGTTATTTTTGCTAGACTCAACAGGTTTTACAGAATTTATATTCAATTCTTATTTGGAGTGTGAAATTGATGAATTAGACTTTAAAGTGATATAATGATTTAATTTGGCCTTTTAATACCTTAATAGTATTATATTATACCTTATGACTGTGTGACTGTGCCTCAGTGATATTGGTGTACTGCTGAAAACTCTGTATCTCTAGTTTTACCATTTTGCTCATGTACAGAAAATATCCTAACCTAGAATCAAGCCATGTCCTCGATAAAGCATTGTAAATGCCCAGAAACACATGGATGTCAATGTATAAGCCTTAGAGAAAACCAGATGACTTTTCCTTGGCTGAAAACCAAGGATTATGTTGTCAGCAATCACCAACAAATATCAGAATTTATCACACTCACACTTGCGTTAACCAGTAATTCATATTTAGGTTGTCACATCCAAATAAACACATGCCATCCATTTATCAACCCAGACGGACGGGCGTATTCATTAGTGAAAAAACATTTGTTTGTAATTAACATCTGTGACAACAAACTTCCACAGATGAAAGCCTGTGGGAGCAAGATAATTGGCAAGACACAAGTTGGAAGTTGAAAGGCTTTGCTTTTCCTTAAAACTTCACAGTGGAATAAAAGCCACTGATCTGACGGACCCAATTAGCTTATTACTGCATATTCACTGATGGTTACCAATAAACTGCTACTGTTCTGTTTGTTGTTGTGTTAATTCAGTTTGAACAAGGTCAATCCCTGCCTTGGTTCCCTTTGAACCTTTAGGCCTGAATGATCACCTCCTGCAACCACAGGTCCCTTAATCAATAGGCCTATCTCTTCCCTCAAACAGTGAACTTACTGGAGTCCTCCAGGCTCCCAGGAGGAAGTACACATAGTCCTTGACCATGATATGCAGCTTAACATGCAAATCACACTCTGAATAATGGGATAAGTCAGCGATGAATATGCAGACAACCACAAATTATTTTTGCTTAGCTTATAAATCATTTTTTGTTGGTTGGCATTTTGGAGGACTTTAAAGTCCCTGCGTCTACTATCTTTTGCCAAAACTTCCAAACATGATTATGAACTACATTTCTATGGGCTTCCAAATAAATCTTCCAAATTCAATCTCTGTTTTTATCTTTTATCTTCATTAAAATAATAAAAACTAATACAGGATCAAATTTGGACTCACTTAGGCTAGGGTAAGTGCCGCATGTTGCCATACCCATTTGTCGCCAAGAAGGTTAAGGTTACAAGAATCCACTGAATCCACAATGATACTCACAATGGCACTATTGTCCTAAAATATTGCACAAATAAATGCCATAAATGTTAAATGGGTCATTTATGTGCATACAATATTTACACATATTCCCTGGCCGTGGGCGAAGTATCTCTTCAAGTATCTCTTGGAAATTTTGCTTCAGGATATCCTTTAGGAAACATGAAATTGTCACATGAAACACTGTCGTGAAACTGTGCGTGTCGTGATAGCAACAAGGAAGGATTCAGGGAAATTGAACCACTGAAGAACCACTGCACAGTACCACTCGCAAGGTTGTGGTGTTAGTCATGCAGACTCAAAGGACAAGGTCTAGGATCTAGAAATCACACAGGGAGAAATCCATCATGGAAGAGGAAAAGACAGTAGCCTCAATAGTCCACAATGCAGGAAGAAAAATTGTTCTTTAAAAAGACATTTACAATGAATAGTTTGTAAAAATAATTCTGGTTAAGAGTTATAAAGCCTGCTGCAATATCGCATTAGGCCTTTTCTTAAATCAAAGAGTGCACCTGCGATCATCTTCTTCAACCTTCAAGAGAGCAAGAGAACAAAAATATTTAAAGACGCTTTCTTCATTTGCCTTGGGTCAAATTCGGAGCAGGTCTGTTGCACTTCAAACCTCATCCCGCAAGCTTTTTACAAGTGGATGAGTTCTGACTTTTCCCTCTGTAGCTTCACAATTTCATATATGAAAGCTAACATGAATACCCCTGTCAACGCACATTGCCATTACTTTGAAAAAACTGTGACAAAAACAGTGAACAAAATGTATGAAAATTCACTGAGTAGCAGCTAACCTTGATGTGTTATTCCTATTAAACATCACTGAAGGGATACACCAATTTCTTGGCAAATGTGAGCTTTGCCTTATCTCCAAAGCGCCACAGCACACTAAATACTGAACTCACAGAGGTGAAGCTGCCGCCAATGTTCTTGTCACGCAATGGTAAGTTGATCAAAGCTTAAAGTTGATCAAAGACCTTTATTTGCCAAAAAGTCTGCATGTTCCTGTAAGTCAGCAGTGTCAAATCGTTGGCCCCATGAGAGAAATGGAATGTCGCCTAAGCACTTGGCTGATGTAGAGTGAAATCCAACGCGAATGTGAAGATGTCACATCGTGTCATATAAGGACAATATTAGACATTATTCTAACTCCTTTCCGGTTTCCAATTTACTGAGAGGAAAATGAAGAAGAAGGATGAGAAGGAAAGTGATTCTGAAAATGTTCAGTCTTTTGAGGTGGAAAGGGTAATGACTTAAATTCAGTTCCTCTGCAAGAATCCCTTGTAATGCAGTCAAAAATGCCCCTCCCTTGGCTTATCACAATGTAGATCCAGAATGCAAAAGGTAATCCTATTCTCCACCCTTTGCTCTAAACATTTTTCTAGTCTTTACTAGTCTGTATCCCTTTCAATTAAATTACCTTTAGTCCACACACGACAGAAGAGGATTAACCATTCCTTGTGAGTTCTCTAACTAAGCCAAAATCACATGAGGTGGGTTAGCACAGAAGACTGCACAGCGAGGCAAGAAAGGGGGAGAAAAACAAGCTAATCAACATGCACAGACAGGAAGCTGAGTGAGTCCGAGTCAAGCTGCCAAGCCGCCAGATAAAGATCTGTCTGACACGTAGCCTTTGAAATAATCCACTTGTAAGTACACCATTTAGAAACATTAACATCCAGCTTGGGAAAAGGTGAAGTTCTGACAGGGGGGAGGCCACGCAGGTTGAGGAAATGGAAGATAGCGTGGACGCCATGTGGACACCTCTGAGACGAAACAGCCATTAGACATCACTCATTAAAATACCAGTGCGACTGCCTCTGATCCTCTAGAAACTTCCAGAGACAAGGAGTGAGCTTCCTCTCTGTATCTTATGTAACAATGGTGAGGCACAACTGGGCATTTTCTAATGGGGCAAGACTGCAATACTGGAAGCAGGTGATGTTGGCTAAAACATTCCCTGTCAGTTTACATTTGAAACGCTCCACAAAGTAAGTCAGATCCGGTTTGTGCAACCCCGTTGTTTGCGGTCTGACTTTCCCGCCCCTGTTTGTGCCAGTCCCTGCACTTCTATTCTCTCTGATGAAAAAAAAAGGCAGGAACACAATCACAGGAAAGGGCATGCTTGATGTGAAAACATATTGGCTCTCCCGTCATTATTATCACTTACATTCTGTCAGTCAGTAATCCTTGTTGACTTAACGATGAAGGTCACACCTCCTTGCATGTGAAGCATAAGACCATTTCTCTAGAGCGGTGGAACAACTGTGGAAATCAATATGGACTCGAAAATGCTCAGCCCTTCAGCGGGCTTTGATGAAGTTGTTTGCCAGGTTAATTGGTTTGTGACAACTGAAGGCTTTGAATGAACGTGAACCATTTCAAGTGACTTGAGTATTTTTTTGAAAACATTTTCAATTTACTCTGCCAATTAATTATCACATGTCCTAGGCAATATTATTAGTTTTAAAGCAGAAATTCAGGCTGACATGCAGGATACAAGGCTCAGAAAGGGATAGGGAGCGTATTTGGGAGGAGGAAAAAACAATGCAATCAGCACTCTTTCTTAAGACGTACATATCCAAAAGGGCTTAAACACACTATTTCAAAGGGAAGAGAGAAGTGTTTACCCCGTTGGAACCAAGATTAAAGGGAACAGAGGCAATTTCTTTTTTTCCTGACAGTAGGTTTCTACTTCAAGTCAAGGATAAGGTTCATATCTATATATAGGCCTATACTTCTTGACAAAGAAAGATAAGGTTGGGAAAATTGCTTATCCTTGTGTTTGACACATTAAGAACAATAGGCTACTTCCCTCACTTCACAACTTTGGTGTCATAAATTTAGTCCCTGCTTTCCTTTTGGTGTTACAAATACATGGCCAGAGTAAACTTGAACTGAAGATGCAGAGATGGTGGGGGTGAGGGGGGTGAGGTGGGGAGGGATAGGGGGGTACTCATACTCTGGAAAAGAAAGCCTAACTGTTCAGCGCATCTTGAGCTATAAATCAGTGCCTTGGTCAACCTGGCCAAGAGCATTTTCAAACCCATTTGCTGGAGATAATGCCAGCTATTCCTCCAAGCCCCAGGGACAGGAGAGCCAGCCTCATGAATCATTGCCCTCTTAGAGGAGCTGCAGCATGGATCTCACCTTTCTGTGTCCACAGGGTCCTCTTGACTCTTCCTGGTAGGCAAAAACAAAGGGTGGTAGGAAAGGAAAACATCTGGACTGCGGCCAAGAAGTTTTAAGAACGGGGTTAAAGAATAAAAAGACTAAACGGTGACCATAAACAAAGAAGTTCAGAAGATGAAGACAGCAGTGCTTCAATATACGATAAACTATTAGGCTTTACCATGGTCTTTAAATTGGGGCATTCAATAACACCTAGACACCTAAAGGATAAGTACTCTATTTCAAAACTCATATAGCTGCTTAGGAAAGTATTCAGACCCCTTCACTTCACTTTTTCCACACTTTTTTGTGTTACAGACTTAATTTAAAATGGATTAAATGTATTTTTTTTGCCATCGATCAACACACAATGCGCCATAATGGAAAAGTGAAAGCTTGTTTGTAGAAATTTTCATCATCCTTGAGACGTCTCTAGAACTTGATTGTTTGATTGTCCAGCTGTGCCAAATTAAATTGACTGGACATGATTTAGAAAGGCACAGACACCTGTCCATATAAGATCCCACAGTTCACAGTGAATAACCAAGGAACTCTCTGTAGACCTCAGAGATAGAGATAGTGTGTCGAAGCATAGATCTGGAGAAGAGTAAAAAGAAAATTGCTAAAGTTTACCAAATGGCAAAAAGATTCTGGTCTGATGAGACACAAATTGAAGTCTTTGGTCTGCCAAGTGTTACATCTGGTGAAAACCAGGCACCACTCATCACCTGGCTAACACCATCCCGACGGTGAAGCAGGGTGGTGGCAGCATCATCATCATCATCATCATCATGCTTCTCAGCGCCAGGGACTGGGAGACTGGTTAGGATTGAGGGAACAATGAACAGAGCCAAATACAAAGAAGTCCTTGAATAAAACCTGCTCCAGCACGCACATGATCAACAATCCTTGTTGCAGTTTTACAGCAAATATGATGCCAACAAGAGTGGAGTCATCTCAAAAAGAGGATGAATCAAGCTTTGTTTTACTGTTTCCTTACAATTACAGCTGATGGGATCTGTACGTTAATCCCACTGATGCATTTTTTAACAATTACAAATAGTTTTCCCTTTTTTAAAGGTGCAGGATAATTCATCAGTCCTATTCCAAAATCTGTGGATTTGACTATGTTCAAATATAGATTGTCTGAGCCGGAGTAGGCTTCTTTGGCAACAGAAAATATCTGTGTATTGCATATATGTAGGATATACACTATGCATGGATGTGTTGCAATTGAAAAGGAGCTACAGGCCTACTTGAAATGGAAAATAAGCTTTTATCCACAGTCCATATACGTTAAACATACAGTGCAATACTTGTATTACAGAAGACAGATCCATGAGTTGCCCCCTTTGCCACCATCCAAACCACAATGTAACCTCAAACTGCAATATTACATTACTTTGTGATTGCAGTTAGAAAAACTCCATACGATTTCAGCTCTGCTATAGTGTGTAACCTTGAAAAGATTTTATTGTGAGTCTGATGCATGCTGGTAATGTGCAACCATGTATTGGGTCATTTATATTATCAGAGCCTATATATATGGATGGGCTACAACAAATTATCATTGAGGAAATATAATATCTCTAGCTTCTGAACTCACTTTTTACAGGTATGCCTGTACAGTTACAGCCATACCTGTAAAAGTCCCAGTCCCAGTGCTTCTTCATTTCTTGAGACTTAATTTACTTGTTCAGAGATTTGAGAGTGGAACAGTAAAGCCATCTGTGTGATTGACAATATCTCGCACTTCAGGCTCATCTCCAGCAGGCCTCATCACTTGAATATTTTCTCACTTTCAAACAATGGGCGATATCGTCTCATTTTTGAGAGAGGCATGAATTATGGTATATGGCTATATAACTAAAGACGTCATCAGTCAAGGTGAGTGTCCAGAAATACAGATACTGTCCAGATACTGACCAAAAATATTGCCTGTACTACTGTTACATTTTAGCCATAAGCAGGTTAACCCATAAGGACCCACGGTGACACAGGTGTCACACGTCCTTTAAATGTTGGAAAATTCCTTATACAGCTTTATCCTTGATTTTAACTCATGAAGTCCCTAAGTGACAACAACGTTCATGAGTTCATGAGTTAAAATCAAGGATAAAGCTGTAGGAAGGAATTTTCCAGAATATTTAAAGGACGTGTGACACCTGTGACACCTGTGTCACCGTGGGTCCTTATGGGTTAACATTAATCTGCCAAATTCCAGCATGCTATGACATTCTCTCCCATACAACCACACCCTGATATTGTATGTATCAGGGTAACTGGAGCCTAAACTAAAGCTAAAGGGACAGATAAAGATTTTAATTACTACAAAATAAGAGTCCTATCTGCCACTCTCTGACTCCCTCTCATGGCTGTGGACAGTTCTTCTATTTTGTCTATCTATTTGACTATGTAAAATCTCATCAACCATCACTGGTCAGCTTACGTCACATCAAATACCTTGAAAATATCTCAGCCACATTTTAATTCTGACCTTATCAAACACTGCTAAAATCAGCTTTCATTTTCAAAAGCTTCATTATTATTTCTCATTCAACTCCCTAAAAGAGACGAGTAATTTAAAAAATAATTCTGACCATGGAGAACTTTTCCAGTCAAACATTTTACCATCTGGCAAGCACTTCACCCACAAGCTACACACAAGCCTGTGAATGAATTATTTACAGTAAGTAGTTTCACACCTACGTCTGTGAAGTCTTTTCATGGAATTCAAGCCTGGCTGTGGGAACGGCATCCTCTTGAGCCTTGCTCTGCCCTTAATTCAACCCGTTAATTATTGCTTTGCACGACTTTATCAGAGTCATGAGGGCCTTCGCTTGTGTCACACAGTTGGCTCTAATCAAATCAAGACATTTTGAAAAACATTCCCAACACTAGCTTTTGAGGCTTCGAGCTTCTTCTGCTCCCACCAGGAGACACCGGCCAAGCCAGCTGGCTGGACGGTCAGGAAAACATTGCAAGTGAACCAAACAACTCTTCACCCGTACAGGTTATATTTACACTTAGACAAGCTGCAATCTAGTAGTGATGTATAGGAAAAAACCTTCACTAACCAAGGCTTGGCATTAGCAAAGTTTGCAGGTATGCTGTCCATATTTATTGTTCTTATTCATCCAGGGCTTGACCATGAGCTCCTATGTGACATGTGACAATGTGACATTAGTGTTGACATGCTGTCAACACTAATGGTCTCTGATGGCATCAAGGCCCTGTCAGGAGGACACAGGGGGTGCTGGGAGCCAAGGCCATGGTGGCCCTCCGTGGAGGAAGAGCTGTCATCTCTGTCCCTTTCTGCCAAAGAACCCCGCCCCCACTCCCTAAAATCCTATCCATCTGCCGCATCAGCAGGGCAGGGCGAATGCAAGCGATGCACTTTCCTGCCATTCGCTGTCGTGCTTCGGCACACCCAGCTAGCGGCAACGGGTGCTCCTGTGTCAAAAACTCAACACATAGTCAGTTACTGGCCTTATTGTTTCTATATAAAAAGGGAAAACTTATGTCGACCTGCAATTACCATGAAGCCTGTCTAATGGCCAGCAATTTTCTGCATCTGAAAGCGTCCCGTGCTCTGACTGCCACAATCAGGAGCTAGCATTAGCTAAAAGCAAACCGGTGCAAAATTAGATTCCTAATCCTCCTTTTTTAATAGCCAGCATGTTTTTGTACCTGAAAGTACACACAAAATCCCATGCTCCACCTGTCAATGCACTTGTATAAATGTATTTACACCAAAGCTGGTCATGGTTTGGACAGAGATCCCCTGGAGGAAAGGCGCTGAAAGAGAGAAAAAGACAAGGAAAAGCTGTGTAGCTGACATGCCTCGGATGAAGGAGATCATGCGAGTCATGAGACCTTTTCCAACAGAATGGGTACTACCTGTAAAAAATCCAAATGATTTTCATATGTCATTGTCAGTATGTTAACTGCAGAAGCCTTAAAAGAAAAAAATCAAGAAATAAGAAATTCAAGACCAGAGAGAAAAACTTGCTATTTTTCAGAGGACAGATCTGTCAGCATGTACTGCTCGTATAAAGTACTGATCATGAAAAATAGCAATCTGGGCCAAGCTCAATGTGAAAAATGGCTCGCTGTTTATTGCACCCGGTGTTTAATCTACATAACCTACATGAATTTGTCACGTTTTTTGCGCGCATCTTGTGATATTTAAGTCTGCCCTGAAAAGACGGTATACTGTTTGACCTTCACATAATGTTCTGCATCAATTTGGGCGAGGTCTGTGTGTGTGTGTGTGTGTGTGTGTGTGTTCTAATTAGAGGAGAACCAGAAAAGAACGGGTTGACAATGACAAGCAAAACAAATGACACCGGCCAGTGAGCCGTTGCCCTATTTGTCCCCATCCAGTGTTTGTCTGAAATGAAAGAGTGCGTCATCTGTTCACTTCTGCTGACTGGGCAAACACACAGCCAAGGCAGTGAGGCCTGACACGCATGTTGCATGTTCCTGACTTTTCCCCTTGCACGTTTACCCAACACACAGGATGCGATCTAACGGTCTCTCCAGTGCCGTAATCCGGACTCAGCATCCACGCGGTAGCCCAAATTCAGATATATATTCAGAATAGAAAGATGCAATAACCCGCAAATGGTGACAGCAGAGGACATCAGGCTGCGGCATCATAAATCTACAGGACTGGCAGACAGGCAGCGCCATTTAGTAACCAACTAATCTAAATTAGGGTCAGAAACGATATCGGTTTGGGTCACCCTGGCTCAAAGAGCTGCTAACTCACCTCAAACATAAGTATGAGTTTCAGTGTCCCATGGCTCTTCCACCCTGCCAAAAATATATTTCTGGGGGAAACACTGAGTATTAAGAGTCATTTTTGGCATTAAAAAGGCTCAAATTTAAAGATTTTCAATTTCGGCACAAAATATCGTGAAATCGTGATGTCGAAAAATCAGCCATCCATAGTCTAACCCTGATCTCAACGTTACAGGGTTGAGTGTGTGAGTCTCGGGCGTGTTATTGGTGTGATTTAGGACCACGACACCTCCAGAAGGTCAACAGCAGTAAGGTCTGATGTCCCAAAACCACCTTCCTCAACGCCCGACACAGTCATAGTCACCTACACTACCCTGTTGCTCCGCTTGGGCTCATCACTAGTTCCCAACATTAACATTATTTCAAAATAATCACCAAAGGCTACCCTGCTATCTGTTAAAAAGTTTCTGTTTTTGGTAACTATGGGGTATCATTAGGGATGCACCAATCAATCGGCCAACGATTATAATCTGCCAATAAATGTCGTGCTGATTATTGCCCAATCAACTGCCCGGTGACATTATAGCTCTACATTCATTATGCTCATGGGGCCATTTGACAGTAATTCAGTACGGTCTTTTTCATTTTTTAAACAGAGAACAGCCCCGTCCGTTCTTGTGGCCTTGGTGTTGTTAATAAAACACAGACAGCTCAGATATATTGTGTTTTGAATTTCATAGTTTATCTGAAATTCAAAACAAACAGTTGAGCGTACTGGAGAGAAGGCCCAGCCTATCCCACTTCAATAAAGCTCCCACTAAGCCTCTCTCACCAAGCACACTAGCATGTAATAACTATGTTTGAATAAAAGATGATGTCTTTACTTATGATTAGGCCAGCAATACACAGCCATAAATACAGTCTGTTCAACATATATACTGAAATGTTACTGTTTATGCTGGCCATGCACTTACATTGATGTGCCAAAAAATCAGGTAATCAGTATCAGGCCCCCAAAATCCTGACTGCTGCATCATGTCTTAAATACTCATAGCACAAATACTCATGTTTACTAGTCTCCATGATTTGGGAGATAAAATGATCTCCCTGCATTTGGCATCTCATATCAACATCTTGACCATAACACGACAGTAATCTGTGAAATTAAATGTTTCTATATTGCCGATATGTTCTATGTTTATTAACTGAGGAAAGTAAAATTCCCACATACAATTACAATCTGAACAATTGTGCAGCAGTGTGGAGCCACTTTTACATCCACCCATCAATGGAGAAGAGTGATCCGAAGCAAACAGATACACAGGTTTCCTATAGAGGCTTAGATTTCATGATAAAACAATTAGGCCACCTGAAAACAATCCACTTTTTGTGTTTGTGCTGGTTGAAAGTTTTAATTTGATGCCCTGTGTGGTGAGAATGCAGAGCCATCTGGGACCATCTGAGATAATAGGGACGGCAGATGAATAGCAACAGTTTCTCACTACAGATTTTGCCATGCATACCAATGGGCAGCTGACTACACAATGCGTGTTATCTGGAAGTTACAATTCCCACGTCGGATAAGCCGGTCTACGACAACAAAAAACTGAAGTGAGAATTTTCAGCGGTAGGACTGTGGCCTGAGAGTAGCCCAGATCTTTCCAATCGCTAGCTTTCTGGGCTGGTATCAATACAACAATACAATGGGGTCAATACAATAACACTGAATTGTGAATTAATGTGGAAAACCCAATTCAATTCACCCAATATTGAATGAAATCTAATGTTGATATACCAACAGATGGAAGCCGAATTAAACTTAAGAAGAAAGAATATAATCATGCAAAGACATCAATCCACCGAGTCACTTGAATGTCCTTGGATTCAGTTCAAATCACATTCCTACCTCATTCATCTCCTTTTAGTGAATTCGGTTTGTTTAAATCCACACCTTCGGATTTGTCCCATGCCATGGTTGGTTTCTACATCTGCTCTGTACTCCCCGTTGTTTTATCCCATCCACTCGCCTCTATTTACGCCCAAGTCTCCCCTGCCGTCAGCCTTCTGTGTCCCACGTGCATGAAACAGCAAGCTAGCACTGGTTTACAAAGCCACTACCATCACCCATCAACCCCATCCCCCATTTCAGCACTGAATTATTGTGAGTGAAGAAATGCAAACATCTAAGGCACATCAATGGATAATCGGGCCTCGTTAGTTTGCCCTCAGAAAACTACTTATGCCATTCCACTCTCCTGGAGCTGGCAAAACAAAGGTAACCAAGAGTCCCTTTCACACACAGAATATGTGATAAAGCTGCAGTATAGGTAGTGGGTCTGGCTTGATCACAAAAGCAACAACTTCTCCCCTAGACAGACTAGCAGGGCTTTGGAAATAGGGCCAGTTGAGTTTACTCTGGTATTGTGAATTTTGTTGTGGTGTACATTTATTTTAAAGGTTTTCATTATCCTTTAGCCTATTTATGGAGGGAAAGACGAGTGAGCTTGCTCGCTCTTCTGCTTCACATTCATACAGTTCCACATATCCACACCTGGGAGCTGCCCAGTGCAACCGCAGTCTTCTCGAGTTGGCCACTGAGCAGCTCCATTGGAGCAGGTCTGGGTTAAGTGCCTTGCTCAAGGGCACCTGTCGAGGGAGACTCACTTTCCCCACCGGTCCGGGGATTCAAACTGGCAAGGTAAGGTATTTCGCTTATTATCTGGAATTTTCCCCTGTGCACTGAGGACGACCAGTTGTTTCGTCAGAACAGCATCTTTAACTATCCCTGACAGCTGCCAACAAATATGATCTTATGCCTGGGCTGCTGAGGAGCTCCCTTATTTTGGCAACAGGGGCCTACAACGCATTAAATGCTCAAGTCATGCGTGCTTGCACATTTGAAAGGAGTATAAGGTTTGGGGAGAACTCTGGATATGCAAGATTACTAGAAATATATCCTGGGGGTCCTTCTGCTAAAATGAAAACCAGACAGATCCGATTAACCTTACATTTGACCTTTCAATGTCATCACTGACTTCACTCAGTAGCGCTAACATCATCTTCCAAAGGGGGGAAAAAAAAAAAAAAACACAAATCACACATAAGGAACGGCTAATATAGGCCACTGGTGGTAGCTCAGGCCATTTTTAGATCCTGTGTCTGTTTCCACTTTCCCCAATGCAGGGATGCCCCGTAAAACCTCAGTGTAAATGGTTTATAATGCCACCAGTGGACTCTGAAATGGGAGACCTGGTTTCAATCAGCAGTCAAATTGCTCCTACATTACCCTCACCGACAGAGTACTAAATCACTCCTCCCCACCATGCTGCTGACGTTAAGAAACAAGCATTGTTAAAAATCCACCATGCGTGCTACTGAAAGCACCCTGTCTTTATGTGGGGACGGGATGCTGAACAGGACAATAGTAGCTGCCCACAGCATCCTTCGAGACAACCAAGTAAGATGTATCATCCTAATGCCCAAGCAGAAAAGAAACACACTTTTTCTACCCGTGCACATGTATCTCAATCCTTTTCAGGCAGTAACCTGAATCTGAGGCATGAAGCCTAGAGTAGTTGACCCTCTCTGCAACCTTGATGTAAACTTCAAATCTGTCTCTTTTATTAACCATGCCAAAGAGCCCCATCACAACCAGTTCAAACCAGTTTGCCTGGTTAAAAAGAGTTCTGGGTTTCTCTGTGCCAACGCCCTGACAGTGGGCCAGTGAGGCGTCTCAGAGCACTTATAATCCCCTATAAACCCCAGAAACGTTGATCCCGCCCACCACAGACCAACACACTATGGGCAAAACCTCTCATTAGAACTACAGGGCCCTGAAATTACCCAGATTCTACCCATATGGAAAGCATGAGAAAGCGTCAGCTGGGAGAGGTTTGTGCCGAGTGGTTTTTCAGCGTGCGGCCGCAGAGGAGCTGGAGCTCTTTAACAGTGCCATTCAGCCCGGCCCCTGCCAGGGAGCACCGGCAAATGAGGAAGCTGAGGCAGATGCTCTGGCTACCAGCCCCAGCCCAGGCCTGCTAGGAAATACCCTACACAAATACATACAAACACTCATTCAGGTCATGAACATGCTCATGTAGACGCAAAAGATCGGCCTTGAAAATGTGGATAAATCCCTTCAAGTTTTCAGATATACTTCATCATGTTAAATAGTAGACAAACCCAATGCTGTCTCTTTAAAACTTTACAGGTGAGGTGCTAGAAAGCCAGTTAGCTAACGTCTTTTTTTTTTTTTTATGTAGCCAAGACAGTGCTTTGCCAGTATGCATGTGTGGCTGGGGACGTCACCAGCAAGTGCCCACACTGATTTTCTTCACAGCCGCTGTTTGAAAAAAAATCCCTGTGGAAACACTGGATGAACTGCCGACCCTCTTGGCAAGTGAGAAAAGAAGAAAGCAAGGTGGAGATCTATTGTGGGATACCCTGCATTCCTGAGAATTAAGTCAAATAAATGATGCTACCCCCTTTGAATCATTTTATGTTATGAATTGGCTTTAGTATAAAATAGGCTCCCTTGGGGAATTGGCTCGGGGAATATCTCATAATTCAGCAAATGGAAACTGGAAGAAAAATCCCATTTTTAAAAAGAAAAGGTTCAAAAGTTATTACAAAATGGTTCACACAATCACAAAAACAGATAATAAACACAGTCAACATGAGCCATCATGATTGACGGGGGAGGAAGCCTGGCTGCCTCAGTATCATGGCACCAAACAGCAACATCAACACAGTAAGTGATCAAATACACAAAACACAATTAAAGGATAATTCTGGTTATTTTCAACCTGAGCTTTATTTTCCTAGTTTTTGCCATCATATGCCGTCAGGCTCTACGTACCTCTCTGGCTGCAGGGAGCGCTGCTCTCCAATACAGTCCAACAAGGCCAAGGGAAACTCAAACAGCCAAACCCAAAAAGTGAAAACACACCCTTTCAATACAATAACGCTCACACTGTGGTGACACATCTTTAAATAGCTGCGACTGAACAATTATTACACAACATTTCAGTTATAACAGGTCCATGTGATACCTTTTGGCACTGCTCACGCACTTCCTTGTTTACTCTGCTAACTACCGGCCTTGGGCTTGACTTTTTGAGTTTCATTGGCCTGAGCTCTATGGTGAAGTAACTGACAACATCTCGATCTGAATTGATCAGCATGATGGCAAAAATGAGGAAAATAAGACCCAGACCAGATTTATCCTTTAAGAAGCCACAGCAGATAGACCAAGGTATTTCAGCATAGACCCAAAGAGAGTCACCTGCTCCATTAAAGAATAGCCTGTATCCAAATATAGCCGGTGTCCAATAAGTGCCAGGTACTCTCCAACGTTGAAGCAAATAGCCCAAGCCATCAACTAAAGGCTGTGTAGGCTCTAAGACAGCATAGTATTAAGGAGGCACCGATCAGGTTTTCTGGGGCCAAGTCCGACTGCCAACTCTTCAACACCCGATCCAATCTGAGTAAATGATGCATTTTACCCAGACTTTCTACTAACAACAGTGGAGACCAAGCATTAATAGTGAAATTCCAATATAGCACAATGTGTTCAAGAGATTATTCTTATGGTTGCAGGGCATAGCTGGCCTGTCCATGTGTACATGAATCATAGATTTTAGCCAAACATAGTCATTTCATGTCCTTCATGGCTGAGGTGCTTGTTCATATCGGCACATAGGCTAAGAAACGATTGCTTCGATTTTGGTGGTGATTCAGATCTGAGATTTCGGCCATTAGATGATTATCATTTTTTAGCCACAACTATGAAACTAAGAGAGATTCCAAATCTTCAGGTTATGCATGCAGGGTCAATAAATCAATTTAACTTAAAAGCCTGTTAACTTAAAAGCCTGTTACACCCAAAAAAGTTTTTTGGGTGTAACAGCAAGTTGGAGAATCCTTCAGCAGTGGTGGAGGTTTGCACTTTCCTTCTAGTTTTCAGTTAGTTGGAGGCTGAAGGTTAGAAGCCATGCAGTACAGTCTAAGATTCAATTGCATAAACCTTCTGATGCAATTCCACGAAACGAACCCACCCCCTATCATCCTATCAGAGCTTGGCTCAAGTTAAGATCCTTTCATTGTGCCTCAAGCTATGATCAGTGTTATGTATTGACATGGGGTGGGGTGGGGTGGGGTGGGGTGGTGCCCCCCCCCTGGGGTGGTGCCCCCCCCCCATCAAGACTGTCTTCAATTCTTTCTTCAGCGTAAACCAAACAGGGCTGCAGCTGAGTTGATGCAATGCTGAAATCCTTTTGTATGAATCCACCCAGGGAAAACAGAATCTCCCTATTAGAGACAAGGACGGGGCTTTAGGCTGTTACATGAAGGAAAGCTGGCAAAGTGGTACATCTGCACAGGCTGACACAAAAAATGGTGTCAAAATTGTGTTCTCTAATGGATCATTCTTGAAATGTGTGCTTTTGCTTCAACCGCAGGCAACAAATTCATGATACCAAACCTGTCTCCACAGCCAGTGCTGCAGGTGATTTTTAAGGGGAGGTGAATGACACCAAATGACAGGAGCATTTGCAAACGAAGGGCATGCGAGTAGGCTACTCCAATACCTGTCTCGTGTAATGACAACAAAGAAAAGCCAAGATTTTATTTACCAGGGGTGCTCAGTGACACACACACTCTTTTTCTCTCTCTATCTCTCTCTCTCTCACACACACACACACACACACACACAGAGAGAGAGAGAGAGAGACACACGCGCGCGCGCAGGTTTACAGAGTGGTAGTGCACCCTTTGGATGGGAACAACATTCTTATAATAAAACAGAAAAGAGAGTAGATCAATACATTGCAATTAGAAATATATGGGGTGACGCGCTCACGCCCCACGGACCATAAATTATCGCTGCTCCTTTTCCATGTGTGTTTTTCGACATATTTTCTGCTTGGTCTAAGCTTTTATCCCTGCAAAGATTATACGTCAATTTCCCCCATTGAAAAGTGCGTGCGGGCAGTTTCTCGCCAATTCTGCGCTGCTTTGTATGTCGAAAAACCTTTAATCCCCTTTAATTCTTCTTGCAATTTTCCCTGCATGTGTCTAGAAACGATCGGGGTCTTTTTTTTTTGCTCTCTAGTTGTTTTGTCCATAAATAATCTCCCGTCACTCGAGTGGCTCCTGTCACCAGAATAGACCATGCATTTCGGCGTGACTCTTTCTAGCAGGGTATTTTACTCTCAACAATTCACAATTTCAAGTTGTCAACACTATGCACAGAGGGGTTAGCAAACACAAACAGCAACAAACTGCGTGCGTGGCTGTCTTGATTAGCTGAAGCCCAATTTGGTCATGCAATGCGGTGCTGACCTTTTTCTTAACATTCAGACCAATAAACAGAAATTGTAAAGTAACGTCTGTTTATACTTCGCAGGATAAATTAATTTCGTTCAGGAAAATTCGGCAAGTTCGGGAAGTGTCTGGCAAGACTAATGTTGCGTTTCAAGTTCAATGGGGGACATTCAAAAGATAACGGTGCACTTACTGAATCTCCTCTTTGTCACCGCCGTTGGCATTTCTGTCCTTCTCTAAAACACTTCGTTTAGTCCCGTCCTTACTTTGCAGCATGAAAATCCACTTTAAAAATAAAATATATATATATTTAGAACCAACCCGGAGAGCAAAATAAGACGGGGAAAAAGATAGGAGTCCACTGCCGGAGGAACACGAGGTACTATCCCGGCAGACCGGGGTCGTGGATTCCGGATCTATTCGTGGCAGCTCGCTCTCGTCTCTCGCTGTAACGTGTTCAGCTCCGCTCGAGTGTTTTATGTTGCCCGCGCGCGAGGCAACTAACTGTTCATGAGTTGTTTTCTTATATTGCAAGTAATTCGAAAACACAACTCGCGTACACTCCCGAGGCTGCAGGAGGTAAGGAGTTGTTTCCTTCTTCCTCGCAGTCACGCTTCTCCTGCCTCTACGGAGAAAACACACACAGGTCGGTCAGCAGGATTTTCGGATTCACTCGGCTACACTCGCTGCTGTCGCTGTCGCCATTCATTCCTGCCTTCAAGTCCTAAAACCTCTAAAATGACATGCAATAAACCAGGCGGGTCCCAATGTTGTTGTTGTTGTTGTTTTTTTAACATCAAAGACCCCAAAAGACAATGAACCCCCATTTGAGAAAATGAACCCCATCTGAGAATAGTATAGCTGTCAATACGGGATGTGGGGAGGTAACAACAGTGGGGGGAAATAAACCCATGTCATAAATCATGATATTACATTGGGCTCTAATTGGGTTAACTTCTAAATTGAATCGTTGGGGACCCCCCTGTAAGCCCCTCAAGAACCCCTGGCGGTCCCCGGGCCGAATTTTGGAAACCGCTGCAACAAACAAAGTCACGAATCAACACTGAGAATAGAGATTTTTTACAAATACTAATTATGGTATATCGTTCTTCATTTTCTAAAGCAAATTGGACTGCATCTATAGAGGGAATACTCATCCTCCTGCTATCACCTTTTTAAGGCTAAGGACAAGATTGTAATTTATAATTTATAGGTGCAGGCTAACTTTTGGGCTCTTTCACCATTACTTTTAATTGCTTTTTTTAGACAGCCTTGGGAAAGGATTGCAGAAAAAAAAGTCTCCCTGTCCACTGACACACTATGTTAACAAACTGCTGTTAACAAGGAATACTGTTACTATTTAATCATTTCTGTATTATAAACCTAATGGTTATCTAAAAAGAGAGACCCTAGGCTGCACGGTCCTTGCAGCAAGAATTAATCTCCATTTATAAACATTGTATCAAAATTACTTTAAATTAGCTTTTGACATTTCTAATTTCTCAGCAAGCCGCTGATGTTCCAGGACAGTCATGGGAAACTGCATTATTTGAAGTTTAGGAGTGAAGCAATATGAGGAGAGACACAAAGAGGGTGATTACAGTACAGCTTGGCTATTAGTGCATGAGCACTCAAGCGACTCAGTTGAACGTGCAGGGCATGGCCACTGTGACCCCCAGTAATGAGGACCTGAATATCTTTAGGATTCTGACAAGTCACCTACTCCGCCTCCTAACCTTACCATTATCAATCGTTAACTTGGCAGAACCCCTGCTGAACTGCACCCCGGCCAGCCGCCAAACCCTCCTAGTAACTGGTGCAAATGATGTTTGCACACGGTTTCACCTAGCCATAAATGTCCCAGGTAAGTCCCCCATTTACCACACACACATACATACTCACGCAGTTATGCACACACACACACACACACACACACACACACACACACACACACACACGCAAACAAAGACACCTGCACAATCTACTTAAGGTTAAAAATCAAGTTGCTATGCAACCTCACAGTGACTGAAAAGGAATTTTGTTCCCATTAGTTTACAAATGATGACCTTGGTCAGGGCACAGTGGTGTAGACATCAGAGGCACAGGAAAGACTGTTTCATACAGAGGGAGCAAATTGTTGTGATACCATAACCATCAATATGCATTGTGCCAGACAAAGATCTGAAATCGGTGCATGTGCTCAATAATACTGTTATGTATCGTGGCCAACATGAAACCTCCTCTTCTGCTACAGACATCTCATGTATACAATCCAGCAGAACTTTGCCTGCGAAGGTCAAAGAAGATGTCCAATTTTGTCCTTTGCAGCTAAATGGGTACACCCCCTGTACTCTACGTTGCTTTGAATGAAAGCTTCCACAAAATGGCAGATTTTACATTCTGAGCTCCACAAGTATTTGAACAGCAACACATTTATTGGCCTCTGGTGTTGAATCACACACTACGAGGTTCCCTTCAATCAGATTTAATGTGAGTACATATCCATTCACATCAGATGAAGTGTAGAAAATCTGCAGTGCTTTTTGAACACAAACATGATGTTAAATTTAGCAACGAAGCTCCAAAACCTCTTTTAGTCCAGTCGCTTAAACAACTTGACTGTATGTATTTCAAAGTACTGGTACAAAAAAATAAAATAAAATCCTGCTGTAAACTACTTTCTACTCTTCATTATTCTGGTGCAATTTGGAATAAATGGTTGGTTAAATTACTGCAAATCAAAAAGGGTCTGAGGTATCAAATCAGCCTCTAACCATCACACTCCTTGAATGGAGCTTCATACATGGATTCCTTTATCAGCTGTTCCTCCTTATTAATTTTTTATTGAACTCTATGGAGAAATTACTCAAGAGAAATTACTTGTAAAGAGATTCATTTCTATCTTGAAGCTCCTCGGTAGGCACTTGATGGCTTGAAGGCTGATTTAATACTTCTGCAGTTACTTTTCTGTCCACGTTCCATATTACACAGAGTCATTTAGAAGAGAATATAGCCCGTAGCTGAGTTCTCACAGAGATATACTGAAAAAAGCAAAAAAAAGTTTGTTGACTGAAAAGCGAGAAAAGATACCAAGACGATATCGCTTAAGGGTTGCAGACTTCCATTAGTGACTGAGCATTTCTTGATGACATGACTTTTAGAATCATTATCTACCCAATACTTTTGGGGACACCTCGTACCAAAACGCTCTTGTCTGTCCGTAGCTGTTCTTCAGGCAGATGAAAATACTGCCTTGTCTGCGCTTTAACCTCGTAGCTACTGTTTCATTTGAAATACCCAGAGAAAAATGTTTCACTGTCAAAATACAGGAGTTCACTGTCACTGTTATTATTATTATCAAGCCTCCTGTTCAAAACAATATGAGTCACATACAGGTGTTTCATGTGAGAAAAGTCAGCAGCAAAATAAAAGATGCAGCTTCTTTCTTCATACGGACTACAGGCCAGGATACTTACCTCTTATGGCTCGTATGGCACATGAACACATGATCAATGAGGCAGGAAAACAGCTGAAGGAAGTTAATGATGAGAACACGCAGAGCTTGTGGTATCATTAACCAACACGCAGTCCAACGTGATAATGATTGCAGTCAAGGGATGGACCAACGCTGACTCCATCAAGACAGACTTACAACACCAAGACAATAAATACCTAAAGATGTCCAACTTTTTACTACATACTTGCTGAAGTACTGCTGCTCCTTGCTCCACCCCCATGAGGAAATGTAAAGCAATGCTCTCTGTACAGCTGTCTGATAACTGTGTGGGCGAGAGTTTTGCTTTACAGTGTACTAATTGTGGTTAGTAATACATATACATCTGTAACAAGACTGTAGTATCAATACAGACGTTGCGTGGATACATCGCCTCCCACTGAAATAATTAATAAAATATAAAGCTCTCCTGGTATCTCTCGGTGATATGAATCCTGTTTATGCTTTTATGACGCTTAAAGAAAAATCCAACCATAAGTTGAATTCTCGTCTCTTGGTCCTGTAACCCTTAGACAGCTCAGGCTAGCTTGTCAAACAAGATCACGTCTCTGTTCAGTGGTAGAAATAGAAGAACCAAGACTCTGTTGATGATGTTATCCAATGGAGCTTCTCCATTAACAGTAAACAAGAGATATAGTCACAGCATCCACAATGGTATGGCTACATTCTACCAATAATATATATAGATGATATATATTTTATATGATATATAGTAATACCTTCCGGCGTCACACAATGTTCATCTTAACAGATATAAATGTAACAGAAAAAATAAATTCAGTGAATTTGTTTTCAAGGTAGAAAGTAGACGACATGATGCATTCAATGGAACAGCATTGTACTAGCACAAGGGCACCTCTCAAGTGGCCAGAGAGAGACACTGAAAACACTCTCTTCTTCAGAGAACAGACACAAGAAACACACAGCATTTTCAAGGAAGACATATTTAAAAGGGAGAATGCAGAGAAAGAGAGCAATGGCAAGAGAGAGTAGTGGGTTGGAATTGGATGAAGGACACATAAGCTCTCATTGAGTTGGCAACACTGAAAAGAGCCCTTGGTTATTGAAAAAAAAAAAAATCAAAGGCAGAAAATTCCAGCAGAGGGATGGGGGCATAGAAACAAGCCTGTGATGGGAGGAAAATCCTCCTCTTCTTTGTTTTTTTGCGGTTAGAGTAGTTAGCCACTCAGCAATAGAGGAGAGATGCATGGTTGCCAGCAGGTTGGCGAGGCCCTTGAGGACGAGGATCTAAGAAGGAATAGGAGGCGACACAGCACAAATTGTTTTATATTCTGCAATGTGGAGGATTGTGCTGAGTGTTTAACGCTGCTTTAGCAGGAAAGGAACACTGTGTACTCTAGTGACACTGTTCCCCTTTGCATCGCTACACTGCCTAACAACAAAAAACATCGTCTGTGTCCGCGGTAATCGGCAACAATTCTCCAAATGTCACATATAAACATGCATGTTATGTCACACTGTCTGTGTCACGTATGACTCTCGCTGTGCCTCATGTATAACTAATGCAATGTAAGTGCACATATTACACATGTGTGAACAGAAGCGGCGATAATGAAGAACATGATGTAGTGTTGCACAGGATACAGCACAGAGTAATGCGTGCTACATGACAGCTAAGTAATAGACCTAAGGTTTTATGGAGTAGGTGATCTCTCTCGCCCGCACCTTACAGAGGTGAGTCAGCCTTGATGGATGTGACGGGTAGCCATCATCCCTCTGTTTCTTCCTGCCGTCGCTGTCAGCGTTTCCCTCGGCAGATTGGGTTCCGCAAGTCATCCCTTACAGACCACCACCGGGGGAATCTGCTGTTTCAACCGCGCACAGCAAGCCATCAGACAAATGGATATTAGCTGGTTAATTTTTAATTCCTTGGATGCAAGGGAGCCGAGCTCTTTCATGGCTGGAAGGAGCGCTAATGGGCCCGGATTAGGTATCACGGGCGGATATCTGGGAACGGTCCCTTGGGAATGTCGCGCGGGTCTCTCCATTGAACACCATTAAGGGTCTCGGAGAGAGGCAGAATGCCACTCAAAGACACACTGTCCAGCTATTGACCTTTCAGAGGCACAATGGCCGTTCTCATTGAGGAGATATCGAGTGGACGCTGAGAGCAGTTCATTAAGCCAGGGAGGGAGTAAAAACACGGTTGTTGATAACGTCTGTAGCCCATTCAACACAGCCAGACACATGGATTTCTGTTTCCCACCGAGCACTGCCCAAGCTCACCAGGTGAGATCCAACTGCAGGATCTGCAAATTCAAACAGTTGTGAGTTCAGTGCGAGGATGCAGTTGTTTTTCTTGTGTTGTCGATGTGGATAGTGCAAGCTGTAAGCAACCCTGCTATGATCGTCAATGTATTCACACAAAACACACTTTTTTATTTTTTGGGCTGTAATATATTATCCATCTGAATGCACGTCAAGCTGCTCTCTGGACAGATAGATTCAAGCACCCTGGGCGTGTTTTCCTTGACCAGCTAAAATGATTTTCTTTGCTTTCAGTGGGATTGGCGATGATGATTGTTTTTATTGACTCAGATGTTCCATTAGGCGAGGAGCTGCCTGTGGTAAATGGTTCCTGACAGCAGCTCAGACCCGGCTGATGATGTGCCGTCACCAGACCTCACACCAGGGTTATTAACTTGCCGCCATTACTGCCGTACCCCAGTGTTCCCCTGACAGTGACATGGACGAAAAGGTAGCGCCGTCCTCCCATCCATCCCCTCATCTAATAGAGCCTGGGTGAGAGCGAGTGTTTGAGATTCAAAGGAGGTCTCGGAAGGAGGAAATTAACCGAGATCTAAGGAAACGGGGTGGCGGCGCATGTGTTGAGCTTCCTATTCCTGCACTGACTGCAGATACAAGGGCTTAGACCAGACACTGAATTCAAATGGTACATGTACGGTGACTAGCATGTAATGGCGAGCATAACGCCTGGGTGTAGCAGACTTTCAGGGTTTCTTCATGACTCTAAACTATTTTGAAAATGGTGGCTTTACTCTTTCCCGTATAATGATACAAAAAGGTTAAAAAGGTGTCCAACGTGTGCAGGTTACACCTCATTGTAGTGCAGGAGTATTGGAGCATTGCATCATGGTCCCAATTGTGTCAGTTCTCCAGTAAGACGACGTAAACGATGTAGATGTGGAAGAAAAGCTCGAGACCGCCGGAGAGCGGCTCTCATTTAGCTCAGTTTCATAGTTATTTGTGTGCTCACATGGGAAGCCCGAGTGCAGCGTATAGTGCAGTGGAACACCAGTTGTTGTGTTCACTGTCATTCCATGTCACAGTGTCAGCGATAAATTGGGATGCTGAATAGCGCATTTGCCACAATGTCACTTCATCCCGTCAGCTAAAGTCCACTTGAGAAGACAGATATACAGGTGTAGTACACTGAGAGAGGATGTACACAGTTGTGTAGACGCGCACACATGCTCTGTCAGCGTTTCTGCACGCACACGCACACGCACACACACACACACACACACACACACACACACACACACAGAATGTCAGCTCAGAAGTGCTGTCAATGGATGCTCCACCTGCGTGTGGCAACCTCACCGCCTGTGGTGCCAGATAGAGCCGGGCTGTCACAGGGGTGTGATTAGAGCCCCTTTATAATCTCTCTTCTCCCTGTCCTTTCTCCACACATCATTACAGTAATACAGCAGGCTCTATTACCCCTCAGCACCCCTTCAATGCCCCCCCCCCCCCCCCACCCCCCCCACCTCCTCCCTCCTCCTCCCTGGTTCTAAGCAGGCCTCAGAGGGGTGATGATGGTGGTGGGTTGAGGCGGTACCCAGGGGTCCCTGCAGCATGGCAGCTTTAATTTCACGCTTTGTTAATGTTCCCCATCCCAGTTCACGCTGCCCAGTGGAACCAGCGAGGGTCACATCCGTCTAGGGCTGCGCTCTGGGACGGCGCCCAGGGGAGGTGCTCCTTCCCTTGTTTGCTAATTTTTTTCCCCCTCTCTCTCTCTTTTGCTCCGTCACGACTTCCTCTCCTCGTTTTCCTTTCCCTTATTCTGTACCCACTGTGCACTATCTCGCTGTTTCCCCCTGCTCGCAACTGTTCCCTCTCTCCGTTCTTGCTCACCCATGCTGATTATCTATCTCTCTCGTGTCCTATTGCACTGTTTCTCGCTGACTGCCTCCCTCTCTGATAAAAAGCTCTCTCTCCATTCAGCCCACTCCTCACCCATTCACTGTATCTTCCCTGTGTGCTCTCGCTCTGCCTCCATTGCTGCTCTCCATCTCTTTCTTTCTCTCTGTCCCATTATCTTTCCCTTTAATTCAGACGTGCGCTCTTTTGATTCTGCTCTGCTCAATTTGGAAGAAATTGCATCTCTCTCTCTCTCTCTCTCTCTCTCTCTCTCTCTCTCCTCCTCTCTGCTTTCCATTCTTAAGCTTCCATTTACACATTATACCATCTGTATTTGGTAAGCACCGGGAGGCTGAGAATCATCATCCTGTCAAACTGCTCCTTCTGCATGAGTCGGCAACCACTTTCAACCATTCTGAAAAATGCCGTCGTGAGCACAAACTTGTTGAACCACAGCTTTTAGAGTCAGCTTGAATACTTCAGTGAAGAGGTAAAACAAAGGCCTACAACCCTCGCCTCCTAAAAACAAATCCCCTAACATAGTTTTCTTCCATACTATTATTTTTCATTTGCATGGTTAGTATTTCTGGGTGCTATAAAGGTCTGTAATATTTATAGCACCCAATATATCTAATATCTAGATAGATAGATAGATAGATAGATAGATAGATAGATAGATAGATAGATAGATAGATAGATAGATAGATAGATAGATAGATAGATAGATAGATAGATAGATCGATCGATCTTTACTGTCCTCAAGGGGAAATTGCAGTTTGCAGCAGTACAGAACAAGAGAGAGGCACACATCACTATACAATAAACAAATTTAAGGTCAACAGGCTGTATAAAAAATATACAAAGAAAATAAATACACATATATGTACATATATGTACATATATGGGGGGGGGGGGGCGATAAGGGGGTGACTAAGGAATCATCAAGAAGGAATCATCAAGGACTCAGCATTGATAAAATCTTCTGTCTTTTCTCGGAGGAATACAAGAAATTATCATTAACATCACCATTACTAATAAAGATGAGATGCATGCAGCAATGCTTTGATCATATTTTAAGAATAAAATGTTTTGGCTCGTGAAAATACTGATGGTGCAGAATTGCTGGAAGTGTCTAGAAACTCTGAAATCCACGAGCCACATTGGCTAGTGAGCTCAGAATGAAGTTGAAGCCCTGCAGATGCACACAGGCTCCCATCTAGTGATTCTACTTGTTCCTATTGATGCCTGTTGTACGTATCAAGTTATTGATTCAGGGTCTTTGATCCCGGCCCTCCAAGCAGATATGCAGGTAAGACAAAAGGCTGGGAAATGAAATGGAGGCCCCCCCCCCCCCTGAAAGGAGAAGAGAAGAAGAAAGAAGAAAAAAAAACAAAAAACTGGTTTGAGGAGGGTCTTGTTTCCTAGAGTGGGTAACAGAATCTCTTTGTGAGTGAAGTCATGGGGGTCTCCTGTGGGAGGGCATTGATCGGAGGTGAAACTCTGAGGGAAGAGGGGAGTGCTTATCAGATTCTACACACACACACACACACACACACACACACACACACACTCACTTCTAAAACTATTTACAAGCACACACTCATTTGCATTCAGCACCACAAACTTATACACACTCACACACATACACACACACACACACACACACACACACTCTCTTTCTCACACACACACACACACACACACAGCCAGACGCCCATATACTTCAATCTGAAAGTAGTCTGGCAAAATATATTCAGTATCTCTCTGCTCGGTAACAACTTAGCCACGGGCATCTGCAGTTCAGTCTGACAAAAGATGACAGTTTCAAACACACACTTAACATAAATCGATGACCATTTATAATGATTTTTCATTATTGTCTTTATGGAAATGGTTCCCCCCCGTAAAAAATAATAGCTCACATTTTTAGCTTCTGTTAATGGTTCGGAAACAACAGCCAGGCCATTAACACCGGCACGATTGTTTGTCTCTGAATTTGACTTGCCTCCCGATGCTTAATCATGACAAATGATATGACACCGGCAGAATACGGGCCTTAGCTATTGTTTGAGTTCCCTCTAAGATGCTTGTTGCTAGGGAACCGGCACTTATCAACCCCTCTACTATTTTTTTGTTGTTGTTGTTGCACTTTTTATGTTATTGCACAACTTAGCTGCATCTTCACATTTAGAATACTGATGTTGTCTCTTGCAGTTACTGTAACACACGCCAGATATCATACCCTAGGCTACGGGTCTGGGAAAAATCAATACTGTGTCTTGCATGCTACTTTTCTTATTTGATACTCTGCCTAGACATTTTCAGATTGAAATATGTGTATGCCTGGCTCCATGCATTTGTATGTGTGTGTGTGTGTGTGTGTGTGTGTGTGTGTGTGGTGCAGACAGCCTCCAATCTCTCACGTGAAAAACCGAGAGCATGCAGTTTATCTCCAGAACACTGTGGAAAATATTATCATTTTGGAGAACACTGCAAGGATCCAGTTTATCAGTTGTATACTATTTATACTGATATACCCAGTGATGCTCCAGCAGGTAAGATATATGGCAGCATGAAGTATGGCCTTGTCCACAGTGAGAAGGTACTGAACGCTATTTTGTGATGAGATGGGGCCTGGGCCAAGGTGACCCTTCGGTAATATATGGGCTGCGGCTGCCAAGGCCTCCCAGGAAGGCATTTGTCATCAGTGTCCCCCAAGTGTAAGGTTACCGGCAAATCAGGTTATCAGTCTACTCTTTTTGGCAGGAATGGCACAAAAACACAGATTATCTTCTCAATATAGCTCACCGTTCCAGTAACAGACACAGAAGCAGATGCATGCACATACCCCT
The DNA here is from genome assembly GCA_034670385.1 of Hoplostethus mediterraneus. NCBI lineage: Eukaryota > Metazoa > Chordata > Actinopteri > Trachichthyiformes > Trachichthyidae > Hoplostethus > Hoplostethus mediterraneus. The sequence continues at coordinate 1,383,310 of JAXDDW010000050.1, read as the reverse complement.
GCACACACACACACACACACACACACCTTGTGAAGACATTCTATTGACTTATATTCGTTCCTTACCCCCCTAACACCAACCTTAGCCCTCGCCGCTACACGCTGCGTAACCTTAACCCCAACCTCAACCATAACCTAACTCTAATTCTAACCCCCGACACTGAAAATGATCCCTGGCAGTGAGCTGACGTGGTTCATGTTCACTGAGTCTGTTATATTTACTCGTTTTCAGCATTTCTGGCTTAATGAACTTAATGAAAAGCGACAAACATGAAGGGAGAACGAAAATGCTACACGGCTCATAAGCTCTTGAGCTCATGCCATTGTAAGTACATGGTCTGCACCTTAGTCCACCGAACCACTGAACGCTGCAACTTCTGGATTATGTTGCAAAGAATAATGTTACAGAATATATATAAAAATCTATTAAATGATGCTGAATATCGTGATCATCCTTCCTGTGAGCCGGTGAGTAGCGGCATGCTAAGTTTATCTCTTCTGATCAAAAGCTTTCATAACCAGGAATATATCAAATGTTTATTGAATAATGAACCTGTCTGCCAGTAAGCGTACTCCCCCCCCCCCCCACCCGCCTCCCCTACCCGCCCCCACAACCACCTTACTGCTATAAAAGTTAGACCACCACTCCAAAGAGCGTGAACTCTCTCCTGCACATCAGGGACAGAGCACGTAGGCGGGAGAGCGGCGGGTTGACAAATGTGCAGCGCTACGTGAGAGGAGGCAGCGAGCTACACAACATGTTAGGGGCTCCAGATGCTCACGTGTCTCTCGGTCCGCCTCGAGTGATGCACCTCAACCCACAGGTTTAATTGAGTTTGCCTTGAAAATATCCGTCTGCTTGGCCCCGCCTCAACGACGGCGGAGCAGAAGTTAACGCGGGGGGTCAGGCGCCTCTTGAGTGCTGCGTGGAGCTATTCATGGTTGTGTTAAGTTACGTACGTACATGGGTGTCCTGTATGTGTAGTTCATTACTAGTAGTATTTTGGTTTACCATAGGGCAGTGCAGATATGGGTAAGCTAAAATTGCTATTATGGTTGGTCCTATAGATGTAATATTTGATGTATATATATTTTTTAGTCCCCTAAAAAGATAAATAATGTCATAATTTGATAAGATGTATATCTGAATACTTTTCACAGTAAGGTCTCCTAGATATGAGAGTGGCATCGGACTATATCACGACACTTGCTGCATTCCAGAAATGCCTCAGCCACTTTGGGCCTCCGGAAAAATGCACAGTGTCTATTTAAAACTAAGCTCAGCCAGAGCCAAACCTTGATCTTAGTCACATCTAGCATCACCGCCGCCACAACCACCAACAAGACAGCTAAGTAGCCCAGACACAGCAGGCAGTCCAGTGACTGATGAAGACAGAGAGTCCATTATGGCCTTTGTCTCTCCAGGGATGTAAGCCATGGCAACCTAAGTAAAGAAATAAGCCCCCTGGAAGCCAGAGCTGACCCGCGGCCAGCTAGGTAACAGAACTAAATAAAGACAAAAGCTGTCAAGAGGCTTTGTGATGAGCAGCTGACCATACAATCACCAGACGGTTTGCTGTGCCAGGCTGTCTGAGCCGGTCATGAGATGGGCACGTGTGTGTATGTGTGTATTTGTGTGTGTATTTGTGAGTGTGTGTGTGTGTGTGTTTAGGTCCTGCATTAGGGATGAAACGCTCAGCTTTTGTGGTTGTTTAAGTATGGCTGCGCATTCACACACACACACACACACACACACACACACACACACACACACACACACACACACACACACACACACACACACACACACACACACACACACACACACACACACAAACAGAGTCACATTCACTCCTGTTTGACTCAGCTTGTATATTACAAGAAAGATGAAAAGCAGGTCAGCAGTCAAGAGATTGAGGTGTTTATCCTTTCATTAAAAACATAAATAACTTAATGAAACCAAAATGAATTGCTGTTGAAGACAGGAAAAATGAGACTCTAAAAACTCGTTTCATGGCTGCCAACACCCGACCTGCGGGCTTTTCATGTGTGAAATCTATTCAAAAGCGTTATCCTGAGGAGCAAATATAATAAATAAAGATTCTCGTTTCATAAGAGCAAATAACAGGCAGCAGGTGTAACCGACCGGTAAACTGCGAGCTCGTCCACCACACTGGAAGATGCGAGAGGGAGTGTCACCCAGAAAGTGGGACAACAGCTCTGGAGTCATGGAAACTCTCTAAGAGGCTTGGGAAGATCCTATTAAACACAGCTTCCTGACACCTGCTCCTCGTAGCTCTACCCAGGAAACCACTGGCTCTGCGGACCTGTGTCTTTACCGCACCAACATCATTTCTAATAAAGAACAGTTGCAGGAAGTTACTGGGTGACTGAAGAGCCAACGCCAGTATTTAGTAAGCCTCAGAGTAGGAGCACTAGTCTAGGGTCTACACGGTCCATGAGCCTAGATCAAGTCTTTGTGTCTTTCCCTGTGTACAACTTGATAACTATGGAAATTGATTGTTGAACAAAACCAAACCCCCACAGAGATCCCCAAGGGTGGAGTTAACGAATGACATGTTACTGTATTGACTAGATTTTTTCGTGCACTTGCGCTTGAGTATTTTTTTTGTAGTAAGTAACTTAACTTTTATACTTAAGCCACAGAAGTATTGCGCTGGTACCTCTGAGTTGCTCTACTGCGGACAAATACACAGAGAAGTACAGATGCTGTACAGTCCCGCGGCGCCTAGCTAGGTGTGGAGCATCAAGGGAATACGTAAGACTGTAACACTGGGCGTACAAGCATCACTCAATACAAGGTGAGAGAGCATTGACGCACTGACTGGCTGACTCATTGACTGACCGACCTGAATTTGGTATCTGATGCCCATGCCGTGCACCGTGGGAAAAAATAACCTGCATCCTCACAAAAGTTTATTCCTGTTCCAAGTAAGTGGAAGCAAAAAAAACTACCGCTAAGGGAACGAAGGGGGTCGGCATAGTCACCACATTTGAAATGTTACTGCAACTTTGGCAGGTTCTTCAGATGATCTGTGATGTATTAGACTAGACAGGGACAAATGACGTCAACCTTGGGTCCCAATGGAGATGGCCATTTTCAGTAGCAGAACTTCTACAGGAGCATGGATATTGCCATACCTTAATCTCTAGTAGCGAACCCCTCCCTCCCTGGACATGAGCTAGGTATACATAATCATAACAAGCTCTGTGTACTCTACAAACACTATTTTGTAAATTGTCTTTGAGGAGGCAATACCCAAGTATTGGCCTACCGTGGGGGTTAAGGGTGGGATGAAGTGACTCGGAACAAATGGGACGGCAAGCTCAATGTCATCCATGTCTGTGGTAATTGAGCCAATGACATATTGATCTTTGGGTTAATGAAGACAAAGTACACAGGAGACGTGGTGTTTAAATTTACCATGGTGATTACATACGATCCTACCATGAATCGCAATCCGTTCACTGTGCAGAGGATGAGGGAGAATAGTGCAAATGAGAGCAGCTCGGCGTGTATTTATTGGTCTGTCTTTATTATAAGGTGTTTGAAGTAGAATAATACATTCACATCGATGGAGAAACGAAGCGGTAAGGGCCTTCACCTTTACTTTAAAATGCTTTAGGCCTATCTGCCTTGACATGTAGCAGACTCGCTACTGCCTCTTAGCACATGACTCCCCTGTCACTGGCTCGGAGCTGGCCAATGACGGAAGTGTCACAGGGAGCAGTTATTCACGGAAGCTTCTAGCAGCGGGATGATGAGACAGAGATGAGTCACGAGGAAGTCCATTCCTGCAGCTTTCAGCGGGGATCAGACCACGACTTACTCCTCTCCTTGTGCGGCTTCAGCAGGGGCACGACCTTCAAAGATCACAAATCCTGCAATTGTCACTAGTCATTAACCATGGCAATATGTCCCATGTCCCCTCTCTGTTGCCCGGTCCACAGCAGCTCACAGACAGTCCTTTCAATGATAGCCGTCTCAGAGGTCCCCCACGGTGCACCTAGCCTGTCTAGTGATGTATGGTGGGTAAACTGTGACCTCTAGTCAGTGATCACCATAAGGCAACCAACCACTAATACAAAGAAAAAGCATTATATCATTATGTCAGAAAAGCACTAATTAATGCTATTTTCATACAACACACTATCTTATATAACTTACATTAGTAAGTTACATAACATAGTATTACATTAGTAGTGGATTTATGCCAGTGGGTGAATTCTGTTTTGCAAATAAAAAGGCAGGTAAACCATTTTTAGGTGTGTTTACCCTCCACTACATCGCTGATCCTGCCTCCATTGTGCTTTAGTCTTTCTCAAATATTGTAAAGTAGAATGTTCTATTTTAAATGACATATATCAACTCAAAACATTTGTCAAGTGATTATTATCCTTGTGTTTTGTTGAAACATGAACAACCTACTAATACTTTTCATTACTAGTAATAATAATCATTTAATTGAATTTCTCAAACAGCTCATCTTGCAGCACAGCAGCGGCAGCATATCTATAGATGTCTATTAGCTTATCGGGAGAAATTCCATTCTTCATCTTTTGTATTTTTTAATGAATTGTTTTGGGACCACGGTCAAAAGAGAGAGCTAGAGAGGGGAAAAACAAGAGAAGAGGGTTATGTAACTCAGTCCTCAACATTGATCTCCTCGGATGACCCCGGAATGAAAAGACAAGTTCATACATTCTCAATGTGGATGACTCTTATTTCCAGGAGAAGGAACTGAGAATTTCACATTGAAGAGCACCTGACCCGCCAGCCCCCGCATACGACTCACTGGGGGCCCCCGGCGCTATTCTGAAATAAGGAGACAGTAGTTGTGAGACTATCGATTCGCCTGCTGCCTCCTCGTGAAAGCAAAGACATGTATGTCGAGCACCATGTCTAATCAAGATAACAGTCTCTGAGGGTTGGATTAAGACAAGAGGGGAATGAGGTCGACATGTTGGATGCACTTCACTGAGCTGTGGGTAGACTCTGTTAACCGTAGATAAACAGCCCACAGACGCTGCACAATAATATGTAACCAAGACTGACTTAAACTGCAGAAGATGGACAGAGGTGTGCACCTGTTCAGACCCCCCCCCCCCTATTTCAGCACACCTCCTCCTCAACCTGTAACAGAAGTGTCTGTAAACCGTACTACTGTTACTATCATAGTTTCATAGTTACATTAACGGTTATTATTATCCTACTGGTTTTTGCACAATCTTTCTTTTGCACTTCTCAGCTCAGTCATGCATCTTTCATTGTGCTTGATTGAGTTCACAGAGCTGTGCATAATTGCCACGTTTGTTTGACATGTCTTCTTGATCGTTGCATGAAAAAACATTAGGGCAAAACACAAAAGGGGTTTCGTTGTTAACGTGGGCTTTCTTTAAGCGCTGTTTATTCTGAAAGGGTTTCAGAAAGGACTCACTCGCAGCACCACTTCCAAGGTATGCTCCTTTCACAAAGTTCAGTGTTGTGCAACAATATAAACTTCACAATTGCTTTTCTTTCCCTTCTGCGTGCACAGAGTTGTTTTCTACACTGAATTCACATTATTTAGTCACACTGTGGAAAAAAAGCTACATGCGATTATTACACTTACTCTATAATTACTCTGTAATTAACGCCTGAACACTCCCTCTTTAGAGAAGTGTTTTATTCCAGGGGCGTCAGGCTATTACAGAGAAGTAAAAGATTCACCCATATGTCCTGACCTCGTTCGAGTGTTTTCTCATCACGAGGAACTTTTGGAACTTTTTTGAACTATGTGAGCAAAGCCATTTTCTTTTTCCCTGACTGAAAGGCGGGCGTACAGTATTTCAACTTGCCGTTGTAATCAAACTGGGGATGTGCTGAGCTTTTGTAGAAGATAAACCATGAGAGGGATAGAAAGAGGAAGAGAGAGAGGGAGGGAGATTTAGATAGATAGACAGGGACAGAGCGAGTTATATGTCCGTGTGTGTCCTACAGTGAGTGAGAGAGCCCATATGCAGTTCAAAGCCACTTGATTGTCAAAAGTCACACTGTTGTACTGATGAGAGATCAGTCAGGTCACCAGCTGGTCCCTTTCTCACAGGGCCCGATTCCATTTGACGGGCCAGCGGTGACAATGCCATGACAGTTTCTGTTTCCATGGGAACACATTTGTCAGTTCTGTGGAGCGCAGCCAGCGCGTTGAAGGGGAATCACCAATGAGGATTGGAGGACCGGAGGGAAAATTAATCACACTAATGATGATTCAAAACTCAAAGCCACGGCAGAATACAAAAAAAAAAACGCCATTTCCTCCCTCCGTTTCTTCTTTACTGCCTCTGAAACAGGAGTTTTTGGCGGCGGCAACAGGTTTGGCTTTCTGCAAACATAATACTCCAATCATCTGATATGGATGCTGGACCTGAAAGAAACAGACAGCAGAGGGAACGGTGTTGAAAAAGATTTGAGGATACTCGGGGTGGCAAATTGGCCGTCGAGGTAGACGGGACGACCGGCAACCAGAGGGCTTCGAGTTAGATCCCTGGCATGGACAGATGGATGTCTTCCAGCTGCAAGATGGCAACTGGATGGGTGACTGTGCTGTGGCCAACCCTGTGTTCTGCCCTCTCGGAAAGAAATGGATATACAGCATGTAGGGGGCTACGTACAAGTATATTGATGATAAAAGACAAATAGGAAATAACCTACAAGGGCTGATAAATAGTGGTATTATCTTATGAGTGGTTCCTCTGTAGACAACCTGGCAGCATCTTGGCAGCATCTTGTCATTTTTCATCAGCAGCCGTGCAATATCAAAGTCCTTGAAGGCCGTTTCATCTTAACGCACGTCTGTCAGAAAGAAAAGTCTTTGCAACATCATTTTGAAGGCGCTCCAACTTGCCGAGTGCGAGCAGCATGGGGAAATTCCACCGCCTTTGTCCTACTGTATCGCATTACCGCTCAAAGGCACTTAACTGGTTGAAGGGCCTACTGTATGTGCCTTCATTATGTAATTGCGGGTAATTCATGTTAGTTCTCCACATTAATGTGCTCAATGTCGTCAATGTCACAAAACAAGTGTTCATAAGTATACCCGTTCTCACGTGTTAAGCTGATAAATACAAGGTAAAGTATAGGTGTTATGTTTCAGGTGTTATACATTGAAAGCCAACTGAGCTGACCATGTGAAAAGTGTCTCTCCTCCTTTACAGCGATGCATTTAATATCTTCCATCTAACCATTTCTATCACCTCCCTTTTTTCATTCCTAAACTGGTTTCTGTCAGTTTGGCTTGGCAACCCCCTCCGTCTCTGGTGCTCCCGGTTCTGCTGGTGAGGAAAAAACCTGGCAGTCGGTTCCAGGGACTTGGATTCCCGAGTCCCTGTATTTTCTCAGGCTCGTTTCCCAGAAGTCTGTTCTTTCGCGGCGTGGCCGGGGCCTCTCCAGATTCCTCCATTTGGTCTTGGTGAGCGCTGGCTTTGGAGCCGCGCTGAGAGGGTGGTGCCGTGGCCCCTCTCCAGTCGCCGGGGCCTGCCAGGATCCACAAGTCTTTCCAGTTACCGCGGCGATGCCAGGGCAAAAACGAACGGGGGTGGCGACTGGGGGGTGGGGGGAGCGGAGAAGGAGGAGGAGAAGAGGAAGAGAGGGAGAAAAGGAGGGGAGGCATTCTGGGATCACTTCGCCGTGACCCATATCCCTCCGTTCTGCTCTGAATGCCTCAATATGAAAACAACCCAATTACTGTTGACCCCTGCACCGCCTCCAAAACACAGCAGCAGCCACTAATTAAAACTGAAAGGGCTCCGATTCCCCCCTTTGTTTTTGCTCTGTGTGTGACAGTTTATGTGTGTGTGTGTGTGTGCGACGGAAGGCCGTGATTGGATGTGTGTGTGTGTGTGTGTGTGTGTGTGTGTGGGTGGGTGCTAGGAAGGAACGGCGTGATTGCACATGTGTGTTTATGCTGTGGATAGATGATTGTTTATGTGTGGTTAAAGCCTACTCGCTGGGAGCAGGACGGTTTAAAGGCAAAGCGGACAACAGTCCCTTCCAAACAGGCTGTTTCTTTCCTCGCCAGCCAGACCTTGGGGCCCCGGGGGCGACGAGTCATCAGCCCGCTGAAGTGTCTGGCAGTGACAGGAGCTTCCAATCCAATCTCTATTTCATTCAATTATCATCCCCTGCAACAGGCCTCTGTGTTGTTTGCCCTCAAGAGGGACTTGTGTGCTGCGCCCCGCAGTAGCTAGCTTGTTTTGTCTGTGCTGCTCTCTCGCTGTACCTTGACTGGAATCCATTCCTGTTCAAACACAAAGCTCAGCCCCTGTGATTCAGATAAACAAACTCAGAAGTCTGTAATGGAACCAGAACCTCTGAGGGACTGTGTTGTTTGACAATGAGACTTGAAAAAGATTCCCCTTCTCGTTAAAAGCAGAACTGATGTATGTTATCCGTATTTCCGGCGACAATTCAATCAATCAGGCGCGAATGTGAAGAAATCCTCCACTGATGCAAGAAATCAAAGAAACAAAGGCTGTGATCTGTGATGTTGTTGACAGACGACGTTGAAGTGATTTGGCGACTGACTTTGTGGACTCCTAGAATATTTGCCTGAGCGTTTACACTAAAGTGGTTTCACTGTGGTGCTAACAGCTGGTAACTACCCCGGGTAGCAGCGCTGCAGCAGTAAAGTCGCCTCCATATTCATTGTCAGATGTTCCCGTGATTTCTCTCTTGATGGCACATCATCAACGGAGTCTTGGCTTTCTTGTTTCTGGTTTTACAAGACACTTGCTCGTGTTCACAAACAGGCTGAACCGTGCACGGCCGTAAAAATACCATATGAATTCTTTCACTGATGATCCTCAGCATTGTGGTCCTATTGTTGTTCTGTTATATGAGTGAAATAGTATTTGCAAATAATTCTTGGTGTTTGTTTTAACCCATAAGGACCCACGGTGACACAGGTGTCACACGTCCTTTAAATGTTCTGGAAAATTCCTTATACAGCTTTATCCTTGATTTTAACTCATGAAGTCATGAACTCTTGAACATTGTTGTCACTTCATGAGTTAAAATCAAGGATAAAGCTGTATAAGGAATTTTCCAGAACATTTAAAGGACGTGTGACACCTGTGTCACCGTGGGTCCTTATGGGTTAACCTGCTTGGAGTAGCGGATAGGTGGGGTGTACCATATAGCGAGATAGTGTCAGGTTAGTTGTTGATCACAAAGTATACCAAATTCATTTCAAATACTTTCCTGTGACTGTCTCAACCTTCTCTTTATATTGTCTTATGTGTCACACGCTACCGCTCTGGCAGGTTGTAGGCTAAAACAAATCATAAAAGTAAAATTTGACTGATTGACTGATTGACTTATTTTTTTTATCAAGATAGAAGAGACCGATAAGAAGATTATTTATTTGATCTGGTCCATTACTTTCCAGGTCTACAGCTCATTATAGGTTGGAGATGACAGAACCAGAAAGTGTCCTTCTTGCTGGTTCAAGACTATATGGACCCGTTTACACATTGAAATCCTGTTTCTCTTGTCACACACCTCACTTCCTCTCGTGATATTTACATGCTTAAGAATTGACAGCAAGTGCCTCGTCTCGCTTGTTCCCCCATCCACGAGTATCCTGACAAACCATTTTTGACAAGTATGTAACCATCCAAGCCGCCTGACACCGATTTGTTTTGCCTATGCCTCCTGTTTGCGTCCGCGTGTGAAAGTTTATTTCTGTTAACGTGACTGGAGACACGGTGCATTTACACTCCGTTGTTGGCCAAATGCATCTCTGACCACCTCCAGAAGTGGTTTGGGTGATCAAATCTTTACACCTGCATCTCATGCGTTTATAATCCGATTACCCAGGATGCATTGTGTCAAGGGGGTTTCTGTCTAGTGTTGTGAGTTTTTTTTTTATTATCAGATATCCATATCCACTGCCTGCCTGCCTGCCTGTCTATCTGCGTTCTTTCCTTCTTGCCAGTCTCTTTAGTTTCTCTTTCTCCTTCACCCTCAACAGCAGCTCTGCCTGTCCTCTGGGAGCCTTGAATCCTTCTCCCTTCCAGCAGATGGTCAAGGTCAAGCACTTGACGGGACTCTGCTACCTGGCTGCCTCCTCAAAATGAATTAGCTCTTTAACTTATTGCAGTTTTTCTCTAGGAATCTTTTCAATGTCACTTCCGTATGTAGTCAATGACTTTATCAGCATGGTAGTTGGTTTCATTAAAGGTGCTATGTATGTTTTTAAAGATCAATACATTATTGTTGTAGTGTATTTTGTGTACTAACAAAGCTTATGATTAAGTATTAAAGATTAATTTCTATATGTCAAGGTATTTATCAATATATTCATATTGAGAGAATATTGATATTGGGAGAATATTAATATCACTGTATTCATATTGGGGAAATATTAGGTCAAGATGACAAACAAGTTATATAACCAGTGATTGTGTAACTTTGTGTGGACGTGAAGAAATACCCAAGTAGAGGCAGGCGAATCTCATGGGAGACATCATGAGATGGGTCAGAAGGACCTGGGCCTGATGCCATTCGTTAGTTTGGTGAATTTCCAGTAACTAAAGGTCTCCAGTTATCTTTTGGGCCTGTTCCCACCATTGAGACGTCAGACTTCCTCAAATTAATCGTGATACTTTGGTATAATTATTGGAAACAAATGAAAAGGGTAGCTTCCTGTTGCGTCTCTCTTTCTCTTGACTGAGAAGGACAAACATATTGGAAGTCCTTTTTACCTCAGCATTTCACTCGTTCCACCATCTGCCATTAGGAGAAACTCCACTGAAAGCTGCGCCACCTTCCTGTTTTGTGTTGTAAAGCAATTCATCAAATTTCCCATACAATACAATCTGGTGGCACACACTGTAAAATGCAATGTAGTGATGGGCTTGTTTGGGAATTAAGCTAATGTATCAAAATCAATGTGGTGATGATTTATTGATGTCAAAATGCAGCTTTAATGTGGCAGCTTTAATGAATCACACAGTGAGAGGGAATCCAAAACGTTGCACCAGCCAAACAGCCAACCTGTTGCTTGTTTCATGTCTCTTCTCGAGAAAGAGAGAGAGAGAGATAGACAAAGAGTGATAGTGAGAGAGAAGGAGAGAGGGGGAGGAAAACAAAGAGGAGAGACTGATGAGAAAAAAGGCAGGAAGACAGAGAAACAGAGACAGGGACAGATCTGGTCCAGGCCCCCAGGAGGAGAGGGCTTACAGAGAGCAGTGAGGACAGCCACATCAGGGCAGGCCGCAGACAGCTGGCTCCCTCAGATGATGCATTGGCCTTGGCATCCTAATTGGCCCCGATGCCTCAGCCAGGGGGCCTGGTGTTTCTGTGTGTACTCGTCTTCCAGTGTGTACGGTATTCTTCTCGCGTGTGTGTGTGTGTTTGCTTTTTGTACGCACCTGTTTATGTGCAGCACACGTCTGCATTTGGTATGTATCTGGGTTCGCTTTCTGTCTGCATATGAGGGTGCTTGGCTGTGTGTGTGTGTGTGTGTGTGTGTGTGTGTGTGTGTCTCTTGCTTTCTTTCTTAATGTACACCACATACATTGCTCTGGGCTGCGACGCTCAGTGCATTTTCCTCTGACCTGACCTTCCATCTACTGCAGAATGACGCATTGAACACACACACACACACACACACACACACACAGGAGGAAGAAGCATCGTGTTTTTTTAAGTGTGTGTGTGTGAATGAGATAGAGAGAGAGAGTATGTGTGTGTGCGTGCATTTGCATGTGTGGACTGTATGTGTGTGAACATTTACTGTATGTGTGTAGTAGGAGCTTGAGTGGGTAGTCACTGTGTGTGTGTGTGTGTGTGTGTGTGTGTGTGTTCTCGCTGTCATGACTAATATCAGTCAAGTTAGGGATTATAAGCAGAAATGACACGAGACATTAACATTATCTTGGGCTGTGTAATAAATGGAGTTAATTATTGTTGTCATCCTGTCCATTACAGAACTGTCCGGTCTCTGTAAGCGGCAGGGTGGCCTGGAGGCTGGGCAGAGACTGTCCTGTAACTGGAAGGTCACAGGTCCAATGCCAACACCAGTTTGCGTCCATCCCCGTGGAGCGAGACACTTCACTCTCAACTCGCTCCGGGGGGCTGAAACGCATGTCCGTGTGTCTCAGAGGAATATGCAAAGCAACAAAATCAATATTTCACAATACCACTGCTGATCACTGCTGACATAGAATGAAATACAGCACCCCCCCCCCGCCCCCCCCCCCCACCTTCTTGTTCAATCCCAGAACCCCATAGTGAAGCTGCAGGCTATAATAGAAAGTTTAACATGGAGCAATGTCGACTGCCTGGAAAAATAGGCTGTGACTTGCTTGGAATTGGAAGTATATAGTGGACCAATTACCCCTGTGGTGATGGCAATATACTAGTGTAGCTATAGGCCGGGGCTGCTGTGGGTGTAATTGATGTTGCTCGGTGGCTGCCAGAGAGGTTGGAGGCATGTACACCACAGAGACAGTTCCTCTAATAGGCCCTGCCAGGGGTCACAGCACACACTACAGACCAAAGCACTTACAACCTGGCCAGGTCTCCAGAGCTTCCTCCAGTCCAACAATGCATCAGATGTGGGAATCGGGGGATGTAGTGTAGGGTAAACCCACCTAAACTCACTTGACCCACCTTTAATACGTCAAATAAAGTTTGCCCACCTTCTCGAATGAAAGTAATAATCTGTGACATTTTCATGAGAATGAATGTCGGTTTTGCTGCAAGTGATATAAAACAATAGTGATTTAATCTATAACCATTTCCTCAAAGCTTTAACATTTGCTGTTCTGAACACCTGAACACGTGACGCATGTGGCTGTTACTCAGGAAAGATCCTCTGCATACAGGAAGTGATGCATTTATGTTAAGCCTGGTACCTGGGCATCCTGGTGGGATAGTGGTCTACTGCAACATCCTGGATTGAATCCTCCAAACTTTCCTCTCTCTTTACAGTCAACTGACCAATAAAGAAATGCCTCAAAGTAATCCTCACAAAAAAAGACTGGTACCTACAGAAACTTGGATCAGCAGAAAAATCAAGGGGAAAGAAACAGATTAATCACTCAGAGGAAGGCAAGCGTGCTACAAAGCAAAGGGACCGTCTTTGAGCTGAAAGTTGAGTGAACATCAGCATTGCCTTTGTACAATGAAAAGCACTCAAGCTGCTCTTAGATATGATTGCTGGTGTTATGTTATTTATTGTCGCTTTGCTTGTCTCAGTAGAAAAGCTCACGCTTGTTTGAGGATGAGGTAGGTTGGCTAATAATGTTGGACTGGGGGAAAACAGTAAAATTCGGTGTGCCCGTGCATATAGTAGAAAGGCAGGACTTTGAAACCAAAATGGCTACAGATAACTTATAACTTAAAAGGTCACACTATAAAATGTTATCTCTGGTATAGAACAGTTCCTGCATTTTTATTTCTAAAACGTAACAATAAATACAGGGTATGCGTTGCGGATGCATCACCGAAAGCGGTTGAGTAAACAAAACACCAAAAAAAGCATCATGTAAACACACTGTGCTTGCTGGGTTCAAGAGTCAAACTCTACATGAATATGTGCTAACCCAGGACCCATGCATGAACGTCTGCTGCCCTACCAAGTGACCTAATTGGTAGCATGGCTGTTTGAGACACTGAACTGGTCACCGGTAAAAACAAGAATCTCACAGATTATAATTTCAATATAAATCTTTAGGATTTAGATTCATAATGTCTATATATCACACTCAGACATATGAGGCTGACATATGTTACAAGGTTTACATAGTATTTTCAAGAAAGTAAAGCATGAATTAATAGTACCTACATTTCAAAAGAGGGAAACCAAGACACATGCAGATTAATGGCATATAAATCATTAGAAATAAATGAGAATTGATTCAGTGTAACACCCAGAGCCGTGCTCCTTTAACATTTATCCATGTCAATAAATTAATGCTGTTATGAAAATAGATTTGGTTTCATTTATATTTGCTGGTTGCGCACCCTGTGGTGCAAATCACTGACTGGACTCATTGTTTACCTACCTTCATATTTAACACTGCAGATTACCACTGCGGATATGTGCCTCTTTAAAACATCAATTAGAGAATAAAATCGAGTGATAATGGAGTTTGAAAAGAAGACCTTCGTTAAGTCTTTTGCAACCACAAAAGACCAAAAAACAGTGAGTATGCAATCGTCAGATGACTGTTCAGCTCTCTGTAGCTACGGCAATTACAGCACTTTATATAGTAGATTTTTTGATAGTACGCTGTGTCAGGCAGCTATGGGGGAGCTTCAGACAGTTTTATATGATTAAAGATCGGTATCGTTTCTACTACAAAGTATGTAGAAAACTATTTCACAAAGATAACTATGCACTCCTCCGTTGAAGAGGACATGAATCATCCAATATGAGTCTATGATGGACTGTGCTTATGTAGAACCTAATGAGCCACAGATGATAGATATGACGTTCATTAAGAGCAAGAAGCACGTTTGAATGACTCATTTTAGGAAAATGATCGATTTCCCTTGGAAAACCGCCTCCTCGGGGCTGTACAGTGAACAGGCTACAATATTCTACAAAGTGGTTGTTGGCTGACAAAACAATCTAAAAATGCGTAGGGTATAGTGTTGAATTCTGCTCAAATAAATTGAAAATCCTGCACTGCAAAGGGATCCAATGGACCTGATTCCCACAGCGGCCATTTTGAATTGACATCACACAGCATGGGAAACTACCCGGAAGAGCAAGTACCTCCCACATGATACAAACATCAGGAATCAGACGGACTTTTATTATTTTATATAAGATACAGGTTCACATTTTAAGGTAATATATTTGGCTAGCTCCTGGAACATGCCTAGGTAGCTCGCTAGTAAGCGAGCTAACTTCCCTGCTAAATTGAAGCAGTCATTTTCCCCCCCGAGATTGCTAGCTAACTTGAAAACTGTTAGATTTATCTGAAGTCCTCACTTATGTGTTGAAGTAACACATATATATATGCCAATCTTACGCCTCTTGTTTCCCACCCAACGCAAGTTCAAAATAGTCACTGTGGGCATAAGATCGAGACCCATAACTCCAGTCTTGACCCACGTACCAACCTATGCTCTGTGTTCAGTACCGGTTGTGGGGTACCGGTGTTAACTCTCCCATCCCGGCTCCAATCTGGTCATAAGTCCACCCGATCTCCATCCTGGCTCCTCAGTGGTGAAGAACCTTCCCACTCCATCCAGAACAGCAGTCACTCCCCATCTTCAGTTAGGCTGAAATCTCAAAAATGGCGAAAAAAGTATCAGTACCTTCTGTCACCTTCTCCCCGCTGAATCACATACCATCTCTTATTCATTCTAATATCTCTTTCCTTGCCTCTTTTTACATTTCCTTTCCTTGCACTTCTCTCTTACGTGATCATTCTATGGACACAGGAATACTGCCTTTGTCTTTGGCATTCATTGCTTGTATTTTTGGTGATCCAGGATTTCTATTGTTGTACTAATTATAAGCAGGTCACATATTCTGATCAGAAATGGTGACCCGTTTTACCTTCTTGTTGTCTGCTATATTTCTGTGTACAAACATATGGTATGATTTTTCACCATGACAGATTTTGTTTAGTCTGAGCCCATATTTTACATTATGAAGTTATACAACGTGGGGTCCTATCTCAAATCACATCAAATCAAATCAATTTGTATCGCCCTTCACAGTCACAGTAACAGTCTCACAGGGCTTCACAATGTGCACATTATGAAAACAATGAATGATGGCACATGACACCTCCCAACCATGAACCCTCGAAGAGGACAAGGCAAGACCACGGGGATGCCAACCAGGGTCTCTGCACCATTTTAAAAGTCAAATTCAATGACCTTTTTAAGACCTCAATACATATAATTTAAGACCCAAGACATTTTGGAACGATTTCTTTCGTAGAAAAGCAAGACAATTTATTGAGCCCTAGCATTCTGAACAGTAATACACAGTTACATGAATAATAACAATCTATATATATATATATATATATTTTTTAATTTAGGGAATTTAGGGAAACTGTATATAGGCATTATGATCATGCAACTATGGAATTCTTCATCATACCTGTTGGATGACTACTATGGAACAGTGGATATTAGGCATAACATGCCCAATAATCACATAATTACATGAATTGCAACTATGAATCATTACTCAACAGGTGAACTCAACAGGTAAACAGACAGACCGACCCCCCCCCCCCCCCCCCCCTCAGGTGGAGATCCATTTGCTTGCTCTTTGTCATTTTATCCATGCTTTCGTCGCACATTACAACATAGGGTTTCCCACTTAATGAACGAGGCGATGCCATATTTAGCGACGTAGGCGGTTTTATTTTCACCACAGGTAAACGACTATGCATATTCTGAATCAGGGAACATAGCGGCAAAGACGCTACGTATGTCATCATTCGACTTGAATGAATTGTGCCTGCTCACCGTGTGAAGAACCCACAGCACCGCAGCCCTTTGGGTTTCTGGCGGTGAAACAAAATTGCTCAATGCCGACTGTTGAGAAGTTGCGAGCGAGCCAGACGAAGTTTCAGGTGTGCTATGTGCAAACAATGCAGGCATCAGCTTAGCCCGGTGCGTACCGCTGGTGCTTTTCAGATTTCATGTGGGATTCAACTGCTTTCACCCCCATGGTCCCTCACATGAAAATCGGCATAAATTGCACCTTGCTTCGTGGCGGTCTCCTGCCTGTACCAACCACCTCCAAAATGTATCTTCCTCTAACTATTTGTCATTAAACTTTCATTTCCCCATCTTGGCTCATACCGTAGCTTGTTAGTTGGCAACCTTGACCCCCTTTGATGACACGCAGCCAGACGCCAACGTAACGTAAACATTCTATTAATGGCGGAGTTTCTCATTGTCTAATACGATGTTATTTACACAAATACACACGCTATTGGACATTTTACTGTAGGTTACTGTGCGCGACCATTTTTCCATCAGCCTTAAACGCACCCTTTGCAAATTTAATACCTACAGCAAATTTAAGGTAAATTTAAGACAATTAATGACCTTAATTTCCATTATTTTATTTTAAGACCTTTTAAGACTTTTTAAGGAGCCGCGGGGACCCTGATGCCAACACAGCCCAGCCTCAGCCACAGCCAGGAAAGAGATATCTCTTTGGAGAAGCCATCTCCAGAAACTGCTGACAGCGACAGAAGCTCCAAAAAGGTCAGGTTGTGTCTAGAACATGTCTCTGCAAAGACACTTTCTTACCTAATGCAGCATGAGCTAGATATGATATGACATTTCAGTGAACTTGTGCTCCAGAAGGCACAACAACCTTCATACAAGAGGTTTGCACCATAGCCTTGCACAGTGCAGTTTTATAAAAAGCCCACTGGATTCTGTCCAGGTATCAAAGTTCAAGCTTATTTCCAGGAACATCTTTTACATGTTTTGTTTGGGTGTGGTGGCCCCTGCGTCTTGCACTCCTTTTTTTCTATGTTAGTTGCAGTGTTGGTGACCTAAGAAGCTCTGGAGGAGGGCGAAAGTTGAAACGACTCAAATGTAAATGTTTTTCTTTGACACATGAAGTCCATTATGAAAAGGGCTTCTCGAGGAAAACAGATTGTGACCGCACGGCGATGTGTTTTGGTGTTTGTTTGTAGTGGTTGTGGCGAGGAAACGTAAGCCTCAATTACTTCTGTGGTGTGTTCAAGTCTGCCTCCTCCAAGTCCTCCTGTATTCTGAGCCAGTGCACTGTTCCTCATTAACATTTTACTGTGGTGGGTGACCCTGCCATTCATTTACAGACAATTGCTTCCTGACAATGTTTTTTCTCCTTCCTCTCGAAGGGGAGCAGCCCATTCTCTCCAGAATGTTAATGCCTTGTAAATCCAGAAGTGAGGCTGAGTTGAGAGGGAGCAAACTACCTCCTCCTCTTCTGGTGAGGGTTATTAAAAAAAATCAATTAGGGTGCTGAACCATAGACAAAAAAAACATTGCCTCCAGTATTGGTGTGTGTTTTTTTTTCTTCTTTTTTTTCCTGGGAACACAAAGTCGTTTTCTCTCCGCTGAGGTGAAGAACATTTGCCAGACTTGTACTTGGCAGGAGATCTAGGCGACACTAAAAGAGGATCGATTCTCAATCATCTGCAGGACAAATTCAGAATCAAAGTCTGTTTTGGGACAGCCACAACACGGGAAAAGGTGCGCACATCGATAAAGCTGTCTGCCCATGAATTCACGTGGATCCATGTGGATTCATGACAGATATTCTTCAGGTGTCCCTAATGTGTATAAAATCAGTTGAAATCAATCAATGTTGTGATCTTTCCAGTTTTCAGGTGTCCCTAATGTGTATAAAATCAGTTGAAATCAATCAATGTTGTGATTTTTCCATCGAGATACTGGTCAGACTGGTCGCCTTTGCTGACTCACAGCTGTCGCACCTCCTCTGCCGGTGTCTGCTCCTGGTTCTCCTCAGACGCTCATGCTGAGCTTAGTCCCAACAAGAACAGTCAATCGATCAGAGGTAGTTCTATTTCCATACAACAGATCAATATGAAGCAGTGGCACGCTGTGCAGAGGTATGCAAAGGTGGACAGGACCTCCCTCAAGATGAAAGTTTGTATTTTTTGCTTCCACTGTCATTTTGAGGTGTGACACATTCCCTCAAGCTAGTGATGCATTAATACTCTTGTAAGTGCTTTGGGAGCAGTAATAGGAAGGAGTACCAAGGACATTTTCATAATAACATGAAATACCTTTGCCAAGAATATTGAGCCGGGGAATGTTTATGGCACTGACGAAGGCCATAGCAGGACACCCTGTTGCCAAACTGCTTGTGCTATTACATTTTTCTTTCTGTTAGATATTTCTTTCTGTGAAGTGGCTGACTGGGAGGCACCCTGCAGCCATTCTATCAGATTACGTTAAGACAAGGATTGGTGTTTGCTGGTTGGTATAGCCATATTCGATAGCTCTCTCTCTCTCTCTCTCTCTCTCTCTCTCTCTCTCTCTCTATCTCTCTCTCGCCATGGGCATACTTCCTACTGTTTCTTTTGCTTTATAAACCAGATCTCCCTCCTGGGGGACGTTGTGAGGCAGCCTGTTGCTGGGTAACCAAAGAGGACTGTAGGTCAGGAGAAATTATCTGTTGGATATCAACAGCAACTTTCTACGTCCCGATTAGGATATCAAACCTAAATCCTGACCGGAGATTCGTTTCACCAGTATCTTATAGGATTTTTTCAAAGAATATAATTTAAAAAAACAACAACAACAACTTGAATATTGTGCATATGGCATTTATACCTTGAATACTGAGATTAATCAGATTTAGCTCACAGAAAACTATCGAAAATTAATGGAACTCACTGATTTTGGCATCAAGATCAATTGTCCATGAATCATAGATAACTGTATAAACAAAGCCCACACAAATGACGTGATATTTAGTAGGTTTATGAACCAAATACAGTGCAATGCAATAGCAAAACAACAATGATCCAGTTTTTAACCAACTCCATCCACCTGAGATATCAAGTAACTTTGGCAGTTATCCACCTCAGATCAGTTTAACAGACGCCTAGCTAGAATGAGAGAAGATGAAGATTTAACGACTTTCAATGAATTTGGGTAAAATATAAAACTGAGCCAGCAAGCATTACAATACAATACAATTATGTCTAATGTCATCTATTATTGATGATGAATTCCTAGTGGAGGTTTGACATGCTGACATTCACAATGCATCTACAGTTACAAGTCTGATACAGAAAAATGCATAGTATGCTATGTGTGAATGAGTGTGCATGCAGGCTCTCAAAATATAGGGTAGATTAGATATAGATATCACTTCCTGGTTCTTGTGACCACACAGTACTCATATGTTTAGTTGACTTACAAATGATTGCAGTAATACTCTTAATAATAATAGTAATAATAATAATAATAATAATAATAATGATAATAGTGATAAGAACAATAATAACAATTATAATAATAGTAATAATCTTGATAATAGTGATTCTACTTAGTAAGTCTTTCCTGGGGAAAATGTGGCGCACAGGAAGTGGGTAGTTAGCATGAGCAGCGATTGCCACCATGGCTGAACAGGCAAAGAAAAGAGCAGGCAAAGGAAAAGGGCGTCACACTACTGGAGACTGCTTCAATGCCAAGTGATTGCCAAGAAACACCACAGCAATGACCGCTTAGCACCAAAGATGTCATCAAAATAACAACAACAACAACAACAACAACAACAACAACAACAACAACAACAGCATGTTGCAGATTGGCACTTTAAACTCTAGCTATACATCTCTACTCCTCTTCTAGTAGACATGTGTGATTGCATAGAGCCCAGTATGTGTTACCCAGTATTGAATGGCAGTGCAGACACAAACAGCCTGATGCCAGAGCCAAGGGAAGCTGAATCATCTGCTGATCCACTTCAGCATTCTAATCAGGAGCCTTAAATTGGTGATCCAATCCGGAGAGCCGGGCTCGGCCAAGCGCAGAGACTCCGTAACACGTGACTGCAGCCATTTGAATAGAAATGGCCCCGGCTCGGCAGCGTGCCATCTAACGTCCGAGGTATTAGAAACGACTGTGCTATTTCCCCCCCCCCCCCCCACAAAAAAGTCTCATTTTTTTTGCTGTCTTTCTTTCTAATGGTGGTTTAGTTGGGCAGATTTGGGTCAACCGTTTAAATGCTTTCACCTCTTGAATGAGCGCAGCGACAAAGCGCTTCTGTTCCTTCCGGCGCCCCCAAAAGTTAGAGGTTGGTAATATCTCTTGGGAATCAAGGTCGTTTTAAATGTTGTGGGGGGGGGGGGGGGGGGGGGGGGGGGCATTTCGCAGCAGTCATCTCCCCGAATGAAGACTCAATCTGTCGAGGGCTTCTCGATACCGCCGTAGTTTGAGCTCTGCACGCCGTGAATAAACTGGCGTCTGGCATGTGAGAGATTATGAGAAGAGAGGTGGCGGGTGAAAGGCCCCCTTGCAGACACCCAGCTTAATGAGGGTAAAGGGACTTTTTCATTGAGGCAAGACCACAAACCACCAGGGCTGCGAACTCCTACCCACTAATTACTAATTACTGTGTGTGTGTGTGTGTGTGTGTGTGTGTGCACGTACGTGTGTGCATGTGCGCGCATGCTTGCGAGTACACCCAAGTGCTCAAGCGTGCGCGTGAGCAGGAGAGGGAGGGAGGGCGAGCAAGAGAATATGAGAATATCTGTCTGAGTCAATGCCTTGCTCACCACAGCTACTAAAACCCTCACAGCTAAAGCGTGGGAGGTCCTCGTTGTGTGTGTGTCTGGTATATACAGTATGTACAGATGGGAATAGGGATGGGGTGTGTGTGTATTTGTGTGTGTGTGTGTGTGTGTGTGTGAGCGGTGGGGAAGAGGAGGGGGCGGCGCATTGCTTGCTGAAGCTGAAAGAGGAGAGATGACATGCTGTCAGTCTGAGTTGACGGTCACTACTCAATGCTTTAGCGCCTCCTGACACTTTCTATTCAGACCGGGGAGACCGGGGAGACCGGGAGCGCCTCCAGCATGCCAAGGGATCCCGCCTTTTAATTGAGCCTTTTACCCAGGATTCATTTCACTCTTGCACCTAGGGCCTCGCTGCGAACAGACAAAACCAACGGGAGTGACAAAACTAGGCCTCGTCTTTTTTTTTTGGTTTCGGGCTTAGAGGTTGATGAAACGCAGCTCCATATATAAAAACCTTGGGAAACATTATCCCAGTTTCATGTGCAGTAAAACCTCACTAATCTGACACCCTTGGATATGGATGTGTGCAAAACACTTATCCCAGTTCCACACGCGGTAAAACCTCACATGCCTTCGTTGTGGAAATGATTCAGAGTGTATTACTTTAAAATATGTCGACAAAATAAAAGCCCTCGTGCACCGATTTCAAGAACAGTGCACTTTGCCCATGTGAAAACACAACCCTAGCCGACATTTCACACTAGAAGACATTATCTTATTCTTATTACCAAGAATTGTTATTTTTATTTAATTTTCATAAATTATTACTATTATTATTTTCTTAATGACAATACCACATTAAGCCACGGTCCAATTCAGAGGAGCTCTCACGTGGAAATCCCTATAGCCTATCTGTAGGAATGGGCTGATAACGCATGGCTGTGCCCTCATGTCCTTACGTAACTACGCTTCAAACAGAGCTGGATCCCTATATGACTTGCTTAATCTCTAAAGCCTGCGCTGCCAGTGGGGATGAGAGACCACAGAGAGTCCTGGTAGGCTTCATTAGCACCAGTGGAGAGAAGGGAGGGCACCTGCTGTGGCGGATCCTCTCTGACCTGCCCTCACACCACCAACCTCTTCTTCTCCTCCTACGGTGTGATGACCCCCCGGGTAGAGAATAGTAGATAAGAATAGAATAGATAATAGAGGGAGGATGTACACTGCAAAATGAAGCCCATCCTAACGAGCAATTTCATCTAGTAGAGAAGCTCCAATTCTCCAAAAGTATAAATATTTTCACTTCAAGAATTTCGTCAAGTGACATTGTCTTGATGCTACTGGAGTCATCATTTTATGATACTGGCAGAAAACAATACGTTTTAATTCAATACAAGAAAAAACAAAGCAAGAGTAAACGTGTTATCCCCTATGAATGATGCAGTCAGCAACAAATGTGACATCTTGTTTTGACCTGTAACTGTAACGCCCCCTTTGGGCCAATCAGTGTCATTTTCAAAATGGCTGTATTCAGTAGTGAGATGCATCATTCATGTGTCAACATCCAGTCAGCAGTGTGTGAGATGTGTGTACTTTCGCCAACATCCTCGTATGTGATGGATGGACGGGCTCACAAACTAACAAAAGAATGAGCAAACAAACGAATGAATGGATGAATGATTCCGCCCTCGCATTTCATCATCGGCGGACAATCATTTGTTGAGATGGACACCTTCTGCAATTGATATCCTCCCTCTCTCTAACGATGTTATCACGCTGGACTAGCAGTGATGTTAAGACTCAGTAAGAGAATAAATCACTTGTTGAGATGGATGTTTCTAGCAGTGTATGTACAGGAGCAATTTCCCTGGTGACAGACAGCTCAATAGTGATCCCTGCCTCTGTGTCTCTGTGTCTCTGTGTGTGTTCAGACTCCCTGCCTGTTAATAAGCAAACCTACCCAAAGGCACAGCTGGCGTCTCTGTTTGCCACGGTCTATCCCCTTACAATTTAATGGAGTGGTTTGGATGTGAGATTCACAGCGCATGGCTTTTGGCTTGTGATGACTATTTTTTTATTTATTTATTTTTTCCTGTGTTATTGTAGATTCAGCTTATTAGTGGTTTCAATGACCAAGGCTTGACTGGGCTGTTTAGTTCCTCACATAATTGGGAGGCACATCAGGAAGTGGTAGTATGACGTTGGCCTAATGGCTTTACAGTTGTATAATTAACCAGTAGACATAAATTGCAATGAAAATAATAGATAATAGTAATAACAGTTTCATTCCAAAATGCCATTTATCTATTTTGATGATGGCAGATGATCCCATCCTTTTACTATCTTAAAACCAAAGATTCTTCATTACAATCCACAGTGAATTTTACTTTCATTTAAATGATCATTTTGTAAAAGTAGATGTTACTTTTTCAAAATGGTGGATGTCTCATTCTGGACAGAAAACTGTATTTTTTTATTACAGACTTTTTGGTGCGAAAATTTTTCAATATGATGAGTCATGAGGACTGGTCGTAAACGGGTGCTGCTGGCAGCCCGGGGTACCGAGACAATTCATATAGCGATGGATATAGAGATGCTTTTTCTCCCAACGGAAAAACAGCAGGTGTAGCAAAATTCCTTTTCCTCCAGTTTAGCAGATTTTTCAAAAAAGGAAAGTGCACCCATCCAACCTCTCCATGCCTGTGATTCTTACACACACATATGTACACACACACACACACACACACACACACACACACACACACACACACACACACACACACACACACACACACACACACACACACACACACACACAGACATTTGACATTTGATCCTCACAAATACAGATATATAAGAACACTCACACACACACACACACTGGTGTCAGTGTTTACAATGCGGTGTTGAGGTGAAGATGATCTTTGTTGAGTGTCCCTGCCACTGCGGTGATCTAGTGTCCTCATCTGACAGTGCTGAGAAGCCGCCAGGCTGCCTGACTATCCTTGAGATGCTGCCCATCCCCAAAGAACTCATGCCAGTGGACATTAGTCTCGGCCCCATCCGTCTGTTTGGGATTTATACCCATTAATAATTCATTCACTGCTGTGGACTTAGGAGGGCCCCCTTCCTAACTGCACCGCACCGGCCCATTTACACGCTCGGAACGACGCATGGAATAATGTGCAGAGCCGCTATACTAGTGGGCCGTGGCATTAAACTGGGAAAAGAAAGAGGAGAGGGATAGAGAGCTAGACAGACAGAGACAGACAGAGAGAGAGAGAGAGAGAGAGAGAGAGAGGCAGAGAGAGAGAGAGAGGCAGAGATAGACCTCTCTCTCTCTCTCTCTCTCACACACACACACATACAGCCATGGTTGCTAAGCTACACCAAAACTAATCACCGGGAATATTATCTTTGTTCATTCATACCTCCAACTTCTGTGAGGACATACAGGATTCACCCTGCATCAGTTGTGAGATAGGGAAAAAAATCTAACCGTAACGCCAGCAGGAGGGTTATGTTTATGAATGTACCTGCATCCAGTGGTTAAGGATGATTTACTTGACAATACGCCTAAATAAATCACCAATCGGGTGCTTATCAGTGTTCTCAAATTGACGTTTAATATCCTCCGCTCCCAGCAATTTCCTATATCCTCGGGCCCTGTGCACTGCCAACCAGACACCCAGGCCTTGGATGGAAATCTTCCCCATCACCGTTCGCCACCTCTGAGGGAGAAGATTATGAAGATTAGATTTGCCTTAAATAGATTTTTTATGGCAGCAAGAAACAATGCTATCTCGGAGTCACTCTATATGCAATTCACTCTGCCGAATGTCTGACAAAAAGCACTTGCCTTTCATTGTGCGTGAAGCATGGCTTTGTGCTGGTGATTGAATCTTGCAGGGGAAGTAATGGCATATGTTATGACCACTGACGTAAGGGGATGGAGACTAATACCACTCCCTGCCTTTCTCAGCACAGCACAAGTCCACACAATCTGTCTGCAGACCATAAAACCTTTACACCTGCAATGTACTATGTTCTGCACCGCATGGAACGCAGCGGCTCTGTATGAATTTGGTGCGTGTATGTGTGTGTGCGTGCATACATGCATGCACACATAAGCGTGTTTTTTTGTGAATGAGTTTCGAGGCTTCATTGCTTGACTTCAGCGTGCACACCTCTATTGATCCTTCTCATGGCAACGGGACTTTTCCTACAACAAAGTGAACATCAGGCGAACATGCAACACTGCTACATTTATTTTTAACACGCGGCATTTGGTGGATGCTTTCTAACCAGAGCGCTGCAGGTTGCAATGAGTGCATGCATTTTTAGCACGGGAGGCCCTAGAGGAAATCGAACCCCTAACCCCCTTTGCAGTGTTAGCGCAGTGATCTGCCCACTGAGCTACACTGGACCCATTCCTGTGTCATTGTACATTGTAATTTATCGGCTACAGTTAGCCCACTGGCATGGTGGCGTTGTTTATGGTCATATTGTCGCATGTAATGACCGTAAAAGCGCAAGTCCCACGGTGGTACCGGGTCTAATCACCATTACTCATATGTGTGTAGTGGTGAGGCAGCTGTTTATTCTGCCCCTCTGGGACCCCACTGGGTCTGTAACAGAGGCGGCTGGCACAACACCTACTTTCTATCCGGGTGCTTTTCTGCTGAACGGTTCACTGGAGGCAACAGGGTCTGTTAGCCTCCCGTGGAGGGAGGAACAGGTAGACAAAAGCCAGTGAGACGTAATGACCCCGACCATCAGTAACTAAACCCACTGCCACCTCCTGCATGGCTGAGAAAGTACACCTGATAGACAGATGAATGACAGGTGAGCAATAATCACTTCTCTCTTCTGAACAAAGCCACCTGCTACTGCTACTCTTTAATCGTTTGTCCTCGGCCAAAACCACCCTATAATTTATTTAAACTAAAATATAGAAAGAGGAAATGTATGGAAGTTGTGAGAGACAGACTCACTGTAAAGGGGCTGGAGATTCTTCTGTCTGCTCGCACTCTGTAGGTGTTCGGGTGGAGGGATGGGACGGCAGGGTTATGCATGACTGGAGTAGAATTGAAGAACATGAAATTGCACATTTTTCTTAAGTTTTCTGAATTTCTGTCATGGACTAGACGTTAGGCTCTGTTGATCCACCGGAGAGTGGATTGCCTATCTGGCTAGCCCACCACATAGCGGGACCATCCTGTTACCTCACTTGTACCTTTTCAAACATCTTTGTCAGCCAGACAAAACAAACGGACCATTCAATTGCCGGCTCCTATAGAAGTGCTCGGCCATTGCACCTAATACTTCGCTATGAGGTTGCGGCCGGGGTGCCCAGTGGTTAGAGAAAGTGTCCTGCAACTGAAAGGTTACAGGTTCAATCCCTGCAACAGTCAACGTGGGCCCATGAAACACCATGTGTCCTGTCAAAGAGCCCTTGAGCAAGACACTGAACCCCTAGGTGCTCACCTGCAAGTCACCCTGGATAACAATGTCAGCGAAATGAGGCCTTCACCACATAGAGTCAAGAAACAAGAACCAAGTTCAAGAACAGTGCAGTACTGTACATCCCCATATAGCACACTGTCCTCCAGATAAATGGAGTAAAGCCTATGATTACCGAAACCCAGAGAGTTCATTACTTCAAAGAAGAACCTCATTAGTTTAGATTTGTCTTTCAAGTTCACTTCCTCTCAGGATTCCGACTTTAACCGTTAATTACTGTTCAATTAATTAAAGAACTGGTACCTCAGAGGCAGGTGCTGATACCACATACGATTGATCAGGTTCAGCTTTTTTCACAAGTTTCCACTAATTTCACCACTGGGAATACAGAAGTAAAATAACAGAGGATATAGCCTATCGTCAAATTGATGGGGCACAGTGTAAGCAAATATTCAAAAGGCATTCCCGCTGTTTGATGTAAATCTTGATTAAACATCACAGTTATTAATTTTGAGGCAGACCCTGAGTGGATGGTTAATTACACCAGCTCTGTTTCGACGAGACGTTCTCCCACAGCTAATCAAGGCGGCCGTAACCCAGGACGTACGCGGGAACGCCGACCCCGCCTCGTCTCTCACAAACCAAGAAGTGACCTGCTTCAAGGATGGGATTTAATTGAAGAGAAGTCTTGCGGGTTAAACCGGGAATGCGGGAGGCTCCGGGGTAAGACGCTGAAACAGCAGTCCTCAGCTAAAACCCACCGGGGTATTATTAAGACGTGTGACAGAATCCAAATGAGCCTCAGCAACCAGCTGGTGAAAGTGCGATTTGCCTCCATCTCATCCACTTTCACCCCGTCTGTCACCTGAGGTTGGAGCATGTAGAAGGACGTGGGTAGGGTGATGCATGTGTCTGTTGGAGAGGAAGATGTGAGCGGAGAGAGAACAGATGTATGAGCATGCTTGCCTGTGTGTACAGTGGCTCCTGCACATGCATACAAGTGAGCTACAAGCTGTCGAGATGCTTTTTCCTCCTCGTTTTTCACGTACAGTACTGTTGACTGTACTGTTGCTCAGCATGGGAGAGCACTTAGGTGCAAAGATTAGATAGATAGAGGGAAGGGGAGAGATAAAGCTCAAGGAAAACCTATCATTTCTCAAAATCTCTGCATCATCAGGTGCATCACAAGCAGAAATACTGGATCAAAACCTCCTGGCTGTGGCATTTCTCACTAAATCAAACTTGCACTTCTTCAGACTTGTGCTTGTAATATTGCTTTGGTGTATCTCAGTCCTAGAGTGGATCAAGACACAGAGCTATGTATCTCTAGGAGAAACTGAACCACATCGACGCATCCATTCGTCAGCCGCAAGGTCTGCAGAGTTTCAATGACAAGCTCAGTTTATTTGGTAGAAAGGTACACTGCAAAATTCATATTTTTTCTCTTTCTGCCGTGCAGTATTCAACTCCGGTACAACCCTCTCACTCCATTGATAATCTCAGTGACATGTCTCACATTTGCGGCAACACAGGTGACCAGTTATTGCCACCACGCATTTTTTTGCCTTTGCATTGTAGAGTCGTGATAACCTTGCACACACATTCAATCTCTTGTTCTCTCTCCCTAAGGAAGAGATGTGAAGAATAAGACTTAAGAGAAATGTTAAGTTATGTGAGGAGTTTTCCTAACATAAGCCCATGACAACTTGAATAGTCTCAATCAGTAGAAATGGCGTCTCTTGTACAGGTAATTTGGCATGTGACAGGCTAGAGTGTATTAATTTGATAGACCTGTCAAAGTGAGGGCTTTAATCACTTTTTGTCGACTTGCCTTGAGGTAATTACAGGACAAAAGTAGAGGTCAGCTCATTCTATTTTCCATAGAATGAGCTGAAGCACTATTTGCTAAGTGCCTACAATACTAACCACATACCTGGCTAAAGTAATGTGATTACTTTAGTCTATCTGGAGTGCAAGTTAGGCAGAGTTTAGGTTGCATTGCTTTTGGGACAATCAAATACACCTAACATTAACATTTCAGTCTCTAGTGATCGTTCAAGCTGGTTGCCAAGATATCACTTGTGACTGTTGCTGCCTCAATCAAACAGGATCACCAAAGACCATGGCTACCTCATTGTACATTTTAGGCATGTGGCTGATGCTGTTATCGACAGCAGAATTCTCCCCAACATGACTACCAACCAGTATAAAGAGTGCAAGGGTCGGTGCCGTTGTGCCCTGACGATACCCCCGGGACCATGGACCAACCCGTCCTCAGTCAATCTGTCATTTGTTTTGCATTTCCAATATTTTGCTGTATGTTATAAATTTGGATTAGCTACACGTCCTCGACCCCCAGACCTCTTTCTGCGCGGTCTGCTGCTAGGGTTAGCGCCGGCCACCTTGAGCCAATGACCTCATCAACGTGCAACACAAAGGAACAGGAATGACAGGCTTTTCATTATTGCCCGGCCATTGTGCCGGAGGGGGAAATCAATTATAAAAACACGACTAACAGCAAAGATAACAGCAGTGTCCTCTATTGTGTTGGTACGAGCTAACTTTTTTTTTTCCTCAAGGGTCTCTTGACCAGTCCAGTATCACCTTGGTGCAATTTGCTCCCCATCTCAAATCCCATTGCCTTTTGGAATTGGATTTACCTGACTCATTCACACTGTGAATGGACTCTCCTTCCAGTGGAAAAAAAAAGATTCTGTGTGAAATTGCCTGAGGAGTCAGGAGGGTTTAGGTTCGCTGGGCACCTCTCTCTGTCTGCCATTAACCTTCCAACAGGAAGAATGTCCTCATTACAGGGAAGGACTGGGGGGCTGTGGAGCGATGGAAGAGGAAGCGGGAACATGAGCTGAACATTGAAACAAGGAAGGGACACATAGGTGAGGGTGGGAATACCAGAGAAGAGGATACAAAGGAGTCGGCAGGAATCATGAACTGCTTGAAAACGGCTGGAAGTCCACAGCTATGCATCGCACAATGCCTGCTATGTGGAGTCTTAGTTGAGTATTTCCAGCTTTACCTATTTGAGGCATATTTATGATCAGCATGCTTTGGCCAGATGACTGACTTGACAGAGAAGGAGTTGTGGGCCGACCCCCAGCCGTGAGAACATTTATGAGGATACCAGAAGACCCAGGACACTCGTTATAACACGGTGCAGACCTGGCTCGTCTCCCTGCCCAGCATCCACAAGTCAGAAACATTGCCCCTTTCCATTTCGGATGCTATTTATTTGGATACCCATGGCAACCACCCACCCAGCACCCTCCTGCCCCCTACCTCCTCCCTCTCTCAACCATCCCTTTGACCATTATTTATCAACTGTTCTACATGCTTCTTTTAGATTTGTTGCTGTTGCTGCCTTGAAATGTGTTTGTTTGTTTGTTTGTTGCTCACACTAGCAGATTATCAGACTGTTTGACAGCAATGTGCGCAACCCGGTTTGAACATAAGATGATTTGCTGGCAGGCTTTTCCGCGGTACGTCATCCACAGGGAAAGGTAATTGCCAATTGAACAGATAATTCTATAATCTTCTGAGAGGTAGCTTGCTGTTATCCCGCCGGGGAAGTCCTGTCAGATTAATCAAAATGTCACCCATCAGCAGTGACTGTATGGGGGGAAAACAGCCCAAAACAATAGCTGTTTACCATTAGCATTCAAACTAGATCCGGACTGAAACCAATCATCGGCTGCAGAGCTAACGCAGGCTGACAGGATGTGGCGGAATAAACAAAGAAGTTCAATACCACTTTATGGAGTGGAAACACATCCAGAGTCATTTGTAAAAGCTTCAGTCACTGTAATCTTTTAAAAGAAAAAAATTTAATTCAACAGTAAAAAAGGTTTTATTTGTTACAACATTGGATTTCACTGCCAAACAATGTAGCACAGCTGAAGAAATCAATGTAGTTTCCAAAGTATATTATTAGTTTTATTGGATATGAAGCAGATTGATTAAGCAAATTGTTTCTTAAAGGGTTTCAGTTCACTTCCCCAAGAATTGGTGTCGAGTAGAAAACATGCTCTTTTGTAATTGTGAGATCAAAGTTTCCTCTCTGGCATCCTCACAGATACAAGTCAGTCTCTCTGGAAATGGATGCACTGCAATAAAAAATAGAACAATGCCATTTTCTTATTCAACAAATGACAACATGAGTAGAAATATAAAATAAAAAATAAAATCAGACAGGTAATATTTACCAACGTGTAATTAATACCCTCTATCTGGGTGCGTCTATTCACCAGTATCATGATGTTTCACTAACATAAATATCATACTCATATAATAGTGTTTTACTGTCATTTAACTGTGTAGTTCATGGACACAAGGCCTTCTCAGAGATGCAATTTAATGATTTTTCAAATACTCTGTTTAAATGCCATCAAATAGAAGTCAGTAGTTATTGCAATTAATGTCATTACTGGTTTCATCTTCACAGCCAAATCAGTTTCATTGTATAAGTTCACCCACTCTTTCATTCAGTATAATCAGGTCAAAAGCACACACACACGCACGCACACACACATGCGCGCGCACACATAGCCGCAGCACAAAACAAAACAGATGTAGGACTAATGACCCATTTGGAGAGTAAATGACAGTTGAAATAGGTTTAGAGCAATCTGGAATCAGATAAATGGACCTAATCTCGTTCCGGTCGGGACCCTGGCCGGGAAATGGCTCCTGACACCTGAGACCCTGCTACACGTCAAGGCTCAATCGAGACCGGCGGGCTCAGCCCATACATCTCCATTTTAGATGACAAGACACAACTCTGAATCCTTGTACGGAGGAAACCCAGTTGTGGTCTAGTGTGGGACTAAAAGGAGAAAAAGAGGAGGTGTTCCCGGGCCACGAGGATGTAATGTGTAGATTTTTCTCATTGCTTGAGGTGTCACAGGAAATGGCTACCAGTTTCATCACATTATCCAGTGACGGATGTTATTATTTTATTTATTAAACCTTTTTTAGCCAGGCAAGCTGACAAAGAGCTTTCATATTTGTGAGAGTGTTACTCATATCTCCAGTCAGATTTTACCAGACAAAGCAAAGCAAGACCAAGCATTTATTGCCGACACAAGCTCAATTACTGCAGTTTAATGCTCATGCTTTTTATATCTTAATCTTAAAATAAGATTAATATAAGACGTTCCCTTATATTCGGGCATACAAACCAGGGATACTCACAAACAACCGATCCAGCTTGTCGACTTCTGTCTGGGACCATTGTGTTCTTAAAAATGACAAGGCACACTCTGCAAGCACTGTGAGGCAGAATACAACACCACCACAAGCCCAAAAATATTTCATATAAGAACCAAACATTCAAGTGTCGTGACAGCAAACAGCTCTTTCCAACTCACCAATGCATCTGTACAAGCAAGAGGGAAAAAGTGATGAATTCAGGTTGAAGGGAATCACAGAAAGGGTGCAGAATGATTTCTTGTACCAGATTGCCGCATCCCATCAGGGAAAACCTTACCTTAGCCAACAAGCTAGCTATGACCACATCACTGTTACATGCCATTTTATCACTTAGAGTGGTAGTTGAAGTCAGCGGTCCTGCGCACCAAAGGCTTGACAGACCATCTAGATGAGAAACGGAAAGTAATAATCCATGACATGCAGCATTTTGCTACTCTATTGCAGATGGATGGAACAGAACAGTGATTCAACTTCAGTTCAGGAAAGAAGGAGACAAGTGATGCACCCCCGGCAACCACACATTCTTGGATGAGGATACAAGTAAGGATTGGAGGAAATGTGTGGTCCTGGTGGAGCTGTGTGAACTGCCAGGATGCCGTCCATGCTCCTTTACCCTTGGTGAGTATAGCAATTGCACTGTATAAACTTGGAAGCTGTATATAATGCGAAGTTATACCAAGAAAACATAGTAGATTGATTGATTGAAACAGTGATAATTATATATTTGGGGGAAAGCGATGTCATGGGAAGCCCAGAAATTACCGAATGGGCACAGGTGGGAAAATAATTGATTGTGGCTGACAAAATTGCCATTTCGCCAGTGCAAGTGCAAGCGTAGGAACTGTAGGAATCACTAGGCAAGTGATTGCATGTGTCATTGCTGCATGAAAACTCATGGCAAATGCCGCTGCCTGGCCATCGCCTGATACAGTCAGGGAAGATACAATGGAATTCGCTGTGTGACGTGTTTGAGAGGCTTGTCGAACTGTGATGGTCTGTGTCCGCTGTCCCATCCGACCGCTTTGTAAGATGCTCAAACCCTCGAGCTCTCTGATGAGTAATGGAGAATGGTGGAGGACAGGGCCCCCCCTGTATTGCCAGCACTGAAATGTACCACAACTGTGATGTGAGCTGAGAGAGAAGTGTCCAATATTTACCCCATCACCTCCAATCTCACCCAGACACACCTCATGAGATCAGCCACAGCCACTGGCTTCTGGAATTCAAGACCAACGTCAGGGAGGCAGAGCACATGCAGGTGAGGCATTCATTTTAGTTATGGGAAGACATAAAGACCTAGCATTAATCAAACAATACATATACTGCCTTGCAGAAGTATTCAAACCACTTGACTTGCACTGTGTTATTAAGTTTTCCATTTCAATGACATTAGAGTCCAGTTGAAGTCTAAAAGAACATATAAATCATCACCTTCATATCGCTGTTGTATGAAAATACAGAAGGAGAACTAGTAATAGTTTTCCTGTCCAATTTCTCCATTGATTTCTGTAGTAAAAAGGGACTGGAATAACCCACTGGAACGCATTTTCAACCATAATGGCTGGAAATGGATGATTTATATTTTCTTTTAAACTTCTACAACTGGACTCCAATGTCCTTCATAAATGCCCATAGGACAGCGAAATCCATGAAGAGATCTCGTATATACCTTTTATGTCTCCTAGACTCTTTTTAAGACTAAGATGAGGCTAAAGCCATTTTCTCCTATTTCTCAAATAAGTGTCATTCTGAATATGAAACTACAGGATTAGAGAAAGATCTCAAAGAAAACTCAATACTGGTGCATTTTCTTATTGAAGCAATGGGGCCAACAGCTTATTATCATTATATATGTTACATGTTAGCATCTTTACATTGATCTCATAACGTCTCAAGAATCCCCTCGCTTATCTCCTCATTGCTCCTAAGGGGCTTTTAGGAGAAACATTTCAGATCAAGGTGATCTGACAAAATTGAGATCACCTCTATTTCTTAGGAGATGAAGAAAAGATGACTCTGAGCTAAAGAGTTCTCCTCTAGGTGAACCATATATGCCATACTGTGTTTAAGTATTCTGATGGAGAGTCCACACTACACCCTGAGATCTCATTAAGTCCCATTAAGATCTAGTGAAGGGACTTGGCCTCAGCTTTGTTAGCAAGAAAGACAAGTTTAAAAAAAGTTTGAAAAGAAACCAATGTTTATGATTGCTAAATACAATCTCAATATCACATCTGAGTAACGATAATCTGAAATCTTGAACACATTTTTGCTAGTGTGGCAACTTCCCCCAAATGAATACTTATGTAAACGTGATATCTATCAGCATGTCTAACCCTAACCTGAATTTTTACAACATAATTGTCATTTAATGAAAAAATTAATAATTCTGAAGGCGATCTCTTATAATGGACATTAATACAACACTAAACTACTGTATTGATATTCACTTTATTTAGATTGCTTTGTAGCTCACTTGCAAATTTATAGTTACATGACAGGTTTGGGCCCAGTGAGAATACATTGATCAATTATGTGTTAACCTGAGTGAAAGCTGATCAAGAACATTATTTTAAACTTGCATCCCTGAGAAGAAGATAACAACCCCACGCATCCCCAGAGGACACATGGAA
The DNA here is from genome assembly GCA_034670385.1 of Hoplostethus mediterraneus. NCBI lineage: Eukaryota > Metazoa > Chordata > Actinopteri > Trachichthyiformes > Trachichthyidae > Hoplostethus > Hoplostethus mediterraneus. Next base: position 1,348,734 of record JAXDDW010000050.1, on the reverse strand, counting down.
AAACACAAAGCGCATACTTCAGAGGTGATCACGGAAATAACCACTGTTTGTTTATGGTCAAGTAAAGGAAGTAATTACCTACCTGCATCTCCTGCATTCACACAGATTTGAAAGATTCTCCCCTTCCTGACTATCTACCGTCTCGCAATTCCCTCAAGAGGCCCTGACACTTCAAAGGCATAGAGCCTGACATGCTGCGAGACACAGCTCAAATCTGTCTTATTCAACACGCAGACCAGGTTGACGATACCTTCATTAGCTTTGTTGGGTTTGCAATTTGTTACACAGGAGGGTGAATTTGCAGATAGGGCTGAGAAGATTTGCAGGGCGCACAGAGAGACTGACACACTGTGATCAGGAGGTTTTACCTATTACGTGCTGTTTTGAACATGTGAAGTGCAGGTGGATTACTCTGTGTGCTGTGATGCAACACGCACATGCTGTGTAAATCCATTTCTCACTGATCTTCACATATAGGATGTAAAGCACAGACGACGACACTTTCCATTCACTTCCCAGTGGCTCATTAGCTTATGTTGATGAAAAAGTTTGCCGCTTTTTATCCTCCAGAGTGCCTAATGTAAAATATCACATTGCATGGCTAACAACCGGATATGTTCCAGTTACTCAGTAGAAGTAAACAATAACGGGATGATGACACAAGACTTATATCACTCTCTGTACTAATTGCAATACAGCAGTATGCAGCCATCTGGAGGTTGCTTGGAAATGGATGTCTTGGATGACATCTCGGCCTCCATTTACAGTATGTAGTGTGAAATGTGGGAATTCAGGGGAAGATATGTAATGATCATAAAATCTATAAGAAAGTTCCTCCAATTTCACGGCCCTGACATAAAGTTTGAGGTGACAGTGTGTACACACGCTGACATCAATGTCATTCTGTTGCCACTTCGTTATAATTAATCCCATATCTCTTGGGCATGTGGAGAGCAAGCTGATGTCAGGACAACTGTAATCTGACATTGATGTACAGCAAAAAAAATGGAAGTCCTTGTTCACCTTCCCTTTGTTCCGGTGAAAGGGAAGTGGTGTGTGAAAGGGTGTAATTAATGAACCTACAAATAGCTCCAGTTTCATTTAATGACAATCTATGTGTTAAAAGGCAGTACGTGTTTTTTTTTACGGCGGGTGTGGGAGTGCTAGAAACATCGTCTCCCAACAGAGCTCTGACAGGTAATACTGCATTTTGAAATGGCAATGAAGCAGAGTGCATCATCGCACCACACCTGGGAGACGAGCACGCCGGGTGTCCTTTAGGGTGTAAAAACGTAACGGTCTTGATCATCCGCAAGGCCGGTGGCAGCTGAGTATCAATGGACGTGAAGGTCGAGAACTGTATCTCTTTGACTTACCCCTGGGCTTCGCTAATGCAGCCAACTTCTAATTGCTGTTTTAAACAGGGCAAATGAAGCTGGCATGACAAATTGCGTCAAAACAAGTCTGTAGGCTGGCGCTCTGTTAATTTGTGTGACACAGAGATGTATTCCGTGCCAGGAAGAGCTCATGGCTAATGAATAACATTTCCCAGGTAGCAGCTTGCAGATGATGTATTTTACTGCATACCGTGCATGGGGAGACCGGCTCCATGCCTCATTTGAAGTGAACGTGGACACCGCAGTGCCAGTGATGATATAGCCGATGCATACGATGTAGTGACTAGTGAAGGAGAATGTCATTACAGGTTCTGATTTTCTATAAGATAATGTTAGTGACAAAAATCTTTTTTATTCTGCTTCTAATTCGATTCTTCTTCTCACTTTTTACATGTTCACTGTTTTCAATTAGTACTGCAGCCAGACAGCTAAGACCATATCTTATCTCTCATTCAAAAAAAGAAGATTTGGCACCGTCACTGTCCATCCATTTTCATTGCAATATGCTTATCTCAATCCCTGAAAGGTTCTCATTGTTCTTCCGGTAATCCTCCAAATCTGCAATATGACTCAGAAGTGAACCACACTCTCCATGCCAATGTGATTCCATTCGAAGTGCATTGTATTATCGTCGAACAGGAGCCACGCGCCATCTTTCCCTCTGAAACAATGCACCCACAATGACATCTCGTCTGCCAAACAGATGATAAAATGCTCAGCTGTGTTAATAATGCTCGCTGGCACACACAAATCAAAAGGTGCAGTTAAAGGTATAATGATGCACACTGTTATAGTGAAAGCTCATTGTCTTACACAACAATGTTCTGCACTCTGGGTATTCCTTTCCCAGTGAGTTTACTTATCTATTTTCCCAGAAAATTAAACTAAATAAAAATAAAGCTGAAATGTCCAAAGTTTTGCTGTCGCTCCTGAGCAACATAAAACCGGGCAGGGCTGACAGCTTCCATACATGTTATTCTTGAACCCTGGCCAGACAAAACCTGTGGAGCCAATTGAGATTAATCCATCAGGAATGTAGTGAATTTGTTGGGAGGGGCTGGTGGGAGTCACCTCTAGCCTTTATGGTTAAAGGAATTTGGACATTATAAATGAGGATGCTGGCACTCCTAATGCAAGTTTGGGAAGCTGTGACATTCCTGCGCCTTTTGGCATACCAGAATCTCCCAGGACTATTTTGGACATTACATCGGTCCCCAAGGGGCCCCTTACCCTGTGTCTCTCTATCGCCATCTGACCAACTGCACACTATGGCGGTGTCAGGCAAACAGGTTGGGACTCACGCGCCAAGAAGAACAGACACGCTAGTCAAAGTTCAACACCAATTTATGAGTGTGAGATCCAAAACATAGTCAAGACAGTCCAGGTCAATACCGAACAGGCGACAGGGCTAAGGTACCAAAAAGCAGCAGGCAACAACGTAGTCAGACAGGATTAGTAGGGAGCAGGCAAAGGGCTGGTCAGAAAACAGGCACAGGTTCAAAAACAGGTTGGCAAATAACAGATCAGATACTCAGGCTATTACATCTAAGCAAGCACTAAAATGTTCTGGCAGGGAATTGTAGGAACAGGTTTCTACTTATACTAAATGCTGATTACAGATTGCATTCAGGTGTGGAGGCTGGAATTGAGTGACTCCTCTGATAGGCTGGGCAGCAACAGGTGACAAGCAGGAGGGGGGAACCAGGTCGGTGGGCGGAGACGGGGAGACTGCTGCGGGGGATCCATGACAGGCAGTCACATAATACACTGTCTGCCTTTAATTACTGTCTGAAAGTAGCAGGGTTAAGGATCACGCATTCCACAGGGAACTCTTGTGTGTGTGTGTGTGTGTGTGTGTGTGTGTGTGTGTGTGTGCGTGCACATGTGTGTCCTGTGTATGGTGTGTGGACGGCGCTGCTGATGAATTCCACATCGCTTTTTCCCTCTCTCGTCACGTATCGCACACACACACCCTTGACCTTTGACTACATCAACTTCACAGATCCTGTTTTAGCAGTGCAAACGGATAGCAAGGAGCCGAGGGGAACCACCGAGAACACGCCCGAGTTGTGATTACAAACGTGTAATTTAAGCATGAGGCACAAATTCATTTATGATACACCGCGATGTCCAAACCAAAAAAGAGTAAGTTGCCCTTGAGTTAAATCCCTGCTATCCCTAGGGCTGAACATCTATGTTTCCCCTGACAAGAGACAAGATTAGCCAGCTGCACTAAAGACCAAGCTGCTCTCAAGGAAAAGCAGCTAATTTGAGCGCTTATCTAAAAGTAAAAAAAGTAAAATTATGTTCACATTGAGGTAAAAGGCCCTTAGCCATAGGTCTTAACTGGAAAATATCCCTATAAATGTTTCATACGCCCCCGCTACTAGCTAAACTGTGAGGGCTACGTCTTCATATGAGGGTGAAAACAAAAGGGGGCGGTCAGAGATATGAATACATCCCAATAGCCTAGAGCGTTGTTATTTGACGACAAAGATGGTGGCATAAATCAACTGATGGCCTTTCATGGTCTACAGTCACCGGCAAGCCATCAGACTGGCCAGGCTATAAATTAAGGCAAACAAAACTAGGTGTCTGGCTACAGTAATTGGCTTTGCTGTCCGTTGTTATATTTTCCTATCTGGCAAGTTGTTATTCGTAATCATAAAATTCAATGACTAGACATAATGGTGTTTTCATGATGGGGAGACAGGCGAGCGAGGGAGTGGATTTGAATAGATTTAGCAGCTCTGCCCTCGGCGCTGTGACCGGCATCATTTTTTATCGAGTTCTTATTAAATGCTCACAGTCTCCGGTGCAATTCCATACAGGCAGAAATAACATATCATTGAATGCTGATGCACTGCTCCCTGAAAACATAATGTAGAGGCTGGACAGAAATAGGCTGTTTATCATGGGATCTGTTCAGGGTTAGGGGGTGGGTGATCTGGCGATTTTTATATCACGATCGATCTCAAAGACGTCCATGATCTACTTTTGAAGCGAATCGCAGAGATCGTGACCGTTTATGTCCTACTAATGTTTCCAAACTTCACATAAAACTTCCATGGCCAGTAATAATTGTGGTTCCACGCTACGTTCACAAACCAACAGAATGATTGGCTACTAGATGGCTGTGCTGATTGGCCATCATGTGTGACGTATTTGAAAAAAGATTCAAACAATTCCTCTGGATCTGTTGACTGTCTCAGACCATTAAACAGATCCCAGAGATACTGATTACTAAAGAGTACAGAAACATAAAAAGCAAATGCTTACAATGACTGGGGTACGAGGCCATGACACACATTCCACTCACGCTGGGAAAACAACGGTGTCATACTTGATGATATGGCGAAAACGGACAATATTCACGTTCACAGTATTGAATTAGACATTTTCATTACAGCAGACTGTACGAGGAGGCGTCCACAACAAGGACATCGATCCCACTCATTGGTTATCCAATACAATATGCATATATAAAGTTGCTGAATAATAAATGACGCACTTAAAGTGAAAGCATGAGGACATCTATTGATTTGCCATCTTACATCTGTCATATGATCCATAGATTATCACATGATCTGCACAGATTGTGTTACTGTCACTACCCCGCTGGCGACAAAGATGAGCACAGGGGCTCCACTGAAAAGTCCCTTGATGAGTGATTTGTATTGGTTCATCAAGTTCCCTTGATTACAAATGTGTAATCCACAATATCATTTTGGTTTCTTGACTTCAGACAGTGTCACCAGTGCTGATGAAGTTTCCGTTTCTGTAGGTACCGCTCTTTTGTTCTATTAAACCATGGTGGCTATCACTGTTCATGCTAAAGACCCAGTTCTTTCTCTATTTATTCCAAGCAACCCGATGTTGCTGCTGCCAGAAACGTAAAACGCATCACTTCCTGTGCGCCTGAGGATTTTTCCCGGGGAAAGACCTGACACCGGGTGTTTAGAACAGCAAATGTAAAAGCTTTCATGAACCACGTATAGGCTCAATCACTATTATGTTATATCAATTGGCAATAGAGAGCAGCAAAATGTTATGTGAAAATGTTACAGATTATTACAGATTAATTGAGTAAATGGTAGAATAGCCAATCTTTGGAATTCATCATTTTATGTTAAATATTGTCAGTTTGAGTTTATTTTATTTAGTTTATGATATTGAGTTTTGGTCTTCTGTCTCATTCACAGAGGACATGACCCAATATCGATATGAAGAATGGCCCCAAAGTAGCCTTTCTGATACAGGCCAGGGTGGGTGGGGTGCCAATTTTCTGTCAAGTCCCATCCAGCAGATACTGTACACTGTTAAGCTGCAACATTTTTTTCTGTTGATTCAACATCCGACCAAGGCTTAGCTGCCTTCTCTCCCACTGTGTTGCCTTATCCTTCACAAGCATCTGTTTTTGAAGCCAGTCGGCTTAAGCAGAGCTTAATGGAGAGTCCTAGAGTTCTTGCCAAGAGGATGCAAAAAAGAAGTCTTGCCTCGAGTTCTGGCATCAGGAACTTGCATGCAGTGGGTTGCCATTATCAGTGACATATCTATTAGGTTGCTGAGACCGTGGCTTGGTTAACATCATCTCTCTGACTTATCTGAGAGTGTTGTGTAGGGTGGCTTGTACCCTTCAGAATTTGGGGAATGACTTCAAAGTGAATACCCTTGAAAGTTTGCTGCATGGTAACACAACTTCCATTTTGACCATTTGCTGTCTACTTTTGTTTCACTGATAAATGACCATATCATTTAGTGTAAATGCACAATTGTAGTTTCATTACCACTTTGATTATCTTCGAGGAACGCTGAAACTGCTTCTGTGGACAATGATACTGCAGTGTGCTGGCATTTACTACCCAATCAATACTCACCTTAATCTAATTTAACGGGAAGTAGTGAACTCTTTCACTTTGTCTCCTCCCCCTCTCTCATTGAGTTGGCTCTTGTAAAAGGCCTCTCATTCTCTCTTTCTGTTGCCGGGCTTTTCATCCTACAGACAGATACAATGTTCCTCAAGCCCTGCTGTGACTGTTCTCACGCTTTCTCCTTCACTGCTCTGAAAAAAAGAGAGAGCCCTTTCTCTTTCTTTCTCACTGGAAAAGAGGGGTGGGGGTGCGGGTGTGTGGGTAGGGAGGGAGGGAGGGAGGGAGGGAGGGCACTTTCCCCTAGCGAAGCGCCAACCCTGCGGGCCATGCCTACACCCCCACCAATCCCTGCAAAAATGTGTTGAATGAAACAGGCTTTTTTCCCGAGCCGAAGTGAGCAGAGTGTGAAACGGTAGCTCTGGCACAGCGAACGTGCCTGGACTACCAGCAATGATGTTTAATCAGAGATTACATACGCACTGCATTACCTTCCCCAGCCTGGCAGTGTGACAGGTCCCTCATCATTCTCCACTATTTTCAAGAAATATAGACTGCAGCAAAGCACCCCCGGGGTCAGGTCTAACTATGTTTATTTCTGTTGATTTCTCTCAGTTTCTCACTCCTTTATCTCATTTGAAGTTTCCTTTGATTTGTGATTCTTGCTCTCTACATCGCACCAGCAATCATGGGGCCATCACTGGACCACATGCTGTGAGACTTCCAATTCAGACTGGTAATTTGTATGCAAATGTTGCATTTGAAATAAAGCCATTAGGCTTAATGCATTGGAAACATTCAAACATAGCCAGACTCATAACACTAATATCGCATCTCCTCTAATCTTGTTGTTGGACAATTGACTAGAGGAGAAGAAGCACAGCTATTAGCCTGTAACCTTTTTATGCCTTCAACTCCTAGCAATGGGTGGGCCCACGCTCATCAGTCAATGTTTGCTGTGTGGAAATGCCCTCACTGTGGGATGTCTGTGATGAGTAGGGGGCCAGCCGGAAGGACAGTATGGGCCACCCCTGGCACCATCTTTCAAGCTACCTTTTGGACAATATCTAATTGTGCTTTCAGTGTGGCAATTTGCGTCAAGGCAGTAAGAAATCAAAAGTCTGATTTTGGACTGTTTTTTTCCAAACAGTAGCATTTGTTGATCTTGATTGCAATTCAAAGTACCACTGCATCCTGTTATTACCAAAGCTACCCTTTAAAGTCACTATTCAAAATCTCAGTGAATCACATTATAGTCCATGTCACTTTCTTTTTTTTTTTTTTTTTCAAACAATCACGCTCAGTCTCTAGTAACAGATTGCCCTAGTGGTTGCTATGTCTGTGAAGTGAGATTTATGGCCTGGTGAGGCTGTTGAATGAACAAATCAATAGAGATTCTTGTCTGATATAGTGTGTTGCATTCAGAAACACCTCCATGGACCATTGTTCTGTGTCCACCTCTCAGACGGACAATTCCTCATTGTCATTTTGCAGAGGCGTGACATTCAGAGCACATTTCCAACAATAGGCCTTGTGCCTTTTGTAAATGCCTCAAAACACTTTCAGGAGGTTGATTTAATATAGATATAAATGAGCATCCCTCCTTATTGATGGAGCTACACTATTAACATGGGGAGCTGATGTGTACTGTCAACCCATCTGTCTATCCCAAGTGATATCCTTTACATCTGCACCAACACAGTCATATGGCACGTATAGCCATCCAGATCAAACTGATCCTAGGATGAAATGAGAGTATGTCCATCTGTGGCATATACTGTATACTGTAACTGTAATGCAGCAGCTGTAACGCCTCCCAGCAAGACGCCCTCCATATCCCATCTCTATTAATATGGAAACATCTGCCGCCTCTCTTTACGAGGTGTGAATTCTCAGTTTCTTCTGGAGCATCTGCCATCCAATGGCGCTCAGTTGGGTTTTGGCCTGCTAAACATTTACCAGCTGTTGACCCCATGGATGACGCCTCTGCGCAAAGAGCACCATAGCAGATGACAACGGTTAGCACATTGCTCCTCTGTGTCCATTTTCACATCTCTTTATCTGTTCGACTGTCTTAAGCAGACGGACTTCTCAATGAGGGGAGTTTTTCAAACCCACAGATGTTTTTGGCAAAATACCTTGAGGGCCCAGTTATCCAAAGCCTTGTTCACGGATTCAGATTATAAGGATCCACATATTTAGAAATGCACCTTTTATTTGGATGCTCTCTTCATGGCCACCAGCTGAAACTGCATGGAAAGACTATTTTGGCATGGTCGCGTATTGCCTGTAGACGTAATCACATCGTAATCACATCAGATAGGGAATGCATTATTGACCAAAGGCATCTGATTGGAGAAGAAAAACACTTAGAGCTTTGTGGTATCTTCATTGTCAGAGCAGGAATGTAGAATGCACTACAAAAGGGCTCTATTCAACGGACACGGTGACAAGCGCCTGTTCTCTGGAACCTGAGGGGAAAATCAATATCCTGCGATTGTAGCCCTCCACCCCTCTATCATTTCTATCTCGGCTCAAAACGGCTCCATTCCTACCCCCCACCCCCCCCACCACAGCAATGGTCTCCAGTGCTTCGCCCCGACCTTCACCCACAAAGTCAGCCCACCATTAAAGTGTAGCTCATGTACTTCATATTATGGGAGCACTCCTAAATACTGAGCACTCTACCGAGTTATCAAGATGTGTCAAACATGGAGTGCATTTAAGGAGACTTGCTAATTAAACACATCAATTCATGACTACCCAGTTTTGATGGTTGATGTCTGGAACAATATGCTGTGGTACTAGCAATTCAGACTGGACATCTATAGCATTTGAGATAAAGTAATTTCGTCTAATGCACTCGAGACATTCAAACTTACACCTGTCATGACACTTATATACCATGTATCATCTTCTGTTGCCTGGGAGACACAGTGGACAAGAGTATGCTTGTATACCAAGCCCTTGTGTTGTTCAAGGCCATGGAATTTGGTATTATTTCAACACAATCAGTGATTGCAGTATGGCCATGGATTCACTGTCATCTTCAATGCTGGCTTTGTTTACATTCTAACTATTGAAGAAATATATTGCCTGACCTTTTGATACAAGGACCGACAGCATTGTGAGACTATAAAAGATTTGTTTCCATGTCTGCAATGTTTGCAAACACTTGCAAGCACCTCAGGGGAAAAGCCACAAGTGTCACAAGTCAAATCCGAGGGCAGACTCCTGGCACAAACCACGCAGCAGGCAGGATTTAAGGATAAAACGCTCACCTGTAATCATTTAACTCAAATACAACTCAAGCTGTCAGGAGACCCTTCAGCAGCCTCCCTGGATGGGCTCTCTTCTTGGACTGTGGAATACAAGTCTTTTTGGTGAGGCAATCTTCTACCTGGCTGATTATTATTAACACAACTCCCCTGACTGGACCCTGTGGAGACATGCGTTGTGGACATCAAGGGTAAAGTAAATGGCTACCACTGGGATCTCCACACCATGATCTTTTGGAAGCAGCTGAGGGAGGGGCTTAAGCCAAAACCCATGCATGTGTAATGGTGCAATCCATTGTACTCGTAATTCGTAAAAAAAAACTACCTCCAACACGAAAAAGTGCAATAGAACAGTCATTCAAGTCGGAATTCCCAGTTTGATCCAACTGGCCCGAGTTTGCCGATATAAACACACCTGATGTCACAGCAATATGGCGGTGCACATCGAAACACAATTACCTCTGCATCAATTTTGACTTCATATGTCGTTTTTGTTATGAAAACATGTTCACTGATACGATAGAAGTCTTTACTAGCTTGTGGTACTAGCCTGCTAACCTTAACGTGACTAGTTCACTGGTATGCGCCGTTTCTTCACTAGTGGCGCTGTAATAGTTTATGTAGGTCCTCTTTAGATGCTTGTGAAATTCAGAGACTTGTCATACAAATATGAGTTTGCTGCAGGTGTCCATGTTTTGCCGATGCACTGGAACACATTTAGATTGAATTGGACTTCCAACTTGCAATGGATTGCAGCATAAGACCCCAAACATAAATGATGAATACTGTGATGTCACGACTGCTGGGATGTAGAGGCACATGGAGGTATCCCTGACAAAGGTCCAATTTGGCAAACACTGCACTGTGGTGTGACACATGGCATTTGAATGTCTGAAGGGCACTACCCCTCGTACTTGACAGACAGGCGGATAGAAACCAATGTGGCAATTGGCAAGACTACTCTCTGAATACCAACAAGTTGGAACTTTACTTACTTACTTTTGTTTGTCTGTGTTTGACGTATGCTGTCATGATCTTCAAGACTGTTACGCTTGCCACATTTGATAATTTGTCAGTTTTTGCAATAGATGCACCTGCAATTTGGGCATCATCTATTTGTCCTCTTTGGCACCTCTTAAAGCTGACACAGACTGATTATTGGCATTCAATTCCATATGATTCCCCGATGTATTTCAGTTTTTTATTGTGGTTTATTTACTTCAAAGTCCTTTATTCATGTGGGGTTTCCATTATTTTTCCACCCCCAAATCAATGTCTCTAATGTGAATATGATTCATGTGTCGGATATTACAGTCACTCTTGTCCCTTCTCTGACCTGCTGCATATGTCTGCTCTGTAATTCTGGTGCAGGAATTTTTTGAAGAGCTTCATTCCAAGTCTCAGTGGAGGCCAAGAACCACCAAGGGAGTTTCCTCCTTGAAAACCACTGATCAGAAACCACATCAGAGCTCATCGAATTTCACTGAAAGGAGCCCTAAAATTACCCTTTGAAACATTAACAATCTGGGCACTGAAATAACCTCTCAGGGGTTCCTATTTTTGTTTTTAGGTCTGGTTTGGATTGATAGCAGGTCAGACCTCATCAAAAAAGCTGTGTTTAGTGCTAACAGTTGTGCTTGTTTATTTGACCATATGCTTTCTATCCTCACAAAATTCCCCTTTCGAGTTCTGATAAATCGGCTTAAAGGATAAATCTCTCCAAAAAATATTCCATTATTCTCTCTCCCATTCCTCATGATGCTGTATTATACACTTTGTCCTTCCTGCTCCCATTCATTAAAAAGCTCCAGGTTTTGTTTTTTCTTGAGGACTCATAGAAATAACCTTTACCACCCATGTGATCATCAGTGAGTTTAGAAGGAGTTAGACCTCACTTCACGTCTCCTGGTGGTTGACAGCTTGCTTTTTCAACCAGTATAAGCATATGACATATTTTGCACCGGTATGTCCAAACAGCTATACAGATTGTTTTCCTATTCATATGTCCTCATGTTTCCTAATTTGAGTGGACTCAAAGTATTATCTAGTTGAGGTAATGGGTCCTGTCCGTGGCTTCTCTCTACAACTACTTATTACCCTCCACACCCCTGCCTGTCAATGTCAAAGGCTTCACTGGTGACCAGAAATACACCAGTAAAAATGTCCCTAACAGCCTCAATCAAGACAAGTCAATATACATTACATACCCGCTCCCAGTGAAAGATTGAGGCCTGCCATTATGGTTGCATAGATTGGATGGAAGAAAGGCTTGTATCCCTCCACAGGCAACCCAGCACTTATCCAGTAAGGACATATGGGTAACAAATAGTGTATGATTGAGGCATGTTGATTGCATTGTAGAAGAGGGTATGGCAAGGAACATGCTAGGTTTGTAAAGCAGGCAGCTTCACGCTCAATCCATCACATTTATGTGACAGACCAGATTTGAAAATAGCTACAGTGGAGATTATCAGCATGTTAGGAAAGAAGGAGAGAAGGCCATTATTCACGAACGAAAAGGAGATCTGTCCCCTGTAGACCATCCAGCATTGAAGAAAAACACATCAGAATGACAGCGGTGATTTCCTTTGTTGGCCCGTGATTGAGGTTTAGGCACTTCTCATTAGGTGTTATTTCATGTGTGAGCACACAGCGAATTGATTCATTGACGTGATGACCTGGAAGCCCAACAGTGGTGATTGGGTCATCTCTACAACTGTGATGAATCAGTTGCTTCGCATAGCTTGACAGACATTGTCACACTGACAGATCCTTCATCCTCTGCAGTCCTGGCACATACAATAACAATATATAACCAGACATTTTAAAGGAGTAAAGTGCTCTGAGGCATTTATTTGTCAGCGTCCAAATTGTCCTTTGCTGCTAATTTTAGTTTGTAGTTATGAGTCAGTGAGTGTCATGGGTAACCCTTATGGAGTCATTATTTCTGCCCAGTTGCCTGCTTTGACTCGTCTCTGAATGGCTCTGATAAGGCCGTATGCTAGCTAGAAGAATAAATGTTAATGTTAACGTCGTCTTCAGCAGAGCAGTTACGGCGGGGGGAAAAAATGGCTCATTGGAGAACCCATCTTATCAGCGGAGATTGCGCCGAGATGAACGCCTACGTCTCAATAAATTGTATTGTTTGTGTCACAGAAGCATGTGGGACCCTTGCCTAATGTAGCGTAAAAGTCTCTTTTGTGGAGCCTCCAATTCATTGTATCAGCCTGTCAGAGCTAAACTAGGGAAATCACAGTGAACGATGACAACGGTAGAGGAGAGAGAGGTTAGGGCGCAGAGCTTGTTCTGGGAAACATTACGCTCTTTCAGACAATCATAGCTCGACTGTGACTGTGACTTTTCTCCCATTTTTCTTGAAAGATGCAATCTGGAATTTATTCGACCGTGTACATTTTGGGTATATTCATATAAAGAGTTTGAACGTGACGATGGAGAATAAGCTTTGTAGAACTTTCCTTACCAGTCACAACTCAAAATACTCATATTTTCTTATATTTTAACTTTCCAACAAACAAATAAAAAACCTTTACAGCCTCAAAATACAAATAAATAAGTCTGTCACACACTATCAGTCCCTGGATTAAAAGCTCAGATAATAGAGCTTTTAATACATTTCAGAGCCTCAAAAAAAATGTCTTTATTTTTCTTCATGTCTTTATTTCATTAAACACAATGCACACAAAATCAGCAGTGGAGTGACAGGGTTTGAAATATCCAATTATCGACCGGGTCCTTTTAAAAACGAGCAGGTCAAACACCCCTGTCCGAATTCCTGCGTTGTCCACGTTGTCCACACTGACCTTCAGTGACGTCTGAGACTAAGAGCTCTGTATAAAATACGACTGAAAAACTATTTGTTTCCCAGCCGAGGCACAGGTGTTATATTGGGCACTGCTCTCCAACGATTTCAGCAACAGAGAGAGAGAGAGAGAGAGAGAGAGAGAGAGAGAGAGAGAGAGAGAGAGAGAGAGAGAGAGAGAGAGAGAGAGGCGCATGCTGCCAGAAACCAGCACATGCATTAGTGTGGCTCACTGTGAAATGGAATTAAAAAACATTTCATCCTTAATTGAAGGTTCACAAGTCTGATTCTTATATCATTGATACAGCCATAAAACACCGGCAGGGATCAGCTTGTTGAGCCGACTGTTGTTCTGCATGACCCTCATTACAATTTTAATTTATTTTTCCCCACCCACAGTCTGAACCAAATTGAACCTATTGACCAGGCTGATAGAGAGGATTGGTAAACAACACACAATGTTGTACACTTCCCCCTCGCTGAATCCTCACGGCGCACTGAAAATCAAGTTATCGACGGGGATATGTAGCCAAAGAGAAGGCTTAACGGAAATAACATTTGAACTGGTACCTGTTTTTTTTTTTTTCCTTGTTGGATGCATCTTTAAGTCAGTAGCTTGAAACAACAATATTCCTGTTCGCCGCATAAACCACCACCACGTCCGCGGTAACTCCCGATAGTAATGTAGGAAGAAATCCCACGCCGCTGGTACTCCTCCCCCTCCTTATTATTTCAATATAAAACCCATCAGCTTAGCTCGGCATGCAGGACAGTGTTCTTTGTTGTGCACGATTGCCCGCCATGCTTGGGACTGATATGGTTGTGTGCTTTTATTCTACCCAGCACTCTATTTGGTCCATTGTGGCTCGACAATCATTATCAATGCCCAACACATGTCGGCCTGCCTCTAGCTGTCGTGGTAGCACACTGACCACAACCGAGGGGAACCGAACACACTAATCCATCCCGGTCTCAAAATGGATCCTGAACAATTGCGTGGCATTTGCAGCACTCACATGAGGTTGCTTAGAGTACGTCTTATTCTGCTCCAGGAAATAACAGTAAGGACAACATATTTATCCCGCTCTGAACAGTGGACGGATTAATCTGATCATCCTCTCTGCCGTTTTGACAGGGATAGCACTCCACAGCGCAGGAAATGAAAACATACACACTTGCAGTTTGTCTTGACACTCACACACACACGCACGCACACACACACACACACACACAAATACGTCAAATCTCTCCACGCGCATTACAAAATTGCTTCCATAATAAGAAAACTCCATCTATTCATGCATCTAACTTGTTAAGACTGCAGACAATGGGTGTAGCTGCCCTTCACAATCCATTTGCCCTGCTGCTCTCTTCCCATTGACATGTTAGGGAGGGTATCAAAATTGAGCCGATTATTACAGAAGGAAATCAAGCTATCCGACACGGCAATCAATGGCCGCCTTGACTGATGGGTCTCCTATCTAGATGAACGGCTCCCTGGAGGGGTGCTTGGCTCCGGCCTCACCACTGGTACAGAGACAGGGCATGCGGCGACAGTGATGGTCAAGGTCACCCCCCCCCCCCCCCCAACCCCCCCCCGGCCACAGTGGTGATGCAACGATGCATCAGCCCAAGCCAGGGGGCGATCACACAGCAAGATTTGACCACAGATTGAAGAGTGTGCAGAAAGAGGAAATACTTCCCCTACTGCTAATCTTGGTATTTGATGTGTAAAGAACACGCAGCCAGCACACAGTTGATGAATGTGGTTCGTTAAAAGACACCCGTGAGATATAGGGTTACTTGAAGACTCTCCCTCTAAGCCTTGAGGGACAGACTCGGCTCGGTGCGATCCCCCTCCGGGAACATGCCTAGTCCCATTACAGCAGGCTCTCCCTCTTCCTGGGGATGGGTAGATATGTGGAGACACTGACATTGAGTACAGCCTGGAGATGTTTAGACAGCGCTGATAATGACAGTCATCTGCTGGACCGTCGATTCCCACGGCAACGAGGTCACACGGGTGTCAGCCAGCCGACCGGAGTCTGTACATTGCGACGGCGCTGTCCCTACGTATTTCTTTTACCGTACTTTTATACAAGATGTGCTGATGTCAAGAAGAAAAAGACAAGAGGGATTTCGCAGTTAGTCAAATATTTATACGCTCTTTTAAATGAATCTTTAATAAAGTCCTCAGAATGTTTTCCAGGCATCGTGCTCCCTAACGAGCGCTGTCCGACCGGTTTCCAGTCGTAACCCTCCTCTTGGTATCCGCCGACAAATCCTTCACAAAAAGAACACACGACCTTGAATCACCTTATTACCTTGAAGGAACTACACGAGTGGTGGAGAAGTGTCGATCATGACTGTTTGAAGACTTACAGTTTGGGACTCCCTTTGTTCAGCTCAGTGCATCTTGACACCAGATGAACTAGGGGACTCCTGCGAGTTCAAAGCAGCCATCTTGGTTGAAAAACAGACCTCATTACGAACGCACGCCGACACTACAAAACGAAACTCTGCTTGCCTCCCTCTTCGCCGTTTGACGCGAGAGGCTCTCCACTCTCCAACAGGTGCGCGTCTTGCTCTTTTGTCTCCCGCGTCCCTTTCATCCCTCCATCGAGAAATAAGTACAATTATCTCATAATGGGATCCCCCTTGATAAAAAGCAGTCCTCTGTCATTCTGCTGGTGGTGCCACAGTGTTGGATGGTGAGAAACTCCAGGTTAACTGCTTTCTTTTATCACGGCTCCTTTTTATATGCAAATCCCCCCCCCCTGCCCGCCCATCTATTTACTGTTGCAGGTATTCAGACGGGGGGCCTTGCGGGGGGGTGGGGGGGGGGCAGCCGTCCGGCGCCGGCGTGGGACCCGAAATAGATTTGATTAGGATTCAAAATACACCCTTTGATCTCACGTTTGTTAGTCAAATGCGGCCACATGACAACAATCTTGAGAGGATGGAGCGATTCTGCTGCCGTTTACAAAATAATGGACAGTCTAATTGTGTGTGTGTGTGTGTGTGTGTGCGCAGTTATTAATTTGTGAGGTGCAGCGAGCCAGAGACCGGGTTCATTTGCATCCGGTTCTGACAGGTGGAGACAGCGGTGGCGGCGGTTTGGCTTCAAACAAATACGCTGCTGCCTACAGATAATCAGCACTGTGGAGCTGTGTGGCACAAGCTCGCTGCCTCCTGTCAGGATGAATAGACTGTCATTTTGTCAGTAAATATGAAATATGGGGCAGAGGTTTTCAATAATTAGATCAGCCATTATATAGACGGGCTCACTAAGAATGTACTCATCGCTGACTACCGTGTTTGGTCGTCCTGCCCTCAGACGATTCGACCTAGAAAACTGGTCAGTTGAAGTCATCCAAATTGAAGCAGAGAGACAAAGATTGCACACAAAAAGGCCAATATACAAAAGCGGAACCACTTCAACAATATTTGAACTCTAGCATTGCACCATCTTCTCAAAATGCTTTTGCTTTTGCTTTTTTTTTTTTTTTTTTTTTCAATAAGTGTCCCTATCCCAACTGCGCTCCAGACATACCAGAAACAAGCTGGTGTCATTTTAAATGTTGAGTCACGGCACCCAGAGGACCTCACCCTCGCTGACCCAGATCAAGGGGACGGGTGCGTTATTTAAAATGTGTGAAATGTGTGTGATGTGAGGAAATGAACCCACTTCTAAAAATACGACTCTGATGTGGACTGTGGCGGAGCATGTGGAATTTGGCTGGTGATTTCAAGGATGATTATATGTTTGCACTGTGCGGGGCTCTTTTCTCTTTCATCATGCCAATGCCACCCACGCTGATTGGGCCAAATAACCCTCTCCACGTTCATTATTAACTGCATTACGTGCTATTCTCTGATGAACAATAATTCCACTTGCATAGGCACAACTTGGAGGGAGGGCCAAGTACAACCACTGCGAAGTTGGAATTCACAGTGAGAGTCTATTAAAAGAGCTCCGCTACATAGGTAAATGCGGTGAGATTAGTAGCAGTTGACAAACTCACATAATTAAATTGTTGTTGCAGCACAATAACGGTGAATGTCTTTTCTTTTCATTCTCAGTCATGGATAAACAAGAGCCTATTTTCACTTCTCTTTTGGGCACGGGCTCAGACGGACTTGAAAAGCTTGCCCTCGCTTTAAGCTTTTTTCAGGCTGTAATTGACAACACTTGATGCTCAGGCTCTGGAAAAGACCGCGGATTTCCATGGATTAGAGTCAGAGGGCCAAAGCTATTCCATGATCTGCAACTGGATTAAATGACTTGATTGGTAAGAAACCGAGAGAGAGAGAGAGAGCCGTGGCGAATGGCATGGTAGCTCTGCGTCCGCGGTGAAAGGTTAACTGCCACGTTCAGAAAGGCTTCAAACCATTTGGTCCTTGGCCGTGAGGGTCGGAGGATGGCAGCCATAACTCACACGTCCCCTGGCTACAATCAAAGTGCAGCATCGAGCCACTTCACAACCCATTTTTACAGCTAGGTGAAAAAAGCACTTCACACCTATTTGTATTTTTGCAATAGCTACTGGCTTATGTTATGAAAAAAAAGACAGATAAGCCTACACACAAACACACACACACACACACACACACACAAAATCATACTCTACATGGTATGTGCAAATACACCCAAGCCTTTCCATATCTAAAGTGCTCTCATTCAGCAGTCACATCACCTTGACCTGCTTCTTGCACATCAAGTCGTGGTGTCGTACCCCTTCTCTCTGTGTATCTTCCTCTACACCGCAGATTTCCCCAGGCTTGAAGTGCTCAATAGCTTGCGGCGCGCAAAACTTCCTCTGAGCCCCGGCAGAGGGAATCTGCTTCAAATTTCATTTCGCGATTTACCATACTGTGGGTCCTTTAAAACCATTAGGTTTGCCTGTCACAGGATTCACATTTCAGCGTCACGTTGCCGCCTGGCCCTCTCTCGCACGTTGTATGAACAGTTCCCCTTTTTCTGCTGCGAATGGAGCAATGGCTTCTACCACCATTGACCCCTCTACCTTTGCTGTAATATTGTTCATCTGTCATGAGTTAAGGAGACACAACAGTGGAAATGCCAGTAAAAAAAAAAATCCCCATGACACCACCTGTGAAAGCCATTCTCACCACAGCAAAGGGAAGCAATCATGTGGCCTCGTATTGGCAGTTGTTTGAAATCATTGTCTTGGCAGTGATTAACACCCTCCATCATCAGCCACAGCCAGCCACGGCCCCAAGTAACTGGACTGGTGGGTCCCTGTGTTCATTGTGGACCTTGCAATCACACGCGCCCAGCTCTCCAGCTCCTTTTTTCAATGGTGAAACGGGCCGTTACCAACAAAGCCTTCAGTGTGAGGTGACAGAGGAATGATGTAATGTGATGTTTTCTCTGTAACAGTGGAAACAGATGCCACATTTCCATGCTGAGTAATGTGTTTGCTTTCCCTGTCTTATTAGCACCTGAGGGAGAGAGTGTGTTGAGATTGCTATTTTTTTTTTGGGTGGCGAGCAAACGTGGTCACCATGGTTGTTGTTGGGCGAAAAGCTGGCATCCACCGCGGTGCCACTCAGACGGATAATGTGTTTCCCAATAAAAAGGGTCTTTTATTGATTTTTAAATACCGCTCCACCCCGTTACCCAGCACAACACTGAGGAAGGGAATTTCTTTTTAATACCTCTATTACCGCTGCTTCCTGTTTTCAAACTCTACCACAATAATAATATTAAAATCCAAACTCATACAGCATATAACTCCTCTTTTTTTCCTCCTCGGTTCATGTTGCTGAGTCACAACCAATTAGGGAAAGTCACATTTCAATTTATCTTCCACGGTCAATCTATTTAACACTGTAAGCAGGCTGAGAATGGTTGGAGGGAAAGTGTCCGGGGAAATATCAGGGGCTGGGAGGATGTCCAATGATGCCGTGATTTATGGTTTCATTACAACCTCCACTAGAAAGGATCCCTGTGTGAATCTCCACTGCGAACATCTCTGTGTATCACACCGCCGATTAACATCACTCACACTGCGCGCTCTCAGAAAACACTTATTTCAAAGATGGGTCTAGCGTAGCAGAACGTAATGTATGCCACTCTTATGTATTCTTCAGTTACTGACTTACATATTCTTGGTTGGGAGGAAGATCGGCGGGGATGGGATATATGCAGATATGCATTCGACTTGGACACTCTGAAGATGCATGTGTGTGTGTGTGTGTGTGTTGTGCAGGCCACTTCCCCCTGCATGTGTCCAATGTTGCAATTAAAAAGTCGTTCTGACTTCTCGTTCTTCTTCTTCTTCTTCTTGTACTTACTATTCTTTTTGAACATTCACTTACTACACTTACAATTCAGAGCCTTGTAGACCTTGAAAACGGTGGAAAAAACGATGATGTTAATCACTGTCGGCAAATTATAGTGTAATCATGACCTTACAATAGCAAACAATGTCTGGTGGGCTGCGTTAGCTTGTCAAGGTTTCACGCATTAGCTGGAAATCAGAGGCTAGTAAGCGGCATGCTAGCGCCACTGGAAAAAGCCTGACAGATTGCGTTTTTCTACCCATGAGACATTCATGCAACGGATCACTTAAGATATCGAAATACAAAAGGAGCTGGCCGGGTGGAAAGAATTTGATTTCATTTCATATCTTTGAAAACACACCCGTCATATATCTTACTTTCGGGCATGAAAAAAGCGAAAGAAGAATGCATAATACATCGGGGATCGGCTGAATAGCAGCGCTACATATCACAGGTGTTCATGCAGAGCTATTAGTTCCTTATTGAACGATGTATCAAAGTGCTTTCCTCAAAAGGCCAACAGATATCACGCTGCTCTGATATAGTGAGCTATTACGTGGACATCTTTTCTTGACTGCATCCGGGTGTAACCAACATGTACCAAACTGTCTGAGAAAATATATTCCACCTGGAAATTCCTGTCCTCAGCCCAGTGGCATAGCAATGCAAGAAAAGCAAGGCGATATCATGCAAACGTAAGAAATATTTTGCAATTTTACTAAACAGACTCAATAAATACGCAATTTCAAAGATTTGACTGACCCATAGTGTCAAGCCAATTTCCCCAGTAGGTACAGAGACATTTACTTGATCAGGGAGGACGCTCAGGGGAATGAATGAATAAGGGTTTATACATCTGTCAAAGCCTCACATCCTCAAGTACAGTGTTGTGTGTGATGAGTCATTGTACTCTCAATATGAGCAAATCTATGACACAAGGTTAGCTAGGTTTTCCATCTCCCATTTAGCTCAGGGCCATGGATCTCACAGACAATGAGGACATGCGTAGGCATGCTTCACTGTGACAGCTCCATCTGGACGGCACCGCACAGACCACCTAATGATCACAGAATAGGATTTGTTCTCAAGGACCCAGTGTTCCCTGATTGAGCGCTGACCAGTGTCTCCTTCATCGTCACTGCTGTGCTGCTGTGCTGCTGTTTCTTTTTCGTTGAGGAGTTACTTTATCTTGTTCAACCATGAAGCCATGAGTGAGCTGATGTTTGATCTATATCTCTCTATGGAGCTAGAGGGACTCTTAATGCATCTGTGTGTGAAATGTATACGATAGGATATCTCTTCCTTGTGGGTGGGGGTAGGGGGGGGGGGAGCTGTGCGGTTTGATTGAGATGTGTGACAGCAGCATTGGTTATGGTGGACCATTAGTTGGGTGTCCTTGGGCTCCTGGGCTCCTCTCATCACTCTTGGGTGGCTGGCTGTCCCTGGGCGGTGTGAGTGCTGCAGGGTAGGCTATTCTCTGGATGGTCCCACTTGGTTCCATTATTTATGGCTCTGTCAATCTGACATTAGGTCACTCCACCTGTGCTATTCAGCCCACTATGCAGGATGTCAGTGGAATGTGTGGTGAAGGATAACAACAGTTGTTGACAGAAAAACACTGGGTTTGTTCACCGAGTTTTGACTTGCTGGGCTAGATCGTGAACTAATTCATGGGAAACACTTTACAGTCTCTTCACTCCACATTGACTCAGGTAGCAGAATAAAACTAAATGACTCATAATGCGCTGTTTTACAATTTCAACATATATAGAACCTGGTACATTTGAAGCACATGCAGCATCCGTCTGGCTTTTACTGAAAATGCTAAACCAAACAAGCTGTGACCAAGAGGCTGATGTGACTAATAGATAGTGATCTGGCAAGTCTGAGGCCTTTGGCAGGCGCAGGTCTCAGCGTGACTGATGGTCCTGACCCGCTCATCCATCAGTCACACTGCGACAAGACAGTCGCTCTTTCAACAGGAGGCCAACCCTGACCTGGAAAGAGGGAATTATTGTATCCTCTCTACCAAAGGGCTCATAAGACATTCACGTCTCCACACCACCGGGGATGGAGACCGGTCCAGCGGAGCCGAGAGAACAGGCGTCCTGGACTGGGTTTTAATTGGGGATCTCAGAGTACGGCAGGTGCAGGTGAAGGAGAGCACATCTTGTATAAAGAATGAAGCGGACAGGTAATTTGACAAACAAAACAAACAAAGTTCAGTTCATACAGCCATGTTATAAATGCATTCTCTGAAAACAACTTTGTAACGTCGCCGCATTTATTTAGAAGATGAATCACGCCGCCGTCAGTTCACAGGGTTCGGTAAAAATTACATCTGCGCCAGTCAGGACACAGTAGGCTGCATCCAGACGAACTGAGGAGTATTAATCAATATCTCCCTCACTAAGTGAAGCATTCAGTGTTGCACTATTTCAGGCACACAGCATTTGAATAAATATTTGATTAAGCAGGAATAGCGTTCGTGCGTGTTTGACAAGAAAAATCCATCAACGGCGGCTAGCGCAACTGCCATTTGCCGTGCTATTAACGCGCATTGTCTGCAGTGTCAATAGGGCATCTTCCAGTAGAGGGTCACATCAACACGTTGTTTAACGCGTCTGTGTGACACACCTGTTGACATGTGAGTCAGAGGGAACAGAGGGCAACGAAGGAGCTTTTATTTTACAAACAGGAAACAAGGGCTAGAACAACATTTCTAGACTGTCGGTGAACCGAATCTGTACATCTGTGTTGTATTTATCTTGACCTGTCATGATGCCTCGTTGACTCTTACATGTTTGGCTGTCAGTAGACTGTCAAATGTAGAATTAAAAACATCAGTTTATTATTTTGTAATGCAAAGACACTCTGCAAGTACCCAGATGGCTTGTGCGTGACAACATCAACATATTGTTTTTCATACGTGTGTGATTGAGCACCTGTTGACATGTAAATTAGCTGATTTATAAGAGAAACCCCTGACTAGAAAAGGGAACAGGGGAAAGGAGGGTTTTATCCTGCGTGGAAGCTGTAAACAAAGACCTACAAATTGACTGAAATACACACACAATTTGCACAAGCTCCCTTGGTTGGTTTGATTCATGAGGAAATGAAAAGATCATTTCTAAATACCTGTCAGACATTTGTTATTTATATTAAGATTCATTCATAATGGATGAGGTGATGAAAACCGAAATGTCAGACGGAGATACAAGCCTCCGTGTAAAAAGACAATCCGGCTCTTGTGAAAGATGCAGGCGTCGGTGTGTGTATATATAAACTCTCATTTAATTTGGGTATGAGACATGATTCTTCATCTCAGATCAAACTCACCCGTTACGCAGTCCACTATAAAGAGTCTGAGTGAATGCATCATTCAAACGGTTGAATGGTTGTAGTACCATGTAATGAAAATGTAATTTCAGTGCACAGTGCAGTAAGTGCAGTGTTTCTCTATAATACATCTGTGTGCACGGTGGCTTCAGCCATTTAACACCGTGGGGAGGCAGCATTAGGGAATAGCTCAGGAACAGCATTAGGTGTAACCTGCCCCTCCTCCCCACAACACACATTGTCACCCAGGAGAACAGAGGCATTAAGACCCTCAGTTACATTGTTCTAGCGTATTCATTTGCCAGCCACGGTGGCCCGTAAACAAAAGCAACACTTATATAACCAGGAATCAGGATTCAGACATATTCCTTCCCACACCGTGTGCAGCTCCGCAGCTAGCTTAATCGGGATTGATGGTACAGCACATTGGGTCTAAATTTAGTCTCCCCAAGAACATTCCTCTCCTTGCCATCGCTGTGGGGCGAAGCTGCGGTTTTCAGATCTTCCACAGTCACACGCAGAGGAGAGGAGGCAGTGGAGCTGAAATGCACTCCTATGTCACACTCTGCCCCCCATGCCTCACTCGCTGTTTCTTTCTCTCTCTCTCTCTCCTTTTATCTCTCCATGTGCTGGGATTTTGTGGATCACTTACTCAGGGAAAAAAAACCCAGAGGTAAAAAGGATTCTATGTTCAGAAGTCCCAATTTCTAAAATCCACCTTATGGGAATTAATTGAGCTGTAAAGAACAATGGAGGTGCATCGTTAATAGGGGAGATCATTTGATAGACCATACATTTGCCGAAAGGTTTCTAAAGCATCTTTGAAAACAGACACATGAATCAACATGGGTCTGTCACACTGTGCAGTGGTGTTTGCTTTGCTTCAGTTGTACTCTGGGGAGATAAGACAGATTCTCTCTCGTCACATCCACCAATCTCTTCCTGTCCCTCTATGAAAATAGAAATAGCAAAGACAGCTCCGAGACCAGAGGTATTCAACATCATTACTGTTTAAGACATAAACTGTAGTACAAACTAGATTACAAATTAGCAGCTTGACACCTGATTGAGTTTTAGTTACAACCTCAAGAATAATATCGAGATACAAGAACATTTTGAGGAAAATACTATTTAAGCTTTTGTGTATTATGTGATATTTTATATAAATGTGTTGGGAAATTCTCTTTTTACTTGCCCTTTTCATTAAACTGGTAACTGTAAGATCACCAACTAGCAGCGCTGGTTTACCCACCTTTCATTTGTAATTACATTAGTAACATGATAATAAATTGCCATGTTCAGTAGGACCACAGTCTGTACAGGTAGTTGTAGTAGCCACTCATATATCAGAGGCTTCTAACTGAAACCATGAAGTGAAGATGGATCAACACCGACTTTTCTTCCTGTGAGGCAGACACATATACTGTATGTGGACAATGGCAAGTGGGAGCTCTACTCAGATTGTCCAAGTGGAATAAAAAGTACATTTGAAACAGTGATGCCCCTTCAGCCGTCATGGCAACAGCAATGGGGGAAGAAACACTGTTCAATTGCATATAATCCCATCTGAGGGTGTCATGGCCCTGAAGCAGCAAAGTGGGATTGCAAGAATCCCATCATCAGAGAATGAAAAAAATGAAGAACAAATGTGGATGAAGACACAGCATGAGTAAAAATAAATCTGTATTGTATTGTGAAGCTGCAGGTAGATTCATATCCATGATTTGGCATTCACTTTGAAGAACAAAGTTTTTTATGGACAAAATCTAAAACAGCTTAAAACACTTAAACACTGTTAAAAACAGCGATTGATCTTGCTTTGCTTGGCCCGATTTGTTGTTTGATGTTGTCTCTTTCCCATTCCCATAGATACGTGGCCGAACATAAATGACGTGATGCCACTCTGAGATATTTCCAGTGCAGCTACAGTGGAGTTTTCAACAACCTGAAGAGAAAGGGCTTCTTTCTACCATTTTGCCCCGACGTTCAACAATCATAAAGGAAGAAATCCATCGTGGAAGAGAAAGAAATAGCAAGTTCTCCACCGGCAGTAGCCTCAGCGGACCATAATTCAACATAGTCGCAAGACGTATTGGGCTAGATGAAACTCGGCAGTAACAGAATTACGCCACACAAAATCTGTGGCACAGTAATTTAAGATTATTCCTAAAGTTAAAGAATCCCATTACTGTTGCGTTAGTCTCAGCTGGTGACAAGCCAGGTGAAAGTCAATGGAAATAGACATAGGGATTAAAACGAGGGATCGTTTTAACATGGCAGCTGTAAATTTGGACACATGGAGAGACAGACTGACTAGCCCCAGTACTCAGACCAGTGGTACGTTGGAAGCTGCCAGTTGCATAGAAATGTAATGCACTAGTACCTTTCACCAAGACAGGAGCTGCATTGTTGCGCTGAGTTGATGATTTCAGTTCTTCCTCAAGTTCGTGGCAGAGATGTAAAATTGTGTTTCTCTCTAGTCCTACACCTAACAACTTAGGTAACACCTAAAGTTGTATTTCTCAAACTCTCGTGGTAATCTATAGTCCTCCTCCAGCAAGTCACCTTCCTCCTCATGTACTCCTACAACATCTCAATGTTTGTCATGATGTCCAATCCAAACCGATTAAAGAACGCCTTTTAAAATCAACTGATGAATCAACTGGGTGGACGTTATTGTGTGTGTCTAATATATTGATGACTATCACCACACAAAAGAAAAGAAAATCCATTTCACACAGATTTCATACTGTCAGTCTGGAACTGGCGTTGTTGTGTGCTTTTATGATTTTCTTACGGCACAGGCAATTGATGAAAGAGGACGGTAGTGCCGGTAAAACAGGCCGGTAACCCACGTTTATGAATGAGAAGACGTGATACCGCGCTGGTATCTGCTGTTAACGTCACGTTAAACCTGGCGGTGTGTTTTATTAGTCCAGCCCGTTGTGTTTTGAGTTTGACACACAAAGTGAATACAACAAGCTGAATACACAGTTGAACATGTTCTCTGGGGTTGTTGAAATCACTGAAGTAGACGAGGCAGGTTGAGGGGAACGTGGATACAGCAAAAACACACACAATAACTCCTGGAATGCACATCACAGATTAATGATCTCTAATAGTGTAAGACTATCCGAGGAATTTTACTTTAAATTGTGAACAGTGACCAGCAGGTCACGTCCCCCCCCACAATGGAAACACAGTGATTTGGAATGAAGTTCTTCAATTAGAGCCCGTTGTAGAATAATGTTATGGAGCCAATTAGGCTCACCTACCGCAACTGAATGCCAATTTGAAAACAACTTCTCATTAAACAGATTAACGATGATTTCCGGGGTCAGTGGGCCAACCCCCCCGATCTCACACTGAATATAAAACAAGTGATAGTGCTAATCAACAGTAAATGAATGCATATACTTCTTGATTGCTCATTCCCTGTCTTAAGGCAACATGTTATCGTGGCCTACTGTATGTCTGTGACGACAAAAGCAATCAACAAATATACACACACACCCACCCCCTGCTGCTAAATCCAGCAGTGTTTCTCTGCTGATAGAAGAAATAAGCTGCATTCCTCTGGTATGATGCACCATCCTGGAGGCTGCTAGTCAAGGTTATTGATCAACCTTCACTTCCATAATTGCGCTGCCGTCTATTTGATTTGATGTTAAACTCCTCTTTAATTACGCCTTTTCCATCCAAGCACAGCCAATAATAACAGAGCCTCTTAGTCTTTGATCTGAGTAATATGCCTCGTGGACTTCAGTCTTGACATCTTCTACAGTTGTCTGAACACATTCGGGTGTCCGCTGACCTGTTTTTTTTTTTTACTAACAATGGAATAGGGGAAAAGAAATACTTGTGAGAAGACTGCAAAGGAATAACAGTTCAGGATATTTTCACAGAAAAAATAAGCTTATTAGTCACATAAGTATACCTCTCATCTTTGCACTCACTGACACTGACAGCAGAACACGCTCTGAACTGCGACTGTGAACAAGCTCGCATCAAATAAAGGTGCCAGTCTGTGGAACTCGTCTCCAATTGAGATCTTTTTTGAGATCACTGATGTTTCACACTTGCGAGAGTGAAAAATTTAATTTTTTATATAACGTATATTTAGTTTCCCTCCGAGCTTTTTCTTGCCAAATCTGAAAGCATCCAGAGATCATTTTCCAAACTAATGTTGAGTGCCTCATCCATAGTGAAAACTGACTTTCAAATTCAATCTCCACAGCAATCAATCTCACCCTGGCAGGGTAAGTCTGTCGAAACTGGGAACCGTGGCTATGAAGAAAGCAACATTTCAATTTCCCTCTCCAACTCTTAGTGGCAGACAGCATATGTTAGCCATCGCACTGGAAAGAACCATTATGAAGGGGCAACGGGGGTGTTCATGTAGTAGAAGGAAACAGAGGAATGAAATCATTTCAGCTGAGCTCTCTCTCTCTCAAACAGGTAGATGAGAAATCAGATATAACAGGGTTGCGATGGTCTTGAGTTGGTTTGTGTCCCCCAGGACTAAAGAAAGTAAAGAAAGTACCAATTAATAATATCACCATTGACGTTGTGGTTTGTAATGATGTTGGCACTTTAAAGAAATAGGCAGGATATTTGACAGAGTTAATACCTCAGACTGATGTTCAGCATCTCTTTATTTCATGGAGATATTTCAGAGCCACTTTAGTCTGATCCATCACTGCTGTAGACTTGCAGTGTAAGGTGTATCTGAAAATGTAGCTGAAACCCATAAAAACTACCAAATTTGATGAAGATGTCATGCTAACTTGAGAGCTGCCACTTTTTTGAGATAAGTTACTCCATTATGCCTTAATATAGTGTCTAACGGCGGCGGGGGGGGGCTTTCATTAGAGGCTGTGCTGGAGTAGTTTTGAGAGGCAACTTGGGGAGCAGAGCTCTTAGACTCTGGCTTTACTGGCCAGCTCCCAGGGGCCGATGTGTGGACCTGTGTGAGTGAGTTAGCAATAGCGGGGCGTTGCTGATAAACAAACAGGCTGTTCAGTCAGCCAAGCCAGGTTAAACAGAGGTTGAAAAAAGCAGCAATCTACAAATCAGGCGATACGGTAAATAATGTTTATTTCACCCTCCGGGACACAGAGACCATTCCTAATTACAGAAGTGAAAGAGACCAGAATATACACTGTTGTGTGCTGTAATGGGACAATCTGCAATTTGCACTACTCTGTATTGCAGAATTGGAAATGTGTTAAATTCACCGTTAATGGCATACAGCCGGTGCTGCTATGTAATTGAATACATGTCTCCACTGTCGATCAGGTTGGCTCTCCTGAGTGGATGACCAGCCGTCACAAGAAAGACCCAGAGAAAACCCCATCCAGTATATCCATCTCGAAGGAGTGACAAAAATCAATGGGTGAGACTCTTATCGGGAGCGTGTTAATAATTCATCGTGCGCCCGTGGCAGAGGTATAATTGATCAAGGGGAGATAAGTTGTGGTGATAAATATTTCAGGGGTGGCAGAGAGAGAGAGAGAGAGAGAAGGAGCGCTCACCTGTCAAGAGACCCCCGCCGTTAACGGTTCTCAACACGAGAGCGATCTTATTGAGTCTGGCCGCCTCGCGAAGTCATTTTCGCTGAATGCCTTGTGTGTTCTGCTGATAGCTCTCCTCCCAGAGATGATGGGGACAGCTCCCATGGTGAAGATCACAGGGCTGGAACATGTACAGGCTCGCTAACAGTGTACTGTTCAGGTCTATGGATCAACTGACATCCCGACGGCCAGAGTCTTGGCTGGGGGAGGTTTTGCTTTAAGTGGAGGCATTGGAAACAGATATAGGTCCGTTTTAAGGGAGCTATTGTGATTTTCTACCATGTGCTTTTTTTTTTTAATGTCCTGTGTAGTGAATTCACAACGGGGAAGCGATGTGGATACCACTTCTCTGACCCACTACAGGAGTGATTCAAATTAACAGAGAGGACATAAAACACCACAAAAGGAAAAAGAAAAACAATCATTTCAAATATATACAGTGAACGGTGCACTGCCATAAATTTATTTTGCGGCTTGTGAATGACATGTTAGCTCTTAATAGTTTGTTTGTCCTTAATTGTGTGATAAGAAACATACCACATCTCGTTACAGATAATGAATTGCTTTCAGGCAGTGTGCAAACAGCTGCGTGAACGTGAGAGAGAAATGAAAGGTTTTTGATAGTACCTGCAAAAGCATAAATATTTATTTTGTTACATCAAAATTGAGACCATAATCCATCGCCCACATTCATTAACTGAAAAAGAATGAAAAGTGAATCGGCTGTGTGTGTTGTGAGTGAACAGAATTTAACTGGTCAAGTTGCTCTAAGTTGCTCCTGATTAGTTGAAATTGAACTAAACAGGTACAAAACAGCAACGTTGCAATTCATTGACATAAAAATGAAATGAATTGTTCTCCATCCTACAGTGTGTGTTGTAGACAGTCTCTAAAGTCTTGAAGTGGCAATTCATGCAAGGATTTAAAAGATCAGGGTTATATTTGAAGAGAGTCATTCCAAAACACTATCAATTTGGGGGAAAAAGTAAAATATAAAAAAAAATATATATATATTTAAAAAAAACAAATTATATAAATAAATTGTTACTGTTTTATAATCAAATCATTGTTTGCTAATAACTTCTATAATAATCCCCAAAGAGGTTTATTTACTGTCAGCAGTCATTTTGTAAGAGTAGATCTAATCCTTCACATTTCCCTTCCCTGTTTCAAATGGTGCTGCAGTGAGTTCTGCTGGATGAATCTTTCATTGTTGATGGAGGTACAAAGGCTCTTCCACCTCAACAGCATCCACTGAATTAATCATGCCTCATACATTAAACAAGTATAAAACAAACAATCATAATTAGGCGCCTGAATAACTAAAGATTGAACTTGAATATCTACTTATGTTTGTTTTTTAATTACAATACATTTGCAATGCTCATGTTGCTTTAGCATGAATTCTCCGTGGGAGGAAACAAAAGTCAAATCAAACGACGAGGGGATTCTTCTGCACCGGAAGACAAACAAAACTGTTATGGCAACTCAAGTGTTGTTGTTTCGTATTTGGGTCAGGTGTAAAACTAGATTATTTGTTTGGTAAGTATAAGGTGAGAACACAAAATGTATTTCAAGTGTGTCTTCATTTGCACAGAGCTTGTTAATGGCTGGTCTTTGTAACGGTATATCTTCAGTGAGGTTTTGAAAATCTTCAGGAAAGGCAAGGTCAGCCACATACCATGAACATAATGCAGCCTTGAATGGTAAGAGCAAAGCGGTTAGCTTGGATTCAGTATTTCTGATATGTTCAGGCTATAGCTGCTTCAGTCAATTCAAGGTTATTCATATAGCCCTTGATCACAAAACACGTCTCGAGGGACTTTACAGAGATAAGCCAACCTAGATCAAGCTAGCCAATGATAAAATACAAACACAGGAAACAAAGGCAGCAAAATAGCATGTTAAAGACAGACACAAGCCTCCCGTGGTTTCTTCCAAATTGCCCTAAAAGTTTTTTTTTGTTTTTTTTTCCTTGTCCTCTGTGAGGGTCCAAGGCTGGGGGATGTCGTGTACTAACCATTTATTGTTTTCACACATTGGGCACTGTGAAGCCCTTTGACACTGGGCTATATAAGGACTAACCTAACTTAACCAACACCACCAGTCTTAGACCCCCCCAAAGAAAACGTCCCTTATTAGGAAAAACTATGGAAGAAACCTTGGGTGGGGTGTCCTGTGCACATGCGAACACGTTAGCATACAGTATGTTAAGACATACATCAGCAGACATCACATAGATAGACCTTTTAGTGAACCAGAGTTGATGTTGGGGTTTTTTTCTGCTGATCCTAGATTCTTTGGCCAATTTCCAAGTGGGTGTAGCCCTTTAAGGAGAGTCATGTGACAAGTCAGTAGGATGTAAACAAAGAAGACCATTTGCTGACTAGATAGGACAACCTTGTAAATCAATTGACTCATGTTATTCTTTATGGAACTTATAACACTTTAGCCATTGCTTCAAATAAACCATAATGGCATATGAAAATAATATAGCCAAAATAGCCTGCACTACACTACACACTAGAATTGTGTGCTAAGTGCTAAGTGTGCAATTCAGTTCAATTCAAGTCGAACCGTATCCGGCTCTTCGGGCTTGTCCCTGCGGGTGAAACCTTTTTTTTTTTGGAAGGGGTTCTGCTTTTTTGGAAACTTCTTTTGTGTGTATGAATCATTTGCAGGTGCTCACAGCTTCCAAAGCGTAAAACCTTTCAGACTGACACGACCCTGCACCGCTTTCAAATATCACTGGATAAATCTTTTAGATGGTAAGCTTTGGGGTTGAGGATCAGGCTAAGAATCTTTGGTTGTCTCCATCTCTCTGCCCACTTTTGAATGACCTCCCACTGTGTGAGAGAGGATTAAACTGTGATATGAATCCTTTATTCTCCCTTTAGTCGATTCAACTCAATTATAGGCCCAAACCTAGGCAAAATTTTTATGTTGTAATATAATTAAGAGATCATAACTCAGCTGGAAGACGCAGATGGAGATTGTGAAGTACCTGACCTTAACTGATGCCTACTGACAGAACTCCCTTTTCAAGATTGAATTATGGCTTTGCCATTTGTGCCTTGGATCCCATTTTCTAGAGCCATGGGCCATATGTTAATGGGGGATTTTAATTAAATATTTCACAGTTTAAACTTTTAAAAAGACTTTAAATGACTTCAACTAGAATACATTGCAGCTAGAGGCAGAGGAATTTTTTTTTTTTTACTGCTATTGGTGGAATATTTGAACCACTGGTAGCCCTCTAGGCATGGGAATCAATATCTGTGTAATGGGGGCATGTAATAAGATAATATTGGCCAATTAACAGTGCAGGGATATGATTAGTATCGTCGTTGTTAAGCTCTTCGCTTTTATCAGGAAGAAATCTGGTGTGGCGTCAGGTATGTGAAGTCCAACACCAATACAGGAAGAACATCTCATTCAACTCTTCACAAAAGCTCCATGTCTCACTGTCTGTGCCTCCGGATTTGATGCCCCAATTAAAATTTGTGAGCATATCGCATTACCCGACTCACATATCACAATGTAATATCTGGACATTTTAATCATCTTTGGCAAAATAAGGTCATGCTGGTTAAATGCACGTCGGCTCAAGGTGGCCAATAATGACTTTTTTCGTGAAATAGGGATGATCTGTCAAATGCAACGTGCCCTTGTGGAGTAATTTTAAAAGCCTGCGCTCTATTTTCTATTTTTCTGCACCTTGATGACCCCACTTATTGTGCCCTGATAAACTGATAAAGGATTTCCGAGCACAGTGGGGAAGGAGCATCCATGAACCTCGCACTCATCTGCTGACTGTAAATGGTCAGTTATTTTGTGTGCTTTCATCACAAGTCTCTTCTGACGTTCCCTTAACGGATGGCATCCGAGCAGACGGTATCACTCAGTGACTCCGTATCCTATTGGGCTGAGATGAGTGATAGCTATCTCCAATTTCCACAGGCTTCCTCAGATCTCTTCTTGGATTGGCCGTGATTGGATAAGTGGTGGAGAACACGATCAACAGTCTCTCTTTACCCATAGTGCCTTGGAGTGAAACCAAAGGAGTGCAGGTAGGACTCTCTCCCCTGTGATAAACCTCGGCCGTAAAAGCCTCTCTCACCGGGTAATTAATCTTGCGAGGGGTGGTTAAATTTCATACTGGTGTTTAAGTTCAAAAGGGGGAATCCACTGAGATTACTGACCTCAGCAGTTTTGGTACAGCGGCAGCACTCTCACTCTCTCTCTCTCTCTCTCTCTCTCTCTGTCTTTCTTAAAAACCGGTCCAATAAAAAAAAGAAAGGAAAACGACAAAGTTCAGAGAGAGAGGAATGGGGAATGAGTTGTTTTGCTGACCCCGTGGCTTCTGCAGTTCTTCCTCAGACAAAACATGTCCACTCTATCTTTTTCTCATCGGCATTCATTGGACGCCATGCTGGGGGGAGCGAAGCTGTGTTGTGCTCCAGACGTTTTCGCGGGTTGCCTTTCATTCATTATTCACAGTGGTTATGAAAGTGTAAAATGATTGCCCCCCCCCCCCCCCTCCTCCTCACCACTGCCACAGTCTTCCTCGCCAGCTTTCACACTCTCACACTTAGTACTCCTCTCACCCTCCCTCTGACCTCGGGTTCAACCGGCTTTCTAAAATAGCCGCGGATGCACACTGCGTTGCGAAAAGTGCAAAGATTTGTCTGCGGCGTATCACTGGAGGTGTCCGGTGTCCCATAAATATTCACACCCTCTCTCAATGTCATGGTACACTTCACCCAACATCCAGCGAAAGGACATGCAAACAGGTCACAGCAAAATGTCTTTCTGTTTATCTAGCTGCTGCGCTGCCGATGTTGAGCCTGTACTGTGGCTGCAGCGTTGAGCTACCGTGGGACGAGTCGGGTAGATGAACATTTCCTGGGTCCACTTTCCTGAACGCCTGCCAACCGGCTCATGATTATACCCCTCAATACTCACATGGTATATTCTTCTCCACTTCCTTCCTGACCCCACACATCATCAGGTCATTCAATCCTACATGAAGAAACAAATATTTTTTTTTTTAGGCTTTTCAAAAGGAAGTAGTGCGGAGAGAGTTTAAGGTAGGGGGCGAGGGACGAATCAAGAAAAATTGTTTTTCTGGTGCACCTTTGAGGCAAAAGGTGGTGAAATAGTTTAAGGTGGACTACAGAGGTAACACAACACAATTGGACCGGCTTGCCACAGAGGTGAATGCATCCATCTCACACCATCAATTATTCATTCTCTCTCTCTCTCTCTCTCTCTCTCTCTCTCTCTTGCTCTCAGCAAAGTGACAGGACAAAAGCTTTCTCGCGGAATTGCGGCTGAAATAGGAGAAAAGCTCTTCCCCTCAGTGTGACGGGTTCCAACAAAACATGTGTAGAGGTCTCTCAGTAACAGAGACAATATGGTAGGGACAAGACTGGCTGAGACTTTAACAGAATACAAAAACCTCTAAACAGTCGGTAACATTAAAGCAAATTAGAAATAAATGCCTCTCTATACACAATCTGCAGTGTCTCCCGTATATAGTTTATATCCATGTAGCAGCCGGAGAGAAGGGAAACCTCTCAGAACAGATCAGCAGATGAATGGGAAGTGAGACAGATATTGATGAGTGATAATAACTGCTCATGTGAGGTTTGTAAAATATGGGTTCACGTTAATGCAGACGTGAAATCAGTCACACTGCTGCTGTCTGAGAGGAGGCCGATACATGCAATATGCTCATATGTGATGTAATTGTCTGTCCTGCCGTTCTCCACTACTGAATACCACTGGTCATTACGGAGACATGACTCAACCTCTCTATCGGGATGATCCTATTATCACTGTACACATAATTAACACAGCCTCGCTGGATAATCCTTAATTATTTGCCAGTGAACTGGATGATAGTATTGTATTGTTGTTGGGGGGCCAATCGGAGGATCGCGCGTTTCCCCGACCATCAGCATGAGCAAGTAAATTTTTTAAATTTAATTGGCATTTCAGACAGAAAGGAAGTAATCTATATTATCATATTTTCATATTGGGAGACTTCCTCAAGGTTATTCAAGGTCACGAATCTTCCCGTGGCGTGTCGTGCCTCAGATTGCTTTCATGGTCTTAGCAGCCTTTCAATTAAAATTCCCTCATTACTGCTGATATGAGATCCTTGACTGGACTCGATACTGCAGGAGGTAGCAACGAGCCAAAATGGCCTCCACTCGCTGTACAATAGACGTCTCAGCCCAAAGCAATAACAGGGGAGGCCTTGATTCCAGCCTCTATCCACTGCTGCTGTATCGCCAATGGGGCCTCCACTGCTAATAATCCCATCACCCCCCCCCCCCCGTTCATCATTCGTTATCATTCCCTCAAGATCTCACTGTATACCCCCTTCCTCTCTCCTTCCAGTTTCCAAGGAAGTCTTCCCAGGCAAGGATGGAATGAAAAGAGGGGATGGAGTGAAATGCGTTTCTGTCTTTACGTGAGAATCCTAGCAACAAGGAGGTTTGCAGCTCAGCCCCGGCGCTCCGATGTCTCTCTGAGGACGAGGAAGCTGTTAATTCAGCACTTACGTTAGTTGAGGCACATTAATCCAGATGGATTTACATGCAATAGCCATCACTTGTGGTTTGTCCTTTATACGACCATAAATCTACCCACCCCTACACATTGCTCATTGCCCTTGATGGGACGTTAAGAAAATCCTGAAACCTGAGTCCTTGTGTTGAACTTGACTTTATTTTGAAAAGATGTTATTCATCTCAGCGTTAACGGAGTATTCTCCATGACCTGACCGTTTGGATATGTTTACACACACACACACACATACATCAGAAAGGTATATTTCAGGACTCATCAACACGTCTCTTGAATCCAGGTTAGAGGATCACACTTTTCATGGACCCCCCCCCCACTCACTTCAATTAGTGACCTCCACGGGCTGCTCAGCGGAGAGCGGAGACTTCTCTTCAAATCCACATGATCAGAATTCATGATTAATGTTCGCTTTCCAGTCCCAGCCAGGTCTAATCATCCAAAGATTCACCAAGCCATTAATACCTCTCAAGATATAGGGGGAAGACTGTTTTATTAAGCAGCATTTTATGACACCTCATACTGCTATTATTTTTTTCCCCCCTTCTATATTAGTTAACATGGAAGGGATGCCATGCAGCAAAGTGATTCATCAAGAATACAGACAGCCATGTCTAAGTTAAAGTGCTTTGGATCGTTAGGACTGTTTCATCGTGATGTATGAATGTATCTCAGAAGCTATATGAAGGTTTTTAAAGACAAAGCAAAGCTACAGAACTAAATCTCAGTCAGGTCAAGGAGTGTTATAAATCCGTGACTGTTTTACATTGCTATTTTTTTTTTTTATCTGGTTGCATTCTGCACAGAAAATGAAGATGCTCATCATTAGTGCTGAGAGTTACAGCTCTGAAGGATCTGTGATTACAGTCCTCGTTTTACATTGGGGGCCTCCAGCACCATATCAATTGGTGGAAGAACAGCATGGTCTTCACAACACTTCAGCTAATCACCCATCTGTGGCCACTGTGTAGCACAACCATATGCAGTTGTGATGTCTGTTTACTATAATGAGGATGAAGATGAGTAGTCTGATTACTTCCTTACAATCAGCCCACTGTGGCAAGTGCCCTGACACTTGCAAATCGTTCTGTGCAGAGCTATAGAAAATGGATGGAGAGACAAACCAACAATATGCACACACTGAAATTATGAATTTTGAATCTTAGGTAATTCATTACTGTTATCTTTGTTCAGCTAGCACCCTGCCATGGGAAGTCAGATAAATCTCTCTTTGCTATCTGGTTTTGTTCAAGAATTGATCAGATCACTTGATAGTGTCATTCTACAACTTCTATTTTCTCCACCTGGGACCCTCCCTGGGGGAATACAGCACCATAATGGTTTCAGAGAAATGAATGTTATCGACCTGGCCTGATGTTGAAGGTGGCAGGAACTGATGCACATCTACTGTAATGACAGCCTTGCCTTATGTATACATGGGACTGTATACATAAAACAGAAAACCACATGTTTCCTTGTGACATCTGTAGATGAGATTGGTTCTCTGAGAGTAATCCTAATTGTTTTATTATCTCCTGTTTTTTGGGTTACTCTTAGGTCAGCAAATATCCTCCCTCACCTCTGACTTCTTTCCCTTTTTATTGCTTTGTTACCTTCATCATTTAGTGTTTTAGTGTTTTAGTGTTAGTTTAGTTAGTTTAGACCTGTATAAGCTCCTCTGTAATGTCTGTATGTTGGAGAAGCTTTGCCACCACACCATCACTGATGTGGTCTTGCATTCTTTCTTCCCGTATATACGTATTAAATCTACTAACCAAATTGTTCTCTTGTGTCTGCTGATGATTGACATTAAGGTTGACAAACCTAGGTTGGCGTTCTAAGATTTCCACCACAGGACACATCTCTAATGAGAAATTCAGGCACATCAGTCTCTTCAGAAACAAACACCCAGAACTAGCAGAATCGTCTTTTGTCTGAATTTTCAAGCTGCAACACAGAAAATAATCTTTGTATTTTAAAGTCTTTGGCTGGTGCATTTACAGCAGCATTCCTTTAAAGTCTATCACACATTTTCCAGAAGCGCACATGCCTGGAGGTGTGGCCAGAACAGCCCAGGCATCGCCAGCGACACTAGTCTTGTTTCTCTAAACTATCTCTAACAAATTCTTTATGGTAAGACTTCATTAGGGAGCTCTTTATTATATCTCGTATATCTAGTGTCAGTGGTTACTGAGCTTGATGAACATTAGAGGGGTGCTTGTAGAAATTACACTGATTTGTACTTCACTTTGTTCCCTGCTATGTAAAGAGGTCCATGTGCTGTAATGGGCTATTGGGACCCAGAAAGCCAATTAGATAAAAACTGAATCAAGAGTTCACTGTACTTACTAGATGCCAGACCTCTCTCTTGCAATTAGAAGTTGCATTCATGCCCTTGCACTTAAATCCAATTGAATTTAATGCATGTGGCATTTTTATAAAGCACTGTGTTTTAGAAGCATTATCACAGAGGCATGCTGTACACAATGAAAGTGACTGAGCGCTAAAAGGATTTCCTTCGTCACTGGAAGCCCGCCAAACCCGTGACAGATCTCTGAAGAAAGAAACCTCCATTTTCTCTCTCTCTCTATCTGATAAAAAAAAAACAACAATGCTGTCATTGTCACTGTCAAGCTGCTATTTATTAGTGATGTGGAGCTGAGAGGATACCCATTAGGAGCATCCATTAAGGCCTGTTTTGATTTCATTTAAAAGACCTAACAGTCAGGGCACCACGAGAGTGCTGCTATGCCAGCCATGCCTAGATGCATAATGTACGCTGTCAAAGAAAAAAAAAAAGGAGAAAAAGTTTTATT
Source organism: Hoplostethus mediterraneus (assembly GCA_034670385.1). Taxonomy (NCBI): domain Eukaryota; kingdom Metazoa; phylum Chordata; class Actinopteri; order Trachichthyiformes; family Trachichthyidae; genus Hoplostethus; species Hoplostethus mediterraneus. The sequence goes on along the minus strand of JAXDDW010000050.1, from coordinate 1,310,740 downwards.
TATACTTTTCTAAAATGCAGTGCTGATTATCTGGAATCAGTTTGAGCATCCGCTTGCCTGATTCTCATTGTTCTCCCTCCGCCGAACGTGGGTCTATTCAGCAAGCAGAGGTGCAACGATGGCAGATCACAGTCTTTGTTGAAGGCCAGCACAGTGTGAAATTAAGTCTTATTGTTGTGAGCAACAGCATCCGGTCGTGTTTATGCCTGCGCAGCCTTGTTAGCTTATCAAGGCATCATAAACATTCACATTTTCAAGCAGACTCTGTAACAAAAAATAACATCACGCAATGGGAATTTGGCTGTGGGAGAGCTTCCAACTTCCATGATACGTTGCATTACATTGTGATACAAAATTTTTTTAAAAAAACACATAATGTCTCACATAATTCAAGTGCACCCTCTGGAGTGGGGTGATCATGTATTACTGCCAATGTTTCCAACTCTCTTTCAAGAAAGTAGCCATCGGCTGCTCAAAACATTGCTAGAAGTCAGTAGACATCATATGCTACTCCTGCTGAAGCTGGCAACGCTGTGTATGGGAAGTGCAATGATCCTCGGAGCTCTTTGGATTAGACAAGCAAGTAGTGTGAATTGGTATTAGCTGTGCCAATGGCCACCTTTAAACCTGGCATGAACACACACCTTGTAGATCATATTTACACTGGGTGCATGTTAACAAATGGGACAAATGTGTCTCTGGGATAGATATATTTATTTTCTCTTCACCAAAATGAAGATTGGCAGGCACATCAACTCTTCTCATAATATTTATGTCCTTAAATACCTTGTTTCTCTTGTTCCCTTTCCATGAGTATCCTGACAATCTATTTTTGACAGTCATGTTACTATTCCTGCCTCCCACCTGTTTGTTTTGCAAGTGCTTCCTGGTTGGATCTGTTTATGTATCTCCTATATGTGGATTGGAGGTTGTGGCAGGCTGGGGTGTGTGGGTGGTTGAGGCTGTGGGATGGATGCAGGAGAGAATCCAGCTGGTGGGCTGGTTTATTCTTCAAACCTGTATGAATGCGTGTTTGTATTCCAGTCGGGGGGGAGAAAGGAGCGGAGAGGGAAGTGTCTGGCGTGCCGCTTTATTTGTAATACGCAGCATAACCAGGTCTTGACTGACGCTCTCCAGCTCAGGTCCTTTGGTCGGCGCACCTCCTGCTAGCGCTCCAGGTCAGCTTCTGGCTCCAAAGCTAACAGGCCAGCTTTCCCCGCTGAGCCACTCAGGTTAGCGTGCTGCCGGTCTAGTTCTCTCTCCACTCCTTTCTCCCCGACTGGAAGACAAACACACACACACACACACACACACACACAAAAGGTTCCCAGCCAATCAGCCTTAATTGGCCACAGCCGGTACCGGATGCATGGAGGATCAGCCCACCAGATTGATTCTGTGCTGCAACCAGCCCGCAATAACCTAAATATGGAAACAGATCTGCCTTATCAGACCATTCACATCAGAACATTTCACTTTACTGAATGGAATAACACCACAGCTATCTCTTTTGGATTTCTCTTTTTTTCTAGCCCAGTTGTTAGCTATACCGTACATTTAGACATATGCACAGCTCATCCTCACAGTGGACCTCCATTCGGCACCAGCTGACACAACTGCAAAGCCCCCATACACGTTCACAGAGCCATACTGTTTATGTGAGGAGGAGAAAAAAAAAAAAAGGCTTATCTTGTGTTACCAGCATGTATCCATCCAGCGCTTGCAGCAGGTCATGGGATGAATTCTTATTGGTGCAATCTAGCCTCTACAGCACCAACACCATTTCTAGATGAAAGATGTGTTTTGATACGTGCTGTATGAGAATTTAATGAGGCAAGAAGGGGGAGTGTGCTTCCAGCTATAGAGGCCTGTTGATGTATGATGTTTTACGGGGATTCCTCCCTTGCTTTTATGAGTTGAATACTGTTTTATGTCAATTCCACAATGGAGTCAAAGCACATGTATTGGAAATAGTGTTTTACGGTTTCTTTCCAAAGGCACAAGAGATGCTGCTTGTGGAGTTGCCTATGACCCCGAGCTGAACTTTAAGTACAGCCATCATTTGCACCTCAGCCCCAGAGGACTGTGACACAGACAACAATAATCTAAATATATCTGTCAGATATCACCACCTCAGCTAAATCCCCCTGATTCATCTGCAGCTGAAAAGCGAGCAGGATTCAAAGGCAAGCCTCAGGCAACGCGCCTCTGAAGTAAGGGGAAATTAGCTTCTCCAGCTAACCATTGATATTGGGACTCCCCACTGGAAGTCTCGGCTTCATACTGTATTTATTAGTTGCTTTATCAGCTCGTTGATGGTCCCAGTTCACAATGGAGGGAGCAGGGATAATCCTGAGGGGTGAATATCTGTGTCGGACTAGAGTAATGTCTTTGTGTAATGTGTTTTCCATTCACTGCGCTACAAAACCTCTTAATGTTGCTGTCTGTATACAGGCATCCTCTGCAGTGTTCCAGTAACAGGTCTCCAAGAGGTCAATTAACGGTAATGATGCAATAATGTGGTTTACTGCAAACCTAATTAGATTCCCATCAGCCAATAGGCTCTCAGATGTCCCGTATAGGAGGATCAACTATGCATATCATTTACTGTGTGATTCCTTTCATTTCACTCCACTTGGGCTGAAAGTGGTTTGCAGTAACACCCACCTACCAATTATACAACTGTTAGCCTTTTTTAAGTCTCCATCATCTCTCATTCCAGTCACTGTGAAAATCCACCAATCCATCCACTATGTTACCTTGTCTCTATAATATCCAATGACATGCCTCCGTCTGATTATTTCTCTGCAATCAGATATTACTAAGATATTAAATAGATATTAAGTAGAACCTCCTTATAGGGATGTTGGCTCTAAAGTTCCCATTTTAGGAATATTGATGAATTTTGCTTTTTAATTTGACATTTTGTGGCATTTGACAGCCACACTGACACAAAAGTGTGTGGGAGGAACCACCATAGGAATGACCCACATTAGGCTAAGATATTACCTGAGATTCCCTGAGGCCAGGACGCTAGACAAAGTCAGACAGTTCTGGTGGTTAGATTCAAATAAATGAAGAGGTGGGCTGGAAAGTTGGGCTTTAATGCAAATTCAATTGGATGAAATATTACACCCTCAAATCTTAAGTGGCCTTTGAGGTCAATTGACCGGCTGCTGAATCGAAACGTGGCAGGGGTGGTGTCCATATTTCACATGCCATTCCACAGCAGAGAGCATATGAGTTATCACACATAGGGCGAGTAGCTTAGCTCCAACTCACTGGTCCTCGGCACTAGCGCTGGGGGAGTAACAGACTCTATCCGTCAAGTAGCAGAGCAAGAGGGAGGTCTTAGCATTTTATAGCACAAACATAATAAAAGGATGAATAAGATGAATAGAAATAATGAAACCAGTGATGAATATAGAGAATGAACCAAATTCAAGCCAAGCTTAATATCTCATATAAGATATGACGCGGTCAACTTAGGGGTCACAAAGTTTGGAGTGTTTTATTTTGTTGATTAGTTGCATTTTGAATTCCTTGCAGTGATTACTTCCTAAAAGATGAAAAAGATGAAAGCACAATTTCCATGTTAAGTGGATTCCTCTCCTCTGTTGTGTGTGAAGAGGCAGAATTCCTATATGTGCACGTATGTGAGAAAAGGGCTTTTCCACAACTCAGATTGGATTATTTCCATCTATTGTATTTCATCTGACAGTACAGGTTTTAATACAGGCACAACAATTACATTATGCTAACTGCATTAGGAGATGGAAGCAGAACTGTTATCCATGTGCATAATAATGCATTTGTTTATAATAAAATACATATGTATGTTTTGGTTTATTCAGAGTTTCCTTAGAAAGCGAACAGATTGCTTTGTGCACCTGTGCATGATTTGATTCTTGTCATATCCACACTTTTCAGAGGAATGCTGAATGCCGCATCCGCTCCACGCTCTGCTCTCCATGGCAACAGAAAGATGAAGAGCATCAAGTTTTTTTTAATTCGTCAGCTCCACCATCTGCTTCAGTAAAGTCTAAAAAAGGTATAAAACATTCCTGGAGGTGACAAGTGAAAATTGACCTTTGTTTTCGTAGAGTAGAAGTGAAGGAAAAGCAGAAAGTTTGTAGTGTTTAAAAAAATCTATCACGAGATTTTGCTGCTGTTCCCTTCATGGGGGACTTGTTCAGAATCATAACCCTATTTTCTCTTTCACTTATCACCAAATCATTGCTACTATTGCTTTTCAAGAGTGGACTGTTGACAATAGATTTGGCCTTAATCTTAAAGTTGGACTTCCAGCCATTTCATCGGGAATAAACTGATGTAAGTTATTATCTCACGCTGAGGCTCTTCCCACAGGAAACTATGTTTTCTTTATCTCTCACTTTCGATCTAGTGAGGATAGCTGTAATCCCAAGTATGTCACCCATTGTCTATATAACTATTCCCTGGGCTATAACAAACACACTTGCTTCAGCCTCCCAAATCCCATGGCTGACTTCAGGGGGAAACAAATTATTCACTCATACTGACAGGTTTATCTTTCTCCATTCCAACGTGTCAAAAAAAAGCCAATACTTCAGGGTTTCAGCATGACTTGTTGTCTTACTTGGCCCCAAGTTAGGTTTGTAACTGAATGTACTACAGCTACCTACATGGAAAAGTTTAAATAAATATCCTGTAGGAAGTGAATGTGTGTCACAAATGTATAAAATATAAACAGTATATGGCTTGTAAATTTGTTTTCCTTTATAAGAAAATATTTTTTCGCTGAAATATTTTGTGAAAACAGCAAATACTCTTTATATTGTCCACAAATTATACATGAAAAGAGGGGTAATCTGTAAGTAAACATAAAGATTAACTTTTGACCTTTGAACTTTGGGAGCAACAATCCCCCGCTGACAATGCCATTACCCTCCAGGTAGAGATACTTACACAAAGAGCATAATTCATACGAGCCCAGAGCCGACTAATCAGTGTTCAGAGTGAGTGTAACTCTGCCTTGTACACGTCGAGGTAGCGCCAGGCGAACATCTCCCAGTGGACGACGGCAGCAAGCTGACTGTCAATCACAGCCCTACTGTACTATTAGAGGAACACAGTTAAGTCCCAGAAACAGAACCTGTCTGTATGGCGATATATCACTTTCATGTGTTTGTCTATGTAGGAAACGCCCCCCCCCCCCCCCCCCCCCGGGAATACATTAGTTACGACAACATAAACACGTCAGCGTATCCAACTTTATATTTCTTACACGTAGATATCATGAAGTTGGTGGTATATGCAATCGCTTTCCCGGTGCTCTAATGAGAAAGAAGTCATCACTCAGTACGGCTGCTCAGAACCATAACAAGCAACGCGCTGAGCATAAAACATGATTATCGCGGCTCGCCTTGAATCTGCTTCTCCAGTTTATTCTATGCACCCAATTAACTTCAGCACTTCAGGCATGAACGTGCTGCAAATAACACCTTTTTTATTTTGGGATTCACATGAACGTACACACATTACTCCTGTACCTGAACCCGGAGATGAAATTGGCACAACGTGTCTTTGTGTTGAACAAATAATCCCACCAAACAAAAGAAAAATCAAAAGATCCAACATTGACATGCATCATCTTGTCAGGGTTAGCTTTCTAACGGACCCAAGCGCAGATTCAGAGGCAGATGAGGTTTAACAGATTTATTGTAAGGAGCTTCACCGGAGTTGGGATGACTAGGGATGGCTGGAGACGGCAGGGGGAATGGAGATGGTGAGGCAGCGTGGTTGACGGAGGTAGCGAGGGAGAGTGAGTAGCAGATCCTGAAGCACAGGGAGACAACACAGGGTTGCAAACACACGAGGAAACTAACATAGCAATTATCAAGAGAGTAGCCACCACTGGGCAGAAACAACAATTTAGCGACGAGTGGGAGGAAAGCCAGGGGTTGACATACTGGAGAGGTGTTGAAGCTGATGGAAGACAGGTGTGTTGGCTGAGGAGATGAGGCGCTGATTGCAGGCAGGTGTGTAGGATCCAAGTAGGCGGCAGTACAGGAACACACACACACACGCCCACACACACACACACACACACACACACAAACAGAGAGAGAGACGAAACCGGGGGAATGGGGAACAGAGGAAACATAAGGAGAGACAGGGACAAGGCCGTGACTCATCCTTTATGTAGCTGTGATGTGAAGCTGATGTGTTGTTTGAGGTTTGAGGAAGGTTAACAAATCCACGATGCCCCCGCAGGAATATCTTCAGAATTTAAGGGCGAATTTAAGGGCGTTCACTTGAGTTGTTTGCCTATCATCGATCAATTCTTCTAGCTATTTTACATTAATGAGCACCAGCTTCTGTACTGTAGATCAAGGTGCTGTATGTACCATGACATGAACGGGGAGAGGAGGGAGAAATCATTTCATACTTGAATTTTATTCCTTGAACACCTGACAGAACTCCTTGGGAGTGACAGCCGGGCGCGTGTGTGTGTAACATATTTCATTTTACAAGATGCCATTTGTTTGTTTTTCCCACATCAAGCGGATGGAAAAGTATAAAGACACATTAAAGATCTGTTTGTAACACAAAACATGCAGTTTCCCTCTATAATATCGGCTGAACTTGCAGATTCACACATAGAGAACTGTTTGTTTTGAAAGTGAAATGCTCACTGTGCTTGCTTCAGAAGGTAAGGTACCGCTATGGTATCTTTAAAACAGCATGTACATTTTCAGACTGTGGACTTTAAAGGGAGTTTTAGTATGACAACGTGTGACTGTCAATCATCCACTTGACACCGTCTGGCAAAAGTAACCCGTTACCCAACTAGAGACAAGTTACTTTTGCTTTGCACAGGAGACTCAGCTCAGCATTTGGTCTGTATTACTACAGAGGTAGTGGCTCCAGAGTAACAAAATTACCACATTAAAATATTAAAATAACAGTATGAATTTACTTAGTTTCTAAAACAAATGGAAATAGTACTAATGTTCAGAATTCATGTTTTTTTATGATAAACTATCCAGAGAAAAACATTTGCAGCGCTAGAACCGTAATTGGGACCAAAACCAGGACGGATGTCGAACTAAAACAAAAAATACCCCCAAGCACCATAAAACTACAGAGGAGAGACTGTATTAAGATTCATCAGATTCATCTCACCTGCTATGGAGGAAGATCAAGCTTTACTTGAGTAGAGGTAAAAAATACTGGTATCAAAATCTACTTAAGTAAAAACTTGAAATGTACAAATGCAAATACTATTGAAGCTGGGTGGATGTTTTCTTGACTAATGTTAATTATCTACAGTGGATAAGTCTGAGCAATTAGTATTAACATTAGTTAATTAGTTAGTTAGTTAATTAGTATTTTCACATGCTTCCACAGGTTTGATGTAGATGCAATTTACAATTGGCCAGTTTCTGATGTGATGGTTAAACATGTGCTTTGTAAAATTACAATACTTTACAAAACTTACTTAAGTACAAGTAAAATTTGTGAGTTCAGACTATACTCAAAAAGTACACAAAAAGCTAAGGAGAGTAAAGAGAGTAAATGATAGATATGGCCTCACTTTTGCAGGCAGTGAAGGGTGATTCAGCAGCCACATATGACAGACAGCAATAAACAACAGAAGAGTAAACAAATCACTGCCACATGTGAATGAAAGTGTAAATATGATATGGTAAAAACCCAGACGACGTGACATCACATCAAGATATTCCTAGTATAACAACAATGGAGTTTGATAACAGAAAAATGTTCAGCTATCTAAAACATCGATGGTGAATCAGGTTTGGTGTCAGTCCCTCAGAATCAAACAGCAAGGGCTTCTTTCTAAATGTTTCACCGATGCTCGACAGTCATACGGGGTCATCCATCGTAGAAGAGAAAAAGATACTCATTTCTCCACTGACAGCAGCAATAGACTATAATGCAATGCAGCCACAAGATGTGTCGCGTTTTGAGTAAGGCATCCAAAGCTCTCTTGCTCTTACTCTGCTATCGCTATTGCTCTCTCCGCCTACACGTATAACCCACCCAAGCTCACCCCTTTCATGGGGGTTGTCGAAAGTCATTCTGGGAAATGTAGGAAATCACTAACTGGAGCACAAATAGATGAGGCAGGTTGAGGGAAAACGGGCACACCAAAAAAGTAAGTTACAACACTTCATCACAAAATAACTTGAATGCATTCTACTTCACAGATTGATGATACATAAAATACAGTAACAGTAACCAAGCAGTCTGAGGGTGGAATTTTCCTTCAAGGGTCCATTTGCAGGTTATACTTACAGAGGTGACTTGAAAATACATGTGTATATTGTGGGTAGGCTTGGTGAAATTGTTTTCACCATTTGATGATATATTATTAAACAATACTTTAGTTATTTTGTCTTTATTTATTCATCCAGTTGCAGTAAGGGACACACTGACTGTATCCCCCAACACATACAATCTTAATCAGCACTTCTTCATTACTTGTGATTACGTTAGCTGGTATATCACTGCATTTGTTCAGGTTATATACGTTCCCGTAGGAGTGTATTAAAATCAAACAATCTCCATGCTAATTCGTTTTCAGACGAATAAGCTCCCTTTCCACAGAGTGCAGTTTCAAATTGGCAAGCACCTCATTTTGACTTCAAACTTCCATTCAACTGAAAAGGGAAGGGAATTCATCTGCGGTGAGTCAATGGGTTTTGACAGGGGGCTATTTCACCAGTCAGGAGTGTCATTGTGGCTGTGCAACAGTGGGCCAGAAAACTTCCGACTTAAGATTGTGCTTTGATAAAGAATATAATTGCATCATGCAAAGGCCTAACGCTGGCCTCTCCTGTGCTCTGCTGATTTCTTAAAATACATTACATTGGAGCTCAGAGACAGAAGCGTGGTTATTTTCATACTGCCTTTGTTCTGTGAGATCAGTCAAAATTTCTCCAACATGGAGAGCTAGTCTGTTTGAAACAGACTGATGTGCCTTCATCTGCAGATTGTTCCCCCTCTTCTTCCTGTCTTCTGTTTCACTCTTCACCACCAAACCCAAGAGTTTTATACGTCTGGAAGAAGAGTGGATGTCATCGAGTTTCTGCACTGGGATTTAAAGTTGGAACAGTTGTTAATCCACGTGTTTTAGCTAAAAAAAAAAACTAAAAAAAACACCCCATTGAAATTGCTCTAATTGATGATGTGTCAGCACATTCATTGGAAACTTGTCACACAAATTGCAATAATAGAGAACAAAAATCCAATCCAATAGAAGTTTAATCAATAGTCACCAAACTGCTACTGCTCACTTACTGAATCTATTAATTCCTAAGGTAAAACTGCACAATAAGAAAAAATACTGTTCTTCTTTCTAGCTTGGTCCCTGTAGATAGATAAACATGAAACAGTTTTTCCAGGGTGTCTGGTAACCACTAGACACAGCCCTCCAGATGCAAAGTTCCAAGGCTCTGCAGAGACAATAGGTCTAATAGTGGATTATACTCAGTATGACAACAGCCTCTCTCTCCCCACCATTTCCTCTCTTAATCCAATCATGCCCCAATTACAAAACCCAAGAATAAGTCAGGCAGAGACAGAAGGGGGGCATTCTGAATGTAAACCAAGCCCTCTGTGGTCCTTGTTGAAAGGCGGGTTTTGTGACCCCTGCGTTCAACGTTTAGATGGATCCCCCGGGAGCCCTGATGGAAACCCAAGGAAATGTTCAGGGATGAGTGAGGTACGCATCATTTCACAGAGGATAACAGCGGTGTGTTTCTGAACAGAGAGCCTCTAGCGTCTCTCCCTCTTTCTCTACAGTTTCAAACCACGTGGCCCAGCTCATCACGAAATGACAAAATAAACTGAATCCTATAACAGTGTTTGTCTGATGGCTATGAACACCCCTGATGGAAAAACAAGTCTATTGTGTTATTTCATCAGGGATTGCCAGGGACACTTAGTGGTTCAGAACATTGTAGTCGTAACTGCAGCTCTAAACCATTAACTCCTAATTAATTTCCATTTCTAAAAGAAAACTCTGCGTTGCTTTTTAAAGGCAAAGTTCCCTTGATTAAAAAAAAACAAACAAAACATTATCTTTAATGAGACCTGATGTTGCCCGTTTGAATCAGTCTTTATGCCGAGGTCCCAGGATGCCCAAAGTGAATCTTGCTTGACATAACAGCTGAAAATGTGTTTTTAGTGGCTATTCCTGCTCCAGGGCAAACGATTTGCTGCTGTACGCGCTTATTACTGTGTATTGTATAACCAACTATCACATCACTTTATCAGACATCTTCCATCTCACAGATGCTGGACACACTCAACTTTGACACATTGAGTGCAGAGTAAGATCTTTATTTCAATGTTAGACTTCTCATCCAGCCAGTCTACTGAGCCAAAGTCCTTTTTGACACAAACAACTTTGACTACAACTTCAATTGTCTGCATGTAAGAATGAACAATGTTTGATATTTTGAATGGTCTTTTTTCAGACCATTTCAGAATGAACACACAAGAACGTTTCATGAGTAAGCTTTGGTCCTGAATTTCATTCAATTTCAATGTTCCAAATATTTGACTCTACTGAGCGATCACACGTCAGAGGGGTTTGGATGAACAGGGCTCTACTGTATTTTTTGTTTCCTGTCTTTCAAACTATTTTGTCTGTAGAAGTTATAAGGAGGAGAAACTTCCATGTTGGTGGATTTGATGCACATCGTGATTGATACAAATGTAATTGGCAGAGAGATGTAAGTGTATCCCACTGTCTAAAAGACACTATGTGAGGTCCTGTTGTACCTGTATTGCACGTGTCCATAAGTACTGTGTTTCAGCACCAATGACACCGATATTTTATTGTACCTGGCAAATGGAGTGATTCTCATTCAGTGTGGGGACCCATTTCTCGAGGCTAACCCTTGTGGAGCATTATAACCTAGTTGTACATCTGAGCCATTATTCCTCATGAAGTTGTGAAAGACAGGAAGGTTTCAGTTTGTAAGCCTGAGGCCTCCTGTTGACCTGAATTATGAAATCACTCTGCTGCAGCAACACAAGTGTGTTTGTGAGATGCTTAAAGAGGAGCCTTGGGTATCATGCAATGCTGGTCAGTAATTACGGGGAGCTCTGTTGAGCAACACTGTTAATCTGCGTGTGCTTGTTGTCTCTACACTGATCAGCCATAACATTAAAACCACCTGCCTGATATTGTGTAGGTCCCCCTCGTGCTGCCAAAACAGCTCTGACTCGTCGAGTCATGGACTCCACAAGACCTCTGAAGGTGTCCTGTGGTATCTGGCACCAAGACGTTAGCAGCAGATCCTTTAAGTCCTGTAAGTTGCGAGGTGGGGCCTCCATGGATCGGACTTGTTTTTCCAGCAAATCCCCAAGATGCTCGATCGGATTGAGATCTGGGTAATTTGGAGGCCGAGTCAACACCTTGAACTCTTTGTCATGTTCCTCAAACCATTCCTGAACAATTTCTGCAGTGTGGCAGGGCGCATTATCCTGCTGAAAGATGCCAGTTCACCGGTTGTCCTTCCTTGAACCACTTTTGGTAGGTACTAACCACTGCATACCGGGAACACCCCACAAGACCTGTCGTTTTGGAGATGCTCTGACTCAGTCGTCTAGTCGTCTCGATTTGGCCCTTGTCAAAGTCACTCAGATCCTTACGCTTGCCCATTTGTCCTGCTTCCAACACATCAACTTCAACAACTGACTGTTCACTTGCTTCCCAATGTCTCCCACCCCTTGACAGGTGCCATTCACTTCACATATTCACTTCACCTGTCAGTGGTTTTAATGTTGTGGCTGATCGGTGTGTATGGTATGGTGTCATAGAACAGCCACAAAAAAACATTTAATAATTTAATTTGCTCCTCATGTAAATATCATAACTGTGTGATAGGACCCTATGGCATTTATGTAAACGTCCAAACAAATAGTAAGTCTCGAAATCATCTCTAATGGCCCAGTGTTGACAGTGGCATGGCTTACTACAATAAGCATGTGAGCTCATTTGTGTGTGTGACAGCGTCTTCCCACAGCAACCCCCGATAATCAGATTTAGAGCTCACATCTCTGACAGCATCCCCTCACCTCGCCTCCCTTCATCCCGCCTCCTTTTGTCTTTGACATCACCTCTTTAAAGATTCATAGGCCGGGGCAATCTACATAAAAGTGAAAGCATCTGATTAGTCGTATTACAGCCCACTCTGACCGGCGTCGGCCCCGCAGGGACAGCAGGACTGTCCAAGGTTACAACTGAGGCATGTGCTCAACAAGCAACGAGATGGGACCCACCGCGACGCTCGGCCTGGGAGAGGTTATGAGTTTCTTCGAGGCCGGAGTTACTCTACTTTACTGGCTGTTTTACCTTCATTCTGAGTGTAATGACTGATATTACTGTGACAGGGGACAGTTTCATAACACCATCGCCACCACACTTTATCTGTGTTGCAGCACATTAACGTGCAGTTAAAACAGAACCAACACACTCCTTAATCATATCACAAAAGGAGCATTTGTATTTATGACACTGAGCTACTTTGTGAGCGTAATAATAGATGGGAAGCATGTTGTCTGCAATACACAAAGCAATTTTTTTTCCTGACGACTGACCGTGATGCAATGCTGGAGCTCACACAATGCTTCAAAGGCACATCAAAGGCAGAGAAAAAAATTGAAATTGAAACTATTCATTGCAATTCAATTGGGGTCATTAAGCTAGAATTTGCATTTAAATAGCAACATTAAAACGTGACATGGCATCGGCTAATCGTGTGCTCATTCATACTGGGCCATCATAATTAATGGGTGTTTCCAGGGAAACCTTACAACCTAATTGCTCATGTGGTGATCTCATTATATCAGCAACACAACATTTTGTATGAAGTCATGTTGACCACAGTACAGAGAGTGAAGCCATTGATTAAAGATGGATATTAGGGCTGCAAATCGGTCGATCAAAAGCTGTCACAGCAAAATCCAGACTGCTTCACTACTGCATTTCAAACTTCTAGTATAGTATATCTCCCCAGTCTCTCTGCATGCCTCACCATCACCCCTCACTCTGCGAATTTAGCTGTAATTTGGACTAATGTTGTAGTTTAAACATGAGGCATGTGTTGATGAATTTTGCAGAGGACCACAGAGCCAGCTCCTGCCCGCTCGACATCCCTGAGGCGGGGCAGAAATACCCGAATCAGGAATCATAATAATTGGCTTTGCTGTTTTTTCCCCCAGACATGCCAGGAGCAGGAGCACCACCGTGTTCTACAGGGTGTCAGAGAAACCCTCTCCAGACCGCCACTGACTTCTGTTGTAAAAGACAGAGAAATATCACCGTTTTTCTTTCAAGTCGAGGCCCTGGAGCTTTCCTGTGTCTGTGCCTTGATAAGGAAAACAGTTGGGCATTGACTCTAGGCTCCTGGTCTGGGAGGTTTTTCAGGGCAACCCAAAGCTCTTTTTTTGTTGAGTGGTGAAATAAAAACTCCTACGCAGACAAACCAAAACACCACCGCTAACACATTTTCAAACTGATAAAGACAAAGATCGTACAAGGCACCAATTTGTCCCTCATCTCCTCCATTAGCTGCGGTAGTGCAGGCCATTATGGGCCAGGGGGCAAACTGGGAGGAGGGGAGTTGTCTATCTGTGGGAGGGCTAGGTGGCACCGTTGCAGCACCGGTGACGTTTGCAGTACCGACGTTGTTTGTTTTTGCCGGGCGGTGCGAGAGGTGAGGAAGGTAGCCATATGGTGGCCATTTATCAGCTGATGGCTGCCAGTGTGATTGAATGTGAGCTGAAGGTGAGGCTGAAGACAGCTGAGAGGGAGAGCAGGGCCCGGGCCCGGGGTCTGATACCAGGTCGTTCATCATCTCCCTTAGAGGAAGGTCAACGGTCCAATGAATCACCATCACCACCAAACTTACAGCTTCTTCTCTGTCAGCTTTACTGCATCTCGCTGCAGTTGCCAGTGTTCAATTGGCATCTAATCCACTCCCCGTGTCCTCTGTATGTGGATCTTTAAAAGTGCTTTGAAGACTGAATTCATCAGCTTATTTTTATAACAATAGTAGGCTACAATATTACCTTTAACCGAGTGAATTTCCCTTATAACACATATGGCTCAGTGTCTCCTGTTAAAACCATCTAAGGTTTATTTGCATCAGATTGCACACAAGCTGAAAAGTATTGTAAAGATCCAGAGATAAAATCAACATTTTCATCATGAGCAGTTTGAGAAAAACAATTTTGTTCCAGGTCCAGTACAAATTGGTATACACATTTATATATATATTTATTGCGTACATAAAATCACCATACTACATACATGAAACTCACTAAATACTCATTTAACGTCACAAATAGTACGTTAAGTGTGGATAGTACCTGAATTCGAACAGACCCAAAGCCATGGGTTGAAACCAGCCGATGACCTTTCTTGCCTGTCAGCCACCTCTCCTCGCTTTACTTCCCTGTCTCTCACAACTGAGCACAATCTAAAAAAAAAAAAAAAATGGTAGAAATTCCATGAAAACATTCTTCTAAAGCGAAGACACAATGATGGAGAGAAGCGTCACTTTCACTTCGGTGCACTATCACAGTTCCACAGAAGGCTTGTTTCATAGCAGGTGGTAGACACTGCAGTTCCCTGCCCCGGCAGCTCTGCCATCAAACCCTGACGGCGCCGCGACAAGACAGACACTCATAAATATATATATGAGTGTATTCACAAGCCAAGGACCACACAATGTAGTTTTAGGACGTTTAATCACACCAGATATGATTACAATAGTGAGGTGGTGATATCTTCACCGAATACAATGACATCTGAGGGGAAGGTGTTGGCAAAGGATCTGCCGAAGCCCCCGGGCAATACGGACCCCCCATAGAACCCCTGTGATAGGCAGAGGGGAGAGAGAACACAGAGGGAGGGGGCGGGGTGATGAACACACACAAACACACTCAGTATCCACTTTATTAGCTCCTCCAGAATCATGTAGAAATGAAGCATGAGTACAAAGCGTGCCGACGGGGTCCAGGGGTTCAGTTACTGTTCAAGTCAGAATTGGCATGACGTGCGATTGAGTGACTGTGTAGGTGGTATAATGGTGCCAGATCTGCCGATTACAGCATCTCAGAAATGGTTTGAAACGGCTGCCATCCTGTAGACCCTTTTAGCACCTACGTCACGATTACGTCACGGTGTTAGCTGGAGGCAAAACAAAGCAAAATTGGAGGCATCACCTCACCTCAGAGCACGCGATAAAACGAAAGGATTGGACTGCAGCGCACACTTCATAGGTTAAATAAAGTCTTGTCTGTTTTAGGTATGGATATGTGTCTAAAGATTTGTCATGCCCACCTAATCACAAAGTGGGGAACTAGGAGGAATAACGTTAGGTGATTTCTCTCGTAACTCTCTTAGCGCATTAGCTAACTTTTAGTTGTAACGTTATGTGTGTCAGGTGTGTGTGTGTGTGTGTTCGGATCGCACAACACAAAACTCATCTGGTAAATCTTTGTATTTTAAGTCTTGTACATGATAGGACTACAGGACATAGTTATAGGCATATAGATATATATATAGATAAAGATTTATACGCCCTCCGTTTCTCTTTACTATGCACGCTTGGTTTCTCTATCAGGTCGGGTGTAAATGTCTGGCCATTCCACAGTAGGTTGTCCTGTCAGATCGTCGGGTCGGCCAATCTGGTCCCGTTGGTTAATGTTAACTTGTTCAAGTAAATATTCAGATATAACGTTATTTTTATTCAGCCATGTTAAAAACAAGCCAACTAAACTTGCTAGCCAGCGTAGTTGGCTAACGTGTTCCGGCCGGGTTCTGCCTCCACCTAAGCTCCGCCCACAAAAAAACATCATCATGTTTACTAACTGAAAAGGGGTCTATAGCGCTTCACTTACTACAGTGTTTACAGTTTACCAAGAATGGTATGATAAACAAACAACACCCAGTCAGCAGCGGTCCTGTGGGTGAAAACACCTTGTAGATGAGAGTGACTTCAAGCCAATAGATGGGCCACGAGTATGCAGCTCAGTACAACAGTGATGTGCAGAAGGGCATCTCAGAATGAACAACTCTCAACTTTGAAGCGGATGGGCTAGAAGACCATGCAGGTTCCACCACTGGAAAAAGGAGTGGAAAAGGGAAAAGGTTTGCCTGGTCCGGTGAATCACAGTTTATGTTGCAACAGGCTGATGGCAGGGTCAGCATGAATCCATGGATCCATCCTGCTTAGTACCAACTATTAAGGTCACATGTCATACAAGAGAGCTTCATACTGTACAAACAATTAGCGAGCCTTGTGATGAACAGAGAAATGGACTCTATTATGGTTATTAAATGGCTATTCATGTTCACGGCCTTCTTTTGATGAAAATATCTATCTAAATGGACTATACTACTGTAGTAATATAGTATTAGTATTATCAGATTGATGCATTTAGCAAGAAGCAGTGATGATAACTAAATCTATTTTTAAAGTAAAGCTTCATTTATTTTGGTAGAGTAAGCAGAAATGTGATTGAGGCGGAGGCAAGATCATCCAGACATAGAAACCACAGGGACATGTCACACTTGCTATTGTACATACTGCTTCTCCTACTGTGGCAAGCATATCATCCATGTACAGGGCAGTAGCCGCGAAGGTGCCTCAAACATGACGTGGTACAAAAGACAGTTCATCCATAAAAAAAAAAGAGAAGAATATTTGAGTCAAACTGAGTGCTGCTGTGCCAGTTATACAGTAAACACCTTACCACGCCATGAACTCTTTTCCTCAGCTGAATAAGCAGAGAGACGTTCAAGGGTGGCAGCATGCATAGTTAAGTCCGAGCAGCAATGACACGCTTGACAGCATGTATATTCACACGGTACACACTGCACTTTTCGTCATGCATGCACTGCATACCATCACATAAGGCTGTGTGTCTTCTCATGCATGGCTCAGCCAGACACTGCATATCAGAGAATGTATGTAACAGCTTTTACATGTAGTCTGACCATTGTTTGCTAGCATAGCAATGCGTTTATAGGGAAGAAGAGTAGGTGGAGCACGTACGTTATTACATCAAACCACTTATAAAAACTGAGCCTTGAAAATAAGCTTAGAGCAGTGATTGGTTCAAGAGGAGGGCAAGCTTACAGGGAACATTTGAAGAGGCCCATTTGAAAAAAAAATAATGCCTATTTTTACAAAAGAATTGGTAGTATGAAAGTAAATCCAATTTCGAGTGACTGATCAAGTTCAGAGTCATCTCTCCTTTGCTTAGAAAATAGTTCCATGTTTGTTTTTGACAGTAAAACCATCCTATGTTAATGGTTGATGAATTTCAGGGAGCAGCGTTTTCCCAAAGTGGATATATAGTGTTTTGCAATGAAACCCCTCATTTCACTGCGTCAACCTTGGCTAAGGAATCGTTCCTTGACGAGAGTCTGCCAGTGCCCGTAGAGATTCATCTCCCTCTCAATTAATTTTGGATGTGTGGGCGGTTCCAGTGGTTCTCAATCCATGCATTCAAATTCCTCCCTGTCTGAAATGTCGCCTGGCACATTTAGGGTGTCTATGGAAACACTGGGCACAGTGTACAGAACAGGTAAGGATCCTACCACTGAAACCAGTACACAAATTAAATGGGACTGCAGGTGAGATATTGCCCCCTAGTGGCATGGCTTCCAACAGCAGGGACCTCTGAGACTCCAAGTTATGTGATTGACAGTAAGCCTTTACTAATCTGCTGATGAAAAGCAGAATTGTTGGACATCCCTGATAGTGGTGCACTCACTATTTAGATCATTTGATCCAGTTATGGTCCATAATAATACCAGCTATCCCCATAGGTTCACCATCAATGCCCAATGAATCTGTAAGGCAAACATAACCGTATAAATCGTGCAAAGTCAGAATTTGATTCTTCCCCGTAGGGAAAAACAGAACAGGGCAACAGAAGGTGAATTGGTGGAAACTTAAAAGACACTTTTACATCCAAAAAGAAGAAAATTAAATATATAAAACCATACGTTGGAGGAGGTGGAGGATTTTCTCCTTCTGTGCTGATGGAGAATGTGCAGCTGTTCAGGTATTCTGCCAGCAGCACGCCAAGGTTGATTCACTTCCAAAAGCTCCGACGCAAAATCACCCAGTGACAGGGTAGTCGCAGGTACTGGGCTGAGTGATGTACGGCGCTGGTTTCTTTATGAAACCATAATAATGGTTTATAGCTGGCAGGAAAAAATCTATCCCTCACTCTAACCCTGTGGTTTTACAGAGAGGAAGCATTAAAGAGAAAGTCTCATACTATTATCCTATACATTTTGTATTTCAAAATCCCATACTTCTTTCCAGACCTGGATTTCCTGACTGGGTTTGAAGATTTTGGCCAGCGTTCAATATGATCTATCAACTGCTCACTCACTCTATTACAAACAAATATGCCACTGGGTCTACTACCTACTACTACTACTAACATCTGTGCATCAGGACATGGTTCATGATGGTTCATGTAACTTTTCCAGACATCAGATTAATACTTTTCCAGACTTTTCAAACCTGTGTAAACCCGGTACTACATGGATGTTTGCCGATGATTTGTTGCTGTTTGTTGATGGACTGAAAAGTGCATCAGTGTATCTGTCATTTTTTGTTTGTACTGCAGCAATATCAGTAAAAGTGGAAACTGTAAATACTGACATGCTTGTCAGATGTGTGAGTGGGGAAGCAAACCGGCTCAGTGTTGCACAGTCCTTTAAAGCCATCCATTTTGTTGCCAGGTTACATTTCCCATCAGCTGAGCGACATTAGAATTAGCGGTGACAATTGTCATGATCCCCTGGAAACTCTCAGATCAACTGATAATTGGTGGGTTCTTCACAAGCAAGAACAAAATGCCGTGGTAACATCACACATAATTGCTTTGTGTCTCACGTCAAAGATTCATTAATGCCGGCTGGCTCGGTTGCCCCTATGTTGATGGGTTCACTCGTCACATCCCGAGAACATTTCCACTGACAACAAAGCCAAATACTGCCCGGCAATTGGCGACACAAGGTTCACCGAGCGGCACGGTGTGAAGTCTCACTTATCAACGTGGGATACTGTGTCGAACAACTTGATTATGAGACTGCACAGATTTTAAGTTTGTGATTGCACAGCACACTCATGAGACCAGCATCTGTAAAGTTGATAGAAAATAGTTCACCAAGACCTTTGATGGGGGAGATTTTGAGGGTTCTTCAGTACAGTGGGCACAATTGAATAAAAATAGGTCTCTTCAGAGTGCTTTGGCTCGACGGCTGTTTGTGTAATGTAGCATGAATGGTACAAATTGCTACAGAGGCCTCTCTATTATCCTCTCTACATTCGGCCTGTGCTCTTCTGAGCAGTCAAGGTCCTTGAGCACAAATTCTCATACAGAGAAAATGCAGACCAGCTTACTCGTATTTCTCCGATTCATCCTCAACCATACACCTGGCATTTGTCTTTAAAGATGGGTGATTTTTTGTCAGCTGCAGTTCAGGCAAAGTGTTTTTTGGTTAAAACGCAGGTTGGCTCAGGACAGGACAGACACGTTTTTGTATGAATCAATACAGAGAGGTTTGAGAAGTCGTGGTTTTAGCGAGAGTGAATAATCTGTGGAAAGTGTTGCCTGACAGAAGACATCAGACAGAAACACACAACTAGAGAGAGATGAGAAAGAGATAGAGTGAGAGAGAAAGAGAAAGAGAGAGAGAGAGAGAGAGAGAAAGAGAGAGGGATTTTGCTATAATATTCCTGCCACGTGTGAGTGGTCACACTGTGATTCCTGATATGCCTTAACAAGTCCACATAGTGATGGATGGCTCAAACACCCAGTTCTCCGGTTAGTGATACCACACACACAACAACGCCTGCTGTACAAAATACACATAACCACAACCACAACACACACCTCCATATCTTACATTCTTTGAGAAGCACAAACAGCAACTTTTGCAAACATATTGACTATGAAAAAATGTTCTTTTTGCATGTCCTGCATGTTGTATATGTCCCTGTGTTCAAATGGACTGAGTTACTCTCTAAAGACAGCATTTAAGGGTGATCTAACAGCACAGAGGCACAATGCATCAGAGAAAACTGTCATAATAGCCTACCTCCAGTATCCACAATTACAGTACGCACTCACCACTGGGTATAACAGCAGCATTCCCAGTAGATACAATCTACAGGAAGGGAAAACCAATCCAATTTTGTGGGCTGTTCAGGATAACCTCTAATTTAACATTTCCTCCAATATCAAGAATGAAAAATGCAATTGAAAAAATGGGAGAATAATAAATAGGGCATGATAAGGAGGAGAAATGTGCTGATAAAGAGGATGTTGTTACAGAAACTAATGTGCTTGGAAGCTGGCCAGCCATTTTTCGCTGCACCATCTCAGCTCTTTAGACGACCATTTTGATTGATGCACAATTGCATTCCCAATTGAGGTTTGACACTGGATGGTCAGGGAAATTGGAATGAAAATAGTGAAACAGGGCAGCGGTTGGACAGGGGCATGATTCACAATCGCCTGCACTTCCTGCAAACAGAGGTGGATGTTGCGGCGGATGAGTGGAGGAGAGAGAGAACCTACTGAGAGGTCAATAGTTCTGCTTTGACCTCTGAAGAACTCCATTATACCTCTATCACATCTTCGACTTACACCCTTTATCCAGCTGGTGCAGCCAGGCAATACTGAAAGGTAACAGCATCATTGTTGCCAACTGGACTACAGTCCTGGTTCAATCAGAGATATATCACACCAATGCACCTCACTTTCAGCAAAGTTTGCAAGCAGTTTGGCTGCAATATAGGTCGAATTCTGATGCCGCTTGGGTCAATACCTCTCCCTTCTATTGGAACCTACACTATATGGCCAAAAGTCAGCGGACCCCCCTACTAGTTATTGAGTTCAGTTGTTCCTCAGGGTTTGGGTTTGGCCCCTTAGTTCCAGTGAAGGATAATCTTACTGCTACAGGATACCAAGACATTTTAGCCAATTGGGCGCTTCCAACTTTGTGTCAACAGTTTGGGGGAAGGCCCTTTGCTGTTCCAGCATGACTGAGCCCCTGTGCACAAAGCCAGGTCCATACAGACATAGTTAGACCAGTTTGGTGTGGAGGAACTGGACTGGCCTGCACAGAGCCCTGACCTCAACCCCACTGCACACCTTTGGGAGGAATTAGAAGGCAGATTGTGAGCCAGGCCTTCTCGTCCAACATCACTGCCTGACCTCACTAATGCTCTTTTGGCTGAATGGGCACAAATAACCCACAGACACTCCAACAGCTTGTGGAAAGCCTTCCCAGAAGAGTGTGGGGGGGGGGGGGTCCAACTCCATATT
This sequence comes from Hoplostethus mediterraneus, assembly GCA_034670385.1. Classification (NCBI taxonomy): domain Eukaryota; kingdom Metazoa; phylum Chordata; class Actinopteri; order Trachichthyiformes; family Trachichthyidae; genus Hoplostethus; species Hoplostethus mediterraneus. The sequence continues at coordinate 1,289,353 of JAXDDW010000050.1, read as the reverse complement.
AATGCCCATGGTTTTAGAATGGGATGTCCAGCAAGCTCATATAGGTGTGATGGTGAGGTGTCCACTGACTTTTGGCCACATAGTGTGTGATCACTTCAAAACACAATGCAGTGGCCTCAAAGACAAACGAAGTTGTTCTGAAAGCACATCTACACTATGGGATTGCTGATTTATGTGATCGAGCTGTAAACAAGCAAATGGCCACCCCCTCACTTTCATTGCAACACATACTTACTGATTGAATCCCATTACATAACTCCTTTGTCTGTTGTTGAGAGCAGCAATCTATTATTGCTGAAGCCTGGCTCTGTCTCTGCCATTACGGCCAAACAATTACATGCTTGATGATATTCACTTTGCCCCAACACACTCCCACTGCCACCCGTTATTCTCTTACGACTGACTGAGATGCTTTGCTGCTGAAATCCTTCATTCCATATGGATAGAGAAAATATTGCAAATATACAGTATGAAATATGAAAACCAGCTTTGATTCCCTGGCAGGTACAGGCTGTGTCCCACGACCTAAATGTAATCCACAGCTAATGCCATCCAACAGAGGAACACCATGGAAGTCATCAAACAGCTCATTACAACCAAGGTCATGTTTGGCTCAAGGACATAACCCACATGTCAACAGAGGATGCACTGCAGTAGGTCTTGCTCCTTATTTGGCACAATAGTAACAGAGAATAATTTCTTGGGAGAAAGTATTTGCGTGAAAGACCACCAACCACCAGACCACAGACCACCATCACCAACAGGTAATACAGATTTTGCCGTCTACCACGCCTGTCTGTTTCATAACCTTTCGGAGTACGAAAGCACAACGATAAAATGCTCCAGAGATCTCTCCACAACTACATGGCACGAGGAAATGGTGATTCATGACGTTATATTTGGCTGTAGGGAGATGAGCCTGCGGTAATGAATGAGCCTTAAGGGGGGCTTGGCCCTCGTCATTAATCTTATGAGACTGGGCTACGGAGAAACACAGAGTCACTCTATTAACACAAAAGAAGACATCCATTTGGTTCCGCTTTGTTTAACTCGCCTAAAAAATATTCAGATTGCTGTGAAGCAATTATACAATTCCAGTAGGCCATTACACGGTGCTCTACTAACAAATGAGAAAACAAAACAACTCTAAGAAGAGCATGAGCGATGGAGAAGGTGTGGAGGACATATCTGCTGAGGAGAGTGAAGGGAACAAAGTCATCTGAACTACTACTGTTTGACTAGGCACTGAGCTGTGTGTGTTTCAGCTGGTAAAGTAATATTGCTTACTGTTTATGTCACTGGGTGATTGGTACTGGCCCCTTCATTACACATCTAAGCTTCTTTTTATGAGACAGCTATCGTGGAAAATGCATCTTCTTCCTAACACGCTGGGTGGGCTTTTTCATCACGAACCAGCACGAAAACACAGACATTACTATGAGGAAATCACTCAGATCAGAACATACATTATACCCTTACCGCTTTCTTTCTCATAGAGCAAGGCTTGAAGACCTAGAAGTACCTGTACCTTCTGAAGGATTCTTAAGATGCTGCAGAGGTGGGTAGCATTCAAGGAAGTCTGATTGTATGACATCATTCCCAATTCCCTAGCTGTTATCATAACTGCAATTTTTCCATCTAGGGGTGTAATCCCATGATAGGTACTTGATTTAGGTGTTTGATAAAAGTTTCTTTTGACTCATTAACTGTTTTCACTTGACAAAATCAAAGTGTAAAGTATCTGAAAGTGTTACTTTTCAAATGTAAACTGCTATTTGGGACATTGTGACACTGGCAGAGCTAATATTCAATAGCAACTATTATGAAATAGGCCTAGTAGTAACTCTTCTAAAATCCATCATGATAACGTTGCTGCTATATTACATTACATTACATTACAGTCATTTAGCAGGTGATAGTTGATTGTTGACACTATGTCTCTATTGACTGAGCTGTCCGGGCCGGACTACTATATGTACAGCATAGTTACTGCATAAGTCTTTTAAATAGTACTAACTTCCCAATAATGATTAATAAAAATCAGTTTATTTACTATTTATTTGCTAATGCTGGCAATAATAGGTAAAACATTGTGAAAACACATACAACTCACCAATAAGCCTTTTGAAAATAACGTTTGTACTTGGATGCAGGCCCGCATATCTGGCTGACCAAACTAATACTTGTTTGTGGGGATGATGCTTGGCAGGCATCAACGCAACATTGCTTGATATTTTGACAAGCAGGCAGTGATGCTAGCTGGTTGGTATGATGCACTAAGACATCAGCAATGTTAGTAAACATTTTGTTGTCTCCACTAAATCCCTTGATCATGTTCTGTAATTACCGTTTCACTACACCGGATGATTGCTTGAGTTGAATTCATTTCTAAGCACGCCAGCCGCGATGCCTTCACTTTTCATTTTTTCCCTCACCAGATCTAAACCAGTGAGTCTGTCACAGGTTTTGTTTTGTTTTAGTCCACTTGATCTGCACTGGGGGACTGACAGTGAATTAGGAAGAGAGAGACAAGCTTGGGGGGGGGAATTGGTACAATTACATTCATCTTTTCAGAGGGAGCCTCGGTGAAAGGCGCTCCCCGAGGAATTAATCACCCCAGTGTTTGAGCATCTTACCTGTTTAATAACCAATTTAATCACTTCCTCCCAAGGTTCAACACCCCTAAAAAGATACGAGCCGTTGATTTTTATTAACACACAGTGCTTCTATTACAGGCCAATTAGGAGCCATGAATCAGCTGTGTGCTAGTGTGTGTGTGAGTGTGAGCGTGGAGTGTGTGCCTTCTGTGTGAAAAGGTTCATGTCATAATACATTTCTGTCATCAACAAAAAAGGGCTATTGGGAGTAACTCAACACAGCTTTAACCAGTGATATATAACAAGAATATAAACTGAAGCAAGCACACTAATAATACGTCCGACATCATTGCTGAAATTCTCTGTTACATGGTGTCAATGAAATGCTCTAGATATGATGCATCAGCACGCTTTTGAAAATGTCTACAGTCGCTGTATGACCGTCACAAACTATTTATCCTCAAGTGACTTGCGAGGCTTAACATTCAAACCAGGAACCGCAGTTTTAAAAAAAAAAAGAGTCCCTCTCAAGGTCGATGGCGCACTTACAACAAGCCTAATTGAGAATTTGATCTAGTCGCCCCAGGGGGTGGACAACGTGCCGCTGTGAATGTTAAAGATGAGCTATCAGGATTTGATCAGAAGTAATCAAAACGCTGGCCTACTTTTACGTCAATTCCTTCTTTACCGTTGAGTGTGCACCAGACGTACTTTTCTGTATCATTTATATTCTATACATGTGGCTACCTTAAGTGCAGCGAACAGCGATGGAGCTCCGGGAACGTACCAGGACAGATGGATATAAATCTCTAAATATACTTTCATTCATCTGCACAATAGAGCAACAATTAACAGCAACAGTAGTCTGGTCACATGTCATGATGATGTCAATATGTGACATGTCATATTGAACAGTGTACAATCATTTAACTCATTTGGACTTTTGATGATATTTAATGTAACCTCTCACTGCAAAACCAAGAGAAAAGTATACGCCCAATACACACTCGCACACCATTTTTTTTCCGCACAAGTTTTTTTTTTTGTTAAGTGGTAATTCACATACCATCAACAGCACCTTCGTATGATCATAAAAGTATGGGGCAGTGGATAACAGCCTTTTATGACCGAATAAACACATCTAGTCACATCTAGCCTGGTATGTGGAGGAAATGGCTGCTGTTAGGTGCATTCATATACTGTAAATTGCTTTTTTTATTACGAGGCACAGTGAGGAAACAGGTGCAATGCAAGCTGAATAATATACTATCTGGTCCATAATGCCAAGTTAAAGCCACATTTTGTGAGCTTTCACTTAGGGAAACGTAGCTGACGTGTTCAAGGGCGTGATGCTGTGAAGCGAAGGGAGCCCTATTAAAGTCAAACGCATTGTTTTCTGGGAAAGAAAGTTTTGTTTGCAGAAAACATTGCTGCTGTCCATTGATTAGACATCTTTGAATCATTTATTGGATGCAACTTCAAATGAAATCGTGAGAGGCTTTGATAAAAAGTTGCTGTTTCAAACAGCGGAGGTTTGTTTGATGGGCAGTTTGCAATACAGAAACAAAAACACCCCAAAGAAGAGAAATGTGTCCCCCGTTCTACAAGCTGACACGCTGGTAATGATTAGCTCTCTACCAGGATTCTCCCAAGGCTAGTGATTACGACAAGCTCTGCGAAGTATGACACCCCTTACCTGGAGCCCAAACAAAGAGAGAACATCACAAAAACATTTCTGGAGCAGTGCTTAGGAAGAGCTGGGCTGGATGTTGTTTTTCCAACCACCCCGCCTAAGAGTTTGTGCTTATTATTCAGGTTGAGGACTTTGGTGGAAATTGGTTTTACTAATGAAAATGACTTCCTGTGAAAACAAATGAACTGTAAATGCCAGCGACTAAGAGGCGCATACCTGTTTTTTTTTTCCTGCTGGTGCTCCAACAGGACGAAATGAATCATTTTTCTCAGTGTTGCACTCTGTTTTGCCCCTTACCCGGGGTGTGAGCAGCGGTAAGCCTCCATGAGAGGAATAACCTGAAATGGAGGAACACTTCAATGTCGCCCTTTCCTCCTCTCCTCCACGAGTGATTATACAATTGATTTTTTTTTTCACCAGTGCTGCCTGCTATAGGAGCAGTAATAACAATTTATCTTGGCCCCTTGTTCCATTACAGCGGGGCTGCAGTGAAACCAGAGGAAAAGTGCTGTATTTTATGATTTATGGGGGCTATTTGACCCGTGCTTATTAGAGGGATCTACAGAACCTGATGCAGACTTTGGAAATAGACTATGACTTCTGCTCTGTGATGGGAATGTGAACATGCTGGCTTTCAGACAAGATGGAAAGTCTGTTTCGGTTTACTGAAAAACAAGCACGACCCAGTCTGAACAACCATGTTTGAATGTATATCAGCTCGGCGACCGCGCTCCCGGACTCCAGTTGCTACCGCCTGGTTCTCATTTAGAGGTCAGCGAGGAGGAAATCCCATGATAATACCGCCTGTACCCATTTATGAACTGTCGCACACGAGAGTCGACACCTTTACACTGGATGGTATCTCTACTGAATTACGCATTACGGCACCGACTCTGCTGTTTCTGTGTGGTATCACTCAGCATGGAGGCGAGTAGGTGAGTGAGAAGTGAGATGCTTATCGTGCGTCCTGACCCTCGTCCCAGTTATTGTTGGAGCCATGCCTGCAGGAAACTGCCGTGGCTCTCAGGGGCCTCTGGTTATTCCTCATTGATTGGCATTTATGGAGCCGTTTAAGCATGGCGACTAGCTCCCTGCCTCCTTCGACCAAATCCTGGTCCCTCTCCTGTGGCTAGTGATAATATTAAACGGCTGACCTTATCTTCTCTCCACCACACCTCCTCTCCTGCAGCATGTTAATGTCTGACACAGCTCTACATGCAGCATGCTGATCCATGTGTGGCCCAGCTGATTAAAGATGAATATCACAGGGATGGTAAATACAGACATCCCCCTGGCAGCTTCGCCGATCACCACATCTGCACAGGAGCATGTGAATGTTTGCACTCAAGCCAGAGTCTAATATTACAGATGTTGGGGCCAGATATATAAATGTTAGTTTAGAGTCCCTACATAATATCGGAAAACATAAAAAGGTAGAAATATGTGTACAAACCTCTCAAATGTGTAAACCACTGCATATGTTTCTATCACAATGTGGCACATCAACAAATTCCCCCCCCCCCCCCCATCTACCACAGTTAGCCAAAATGATATTCTCCCCTTTTGCATTCAATTTAACATTCAACTGATTGCTTCTTGATCAAAATAAATGAGAGAAAGTCACAAGAAGTAAGAAAATAACAACTAGTAGGTCTGAATTTACTGAGGTAAAGCAAATGCTACATTTTCTACTAAGTTTGAGGAATGAGATGTGTACAGGGACAGTACAGCCGAAGGAGCATTGCAAAGTCTCTGAGATTAAATAACCCCTCAAATACGTATTGGTTACGTGACAGTCAGGTTTCTATGGCAACAGGCCGGGCATATAAATCATCCTCTTATTCACTTTAATCCCATAGTGACTGACATATATACAAGCAGAACAAAACATGACAAGAAGTAGATGAATCCACTACATCACATTATTTCCACCCCTAAATATTTGTTAGAATATGTTAGAATGACCACAGTACAAAAACATAAGGGTCTTTATTTCAGTAACAGCATAAGGCAGTATAAAATATACCTTTATTGCATTATGTTATTATTTAGTGTTTCCATGAACTCATATCTCCTTATAAATATCTACACGTGTTATAAATTATGTAGAAAGGAACACACATCGTCCCAAACACCAAGTGGTGCACACACTTGTGTGTTTGTAAATCTGGTCCCGCAGAGCTTAAAATGCACTTTTCATTTTCATTTTCATATTCCAGCACTTAGTTGACAAACTCATTTGGTAGTATTTCCATTTGTAGAGGAAAAATGTTCATGAGTCTCTGGTTAGAAAAATGCATGAAACTACAGTAAACCTCACTGTCAACATAGCTGCGTGTTTTCTGGAGGTGAAATGCTCCATCTTTGTCCAATAATAGGTGGTATATATTCCAGAGCACCTTTTAGTCTTCTTAGGAACACCTTCTTCAGCTGACAAAGACAGAATATGTGCATCCTTCAGTTGATCAATAGTGCACCACCTGAGAGTGCCCTTTCCCTGTAGATAGAATTGACACCATTAGCTGGACAATCAGCACCGAGGAGCACAAAGTAATTACAATGCTGGCAAACAAGCCGGTGCCAAAACACCTTAGGAAACAATAGTGAAAAGTTATGGCCAAGAACTGTCTATGGCTCTGTAAAAAGTGAACTTTTATTTCTTTATAAAAGCCATCAGAAGCAATCATTATCTCTAGAGCGCCAGGCAGGAGTGCACACCGCTCTGCAGTCATCATATCAGGTGTAGTTCACCTCTCAGAGAAGCCATTGGGTGGCTGAGACTAGAGCGCCACAGTCTTTACACAGCTAGACTACCAATGAATCTGGGGAGTTCTCTGCCATTACCCATATGACTTGTTCTGGCCCATGCTGTCTTCTTCTGCAGACAAACATAATGCTTCACACTGCAGAAATGAGCAAACCTTGACAAGCTGCAACATTCCCTCTCAACAGAGGCACAGCGGTCAGGGACAGAGCGAGAGAGACGCAAAACTTTTTGACTGATACAAGCTTGGGGATAATGTGTGGAGTCAGATTAGGATTGACAATATCAAACAAAAGATTTCAAATTGACAGCAACATTTAGTTTACTGCAAAAAAAAGGGTGAAGAGCAAAACTTAAGCTCTAAGACATAAAAAGTGAGTTTATATTGATTGCCAATGATGGATTCACATCGGTATCCCTCGATTCTGCGTTGTTTACGTCAGCCACGACGTTGCCTTCACTGCCAGCTTTTTCATTTACAATTCTGGCCCAATCCTCTCATGTAGGCGGGCTTTAGAGGGCTACATCTCCAAGTTGTGCCTGACGTAGAGTGTCAATCAAAGGTCATAGTTTCCTCCAGCAGGACATTGACCCAAAACACACATCCAAAAGCACCCAGGAATGGTTCAAGAGAAAATGTTGGACTGTTCTGGAGTGGCTAGCGAGTCCTGAGCTGAATCCCATTGGGAACCTATGGAGAGATCTAAAATGTGCAATTGGTCAAAGGAATCCTTCAAACACTGAAAAACTGGAGCGGGTTTTCAATTGAAGAGTGGGAGAAACTGCCAGCAGAAAGCTCCAGGAGGCTTACTGATGGTTCCAAGAAATGTTTGGAAGCAGTCATCACAGCCATGAGTTTCTATTTTGAAGCCATGAGATTTTTTTTTAATATTTGTATTCTCATTGTTTGATCATGAGCTGTTAAATAAAACAGATGAATGTGTAAAGACCAAACTTTGTTTCAATTAGTCCAATTATTTAAGAAGATATTGTACATTATCTGCACAAAATGCACGGAGCCAATAATGTTGGCCAGAACTGTATTATCCCTGTATGCATGGGAGGGACTGAGCGGAAGTGAATTCCTGCCACTTCTTTCTTTTTCGAAATTGACTTGCTTTGGGTGAAGTGACTGGCAGAGAGGTGTCTGAGTGAAAACCAGAGGGTAATTTTGTTTGCATTTATGTCCAGACTCCGATTTCTGGCATTATAAACACAATGAACATTATTTTCTTTCTCTTTTCATTCGTCTGTGTCCGTTGTGATCTTTTATTATATTACTGCACATGTAGATATGACCAGTAGTTTGAAATAGTTTTTCTAAGTAACTTTATTTCTCTTGAGGGTTGTTTTGCTGTAGTTCATCTTCCAATGTGAGGTAACTGGTAGCTTGTAACACCATGAATGTAAAAGCACCGTCCAGATGCCAGCTCACATCTGGAACGCCTTCTGCTGTCACTCAGCCTCTTTACCACCAGGCCAGCAGCATCTATCACACAGTATTTACATACTCAAAATGAGCAACAGATCACGGTGGTCCATTTCTCTTCAGATTTCAGACCCTTCGTTGCCACGCACATGTCAAAACCCACCAGATGCCGATATCGTCAGCTTCAACTTGAGGGAAGAGGAAGGGGAGCAGCACATTACCATAAATCAGGATTACTATGCACGCTGTCGCTTCAAAGATAATCAAACAAATTAGAAAATTCTTCAAGTGTTCACGAATGTGGGAATGAGTCAGAGATAATCCACTTTGCCATTTTTTTTTATTCATTTGTTTGTTTTCTTGCCAGTCAAGAGCATTTGACATGATTACGTAAGTTAGAGGAGGCACTGGTACGGGGCAGCAGCTGCAGTATGAAAGACACACAGATAATGTAATGAAGAGGGAGAGAGGGGGACAAAGGGAAGACAAGACGATTGACAAAAGTCTAGACAAGGTAATGGATGTGGAGAAAAGCCAATAATCTATACTTGTGCATTACCGGCGCACTGATCATCATTAGCACCTCCAGGTGGACCTCTGAGACAGCCTTTCTCTGGCTCTGGTCTGAAACACCTCCTGTACTTCAAGACAGACTCCCTTCCAATGTTTACAGTCACTTGAACACAACAGAACTAATTCCTTTCTTGGCAGTGGTAGAAGGTTTGAAAGCTTATGATCGGTAGGTTGCCATTCAGATCTCTAGCTGGGAATAACTGGGAAGCAATTGCTGCACAGTTAATCAATAATAGTTAAGTGTGTGCCCAAGCTGCTCATTGCTCTACTGTACAAGAATAAGTAACCTTTCCACCGCCTGTAACAACTCCCCCAGACGGTTATTGCACATAAAAATGTTTTTAGTCAACTTCTTTACTATATATAGGACTGGAGAACAAAAAGCCTCCAAGCCCCAAGTACTGTAAACTCATGCCGGGGCTTCATCAAGCAGCCGTAAAGTTTAATAAAGCACAATGAAATGTGATTTTCACACACGGCGCCATTCATTTCCACAAGCCCTGCCTTTACTACCCTCCCCCGTCGCCTCGGCGTCTCAGCGGGGCTGTAGGAAGTGGCGCTCAGGCAGCGGCGGAAACTGTAACAGCTCTGTTTTCATTTAACGTCATTAGAAATTCAATTCCCAAGAAAGTACTTTTTGAAAATTTCACAGTAGTCCCTTAAGATGTTCTTTGCGTGACCCACTTTTTCTCTCAGCGGCACAGACTGCAGTTCACAGTGTACCTGCAGATCCCCAGCTCCGAGTGAGTCGTCCTGTTCCTGTTTAAGGGAGGATTTTTCAGGCTGCTGGCGAGGACTGCCTGATGGTCACTGCAGGGAAACTTGGTCATTTACTTTTAGTGTCCCATGGTGACTCGGGAGTACTGTAGCAGCTGGCTAGTTCCATCTTGTACATGTGAGACTCTGCCAACAACACTACCTCCATTGTGAGACTGATAACATGGGATAGAGAATATCAACAATAACACTCATACCCTCTGAAGATTTAGGGAAATGTGTGAACTGTGATTAACCATTTTGCTTTTTTCTAAGAAATACCCAGACCTATATTCGCTAAGACCACAGGGTGATTTTCACCAGCGTGTTTCAATATCAATTCCTCACTGATTCTGATGATTGCACGACTCAAGTGCACACACGCACAGTTGCTTTCAGAGCTGAGCATGTTGACATTATGTTCTATGATCTGGCCCGTCCATTAAAGGCCAATGAGGAAACCAGATCTGTCTCGTTTTCTCATTTGGGGTCAAGTAGGAAGTAGGTACGGCCCGACACTTGTACCTTTGAGTGTGAAATGAACACGCTCACTTTTCTGTCTGTGCAAACAAGGCTTATTAAAATGTGATGCGCTATAAATCTGCTCTCCTGCTACTCCTCCTTTTTCAATTTGCTGCTTCGGTGAGCAATCTATGGCAGCAGGGGACCACCTGTCCCCAGGAAATACCTCACAAGTGACATCACACGTGTAGTAATATGGCATTTATGAATTTGGTAGAAATAGTGGCGCTGCGCTTGGGGAAATGGGACGTTGACCAAGAGCTAATCATGTTGAAGAAGTAGATTTGGTCCATCTGCAAGAACAAAAAAAGAAAGTAGTGACTAGTAGTGCCCCAGAGGTAAGGTCGAACACCAGGACATTAAGTGAATGATGATTCCAGCAGAAATCGCTACATTCAGGTCAATGATTAAGCCCTAATAGAGCTAATGAATGCTCCACCCTTGAGTTTATGAAGCGTACATCCTTGAAGTAAAGTCCTGTGCCCCTCAGTTGATCTTAAACATCATCAGTCGTGAGTGTGCTGGCTCTGACAGGTGGTCCTCTGTTGGGGAGCAGGTGACCCCCCTGATGCTGTCAGTCACAGTGACAAAGGTGACATTAGGAGCAGATCCTGCCATGATGGAAAGGGCATCTGCACAGCATGCATGATTTTTAATAGCCACTACCCGGATCAGATAGGCAGACAGAGACACACGAAGGCACCCGCTATTGAATGAGTACACACACACGCGGCGAGACACATGCTCCCTCGCTTCCTAACTCACACTGACACACACACACACACACACACCAGTAATTTATGTGTACAAGATGTCCTCACCTCATGAGAGAGGAGGACAAATAGTTTGTAGCTAATGAGTAGAATTGATAAAAGCACCACTGTTGTCATGGTGGCAGATGTCCGCCAATCATTTTTGTGACTGAGGATATCATTTGTACATTTCCACTTTTTTTCCCTCCCAAGTTGCCACTCGGAGACCCTACAGTGTAGTGCACTACAGCAAAGATGGATTGTGAACATGTAGAATCTTTCACAGCCTCCCTCTGAAAATAACAGTGTACTTAGTGGAAATATGAAATGGCTGATGTGTTGAGAAGCTCAAGGAGAGAGACTGAGCGAGCCTGCTGAACAAAATGATCTTCCCAGAGTGATGTCAGAGACATCTTCGGTTCCTCCTCCTTTTCTTCCCGCCGTCACACCTTAGATCTGACACTGATAAAAAACATGCTGTGCGGCCGTGACAGATGCCATTTCAGTGTCTCATCCATGCTAATTGAAAAGGAGTCTGGGTACGTAGGTGCATTTGGTCAGGCTAGATTTTTAACTCAAGAGAGCCCACGGTGTTATTCATGTGAGCATACAGTCAAGTAGAAATGTGGCCACATACTGACAGCTAGGCTGCTCCAGTCATGGATGGAAAATAACTGCTAATAGCCAATTAGCTCGAGGGTATTTCTCACGTTTGTGCGCACAACATTGCTAGAGGGGATGGATACCTAATGCTTATGATGATTGGAAAACATTCTCTGGGCTTTCAGTGGACCTGAAGGTCAGAAATTACTCTGATTTGCAAATCAGATCCCACAGATTAGAAGTATGATGATGTGAAATTTATATCAAACGTGTTGATAAAAATTCTATTCTATTGTGTGATTAATTAATTAGACAGATTCAAGCGGCTCTGATTAGTGAAATGTGATAATAGTAAGTAATGAGTGCATCTTCGGAGAGAAAGGTTTTTTTCCGCCGTGTAGAAAAGCACCAAAATGAATAAATAATAGAGGGTGTCATGTATAAAAGATCATCTGTGCATTATTCACTACTAATAACAGAGGTCCGATGTTTGCCGAGCACAAACAACAAATCCGGCTAATATGAATCTATGAATATTTGATAGGAGCTGATTTGTGTCGATTAGTCATGTTTATTGTGATTACATGTTGACATGGAGTCCCAGAGTAGATGGAGGTCTCGCAGGGTCCAGGAAGTTCAACCAAAGACTTGTTTAAGTCAAGTTAAAAATTTAAAACCACTTTTACAACAAAAACATCAACATTAATAGTAGTAATAATAATAGTAGAAAAAACAGTAGATCTATCATAACACTTCAAAACTTTTTCAGGTCTGGAATTAAAACATTAGTATGAATTATAACATGAGTACATTATAAGAGTTATTAAGGTCCTGTCCATGGTTTTAGAATGGGATGTCCAACAAGCTCATAAAGGTGTCATAAAAAGGCAGATTGTTAACAGATTATTACGATAAATTAATTAATTTCATAGCTCTATCATCTTCACTTTATTCTCCACAACAAATTCAGTTTAGATTATTTTCTGGATCACTTGAAAGACTAAAACACAATGTAGACACAAAGGACCTGCTTAAAACATGCTGGCAAACCAAAGGCATCTGCACATGCAGCCCTATAGTGGGAAGTTGATGAAACGTTGAAGCGATACAGTGAAATATCATCCATACGCTGATGCACATTTCCATATCCCATTCCTGGAGACAAAACACATTTGAATGAGGAAAGGGACACACGTGGCATCAGATGGAGCGCCGGGAATGGAATAATCTAAGCTCAGTGACCATACAACCTTTCGAAAATAATAAGGTGACGGGGGTGTAGGTGGGGAGGGAGATTGGCAAGATTTTATCACAGGAGAGCAAAGACATTATTAATCTTGTTCTGGTGCACATGAGCACAACGGTAAGGAAAGAACTCAGGAAAGGTTAATGTGTGGAAACGGTCGTAATGATGTGAATCCTAAAATAGAAAGTTCAATATGCAGGGAAGCAATCACCGTACATTGTCACATGTCATTGTAAGTGAGGCAATGACGTAAAAAAAAAAGATGTAAAAATCGATACCATCTGCCAAACAGCATCAACACAACAATAAAAACTGAATTGTTAGTGTGTGGGTGGCTCACTGGGTCAATGCACATATGTGTTTGCATTGTTGTTGGTTTGAATCTGTTGCACATCATCCCCTCTTTCCCATGTCTACTGCACACATCAGGCAAAATAATCTTAAACGTCACCTAAATCATCATCAACACGGCACCACTTAGGCAGATAATCCTTAACAAAACCTTGAGAAACAAGAGCAAACACTCGCATGCAGCATACTAACAGTTCCATTTCTGACTCACTTTTATGACCTTGATAACAACGATAAAGAGCGAGATGAACAAAGGCACAACTGGCACAAAATGAATCACGGGGTTGAGACCGATTCAGCTCAGCTTCTTTTTGACAGTCTGGCGGTCCACAACCTTTACATCTCTGTTTCAGACGCAAAATCAAAGAGACTGTGTACTCATCAGCACGCTGGAGCCGGCTATCTCCCTCTTGTCCTCCGGCATGGATGTCTTGGCAGCTGGCCCTGGTACTCACGGCGCCATTGCTTCCAAATAATGAATGCAGACTACAATTCAAAGGCCGTACTGAAATGTAACAACATAAATCATGCTCCCACTTTTCAAGATTCACAATTTTGCTGAAACAGACTGAAAACTAGGATCTGAGAATCTACTAGAATCTAGGACAACATAAAGCAAGATCAAATGAAAGTATTGTTTTATTTATGTGAGTTCATGATGTTTTCATGTACATCTAAACAAAAAACATATATTATACAATATAGACATTTCTTTCTCATTTTATGATAACAAAACAAATATATATGAACGCATGAGTTCTAGTCTTTCCAACCATATTATGCTGCTGCTACACAGGCAGAAATAGAACAAATCTCATCTCAAACCTATTATGAGAATTATATAGCATGCTATATTTAGACAGTCATATGATCCGGGATGCTTAGTGAAGACACTGTGTGAATTTGATTCTGTTTGAATGGTTGGATTTCAAGTTATTGCATTTTCTAGAAATCCATCCAGTTTTCCACGTTGCTTCACGATCTTGACTGTCACCGTTCCCCAAAACAACTTCTTAAATCCTCCCAATCAGGCGGGTTTGCAGCATTCGAACTGACACCCCCCTCTGGAGCTGAGCTATTTCTTTTCAAAATCATTGAAGTACATTATTCTCACCCTGAGACACAGTACGCTTGCAAACAAATTCATGAAAAGGGAATAATCCGAGACCTTTACAACGTTGCCGTCTGTGCAAATCTTCAGCCTCACAAACCTTTGCATGGTAATTCCCCATTCTGCCCTTTTAAAAGTGCAGCAATAAGAGTGTTGTCGGTTCAGAACGACAACCACGGCCTTCCAAACACAGTGTGACATCAATCAGGACAGTGGGGACTAATAGAGCTTCGGCGGCCATCAGAGAATGGCGACCTACTGACAGATGAGGGAGCGCGGCACAAACAACCCCCCCCCCCTCGCACGCAAACACATCAGTCTGCATGCAAATAATGATAATGTCTTCCGTGAGGCGTTTGACGACCCACCCACAACACTGCGATACAAAGTTATGGCTAACACAGGAGTAATAAAATGAGAAAAAGGAAAACGTAATATCTATTTCCTGTTTTATTATACAACAAAACATTACTTGCGACGTTCAGGAGGGAGGCTGTTTAATTAGACCCCCATTAATCTCAGTAATTGGTCATTCTGCATCCCAGGAGTGTAAGTAGCCAATAGCTGTTAACCTTCTGCCTCTCTATCGCCTCTGTTGCCCCCCAACCATTAATATATTGGTGGGCACTATCATTTCCAGTTGACTCCTGGGAAGAATTTCCATTGGCTCTCAGGAAGGGGTTGATTATATCCACTTGTTTATTCACGCAAGGTGGATTATTCCTCAAGTGTGTTAAGTTATGAATTCATATCTCATAAAAACACTTGTTTTGTTTCGCCATGAACACAAGGAAATATCTCTCTCTTTCTCTCTATGGATTCAGGTTTGCGTGAACAAAGCCTTTTCTCACATAAAGGAGAAATGTCAGAAAGTAATTAAGTCGGTCTGCGTCTTTACCCGTTTGTTTCCTTAGATTGTTGCTCAACTATGTGACCCATTCAGATGGGAAAACAACAGCATGGCCTTTGACAAGCTCTCTTACGTATCCTGGGCAAAGTGATATTTGTATTCATGCAGCGGTGCGTTGTCAAACTCCACATTATTTACACGATTGCATATCTTGAATCTAGAACAAGAGCTACATTATGGGTACACAGTATGTACCCAGCCTGTACATACAGCTGGTGCCCCCCCCCCCCCCCCCATAGACCTGGAAATGACTGGTACACTAGGCCATCTGTCAGGAAGCGATGGGCAGCTCCAGCCACCAAGGCCAATGGGGTCAGCAGTAGGGAGGATAACTGTGCCCGGGGACAGGTCCTCACGGCATCTATAAGAATACAGGACACTGTATGTATGAGAGTGGTGGGTATATACGCTATTATATCTTGTGTTTTTGTGCTTTTAACTTGAGCCGCACTGAAGAAAAAAATCAGATCAATTCTGTTGACATGGCAATGAAGTATTGAATCTTGGATCTTGAGTCACTCTCTCAGTACCACAGGCAGTGCATTGTGGCTGCTATCTCTGTGGGATACTGGCATTCGGTAGATCACACCCCTGCGGTGTATTGTCGGGCTGGCAAACCATCATGCACAGGGTACTTCAGAATGTGTAGGAGTACATTGAGGACATGTTAACGTGTTCAGCGACTACAGAACCGTTCACTTAAAAGGACCATGAATGCAACACTACACTGGTACAAATTCTATTTCATACCTGTTCACGTCACTGCCCTCATTATTTGTCATTTGTCATCAAATAGCGTAAATAGCGGAGGAGCTGGGGACAGGAATCAGCGATTCCCCATCCGCTTCATCGTTCCAGTCAGCCTTTTAATTACTTGTGTGAATACTCATGCGAGATCATAGCGAGAGCAATCCTCTGATAGCTGATGCATTATGAGTCAGATGTTTAGTACCCAGTGAGTAAAGGGTACTAAAACAGCTTAATGAAGTGATCTTGCTAAGGGCCATAATTGTACTCTGTTTACGTGCCAGGGTGCTCCCCCCCCCCCCCCCCCCCTCCCCCGGGTTTCTGTTATCTAGAGTATTTACACTGCAGCATCACTATGTGAACGATTAATTAAAACGCTGTCGCTTTTTGCCCAAATCATCACAGTTGTCCAGACGAATCAGTTGGAATTGATTCACGGTGCTCCACGTTTGATGCTCTGCTTTTTATCTATTTGCTCTTTGGACGACTGTCATGAAGATTATTTTTCTGGTCAACAAACAGAAACGTGGCACTTACCGTTATTAAAGTAAAACACTGCCTTCCACATATTATTTGCAGTCTTAGCAAAGTTTATATTATATATAACCAAATCATATATTATATACTTGTCATAACTAGTGCCACTACACATTCTGACAAATCTTATGATAAGATTTCCTCTATATTGAATCTCATTGACCTCCAGGGAGAAAAGGAGTAATCATTTGTATGTATCTGTATATCCATGCCCCATTGAAGAAGGGAGTTCAAAGGGATTTAATTCACTCAGAGCTTCAATTCTTTGACATTTCATTGGTCACCCATGTAGTCCGAACTCATTTAGAAAACTCTAACAGCTCTTTGAGATTTACTCAAATGCAAAGAGGCTGCAGAGATCTGTAAGACTCATGATCTAACTCTAAATATTTGAAGCAGTTGTCATGATTCTGGATGACATTTTCAAAACAACATCTAATTCGCTTTGGCAACAAAGGCTGATCTATATTTTAGAAGAAAGATTATTACACATAGAGCAAGCAAAGAGCTTACAGTGTCTTGTTATGTGATATTTATTTTATTTAGTCTTTTTGACTCATCTTTACTGCATGAGTAACTCCATCTTTATGACTAAAGCACCTAACATCGCTACAGATGTTATCTCGTCCGCAGTGTGGTGGAGGAAGAAGTGGCATTCACCAAACGGAAGTCAATTATTTCTCCTTTCTGTTCCTCAACCAGAATGCTTGACTTCAACGTTTAACTATAGAGGAAGGCTTAGCTCATTGTGGTCCATAATCCAGTCAGTGAGCTCCCTGAGTTGGCAATGTGATGAAATATCAATGCTGTCCTTGGTTAAGAAAAAAGGTGGAAATGTAACAAGGCAGGATGGAGAGAGTGGGAACACAATGAGTATGAGGGAGAAAAACAAAAGCGCGCCAGCTGGGAATACAAGGTACAGGGTTGCAGCAATGTTCCCCCTATATTCATTCAGCTGGGGCGGTGCACTGCTGCATGAGAATTGCCAAATATGATGAAATGAAATGAAATAAGTATCATAAGCAAGTATAGACAATAAATAAATCATAAAGTGTCTATAGCACGGCGACCTGCACTGGATACAAAACTGGAATTAAAACAGAGGTGAGCATGGGATCAGACCTCCCAGCCTTCAACCCTGCAACATAGATGAAACATGGCTTGTGGTTGCAGACATGAGCTGATTCAGGGTTAACCGTGGGCTGTTACTGCAGCGATACCTCATACATTTAATAATATTAAAAAACAAATCACACTAACCAAGACGCCATGTAGCACTGGGGACGCTCAACAGCGTTCTCACAAGCTGCAGGCTGTCTGAAACATTTTCTCACTCTTAGATATATATTCTTAGATATTCCCCTGACTGTCGGGGCTCATATGAACCATATCTGTTTGGCTTCAGACAGCATTCGTCAGAGTGAGCAGTTACCGGCAGTCCCCGTGCACTTGCAGAATCTCACATAATCTATGTTGAGGAAAGAGAACTTTTTTTTTTGCAGGCAGTTTGGAGTGTAAATGCATACAAATATCAACAGCGGGCACATCATCCGTCTAGCTTTTTTTTAATGATGTCGAGTGTTAGCTGTCAAGTGCACCCCTCGCACCCCCAACCACTACACACACACACACACACACACACACACACACACACACTAGACATTAAGACACACGTGCACACACACACACACCCCTCCTAAACCAAATAAATCCTGCCCATCTCTTACCGATGGTATTAATAATGGATAATTCACAGCCATTGGTTGAATTGTAACAAAACACTTATTTTATGTGTCTTTGGACCAAAGGCATTCAATTATGCTCTCACAGCTGCTATTTGCTTGACTGCTGTCCCTTTCCTGCTTCAATTTTTTCCAATAGTTTTCATCCTTATGCCTTACTTGTTTATGAGTAAGTCATATTTACTTGCTAATAGGTGATTTAATTGCTCTAAACAAACGGTATCTTTCTGAAACACATTTCTGCACCGCTAAGTGTCCACATCCTTGAACAATGACGAGCTTTCACAGAAGATGGAATTAGAATTCAAAGGCGAGGCCTGCTCGTTTTAGTTGCAGGAACCGCCGTGTGAAAAACACTTGACTGATTTTAATCACATTCTTATTTATTTCAGCTCAGAGCTCGGCGTGACTGTTCAAAAGGCGGTGGTGGTTTTCAGGGTGAAATCACAGTGCAACAGCGCCACCTAGCAGGTCTCCTCGGGCATCCACACACTGCTTACTGCGGGCCTTTAGATGGTCGGTGTAGAAACCATGCAGTGGCACTCGTTTATTTACAGAGCAGGCTTTTACTGAGGACGCTTTATCACCATGTCTTCTCGTCTGTCCTACACTCTATTGAGTCATCTCTACTGTTTTGTCTACATGTGTCTGCCCTAAAAAGTCATGGAGTATGATTGGCAAATACAGCAACATCTCTTCACCTGCAGCATTCACCTCCACAGAAAAACATAATGTACACTCTAAAACTCTTCCATAGTGACTCCATCTTAGCAACTCATTTGACTCTTACCCATTGTGACTCCCTGCTTGGGAATCATGATGTTAAATAATACAAACCCCCTTCTCTACTGTGCTGAATCCCCAGAGCAGTGGCCATCATCATGAACTGGATGAGAGCAGTGACGTATTGGGAATGTCAATCCAGTGTGACGGGATTGTGTTTGTACCAACCCAATCTTCAGATGCATCGGTGCGGTACTTCATTGATACACGTGCTCGTTGGCCACGTAAGACAAGCCTATTGTTTTGTCGTCTTTGAACTTTACTTCATCCGCTTTAATGAAATCAAACGTCGACTCGATGTCCTCCCGCTCCCGTGACATCAATGGTTCTGGGCGCTTCTCTCCCTCACATCTCTCTAATGAAGCTATTTATATTAGTGACAAATGTGATCATCCTCTCTTTCTTCCCCTCTCTTTTATCAACCGGTGCACAGCTGGTGTCCAATGCGTGTGACAATCATTAAAAATGTATGCCATCTCTCCAAACAGTGTCCCGACAAGCCACTCGTGCTCATTTGATATCAGTCATTAAAATTTAGCGAAGGGGGGAAAGGGTGGCCCGGCGATCAGGTTCCTCATTCAGGCTGCGGATGAATTTTTCAACATCCTGTTACGCCTACAGGCACCTCTGCTGCCGTCTCAAGGCTGTGAGCTCTGACATTGCCCGCCGTCTTTCTCTGTTGCTATTGTATCCGAGGCGTGACAAAAGCCGAATCAACAATAACAACATGAGTCTCAGGGTGGCTCTACTTATTCATTTACTGCTGGTTGACAAGTCTGATTCTAAAAAAGGTGAGTTGCTATTTGTTATCTTGATGGAGCAAAGCCTAAACTTGATGGGAGTGCTTTATCTCATAGGTACTGTATACACTGAGTACGTTAGGCCTCAATTGTTCAATGTCAGCTTTTAATAGGCTTTCAAAGGTCGTATCAAGTCATGAGAAAATATATAAAAAATAAGAAAATAAGAGTAGAGAACCATAAACTATGAAGCATTTCCATATATCAGACAAGACTTTTGACTGAAAAGGTTATTCACTATCTTCTTTTTTGTACGTATGGCATCTTTACGAGTTGAAATGAAACTTCTCGCAATGTGACGTTTTGATTTTTTTTATGACTGTGAGGCGTCAAATGTGGTGGCATCCTATCTGCTCCATCTGGCAATATATCCAGCCCCAACTTCCCGGGCCTGTACCCGTACAACATTGAGTGCGCCTGGCTGATCGTGGTGGCAGAGGGTTCCTCCGTCCTGCTCACCTTTCACCACTTTGAGCTGGAGTACCACGCCACCTGTGCTTACGACTACATCAAGATCTACAACGGCATATCCGAGGATGAGGGGAACCACCTGGGGACGTTTTGCGGGGACATCTCTCCACCGCAGTTCACCTCCTCCTGGAATGTCATGTCCATCATCTTCCATTCAGACCGCCATGTGGCCCATCGGGGCTTCACCGTGGGCTACAGAAAAGGTGACTTTTACGTTTACGGTGTGTGTTCTCCAGGCCAGGGATCAGTTGGCTCACTGCCTCGAGTTTGGTTGTTTCTATCCGGCCAAGTTGCAACACTGGAAATAATTTTCAGCTAAAATGTTTATTATAACCTGAATCTCTGACTTTAACCTCACAGGAGAGCTTATGTCTCACCATAAAACCTATACAGAAAAAAAATAAGTACAGCAATTTTTGACTGTAGTATGGCCAGAAAGTGAAAATATAGGGTTAACTGTAAAGATGCAGTAACCTACAGTAACCTATACGTGGAACCTTGTTGTTTACAAGTCTCAGCAAACAAATACTCCTCATTACTTCCCTCTCTAGAGGTTGTTGTATGGTTTGTATGGTCATGTTTTTTGTTGTGGTCTGTATGCAATAGAAGCACATTCGAATTTGCTTTCCACCCTTTCTAGATATGTGTGGTGGAGTCCTAACTGGCCTGTCAGGCGTCATCTCCAGTCCAGGCTACCCTCAGGACTACAGCAACAATGCTGACTGCTCTTGGACCATACACGTCTCCAACAGCAGCGTTGTCAGCCTGGTCTTCCTGGATTTCCAGCTGGAGAACAACGAGGGCTGTAATTTCGACTTTGTTGCCCTATTTGACGGCCCCACCGTCACCCACCGCCACCTGGGCAACTACTGTGGGGGAGATAAACCCCCTAATACAGTCACCACTTCCAACCAGCTTCTGGTCGTCTTCAAGTCTGACTTCAACATCGGGGGGCGGGGTTTCAAGGCATACTATTACTCAGGTAATTCTTCTTGGTGTGAAGAGTTTTTCCAATAATAATGTGTTGACACCCTTGACCCTCGAATCCAAAATGGAGTAAATGACAATGTGTAGTCACTGATCTGTATTTTTTTTCATTTTAAGATATTTAAAAGTTAAGGTGCATTCAAATACCGATGAATGCCCTGGGGATGTTGCTACAGTTTGATGGAACATGATTGGTCCACCTGTGTGCCATTTAAAATGACATCACACCCACAAAACTGGGGGGGGGGCATAGATGGGGAAGGGTAGAAGGGTCTTTGTAAAATTTGTTGGTAGTGTTGGGAGTTCACAAGAACACAGTAGGCTCCATCATTAGGAAATGGAACACATATGCCAAGACACATCCTAGAGGTTGTCATCCAACCAAATTGACCAATCGGGTAAGAAGGACCTTGGTCAGTGTGGTGACCAAGAAATTACAGATTAAACTATAGATTTCCTTGGCTGTGATGGGAGATTTTGCCAGAAGGACAAGTCACTGCAGCACTTCACAAATCTGGGCTGGGCTGTATGGCAATGAAGCCACTCCTGGGGGGGGGGAAACACCATGACAGCATGCCTAGAGCTGCCAAAAAGGTCCCTGAAAGACACACAAGGCAAAAAAAGGCAACAAAAAAAAAAGATCTGTTGAAACACAAATTGAACTCTGCAGCTATTTGGGTTCTATGTCTGACAGCAACTGGGAACAGCACATCACCTATCTAACATCTCCCTTACCATGAAAGCATGGTGGTGGCAGTGCCATGCAATTGGAGTGCTTCTCAGTGGCAGGGACTAGGAAACTTGTAAGGACAGAGGGAACTGGAGGAGGCACTGGAGGCAAACATAGGCAAAGTCTTGAGGAGAACCTGCTCCAAACTGCCCCAAACCATATATTACAGCTGAATCAATACTTACTGAATTACTTAAGAACAAGAACGTGAAACTCCTTGAGTGGCACAGCCAAAGCCCAGGCTTGAATCCCATTATAAATCTGTGGACAGATGGACACTCTTCATCCAATTTACCCGAGCTTGAGCAAACCTGCAAGGAGAAATGGGAGAAAATCCCCAAATCCAGATGTGACAAGCTGATACAGACGTAGAAGACTCTTAAGCTGTAATCGCTGCCAAAGGTGCTTCTACAGTATTAACTCAGGAGGTTAAATACTTATATTTGGATTAGGTACTTCTGTATTTCATTTTGAATACTTTCTGATGGTTCTGTATACAAAACGTCAACATACAGTACAACATACAGTATCTTAAATATAAAGCATCCAGACTGAAAATCCTTTTGCCTATACCAAGGACTTAGGTTACAAATACTTAAAAAAAAATCAAATCAAAAAATGGATGTCATTTTCTGTCAAACGTAATATGGAAGCACTGCAGTTCTCTGACATCGTGGATGACACTGATGAACTTGTCTGATCGACTGTACCTATACAGGAGAATGCCAGCAGGTCCTGTCAGGTGTAAGTGGCAACTTCAGCAGCCCACACTACCCCAACATCTACCCCAACAACATCAACTGCCACTGGACCATCACCCTAGCAGTTGGATACCGGATCAAGCTGTTCTTCCCGGCCATGGAGATGGAGGACCGTAACAGTCTGTCAGATAAGTGTGACTACGACTCCGTGGCGGTTTATGACGGGGACAGCCAGACAGACCCCCTGCTGGGAAGCTGGTGTGGCAGGGAACAACCTCCCGCTCTCATCTCGAAGGAAAACAAGTTATTGGTGGTACTCAGCACAGACAGAAATGAAGCTCATAAGGGCTTCTTTGCTTCCTATGTTGGAGGTAAATCTGTCCTATATAGGTTTCTGATGTTTTCAAAAAGGAAATGCTTTCCTATATTTTCTAGCTGTTATTTCTTTACTTAGGATGGCTCTATTATTTATGAAATACTAGGTGCACAGGACTACATCTATTGTCTTTGTGCTGTAGATTTGATCTTTGGACTCCTTACTACTGATTGTTTGAATGGTTTGCAACCTAAAACCTTAAGCTTATTCTACTGTTGCACTCATAAATTAAATGTTTATCTCTGCTGTTAGGAATTATTTCTTGGTCGTGGTGATGAACGTAAGAAGAAAGCAGCAACAAACTACGTCTCAGGATTCAATGAGTATTTAATACAGTTCAGCGCTGAAAGGGAGAAATATCCCGCAGGATTTCTGCCTACGAGGATAATCTAAACACCAAGCAGATACAGTTCCTTTATACAAACAGCCATGTGATATTTTACATAGATCCTTTCATCCCCCTCAGCCTCTGTCTGTCGTCCCTGTTAATTGAGTTGAGTGGAAGTAGTTCTGTCTCACCTTCCTATAGACCTGTGAACACCATGTCTCCTGTGCTAATTTCCAATTGATCAAAGGCACTACCACCAGTGTGAACCATGTATGTCTTTTTTTTTCCAAGTGGTGCCAGTGAACATAAGCTGCACAAGAACAGAATTTTCAATCTTGATAGCCCAGCAGTCCTTACCTCAGCTGGACCGTGAGAGCATCTACCTCGGGAATCCAACCTGTGCCGCCCAGTTGACAGCCAATTCTTATAAGATACTCGCACGCTTCGTCAACTGTGGTACTGCCGTCAAGGTGAATAGCCGCTCCTTTCTACATCTTTTCTGTATTGACAGAGCCTCATGACAGTTATTGTTACACCATGATTATTATAGATTTATCCTGTTTTGTCAGGCTGTATGGCAGAAATACCGATTTGTGGTATTCCACAGGACATTTAGTTTGAGTCTATGGCTTTGACATGAACAGTACATTGCCTCTATTGACAGTGACCCCTAACCCCTTACAGAAACGACGGAACATCACCATGCCCGTGAACACACTCTACATTGACTTCTCTGATGGAAAGCAGCAGAATGTGCAAGAATATGAGGTGCAATGTGATGCTCAGCGGAAGACGGCAACAGTGGCCATCATTTCAGCAGAAGAGCGCCATCGACTGAATGAGCTGGTCCGCCAAGCGGAAAATGCCAGTAGTACCGATGGGGAGAACAAGGATGTTGAGCCTGCTGACCCCAGTGATATCGTCTTCATCAGCATCTGCGTATTGGCTGTCATTCTCATGGTGATAGCGATTATATGGCTAGTACTTCTTTAAAAATATACCCTACTACCATCTCCAAAGAAATGACATACATTCATTGTGACAGTATAAAGCAGAGCTATATTGACTTGGCTGCCTAAAATGAGGAATACTTCACCTTTGATTCCAATACAAAGGAATAACATGATCATCCCTTTGACAATAAATTACATAGTATTCTTGACAATGACTTGCATGCATAAATAAAGCAGTACAGGGCTCATGTGCCACAAAATATAAAAGTAAGTTTTAAATCTAATTTTGAAAACAAAAACAAAAAAAACAAAAAAGAATGTAAGCAACAAGAACCGTGATGAATTTCAAGAAAAGTCTGGGCTCAGCCTTATCCAGTTATTTCTTATAGTTGGAAACCAGCTGGTTAACTGAAATTGTGCTGTCCTTAACTTGAGTTCTGATCTCAGGCTTGTGTTTGAAGGCAAAGACCAGTGCCCTAATGGTTCGTCTGTATGAACTGCTGACCAACCGGGAGCTCTGGTGGAACACTTCTCTCTCAATGTTGTCAATCAGGCCACAGTCCTCCTGTAGGTCACACAAGCAAATCAAACATCCAATATCAATAATCAGTGATTAACTAGCCAGTGACCAAATGGTCAGACAGTGAGCATATACAGAGCAAAATATTATTTAAAAAGGCTGTCAAAGGACTTGCAATCAATAATTTTGCTGTAATCAATAACACAGTAAGAAAAATATCCTTCTTTATTTGTAGAAAATACTTTTTTTTTTTTTTTTTAAATAAGGGCTTCTGGATAAATCACATATATATGGTCCATGAGTGGACCTTAATTCAGAAAAGGTCTCAAGTCATGTTCTATGACTTATACATGTTAAAACATTAAACTTCAAGAATTCACGAGTAAGTTTTCATGTGATGTTGATCCCTTACAAAAGAAAGGGAGACTAGCATGCATCGAGGCTAGGTTTCATGAGTTCATGTGACTGAGCATTGCGTAGCTTTTCATTAAATGACCATTACTCAAAATAATAAAAGCCTTGGATAATGGACCCATGGATAAAGTAACAGAAGCACAGTGAAAGAAATGAGCCAAAGAGTGAAATACAGTGGTATTTGCTATTAGAGTGAACTTCACTGAAAAAACGATTTCTCACCTTGACTTCCAGGGCATCAGCCATTAGTCTTCTAGCATTGTTCCTGAGTCCTTCAGATTGTTTGTCGGAGCGTACTTCTATAGACGGCTTGTTGGAATTCTCCTCAATGAATGTCCTCCACTGAGTGTAAACCTGTGCTGCCATTGAACTCACCTCAGGGTCCACATGCTTTCGCATTTTGTTGACAGTGTGACCTGAAGAGGGGAGAAGTTATCTCAACATGTTGAACTAACTCATATTTTATTGTACGTTTGATGGAGACTCCTACGCGCATAGAATGAGCAGTGGGCAGTGCAGACCATGACTCCATATTGTGTTCGTTATCTGTTCAAATGGGAATGGGAAGCTTGGTTTGGTTTGACTGGGTTTGTTCTACAGTCTCTGCTACACCCTGAATAGATATGTGATGGAAGGTTGAACTTTTACTAAGACAACCGTTTTACTTCTTTAGCATTCAGGTCAAGAGTGCATTGTATGAGTCTACTGTATATGTGCGTCTACGTAGCATCAGCCATGGTGTTACAAAATATATGGGAAGCCATGCAGGAAGATGGATCTCATTGTTTAAGAGTCTTTTCAGCCTACCTATTTTTGTCGACTTCAGCACCTCCCTGGATGGCATCTTCTTGTTCAGCTCCGTCAAGGCATGCAGCAGGTTGTCCTTGGTCTGTTCAGGCAACTCCAACATGGATTTGTAGCGCATGATGTCCTCAATCACAACCACCCTCTGTAAGAGACACAAATGGCAGGAATCGGCAGGATAACTCAAAATCTGTAACATTATCTTAGTCTCTTTAATCACAAGTGGGTGTATTACTAGCTCACCCGTAAAGACTCAATCGTCGTTTGCCTGTAAACCTTTTCCTTGTTCTTTGTCTCCTTGGATGTTTCACCCTTGGGTACCCGCACTACAAATCTGTCCATTTCCACGCACTAGCTAGTATGCTATAGGCTGACTTTAATTGGAGCAGTCTGTGTTTTGTTCAGCACAATACAATTGGTTAGTAAAACCGTAGTTCATAAAAGAGCCCCAGCCTGTCCAACTAACTTTGCTGCTGGTAATGTTAAGTTAGCTAGCTGGCTAGTCTAGCTATCGCTGTCTTCAGTTTAAAATTGAGCGTATTGGGCGAGTTGCCAGCTCTGGTGAGCTCAAGTGAATTCATGAATGCAAACTCATTCAAAAATAGTAGTATAAGCTGTTGTAACAGCTGTGAGAGGTGTTAAAATCAGCCCCCTTGGCAAAGCTAGTGTTGACTGTCTGGATAACTACGCCAGTAATGACAACTGCTGCATTCATGTGCTGTCGGAAACATGAAAACCTAAGGTTTAGCGAACATAAACGACCGAACAAATTGGTAATTAAGACTGAAAAAGTTGAATTTTTTTATTATCCAGTTTTGATGTTTAGAGGACGCGTCCTCTGGGTAAAATGAGAGCTTGGAGTTTTGTCAACAATTGATGAAAAGTGATGTATTTTATTATTATATGTAAGTGTTTGGGATTATATGAATGTAATTACTGTGTGTTTCTATTTTCACTCTGTTTAAATTTTGGCAAATAAATTCATTAAAATATTCGTTTCGTGTCGGCTGTGTTTTTCTCCTCTTCATTGTATGTTTCAATTTTCACATTGTTTAACCTTTGGTTGTCAAGCATATGGAACACAATTTGGCTAATTAACTAATTTGAACACTAATTAGATGCCTGGTGTGCTTTTTATCTTGTGCCGCTGCACCAAATAGTAGTTATGTGCTGCTTGAGTTCTAAAATAATAACAGCCACCAAAAAAATAACTTTCTTTACTAGGTCTATTTTGTTATTATTTTCGCAGTTGAATGCACGACATATCGCTAATACGACTTCCGACCTTGGCATAAGGAGCTATGAGGAGCAAGTGAAGGTAGCAAGCTATCACAGAACTCGCGCGAGTCATCAATTCTCTCACCAGGGTCGTGTTCACGCGAGAACAAAACGACGGAGGAGGAAGAAGAGCCTGTTGTGTTTGTTTGTTTAGCTATTCGCAGACAAAATGGGGACTTTTTTCTCCTTTGACTGTATTTTGGGAGTATTCGTCGTGCTCGCATGCACATCAGCATCTTCAGATGTATTTGATAGCGTCTTGGGAAATACAGTATCTTGTCATAAGACATGTCAGATGACATACAGTTTGCACACTTATCCACGGGTGAGTACTCGTCTTGCCAATACATCTACTATCGTTAGCTCGGTAGCAAAGCAACATTAGGCCTGCATACTTTATACTAACGTCACGACATAACCTGTTATGTGATTTAGAAAGGAAAGCCTGCTGTACATGTTATTTAACTATTTAATAAGTTGAAACGGCGTCATCAAAACGGACGTCATTGTTTGTCTAGGCTTTCAACTGGTTCTCTCGTTTGTTTTTTAGGAGGAGGAACTCTATGCCTGTCAGAGAGGTTGTCGTCTCTTCTCCATTTGTCAGTTTGTTGGCGACAGTGAAGACCTGAATCAGACCAAATCCGAGTGTGAATCAAGTAAGCTATACACAACGCTTTTACCAAACTAGGTGCCATTCATCAGTGTAGGTGTCTATATGATATGGCTTGCTATCACTATCAAATCTTAGACAACGGTATCTGGAAACAGCTGTTCATGCATATCTAGTCAATTGCAGGACTACACAATTACTTCCGCAATGAGTAAACTAACACGTACGGCCTCTTTGTCCTGTGCCCTCCATAATCCTGTTTTACCATCTGTTACTTCTCACCACCTCCAACATTCAATAGCCTGCCGGGAAGCCTACACTAAGTCAGATGAGCAGTATGCATGTAACCTGGGCTGTCAGAATCAGCTTCCAATTGCTGAACAAAGGCAGGAACAGGTACGAGAGAACAGCACACCACTTACTGTTGCCTCCATTAGTATGTCTGTATGAGAAAGTGTGTCATCAAATGTGAGTGTGAGCCCTCACTACTGTTGTTTCTCAGTTGTTGGCCATGGTGCCCAGGATTCACCTGCTGTACCCTCTGACACTGGTCAGAGGGTTTTGGGATGACGTAATGAGTCAGGCTCACAACTTCATCACTTCCTCATGGACATTCTACCTCCAGGCAGATGATGGCAAGGTCATCATATTCCAGGTATTTATAATACATTGATGTAATCTTGATATGGATGACTCCGGCTCCAGGGCCTTTTGTTTAGATTCTTGTGGAAGCTTATGAAGATACAGGTGAAGGAAGAAACAGGTTATTCCTAGGTCATGGCATAGGGCTAGTGGGATTTTCATTGGTGCCTGTAATTAGGTCTGTTGCCTTGGCTTATGTGGCCCTTGACGGTATATGAGATGCTTATATCAAAAGGTACAGAGGCTATTTAGCTTGTATGTTACGAAGTGGTTTGGAGCCCCACACTGTCTTAGTAATGTAGCTCTGTATAGGAAAGGGATCTTAGAGCTGCCTGTATCTAGCCTAACTGAGGAATTTAAATGTGCAAATGGATGCCAGAAATCACCGTTGAGCCTTCTGGGGGTGTCATGGGCCGAAATCAACAAAACCTCTGTGATGGAAAGCAGGTTGATACAGGTTTTCATTCCAACCAAAGGCCACAGCAGGTGATTTCACTGATTTTGTTCCTCCTCTGTAGTTGAAAGTGTGAATCATGATGTTTGGTTGGAATGAAAACCTGCATGCTCTCGATCCTGCTGTAGCATTTAGATTCGGTGGCTAGTGAATGGTGCCGTCTGTCTGATGGTCCTGTAGATTTACGGTGTAGCTTGATGTCCTCTATACTCACCATTTGTGTGTTAGTGCAAAATTATTTTTGACATCTGAATTGGGTTTCTATGTGAATGCTTACCCTGGATTATGGCACAAAGGATGATGACATCAAATCCTGTGTATTTGTAAATGCACAGAGAACAATATTTGAAGTCCAGTTGTGTTTTCTGTTTAACAAGACTGAACCACAGGTCCAGCTGATTCCCGACTTTGAGTTGCAGAAAGAAGATAAAGAAGAGCCACGGAAGACACGTAAGCCCTCCCCTCTCACCTTTCATGAATCCCATCACCTACATCAAGTTTACTATTTCATTTCAAACACAAAATAGAATTGTAATTCAGCAAGCAAAATACAAATTTACTCCATGTACATCAACTGACTTTCCACTCTCATTTTCAAGTGCCTGGCTTAAGCAGCCCGATTTACAAAGAATACCACCGCAGCTTAATCCAGGAGAGGGACAGAGATATGTTTGGGGACCGCAGTATCAACGAGGATGACTACAACCTCTTCAGCTGTCTCTCAAGGTTGGTTGGCAAGGAAGCAAAATTGTTCAACTTCCTGATTAATATTTGCCTGTGATTGTAAACTGAGTGGGTAGAGTAAGATTCAAGGTTCGATTCCCAGTGGAGCCAACCATGCTAAAGATTTCTGTTTAACATCTTTATGTTGAACCTCATCCTCTTCCCTCCTCAGGAACCCCTGGCTTCCAGGTTGGATTCTAACTACAACCCTGATCCTGTCTGTGCTGGTCCTGATCTGGATCTGCTGTGCCACTGTGGCGACTGCTGTAGACCAATATGTACCTGCTGAGGTACGTCTTTTCTCCCGGGTTACCAGCTCCTCTTCTAGCACTTCTCTGACGTATATGATCAATCTAGGCACATAAATGTTTGTTATATCTTGTGTGTGGGTGCTGTGGACTTGACCTTGGCACTCCTTACTATTGGTTCACTGCAAGTTGCTCTAAATAAAAGTTAAATGCCAAAATGTAAACAGCCTGTCAGTAATATAGTACATAATGCATGTGCTCCCTTCCATACCTAATACCTTGCTTTTAAAATGGAGAGTGGATAATTGGTTTTAGATTCAAGATTCAAGATTCTGGTTGAATTGTTTATCATTGCTTTTGACCACTAACTGTTGTATTTCACTATTAGGGAAAACCATTATTTCAGCCTTTTCTTCTTTTTTTTGCTTTCAGAAACTGAGCATCTATGGTGACATGGAGTACATTAAGGAAAATAAACTTACTCCATACCCAGCATCCTCCCTGTTGATTATCACCTCCACAGCGGAGGAGGAGGAGGCCGGGCCCCTCCCTTCCAAAGTCAACCTGGACCAGTCCAAGATCTAGAGCCAAAGTAGTAGCAGATAATCTGAAGTCGATCTTATCCTCTGGCACAAGACCCTCGCTTCTTGCCGTCTAAATAGGAATAACTACTTCCAGCACATTTTCTATGACTGTTGTGTGATGTCTTGTCTCTCTTTCAAGCTTTTAGAATTGGAGTGATGGAGAGGATTTCTGTATATTGGTATAATTGAGGCATTACACGATGGTAATGGCGGTACAAGCCAAACTAACTTTGGGATTTTTTCTCCTACCTTTGGTGTTTGCATTAGCCCTGTTGGTGTGCTTATTTTATTGAATAATGCTGTGTTAATGAACTATTTGTGACTTGAAGTACTACAGGTTTTACTGAAAAGCCTAAACATTTGGTAAAATTGATTTTTTGGTTTGTAATAGATGATGCTTTAATTGCTGACTCTCCCTTTTGTGTTCTCGTGTTTCTACTGCAGCGATTTCCAGCTGAAACTCCTATTGAATTTTACAGTACTATGCCCTTAATCTGTATTAAAAGTGACAGTGCATAGGTTTATAACTTCACTCTTGTCTTATCTCCAAATAAAAATGATTCAGAAATGGAATGGAGTGAAACTATTGTTGACTTTGTTTTTTGTTGAAAATGAAAATGTTGCATGCTAGGGGTCTAACATACAAGAAGCTAAATTCTGGAGGCTATGACAATGCTAGCAATCCATGTGGCTGCCACCTGCAGAGTGACGAATCAAACCAGTCCAGTCCTTTTCTCATTGTAACATCATGTTCTGGTTTGGTACATTGTTTGATGAATACCAGCTGACATGCTGTTGACCTCAAACTTTGTTCCACAAAATTGAATCCCAAGTTGTCTACAAAAGTGGCATGAAAGCAGATTGTTTACTTTGGTTTTGGTGGGCATGTCTGAGCTGGTATAATGGAAACTGTTGTTCCACAATGTTCAAACAGTAACCAAGTGATTATCACTTAACCAACAAGTCATATAAATGACTTAGTCTGCTGTACTGTCGTGCTCAGAGAAGACAAGGAATATTTCTCTGAAGAGTTTTCCAATTAAACTAAATATGAAAACTAATAGGACACACCCACAGGTAACTGAAGTGGTTTTACTTTACCATAACAGCTGACCTTTGTTGTTATGTCTTCTGGGATGACTGCACAGATATTTTACTGTTACATGTTCTAGTAAATGTTTTGATGACAGTAAAGTGGACCGTTCTTTTCCATGTTAGAGACCGCTTCACATTCATACATTTGGATCAGCTACAACACTTGAAGAGGGTAAGACGATTTGATTTGAAGTGTTTTCACTAGCAATCCCCACTCCATAGTTACTGTGGCTTAAACGTAATGCTGAATGCTTTTTACCGTCTGAGACAACACCTACTGTAGCAGAAAAAAACTCAATTTTCTAAATACAATGGGCCTCTTTCATAAACTTTTCACACTGTAATTTTGTGCTCACGACTAACCCCAAGACAAACTTGTGACTAATGGACACATCAAGATGCCATAACCTTCAGGTTGATGTTCTAGTTTTCTTTCATAGTTCAAAACCTACATTTCTACCATTTCTTTTTTAATCATATTCTTTGAAGTGATTGTACAGTGGTATCTTTAAGTCAAATAATGATTTTAAAGGGTAATTCCAGGAGTTGCTCCGGTAGATCGGCTCAGCCGGCAGTCGCGAAACGGGGGCTCAATGGCTGCAATGTAATCCAGGGCATATCAATGCGGTCAAAGTACGTCCACTAAAAGTGCTTGATTTTGCCACTGACCGGCTCAGATTGTTATTTGTGTGTCTGACAAGTGTCTGACAACATTACTGAAAGGATCGCTACAGAAATAGACCTTTTTTAACCAGAAATAGACATTTTTTTAACAACAATTCTGAACTCTGACAAAGGTGGTCTATGAAAGCAAGTGGATTCACTTGTTGCAGGAAGAGGACGGTTGTTTACACGATCCTCTTCTTGCAACAAGTGAATCCTCTTGCTTGGGATCTACTTAGCGGTATGATAGGCGATTTTGTGGATATAGAGGCCAGGTTGAAAAATCCCGGAATTACCCTTTAAAGTGAGGTCCCACAATATTATAAAGCAACGTTTCTCCCCCTTATTCCTAGACTGCTGTGGAGAATGCAGTGGGTTCCGGTGCTGCAGTAGAAGGTCTCTTTGTGTCACCAGCATTGTGCTGTTGTGTCTTGCATTGGCTGTGGTGGGCAGTGTGCTTGCTTTGAGATTAGGCATACCCAAACATCCTCCTGGTAAGATAACATGTTCTGCTGGTTACCATCTACTTGTTAAAATCAACAGTTTAGACTCATCACTCATTTATGGTCAAAATCTTTTTCATTGATTCTGCAGTCAATCGTTTATGCAAGACTGCAACGAATGGCACCGGCTTCCTGTGTGACGACAGAGCGACCTGCTTGCCACCCTCAGACCTCTGTAATGGGGTAGTGAACTGTCCGAGTGGCGCCGATGAGGACAGAGACACGTGCAGTAATGGACCATGACAACTTGTTTATCACCGTATCGTGAAGAGCAAGGTCAAGATTCACAGCTCCCTTACTGTATGTTTGTTTTTTCACCTCCCCAGCTGACCCACCCAACCATCTTCCTGGCTATCTAGTGTTTCGATGTGGAAATCCTCAGAACTGGATCTTTATCGATAAGAAATGCGACCACATCAACGACTGTGGGGACTGCTCTGATGAGATTGGGATCTGTAAGTCCATTTCTCGAAGAAGAGAACCACCAATCATATCGTACATAAAAGTTGTAATGTGTAACACTCGTTGTTTTCACCTAGATGCCGGTTGCCCCCCTTCCTGTAGTATGGGATGGTGGCCTTGTACTCCCGTGGACTTCCAATTCTGTGACTGCATCCCACGCAGTTTATGTCAAGACAGCCAACAGCACTGTCATGATTGGTCTGATGAGTACACCTGTCCCAAAATCAGCTAGGCTATGGGCCCAAAGAGCAAGCAGACAAAAAAACTGAATGTAGACAAAAAAAAACTTTATTTGTAAAAACACCAATGCAAACAAGAAAAACTGTAACAGTTAATCTCTGCACGCCATCTTGGAAATGTTGCTGGGCCCTCTGTGCTTAAATGTTACCTGTTAACCAGCTTATCAAGTGAAGCTGGTCTCTGGTCTCACTGACTGCATGACTCAGTAGTTGTTCAGCAGCTCCATGTCCTCCGCTGTGAGAGCTGATGAGGATAAACGTTTAGCTGGAGGGCTTTGATGCCGACTGGCACATCTGTCTGATTGATGCTGCCTTTTTTTGACATTGTATGAGGAAGGCTTTGCGTGATCATGTGTTGTGGAAGGGAGTTGAATCTCAGACATGCGGCCATTTGCTGCTGGTTTGTAGAAATGTAGAAATGTTTCTCTCTTGGCCTCTTCCTCTTTCTCCTGTGCCAAGGGTGTTGCATGTAGCACCTCTCTGACATACTTTTGCCTGCCAACTGGAAAATAAAGCACTTTAAAGACTGTTTTCAGTGATGTGTGATAGGATAATGGTTATCCTGACTTAGAAATTAGCCTACTGTTATAATGGAAGTATAATAAAAAAGAAAACTCACAAAAGCGAAGTGCTGATGTTCTTGATTCTTCAATCTTTCTCTGTTTTGGCATTTGTTTGGCATTTGTTTCCCATTGGTTAATGACCTGAAATATAAAGTCAAACATTCAATGAG
Organism: Hoplostethus mediterraneus; assembly: GCA_034670385.1. Lineage (NCBI taxonomy): Eukaryota > Metazoa > Chordata > Actinopteri > Trachichthyiformes > Trachichthyidae > Hoplostethus > Hoplostethus mediterraneus. The sequence continues at coordinate 1,254,919 of JAXDDW010000050.1, read as the reverse complement.
ACAGTACTAAATAAAGTATAGCCTAAAATTAAAGTTAAAAAACTGCTCATTTAAAAGAAAATATAGTTTATGTATATTTGCAACAGAAAAGTTTGAGGATTTTTACCTGCTCTGCCCAACCTTCTGTTTTACATCTTGAATGATTGAAGGTGTCCAGTGGTTTTTCAGAATAAACAAGTCCCATCAGGTTCCATATTGTCGTCTTTAGTACCGTGCCAAGCTGGAGGTATGAATGACAACTTAGATCTCAACATTCCCACAAACTACAGCAAAATGTAAAAAAAAAAAAAGTGTCTCACCTTCAAATTGGTCCCTGATACATCAAGTTTTTGTAGTTTCGGAAGGCATGTCAGGTATCCGATAGCCCTTTCTGAGATTGCGTTGTCTGTTTGAGAAAGAGAGAATCTCATAATTAAATAAATATTGACCATACACTTTTGGAAACTTTCAAATGGGATGAAATGAAACCAAACTGCCCCCACGTTTAAAAGACAGAAATCGAGGGGACAATGTTTTAGTAACTAACAGGAGAGATCCAGGAATTGAAGATTGTTCAGTCCTTTCCTCGACATCCTGATAGGTGCAGTCAATCTTTGTAGGCCCACATCTGACAGACCGTTGCCTCCAATGAAAAGCTGAATCAGGCTACTGAGGAAAAAGGCAAAAAAAACCCAACAAGCCAAACTTGTGACTCATGAAAAAAAAGCAGGTTACAGTTTTCTACAGTTTTCTGTGATGTATCATCCTTTACATGTGTTGTATTGCCTAAATAATTTCTTCAGGATTTCAAAGTCAGCCATTACCTAGCCAATGAGTTGGATGTTAGATGCTGGAAAATCTCATGACTATCTCCTAGTCTGCAGCCAAACAGATCCAGAGACTTCAAGCTATGAAATGTTTTGATTTCATCCATCCTCTCGTACAAGAGGGGAAACCTAAAGAAAGGAATGGGAGAAGAAAGGTTAAGCAATGCTGATCCTGGTACAACGCCTGGAAGGTTATAAATGTCACCTTTAGACTGGGGCGCCATAAACCAGCAGATTGAGGCATACCTGTTTCGTAGGCAAAGTGATCCAAGCACCATCTCCCCATATGCATCACTGAATAATTGCAAAGCTCTTTGAGAAATATCAGGGTTGAAAAATACATGTTTCTCCTCTGCTGCTGCAAAAAGCCTTTCTCCTATTTGTTCAGGGAAGCCAACCAGTGAATCCACATGGTGAATGTTGTCAGCTATGAATAATAGGGAGATGTCAAAGAGAGTTTTTGCTGAGTATCTCAGGCTCCCCTCTGCATTGTAGGTGAATATAAAGTGTTCCTTTCTCAACACTAGAGGTTTTGTCCTTCTGCATGATGACACTGGCTTTGCCTCTGCAAGCACTATGTCATTGACACGACGAAGGTGTCCTCTTTCTCGGACATAAATGGAGCCATCACCAGCAGTAAAGTCGCACATTTTGTCTGCGAAAACAACGAAATCGCCAACTCATCGAAGTTTAGTTGGTAGGCGAGACACCTGAAGCTAGCAATGACAATACACAAAGTTACCACACTATTGCGCAGGCTAGCTGGCTGACTGGCGACTGAGCTAAAGCTTCTGCCAGCCGGATCCAGACGTGAAGTCTAGGAAGTAAGAATCCTTTCTTATTTGTTATATATACTTTTCTTATTCTAAATAATACGCCAATTTATTTACTATTTGTAGGCATCTTGAAAAGCACTTCAGGTTCAATATGTGTTGTGACCGGTTGTGAAATACACTTCCTCGTGATTGGAGTCTTTGCTTACTAACATCAAAATAAAAGTCCACTAGTGGTAGACATGTGTTCTAAGCAAGATTCCAACATGCTAAAATATCAATACAAAAACTCAGTATCTCGTCTGTGTATACTTCTGAAAACCTTTATTTTTAATCATCATTTCCCTATCGGGTTACAACATGGCGAATAATATATTAATAATAATAGTACGTTAAACCTTTATTTTGAAATTATTACTAACAGGAAGAACTCATGTTTACACTGCCAACTAGCTATGCTATTTTTTGTCCAGCCTAAGGCAACTCTACGCTAACGCAGAGACGTGAAATGATTTTTGGAACATCATTTGGTGTAATTTGGTACAATATCCGTTCTTTCAACAATTTAAATAAAACTATGCGTTGAGTTATTACAAACAACAGAGGCTGTTGCTATTTTCCAAGACTCACAGTCTCGCTAGCTTGCGTTTTTAGCTGTTGCTGTGCTGACTGTGTTAGCTAGCAGTCAACTTTAACTTTATGACTTGACCACAGTTAACCAAGCAGCCAACTTTGTCTCACGCTCTTGTCTGTTGTTTACAACGTAACTAGCTACAACATATAGGGAAGAAACATATTAGCTAATATATTGTTCTGCCCTTCACAGTTAACTTGGCAACAACTTGTTGGTAAACTTTCTGGTTGAAATTTGTGTACTGACCGATACTGGCACTGAGTGAGTCCTTGTAAATGGCGTCGACGAATGATCATCACTTCCAGTTTCAAGGTGGGTTTACACAGTCTGTTGCCTAATTGGGAAATAGTTTATTAATTTGTCCTTTTTTAAAAATTCATTGTGCATCTCTTTTTTTTCTCCATCGATCCATATCACGATATAAGAATTTGAAGAGGCTGGGAATTTATTGGGAGCCAATAGGGATGCAACCACCATCAGCATTGAGGATGATGATTTCAAACCTCAAAAGCAAAAGAAACTTTCAGGGATGACTCCTGAGGATGATGAAGACCCGCTTGCTAATGATGAGACAGAGGTAGAGACAAGTAATTGTTTGCATTTGGCCTTAAAATGGCCTAACTCACTCAATTATTGGTTGGAGCACTAATTGCTTGTTACAAATACAAATTTACAAATGTTTTAATGTTGTATTTTATTTTTTTCTTCAATTGAAGCTTCTCTCTGCACAAAAGAAAAGTGCCCCTTTCTGGACATTTCAGTACTACCAAACATTCTTTGATGTTGAGACCCATCAGGTAATATACTTCCTGTCTCACACCTCATCATTTTATAAACCAATATGGCAGCTGCAATATGAAGTGCATCACAAAAAAACTGCACAGGCAGCCCTTATTGTTGTCATTAACATTTCTTTCAGGTGAAGGAAAGAATCATTGGATCGGTGCTGCCATGGCCTGGAAAGAATTTTATTCATCTCTACATTCGCAAAAACCCTGATCTCTATGGTTAGCACTCAAACAGTTTACCATGTTTTAATTAGAGGTCCTCACACATTTCTGGATATGGCAAATGTGTAAAATAACAATTTCAGAAGACTGTGCTGTCTTGGCTTAATATTGGTTATAAAAAGATTACTCAGGTGTGAAAGAAATGCATACACCCTTGAAGATTGTGATGAAAGCTGTTTTGGAGAAAGCAAATGGGTACACATTGAAGTGTAATGCTTGATATATGTGCATTTAGGACCATTCTGGATTTGTGCTACTCTTGTGTTTGCCATTGCCATCAGCGGAAACATATCCAACTTCCTGGTGCACCTAGGCAAACCAGAGTATAAATATGTGCCAGAATTTGGAAAAGGTAAGTACCACTTTTCTTTGATGTTCATGAACACACAGTCATGTTACAGTTAGGAAGACACTGCCAATTTCACTCCTTTCTTTGAATTTGCTCTGTTCCAGTGACCATAGCTGCAATAGCTATCTATAGCTATGCTTGGTTTGTGCCTCTTGCCCTCTGGGGTCTCCTGCTATGGCGAAACAACAAGGTCATGAGCTTGGTGTCCTACTCCTTTATGGAGATTGTCTGTGTCTATGGATATTCCCTTTCTATTTACATACCTGCAGTGGTAAGTGCAGATTTATTTTCTATACATTAATGTCATTTGATTTAATTAGATTTGCATCTTGACTGTTGATAAATATGTATTATTCCCTATATCATAAAGAAATATAGAGCATTGATAGTGTGACAATTTTACAATGCGCTGTTGTTTTCTAAAACAGGTCTTGTGGATCATCCCATATGAACCGCTGAGATGGTGTTCCATCGTCATGGCACTGTGCCTCTCTGGCTCCGTGCTGATGTTGACTTTCTGGCCTGCAGTCAGGGATGACCAACGCAGGGTTGCCATGGCAATCATGTCAGCCATTGTGGCGCTCAACATCCTGCTGGCTGTTGGCTCTAAGGTAATTGTGCACATGAATACATTGGCCTGCTATATATGTGGTGCTGCTTCCACATACATGTTCTGGTTGGATTAACCCTATACTTTACAGATATAGAAAGTAAAGCTGTTTTGGGAAATAAGATACAGCTCTCGCGTCCTGGTTTGGCAAACCACTGAAGACAGTGACCCAGTTGAGTTAAGCTGCCTGTCCATCTTGGCATAGATACAGCAATGATTGACTCAATCTCGCTTGTCCTCAATGACCTCATTAGCATGGCCATGCTTTGACCCACTGTCCGTGTTTGATCTTGGACACAATATAGCACTGCCATTTTTTTCCTAGTCTGTCTGTGAAATGATTATCTCCAATAGTGTCAAGTTAGTTTCCCCTGGGGAGACTGTCTATCCAATGGAAACTATGAGCATGGTTGCTAACTGCCGTGAAAGACGGCCTGTCGGCCCACTTCCTTGTGTGAATACAATCCACAATGGTATCAAATGTCTAGTTACATTCATGTAATTAGTCTACATAAGTAGCTGCTGTCTGAAGGGCTGAATGGATTTTAGGAGTGCTGTATTTTTCCCAATAGGTTTCCTCACTCACTCACAGATGGACTTGTTTCAGGTCTTCATCTTTATTTAAACAATGCATTTGACTCAGGTTCACTCTTTTTTGTTTGGTTTTGTAGGCCTATTTCTTCTACAAACCAGAACCAACACTACAGGTTGAAAATGCATCTACAGCGGGATGATCAAGGCACCAGCTTCCACATGAATGCCTTTTATTGTCTAAAGGTAAACAGTAGTGACAGAATATCTTTGCTAGGGCTGCACGATTATCACAAAAATGATATATATATGATTTCCTTGATATTGTAATTGCAATTATAATTTTGATTAATAGAATTGCAATTAAATACACGTTTTAAGTTGCCAACTGCATATACTGTATTCTGTCTAAACAACCAAAACAAATCAAGCCGATAACGGATGTGTAGTGATGCAAACTTGCTGCTCCTACTGCAGGGGTGTCCAATCATGTGCCATGGAGGGCCGAGTGTATGCAGGTTTTCATTCCAACCGAACAATACACCAGGCGATTCGACCGGTTATCACACCCTCAACCAGAGAAGAGGGACTAATCAGTGAAATCACTTGGTGTAGTCTTTGGTTGGAATGAAAACCTGCATACACTTGATTGATTGGACACCCCTGTCCTACTGCAAGTCCTTGAGCAATCTTGGGGAAAGTATGCTGCTTGCAGGCATCTGCTTTTCATTGTAAAATCATCATCAACATAACAAACCGCTAGGCTCAGATATGGTTCCATAGTTCTCCTCAACCACAAATCAATTGTGGTCTCATCGTGTGCCACTTGTTTCAGTTCCATCTCAATTTCTCTCTGACATTTGGAATAAAGTGAAGGCAGCGCAATTTGGGAAAATTATTGCGGGAGGGGATTACGTATCTGTTATCCAGGGTGGTGATCATCCTTTTAAAACTTTAAAACAGTGTTTATCGGATGTCTTTTGCTAAATAAACCACGATGGCTTCCATTGTCTCTGTTTGCCTTTTAGACCTTCCTGGATACGGGGATGCATTATAGCGTGAACCAGTAATGGTTGTCTGTCGCAGGTCTAACGTTACTGGGGACTTAGGCCCGGTTACAACGCTCATTTGCTGTTTAGATCAGTGGTTTAGAGCAGTTTGAACTATGACAGCAGGAGTATTAAATGCAGTCATCGTGACTTTTCACGATCGTGACCGTAATCGCAATCTCGATTAATACCTTGATAATATAAATGATTAATTGTGCAGCCCTAGTTTGACCCATCTGGTTGTTTAAAAGCACTAATAACCTGGTTTATGTACGTAATATTGTACCACTTTATTCTACCATTTTCATTGCCATTTTCATATTTACACTCAGTTGTGTGAAGAATCATAACACCACCATGATAGTGGTGGCTCTACATGTTTGGCCTATTTCAGTGACCGTGTCATGGGGTGCATTTTTTTCGACCTCTTGAAGCACAACATCTGATACCGGACTTCCTCTACGTGATTTCTCCTTCCCAAAGCAACTGTTATTATTTTTAAATTGCAGGGTCTCCTGTTGCCTTATTAGAGAGAATCAGGTTGCCGTAGTGATGAAGTCATGCGTCGTCTGGATTTCACCTGCACATGCTACGCTCTTAGCGTGCACACTTGGTCCAACTGCATGACCTCTGAAAGTGATCACTGGTAGCAAGTATTTTTAATGGGATGGGTTCTAAACTTCCTTAAAGATGTATAGCAGGGTTTGGTGTTACACAGTAGAGATGACCTCTTCCAGAATGGTATATTATCCCCTTTACATATTTGATGTCGAAATATTTAGGTGACCTGGCTTTGCACTACTGTTTACGGCAACAAAATGTTTTGTATATACATTTTATATATGATGTTTCCTCTAATGGGAGCTGGCCAGTATACGCTGTGTTTATCCAGTGTCAGTAGTGACAGTTTTACAGGTGTAAGTAAGACAGCCCAACTTTCAGATTGATTATGTGCACAAAGAATTATTGTTGTTTTTTTTCTAAGTGAAAAAATGTGTACGTGCCCTCAAATGAATGCCAAAGCTCCAGTCTAAATTCCCAATGGATTTGTAATATATGTAACTATCTTTGAAATGCTATTTGGTTTTATTGTGACACACTGCATCTGTTAACATTCCTGGTTCTAATGTGCCTTTTCTTTCTTGTCTTTCATTGGGGGGAAAAAAATAAAACATACTCTTTGTGGGATCCAATTAATTAACTCATCAGCTGTTAATGCAGTGCTACATTTACTGTCCACCTGTCAACCTGTTCACAAAAGAAATGCTATGAACAGATTTCTTATACCACCACATAATAACTGCAACTAAATAACAATTAAAGGTGATACATTTGTTGAAAAAAGAACAAAAGTGATATAAAATTATAAATCAATAGAAAATACTAAACTAAACTATAATAACTGAACTGGAGGGACCAAATTTCATGACTGCAGTGATTTTTATTTTCATAGTTATAAAACTGGCAAAAAGTGGCATAATGTTTGTCAGATGTAATAAACTATTCTGGATGGGGTTTTCACATCCAAATATTTCTCTTTGGAATTTATTTATTATAAATTAGACTTGGAAATATAAGACAAAATTTCAAAGTTTCCATACAATCGGCCAATTTGGACGGTGTCGGGCAGCAGGACAGCCTAGTAGTGTCATGACCAAAAGGTTACATGTTCAGTCCCTGCAACAATGTCAAGTTCACATGTCCTGAGCAAGATGCAGAAGCCCTACCTGCTGACTCAGTGAGTCACGTTGGATAAGCATGTGAACTAAATGCCTAAAATGTCAGTAATTAATTTTTTCCACCTTTATCTATGATTAAATTTGAAGAAATCAGCAAAGCAACCTTAAAATCAACCTTGGTCCAACAGGCCTTGACAGCGCTGATGCCAGCCAGTTCATCACTACAATTTGACATTTTAAATATTTAAGGGAGAGATTGTAATCAATATGTTCAAGTAATTGCAGCAACTTAATGACGGCACCAAATGTTAAAAGTGGACTTTTGGCTGCTGCTGCTGTTTTTTCCAATGCATCAATCTAAACTGTCTGGAAAATTGTGTGGTCTGAGGAAACTTCTAGAAACTACAGTGTCATTGTTTTGTTTGCTGGGATCGGCTGCAGTGGAAAATGTTACTTATACCCTGTACTTGCACCGAAGCCTTTGGTCGGCACCTTAGCACACAAACTTCCTTGGTCAAGTGTGTGTTTTAAAGTATTTCCATTGATAAAAAGGGCCGTGTATTTAGTTTAATTACCAAAATAGAAAAAAATGTCACTTGAAACGCTGTCAAAGGGATGGTGGCGCCCTAATTAATGGTCATTCTAGCCCCAGCTTTGAGTTACACAGGAGCTGGCTCTCAAACATAACCCTGGTAGAGAAATGTCACCCGTCTCAGTCCCAGGTATGCAGGTAGCCGCTGTTGTTTGTTAAGTGGATTCATCAACGGCATGCTGAAGGAGGACTGTTTTAATAACCTGTAAGTAGTTATTTGTAATTTCCATGGGATAGTGAAATTCTTAATAATGCTTTTTTGATTTTTTTGATTGTATTTGGAGAAACTGAACACAACATGGCCACATCAAATGGCAAAGGTGAAAAAGTGTCCAAATTTGAGACATTAAAACTTTTGGAGAAATGCCGAAAAGAGAGAGATGATGCCATGCACAGAGAGAGTGTTCTCAGAGAAAAGCTTAGACACTATGAGTCAAGGATACGTTCAACAGAGGCTATGAAACAGAAACTGAAGACTGCAACTGTGGACAATAAGGACTTGAGGAAACAAGTGAAGACTCTCCGTGCTGAGATTGGACTTGAGGCCAGCGCAAAGTTTAATGGAAAAACCACAAAGGACATAATCAGTGACTTGCACGAGAAAGAGCGTCAATGTACTTCCCTGGTTGAAAAGGCTGGGAAACTGAGTTTGACCATTGATGATTTGACATCAGAGTTGGCAAATACAGTCACCTCTAAAACACTTTTAGAAGATCAAGTGCATTCCTTGCAACAAAATCTCAAGGATATGACAAATAATCAGCGCCGTTTGCTGAAATTGTGGGAAGACAAGAAGGGACAGAGGGAGCAGCTCTCACTCCCTGCAATTTCTCAGAGATCTGGACAGAAGCCAGTGGTCCATAAAGCTGTTCAAACCGAGATGTCCATCAATGCATCCCAAAAGCTACCAGTCAATGCATTTGAGACCAAGCCATTCCGTCGAGATATGGACAAAAAGTCAATTTTGGATAAATACAGTTTGGCAGCTTTGGGAAATGAGTCATGAGAAGAACGTTTCTATGCGTGATGAAACTAGCTCGGAGCTAACATATTGACTGATATCTGCAAATAAGGAAAGAGGTGAAATAGTTTAAATAATGAACAGCTGGTTTATGACTCGGCAATAATTTAATTGATTGGGGGCTTCTGCTTTATCCTGTGACAATGTTATTTTTGCCATTCAAATGTAGGCTAATTTTATAGCCAATGTTCAAATCAACTGACCATTTAAACAAATAAATGTTGTTTTTTGACTGTTCTTATTAACTTGAGCTATTTAAGAAAAATACACGGGCTATGTAGACTCCATGGATTTTGGCCAATCAGATTTTTTTTTTTTTTTTTTACCAAAATCTAATTTTAATACGTTCACGTACTATATTACTATGGTGGCTAGATACTGGCAACAGGCAGTAGGACGGACAACTTTTGATCGGGGTCCTACAGCGGTCCTTCGAATGCATGTGGCGCGCGATATGGGGAACAACTCGCTAACTGGAATGTAACGTTAGTTTGGCAGCAGGAGAGCAGAGGACGATATTTTCGTTGTGCGGCTCTCCGTTTATCCCAACAACATGTTTCCCGCAGAGCAAAGTTGTTGGTTTGTACGCAAGGTAAGTCTTTAAAACGCATCTTCCCTGAATAGCAGCAAAACTGTCTCAAGTGTGCTAACTTTAACTAGCTATCTGGATATGCTAGCTAGCGAACAACTTCAGCTGAGAAGAGTGTCAAAAAGTACTTTCAATTGTGTATGTTATTGTTTGTCTTTTTAAAATGTTATATCTAGAGACACCTAACTAACGTGTCTGTTAACATCAATGGGCGTTTGTCTTAGGAATATAAAAAGTAAAAACTAACTGCACTGTTTAGGTGATATGCTGGAGAGCTGCGGCTAGCATTGCTTGGGCTGTCCTGCTGTTGCCACCCACCACAGCAGTTTTTGTAATCATCAGCAGGTTCAGTCTTTTTCACCCCATCCAGTGGATATCAGGTCAGCCACCACGTTCACGTTGAGACTTGAGTAACACAAAGTTCAAATACCTAACTTGTGTTATTTTTGTAGGAAGCTTTCTGAAGGCTGTTTTTCCTTTCTCCAGAATGCCTGTTCCTCTTAACGAGTGCTAGTGCCATCTTCTCCTTCATCTTACTATGTGGAGTTGTTCTGATAGTTGGGTTCTTAAACCTGGAGTATTACACAGGTGAGTAACAAACCATGCAACCAAAGTGGACTGAATAGGTCATTGAGGAAGTTTCTATTTACTCGCCTTCAACTTTGTCATTGGTTGTTTAATAGTCTGGACACTTTTTACCTTTTTGTATTAACTCGAAAGTAAATATTGTATTTTCTGTTTCTCCTGTCTTCTAAGTCATCCCATCCATCGCATGCTCGAAAATCGCCCTGTTGGGTCAGCTACTCCATCCTCGTCAATTTGTCCACTCCCTGGTCCACTGTATCATGGGAGTAATTGTGGGTTGGTGTTGTGCCGTCACCATCGGGGGCAGATATCAGACACTTGGCTACCTGTGCACACAGGGTGATGGGTAAGCAGCTACAGAACATTGTCCTCCTCGTTCTGAATGAGCTTTACGTGTTTTGGTGGTGCAAGCTTCATCCATAGTCTAATTGCCCCATTTTGATTTGAACACTGTGGTAGTTCCCCTCAGATGTGCCTGAATGAGTACCACCTTATCCTGCTGCTGGCGGGAGCATTTGGTGGCTACAGTCACAGTCTATCGGGTGTGATCCACAACATGAATTATGTGTCCTTCCACACTGTTCAGGTATGATATCAGTTGACTCATTTATCTGGCTAAAGACAATTTCAAGAATAATGGTTTACAGATGGATTATCTGTTTTAATTGGCTTGGTTTGCAGTTACTGTTGAGCTCTGTCTAATGTTATTTCTTTGTTTTTTAGCAACACAAGTACCTTCGCTTTAAGGGATCCCTTCCTTTGGTGGTGAAATGCAGCGCCACTCAAGCGCTTTACTCTGTCAGGAACTACCTTGTTGTATATTTCTTTTTGGGTAAGTGCCCTCTGTTCGAAGACAAGACTTCAGTTGTACAGTCTGCCCGTTTGTGTCACAGTACATGAATGACTTATTTATTAAGACAGGTGTCTTACTATACTTAACAGCCTGAGGCATGTGCCCTAAATGACTGTTTCAAAGTCTAGATAGAAAAGAAGAGGGAATTGGGTCTTTGCTATCAGGGCTCCTAAACCTTGGAACAACCTGCCCGAGAAGTTTAGCCTGTCTAAATCAGAATCATCTTTTAAATTGCCTCTTACAACTCATTTTCATACACTTGCTTTTCATTTTGTAATGATCATTTATTTATTGTTCTTGGATTTGCTTTTTATATGTTGCTTTTATGTTGTTGCTTTGCTTTTATGTTTTCTTGTTTGGAAACTTTGCACTTTGTAACTGTTTTGAAAAGTGCTATACAAATAAAGATGTTATAATTACTAATAACAGGATATGTTCCAAGAGCATGGATCTGTAAAACACTGAGTCTTCATCTAAACAGGTTAGTATGGTTGCTGAGTTACACATGATACAACAACATACTTGCAAGTAGTTGCTTCCCAGTGTGAGTCCTCCTATCTAATTTTAGATGTGTTGGTGTGTGTGATGAATGCACCATGCGATCTCTTCCCCCAGCTCACTCCACCCTCTTGACACCATAGCTGGACTGCTGGACTTCTCCCTGCTCTACCACCTCTGGATCAGTGGCACCTTCCTCCTCTTCACATGGTACATCACTCTGCTGCTCTTCAGGATCTTTGTCACTGAGGTATGTTTATGTATCAAGATCATTTGTATCAACTGTCTGTTACTATATATATATATATATATAGAAAATCAGTAGTCATGTCCCAATCACGGCTACAATCTGCCTAAAATCATGTTTTGTGTCCTCAGCCTGAGAAACTCATGTTTTACTCCTTTATTGTTCACAACACTGGGGGGCAGTGTTGTCATTGCTATGAATATCCATCCATATCCAAGAATACTGAGGTTGATTGGATCATCTTTGTTTATGGTGAACGTTCCCTGATCATCTTAATTAATCAGGTAAAATTGACCCCTTATCTGCAGGTGTATAGTTTTCCTGTGCAATCATCTTTTACTGAGGATGCCCACCAGTGTCTTCCCAACGTTCTCACTGGCAGGCAGCCAATGATATTGAAGGTAATTAAAACGTGCAAAAAACAATGATTGTTTCAAATTGTTACTTTTTTGTGTGGTGCTGATCAAAAAATCCTGGGTTGTGATTTGTCTTTCCCCCAATCTTAGTTTTTAGCTCTGCAGGACTTGGCTATGCTGTCCCAGCACTCTCCTTCACGACGCCTTGAGGTCTTCAGTCTCAGTCAGCCAGGTCTGTTAGTGCTTTCCCTTTATTGAACAAATGCCCATGCTGATATGCCCATGCTTTTCCTGTGAAAAGAAATCTTTCTTTCTTGCGCTTTAAATATTTCAAGATGTGCTTTTTATGTTGGTTACAACAAAATTAAAAATTGTTTACCATTCCTATAGGTGAGATTAATATTTGTCTCTTTCCCAGGTGGCCATCCTCATAACTGGAATGCAATCACTAACAAGTGTCTGTCTCTGCTGGCTGATCTAACCCAGAGACTTGTAGTCCACCATGATACTGTAGCAACCAATGGCAGGGTCAAATCCCAGTCTGCTGGGAGTGATAAGAAGTCTGCCTCATCTGAGAGCTCAGGTACATTGGTTTAAAATAATGGTTGACATTAGGAGAAACTTTTGGATCACTGTCAAGAATGAAAGTTCCTACACAGGTCTGTAAAACATGTAAAAAAAAAAAAAAAAAAATGCTTTTCAGTTCCGATACACAAGTAGATTTGTATTTTTATGCAGTTGTCAATTCACATATTGCAGTATCTGTTGTGAACAATGGAAACAAGTCAGTTATAGAGTGATTGAGCCTAGCCAATAGTCATATTGTCCAGGCACTAGTTTTAGGAAACATATGGGATATGTGTAGGAACCCTAAATGATGTGGCAGTGATAAGTCTGAACTGTTTTATGAACTGTTTTCTACTTTTCTTTAATCTTAAAAGTGACTTCAGGTACAGAAGATCTGATGACCCCCAGCAGGCCCGCTGTCCTCCTCAAAACCCCCTGTTCAGTCTTCATGCGCTCCTCTGCGGGGAACCTGCAAAGCCCTTTGACTGCCCCATTCACCCCTGACCTGGACAGCCCCTTCTCCTCCCCTACTCTGCGGAGTCTCACCGCCCCCATGGAACAATGCTCACCTTGGTACGGCACCGTGCAGAGCCCACACATCATGAGGAGAGGCCCCAAACTCTGGTCCACCTCCACAGGTGAGAGGGGACTAATGGAAGACGGGACTCAAATGTAATGGGCACTGCAACCCTTTTCTAATAGGGTTGCACTTGTGTCAGAAACTCCTAGTGACCACTGCTGGTGCCAGCTTGGAGTTCTCTCTGGAGAATTGGTGCTGGTCGTTCCTTAATAATGGATAACTATACGGGGCAACAGTAAAGCCCCCATCGATGATGAAGTCCCCGTCCCCCCCCCCCCCCAATGACCAATGAAACAATCGGTAACAAATGTCACATTGATTTGACCTTGACCATAATTCCTCCAAGTACAATCTGATCAGTGGTGACAAACAAACTGACAGACTGATCAATAGTCCCCATGAGTTGTAGTTTAAAGTTTCAGCAACTGTTAAATATAAATAAGCAGCTGTTGATGTCAACATGTAACTGCTAGATACCTAATATTAGCTAGGGTGAAAATCAGATGTGTAAACAAGACTGATTAAGCTGGTAAAGCTGGTAAGCTGACCAGCTGCTATGTTAGCTAGCTAACTAACTAACAAGCTAACATTATCTAAACACAATTGAGCAAATGTATCAGCGAAGAAATGAAAAGTCCGTTAGCCAAAAACCGCACAGAACTTAAACATGTAATTGATACTGTTGAGACGGCCAAGAAATGCAATCCTGGCTACCAGGAGGTGCGTTGTCACCTGACAGCGCTCTATAGTGCAAGGGATAGTCCCTGATTAGACGCTGTCTGCTGCTAACTGAAAATGTGTCTCAGAATCCAACTTTCTTGATAGTTCCCAGTTAAGCAGCATCTCTTGTCTGTGCAGATTCACAGACCAATGGCAGTCTGCCGCCATCCCCTGCCTCAGTACCCAGCCCCTCGCCGGTGGCTTCCAAACCCAGCCTCCTGACTCAGTTCATCCATAACAGAAAGGAACAGGTACTTAAACCTTAAACCTCAGAATCACAATGTCGATATTAGACTATTCATAGGCCTTATTCATGCTTATGATATTTCTTTCATTTCTGTGTTCATTATCTGACGACCTAGTTTCAAAAGAAAACACCTTTTTTAAAATTGTCTGTTTCTACACTTAATTCAGGTTAAACATTTCTTGGCAAAGCGGGTGCTGATAATGTATTTGTTTAACAAGGTAAGTTTGTGTGGCAGGTGCATGCTGTGTCTCTATGAGGCTGGTGAACACTGGGAGGGGCTCATTGCATGTTCTCATTCGTCAGTCTTTTTTACCAGATCTAACAACCACAGCTTGCAGGCATCACTAATTTAATCCTGGTGTTGGACTTGCATTGTGCAGGTCTTACTCTTAAGATTGTGTTTCCATCCATCTAGCTGTTACAATTAGCCCTACTAATTACTTTAAAAGCCTAAATCAAGGGGTCATGTAACGCAAGTGTCTTTCCAGTAACTTGACTACTAGGGCATGAAATAGTGGTATTCTGGGTAATCACATTTTGACCAGTCACATCTTGGGATCAATGTGCGAGGCACTGATAACAGTAAACACTAACTATCACAGCCAAAAGTAGTACTGATATTCTGTCATAACATTTCCTCTTGGTAGAAACTAGATTGTGGTTTAGTCGTCTTTCTGGAGCTTTTGTGTGTATCTTCCTTTAATCGTCCTGTAGTGTATGTTGTAGTGTAGACTTCATTCGCCATACTATTTTCTGTCCATCTAACAACCATAATCTATTTTAGCCCAAGTCTACATCCCTCTATCCAGTAGATAATTTCTACCAGCTCACCAGGTTGCATCCTTTTTAACAAGATGACTGTCTCCCCTGCAGCTTCCAGAAGCTTCCAGTCAAGCCCTCTTTGCAGACAGCCAGTCTCACATCTGGGCACTGGAAGGTAAGAGGTGCTGGTAGGCTGGTTTCATTTCATGAGGATGCTACCTGTTGATGCAACAAATAATATATTTTCTCCTCAAACTAGGGCTGTCTTACCTTGTAGAAGCATCCTTCTCAGAAGACCAGTTTGGAGTTGTACAGACTACACTACCCAGCATTCTCGGTAGCATGCTGGTCTTACAAGAGGTAAACTGTCATGGCTTATTGCTTGCGCACACTGTACCCGAGGCATTCAATTGGAAATCAGAGCTCAGTTTAAAATGGTAGTCCACCAACTGTAACTGATAATGCAATGTAAAATCTGTTTGTCTTCTATCAAATTTCATCACTATACTGTTCTACTGTGTGAAATTGCTATCTTCTTATCTGTAGCAAAGACAAACTGACAAACTTTGTATCCACATTACCTTGAAAACAAACCAGAAACTTACCAAGCCTTGTCAGTTAAAATATTAACTAACCAAAACCTGGTCATGCAGTGTGAGTAATCAAATTCCAGTTTTTTTGGCAGCAGCCAAAGCGTAATTGGTGAGCCAAAGTTAAATGGCAGACTGATTTGGCAAATCCAACTACTATAAACTATAGTTATCAGCTAACTAGTAGACATACCTCCTTCTGTCAAGCCAAATGCCTGCTGGGTGGGGGGGTGGTGTGGGGGTGGCCTCAGGTCTGACTTAGCTGTGCTTAAAGATAGACCTATAGTCCTTCCAATTTATAATGTTAAATAATGGACAATGAAATAGATATATTTTACTCCAAGTTTTATATTTAATAGTTATCAGAATACAGGGAAATCCCATTAAACCACTTACAATTAACTTATGAAGATACTCTTTGTCTTTAATTGAGCTTTTTTTTTTTTTGGTATATTTTGTCAACAACAACCACACATGTCTATAATAGCCTAAATATGATGAAGCCACTTCAGCATTGAAAGTTATGAGACTTCTCTATATTTGTGCAAAAGTTCTGTTATTATATATGATTTAACAAATGACGCAAATGTACTTTTACATGTCTTTATTGAACATATTGCTCAAACGTTTACAGCTTGGATTGGAAAAAGTATGTGAACCGTGAGATTTCGTAACTGGTGAAGCAACAACCTCAACCAAACGTTTCCTGTAGTCGCTGATCAGACCTGCACAACACAGCCTCTGTTAAGCTTCAGGTCACAGATAGTTAGCCTGATGCAACTTGGATTTCATTGTTCCCTCAATGATCGGAGCCGTCCGGGCCCTGAGGCAGCAAAGCAGCTCGCTCCACCGAGCTTCACAGCTGGGATGAGGTTTTGCCTTTGGTATGCAGTGCTTTTTCTCCTCCAAACAAACCTTTTGCTAAAAAGTGCTTTTTTTTTTTTCCTCATCTGTCCACAGAAAATGTATTGCAGTAGCTTTGTGGAACATCCAAGTGATATTTGGCAGCAATGTGTTTTGTGGAGAGCAGTGGTTCCCTCCTTGGAGATCCTCAGCTGTTACCTTAGGGTTCTTTGTCACCTCCTCAACCATCATGCATTGTGCTCCTGATGTGATATTTTCTGGACATCACTCTTAGGGAGAGCAGCAGTGGCACTGAGTTTTACTGATTTGTATACAATCTGTCTGACTGTAGACTGATGGAGGCCCAAGTGGAAATGCTTTTGTAGCCTTTAACAGCCTTATGAGCCTCAACAACTCTTCTCCGGTGGTCCTGTGAAGTTTCCTTTGACCGGGGCATATTCCACTTCTTCAGAGCGCTGACTTTTTGGAGAGCAGACTTTGTGGGTTTTTTATGACAGGACCCCTCTTCAATTTAGCCCTTTCATAGAAGTTATTATAGAGTTTCACATACATTTCTAGCTTAGGCTGTTAATGTTTGATCAATGCAAACATGTAAAAGTACAAAACTTTGTTGTATAGTATGCATTGACAGATGGTACACAGGAAACAGGACTTACAATATACATGTTCAAGGATGTTGGTGAAGCCCATCGGTATTGGTCAGTATTTGGGTCACTGTTCTTGCCTTGAATGAGCCGCACATTGGCATCAACTATCTGCTCCTTGTCTTCAGGCAGTAGATAGGCACTTCAAGCTGCCCCACGCCTCCAGCAAGCCTGTCAGGTCAACCAGTAGCATGGGAGACTCCACTTACAAAACACTGCGCTTCGCTCTCAGGGCCACACTCAAGACCGCCATCTACAGGATAACAACCACCTTCAGAGAACACTTAAAGTAAGGCTGCTTACCATGTAACAACTCAAGTGTTTTTCCTAATAAAAAAAAACGTAAATGTTTCTGATGTCCGGCATACTAATCCTAAGTATTGTTTATCCACAGTGCTGTAAAGATGTCTGCAGAGCACCGAAAGAGACTGCAGCACTTTCTGGAGTACAAAGAGTAAAACACCTGCACTGTGGCTTTTGTGCCTTCAGATTCTCATCGGCTTGATTGAAGCATGAGGATGTAAGTGAGGTGAGAAATGAAAGCCCATGATAGTGCCTCTTTTTAATATTTGTCTGCACTGTCATGGGGCATTGCATTTGATAGGCTAAATCACATCTCCCACATGTATCGGGGTGGGTGGGGGAGCAGAAACCCCCAATGATGGACTGCACCAGGTTGGCAGGAACTGAAACATCCTGTCACCCAATGCATTTGGGAGATTTGAACTAGATTACCATCCCAAGAGGCTCTCATTAATACTATTAGCACATACCAAGGCATCATATTTGACTTTTGTTCATTGAGATGTAAAGGGCTAGTCATACATGTGCTCTTGGTGTTTTCTTGAGTTCACATCCTATCCTATATTTTGCTTTGGGCCTGATGAGTGAGAGATGGCCCAATGACTCAGAGGCCAATTGCAAAGCTGTTTTCTGTGTTATGTGATGGGGAACTTTGCAATGTCACAATTTTCACGGAGAATGTTCTTTTGTGAATTGTTTTCATACATCCGGTTTTGTTTTAAGCACCAGCCCAGAGGACTTGTTTACAACTCGGTGTCAGCTTGGGATTCGGTTAAAACTCCAACTTGCAAATTCATTGTAATCAGATTTACAGATTAAAGGTTCTTATATTTGTTTACTTGTTTTGTAAGTTTTGTTCTTGTGGAAAAAGGAGATGTTTATTCATGTCAAAGGTATGATAAAAATGTGGGGAATGTTTTGAAAGTCACTGCCAACATGCATTGAGTTTGAATACCCATCAAGAGACGAGGTGAATAAAAACATTTTCTAAAGATTCAGGTGTCAAATTTTCATCATTACCCAAACTGATGTGATTACAGTCCAGCTTTGTTCAGTGTGAAGAATGATTTTCTCTATCATAAATAACTTGTCTGCATTGATACACTATTACTGCAGTGAGACTTGAGTTTTGTTGCTCCCTGTAAATAATTAGAAAATGCTCAGGACGACTCAGTATGAGGACTGAGTTGGCTGGTCAAAGCACAGGATGCATGGACCAGCACAAAAATCAAAGGAATAGGAAAGTATACATACACTGAGAAGCTCATTCTTAAAGTGGGAAAATGTCAAAGCAAGTCAGTTAAAGTGTATTTTAAGAAGTTATGTCACTTATCCAATGTGATCAGTAAAATAGATTCTAAATCCAAGTGGAACTCGGATGCTAAACTTGTGGGTTAACACCAATATATCAGTTGTATTGGGATGATATTGTCTGTTTATTGCAAATTGGATGTCGGCCAGTTTGTTATCCAGCTGTTTTGATGGATATGCAGTTTGCTTGATTACATATTTATTATATAACTGATCAGTCTGTGGGAAGCCCTTCAGCCTGAATGGATCCTAATGGAACATTAACAAGAAGCCACTCAAATGTGCTCTTGTTATCCTGGGCTCACTGGGGAATTTGTGTCCCATGATCTAAAAGCTGCCAAGAATAAAATTCTGGGTAAAACGCTGAATATGATCAAATTAAAAAAAGAAATAAGAACAAAATGTTGGACATTGAAAAAAACATTTCAATCAACCGGTGTGGAAATGTTCTCTATAGGATTTATTTGCTGTATGAGCATCAATGTTTTACTTGTTTTAATTTAACCTGTTACTCAATTAGTCCCCTAGATAATGTAGTAGCCCCTCATGAAACCTCATGGCCACTCCTTAAGTACAGAACTATTCTTTAATATCTATACCAATGATGCTGACTGCCTTTTCAATATACTTTGATTTCAGTGCATTAAGAGCTGTATTTCTTCACCTGAACCTCATCAAAAGCACTGGCAAGATTTTAGCTCTGTAAAAATAATTGTCTTTTTGAACTTCTGTTATGTTAAGGAACCTTCATGTTGACATACATTCATACACTGCATGACATTAAATAAAACATTTTGCTCATATTTAAGTCAAGTACATTTTTAAGGAGAATGTGCTCGTTTCCCTTCTGTTGCTCAGCCTAGGATAAACTACAAACATCACAACAATCAATGTAGAATATGGGATATACTGAATGACCACAAAGAGCACTGTCTTTTTGTTTATTGCACAAATCGTACATATTTCCAACTGAACCAGTAGAATGCAATATTAGGCAGTGGTGGGAAAGAAATGTTCATCAAAAGCCGTAATATGTATACAAGAACGGAAAATAGCCAGTGGGAAAATCTGGATATGACTGCCTCTTTAAACAATAGATTAAGATCTAAAAAGGAGACGTTGGTTTTTGAACAAGAGGGAACCAAAGAACTATTAATAGACCGACTGACTGCTGTCCTGTCCATAACAGAGGGATGTCATCCATGAAGGAAAAAACTGAACAAAATGTCTTAAGTCAACTTTTTCTTTTGATTTTAAAAGTATGTTGTCCTCATATAGAATATAAACCTCTGCATCAATACCAATCAAATATTTTTGACATCTTATTCTGCTTTTTTTTTTTTTTTGGAAGTCAAATATTATTTGCGAGTCTTTTTTCTTTACAGTTTTAATATATATTTATATATGTACATATAAATTCAACTACCTAGAGTTCTCATAGAAAATGAGAAAAGCTGGACTTTATCGCTCTCACACAACAAATGACTGGCAAGCATATTGACTCTGTCCCCCGTCCTCCCGTCTTTGAGCCGGCAATAATACAACACAGAAGAGGCGTCACTACTGGTATGCTGGCTGCAAACACCAGACCTGGGTCAAAGGTCTGAAATATCGTTCTGTGATTGACTTAACATGTCTAACATTAAGGAACCATAACAACAAGTGCAAACCCAGCCACTGGTCACTCTACTCTCAATCGGCTCATAGGCAGTGCTTCAATTACAAATTGACCCGGGGTCTGTTAGCCTATTGGCTCCAAGTCCCCACCAGAGCCCAAAAACAGTCCTCACATTTGAAACATACTGAACACCATCTCCAAAAGGGGCTGAACTGGGGGCCGAGGGGGGGAGGAGAGTGAGGGAAGAGGAAGAAGAGGGGGTAAACGCTGGTGGAAGCAAAGGAAAGCTCTCTCCTCACAGCTGGAGCTCCATCGAGAAATGCCTGCTAAGTGCAAAGATATCCCCACGCAAAAAAAAAAAGAAGAAAAAAAATCAAAACCTGTCTGACCCGAGATTAATTCTTTCACTGTGGAGTTTCCAATAGGAGATACAAGCAACATACGAGACCGATTATCCAGCCCCTCTCCCAAGCGCACGAGTGCACATTTTGTCTGTGTCTCAAAACCACAACGTCCCTGATTCAAAGTGCACTCAGTAGAGAAGGAGAGGGAAATGGGAGGATGGGATGGGGGAGGGGGGGGGTGACTGAGGGCAGCATGTAGACACCTAGCAGCCTGAGAGCGCAAAAATGTGACAAACAACCACTTGCTGATGCTCAGGGCTAATATTGGAAAAGGAGAGAGGGGCGATACCGAAGGGGGGGGGGGGTGGGATTGAGGGTGAATCACATTTAGGGGATGATTTCATGATGAGACTCTAAGCCCCTCCTCCCTGCTGAACCCCTCTTAACCAGCACAGAAAAGTAGAAGAAGAGATTAAGAGGGGTGCCTTACTAAGAGAGGAGGGACTGTTTGCTGGTGATGTATAGCTCACTATAGGATGCCTAAGTGGAGGTGCTTGTTGCCATACATGCACAGTACATTGTTCTTTGGGGGGGGGGGGGGGGGGCCGGGCAGAGCACAGAGATATGTATGGACACACAGGTGGCCTCCGAGTGGTTTATAGGGATTGAAAGCACTCGTCGGATCTCTTCGTACAATTATCAAAATCAAGATTCTGGAAGTGTGTAATGCTGTCTGCACAGTCCTGTCTGGTGGGACCCTAGTAAGCCTCGCTCTCTCCCTCCACAGCGCGTCTAAATGTATCTGTATATTTGTCTACGTGTATAAAACCTTGTCTGTGGTCTGTCAGTGTTTATGAGTGTGCCAGTGTGTCAATAGTGCTTGCCTATGTGCATCAATTCTACGGGCAATAAAGTGTGTGTGTGTATGCATGTATGTGTGTGTGTGTGTGTGTGTGTGTGTGTGTGTGTGTGTGTGTGTGTGTGTGTGTGTGTGTGTGTGTGTGTGTGTGTGTGTGTGTGTGTGTGTTGCGCGTGTGGCTCAGGAGGACATGCACTGGACGTGGTCTGGACCTCCTTCCTCTTCGTCGGAGGAATCTGGAGAGCTCCAAGATTCGTCTGTGTCTCCCTCCCCGCCCTCGCGGCGTGCCTGGACAGAGACAGAGACAGAGGAGAGGAAACCGACAGGGGAGAGGAGGAGGAGGAGGAGGAGGAGGAGGAGGAGTGCAACTGAGAATAGAGAGCAAGGCAGGAGTCTCGCCGTGTGGATGGAAATCACTTGAGTCACAGAGCTCAGCAGCCTTACAGATAAATCCTTCACGTGCAACAGCTGCATGGCAATGCACCTGCCACAGATTCTGTCATTGAACTTCCTTCAGAGTGATACATTACACACATGAAGTGTAATACCAGCATCAGACCGACTGATTACTAATGTATTTAGCTTACCTTCCTTTTTACATTACATTACTTTTTTACATTATTGAGGCCAATTCTAGAAATAAGTATAATGTTATTATGACTATTATTATGAGTCGTTGATTTCATAATGCTTCAAATGTCAAATACATCAAATCAAAACCTTTTCCAGCAAACAAAACCATCAGACCCACTACTCCTTTTTACTGTATATTGAAAAATCACATATAGCTTACTAAATGATATTTTGTATTATTTCTTTATCTAGTACTGTAGTATACGTGTATATTTTTGGGACATGTGTTTTCATTTAATGTCACAATCTAGAAAGATTTACTAACTGTAAAATGTAATCAATGTAATTTGCTGGAGTTTATTCCCAGCAAAGCCTCTCCACATGTTTGAGTGTCTGGAAGCTCACCCTCTGAGGCCGTCTGTTCCTCATGTGTCTCATCAGGAACCACAACAGCTGGGTGTCGTACTGGTCGCCATGGCGCACGCTGTCCTCGTCGCGCTCGCGCTTGTTTTTCTTCATCACCTTGGCAACGACAAACAACATGGCGTCACACAATAGTTCTCGATTATTCCAATCGTTCCTGTGCGGAACGATACGAACCGAGGCGTTGCTGCGAGAAGAGCGCGCATGCTCAGCAAACCCTGTCTGGATAAGGTAAGCCAAAAAATCCATGACTTTCCGTACCTTAGTGGGTGTGTTTTAATGCCCTTAAAATGTTATCTAATCTTATATATTCCCTTCCTGGTTGGTTGGTGGTGCTTTCAGCCCAGAAAGGTTCTGAAGGGGTAAACAGTGTTGCAGAAGTGTAGACAAAACACAATCTAATCTAATCTAATCAATGAATGCGTGGAACAAGTTGCAAAACACATTCTAGCATATTCCTGTGAAGTCACCATCTGTAAAACTCCATGATATTCCTGGACGTCTGCAGCAAAATTCCCTGACTGGAATGCACCTCTCAAAATTCCATGATATTCCAGGAACTCCATGATAAGTGGTAATGCTGTCAAGGTTAAAAACATTGCACACCACACCCAAATCTCCCTACTGTTAGCATGTGTAATGATAGATGTTTGTGCCATGCAGCCACGATCCTCTGTCCTCCTAGTTTAGGGTTTTGTGGACACAACAGTAAATAGAATAGTTCAAATAAAGTGGGGTAGAGTAGTAGGATAGGAATAGAATACAATAGAATAGGCTACCTCTTTTAGACCCTTGAGTCCCGTGGGGTTCTCAGCAGTGGGGGCCCACAGCTTGACGTCGTGGTCCAGGCCACTGGTGGCCATACCTGGCAGGTGGGGATGGGGCTCCAGACAGTTCACCTGCACAAAACAGAGGACTGAGGTGAAACCATGTAGATTAAGGGAGACTTTACAGTGACTATTGTTGGGCTACGAGAGAAACGGATTGAAATCGATTTCGCTTAATTTCACCCCAAAAAGGTACACAGACCAAGTGTTTAGAAATCGTGTGTCAGAGTAGTATTGTTATAGTAAAGCAGAACCAAAACCTGAACCACAATGCAGATGGACATGGAACCAAAACTGTACAGGTCATACATACTCACCACTCCTCCTCTGTCTCCCTCCATGAACTGGACGATGCGAGCAGAGACTTTGTCCCACAGGTAGATGTGTCCGCAGTCGCTGCCGCTGACCACAAACTCGCTGCACGGCCCGTAGAAGTTCACCCCTTTCACTGTGAGGGAGGCGAGGGTGAGAGAGGATGAGCGCCAGGAACCTTTCTTTACAGTAACTGGCTTTTTTTTTTTTTCTGGTTATGCTCGATGGAAAGGATGTGCTGTTGCACTCAAAGAACACCGTGTCTTTCGCGCTACGAGCTGAGATTACTGTTGCTGCATTTCAAACGGGGGTTTCAATAGTCGCGTGCTGAGAACAGGAATAATGAGTTTGTGTGGCACAACTAAGCGAATAAGAGGTTCTTCTCTAGTGAGGCAGGCAGGCCGTGGAGTTAACACACGCTAGTGTATTTGGACTGTCTGTTTAGGTTTGTCAACTGCACAAGCCAGTTTGATAAGTACAGTTTAGTTAGTGGTGGGAAACCACAAGGCACTGTGGTTGGTAGATGAGCAAGTCAGTTTCCTGCCCTGCTGTCAGGTGTGTCACCATTAGCAGCGTGGCTATTGCATACAGCTACAACAAGAAAAACGAAACGACACCGTTGCATCATAGTAATAACATAATGCTCTTTTTGTGGTTGTTCTTGTGCATCAACATAACAATCACAACAGTAATCAAGATGGCCGGTGCCATGGTGGCATTAAGCATTAACCCTCCGGTACCTGTGGCGTTATTCCGGTGGCCCTTGTATCTCCTGCGATAGTCGGCCCCGTCACTGTGGCTGGAGTCAAACAGGTAGATGTCCTCATCGTTGTAACTGGCCAGGAGCTCTGGACAGACAAAGAAAACGTATGTATTAACTTCAACCAAGACTATCAGGATTGGTCAAAGTACACTTCCAGGCCTATTTTATTGAATTCTAGTTTCAAAAAGGTAAACAAGAACTGCACAGCTTCCAAATGAAAATAGTAAGACTCAAATAGGACCCCGAAGTACAACTACACACATTTATTTTTTTTTTACAGCAAACCGTGGACAGCAAAAGTGGATGACCCTTTCTTAACAAGGGTCATCCACTGAGCAATCTACTGCAACCTTTTCTAGTGGAACCATCCTTTGCTAGGTAGACCTTTACAGCACCCACCACCTCTTGCAGGGTGTTTGTTGTTCTTTTTATATTGATTGCTTTTCTGTCTGGAGTTCTCAAGTTGTAAATATGACTTGTTGTGCATTCAAGTGCTTTTGGTGAGAAATAATAACAAAGTGGATCCTGTAGAAAAAGTAGTTTTTCTATTTTATTTTGAAAATCAAGCAGCACAAAGCTACTTTGTGTGGCAGTGGCAAAATGAAGAGCAGAAAATGTAATTGATGTTTTAATTAATCTATTAAAAACTAAACTGAGACTGAATGTGTTTATATATTTATATATGTTTATATATATATATATATATATATACACCAGTGTTTTACCTGTGCCGTCGTGACTGTACACCAGGCAGGTTATGTTGGTTTTGGACTCACTGGACACCAGGTGAGATGGACAAAACTTTTTCAGCACACCATTGTTATCATTCTCATTAATCTTCCTCTGGTCGTAGATCCTAAAGAGGGTGGGAAGGAAAGAAATGAAAGAGTCAGATCTAAGAGACCATTGGCGATCCATTGGCGTTAATCATTGTGTAATCAGCCTCAGAACTGCAACCCGGGTCTTACCTGACATACTGGTCTCTCCCGCCCACAGCAAAGTGGTGTGTGTTGGCCGGGTTGACAAAGATGGTGTACAGCCCTACTTTCTTATCGCTCTCCTTCACAACCACCAGTTTACTGCCACAAGAAAAAACAGCTTTTAGTTGATATAAACACTTCAAAATAAAGTTACAGTGCCATGGAATGTAGTGTGTGTGTGTGTGTGTGTGTGTGTGTGTGTGTGTTTTGAGGCCAATACACTTTCAACTCAAAATTGCAATTGCAATTCACAACACGTAATAGTAATAATACTAATCTGATACTTTATTGCCCCGCCCCCCAACAGAGGTCAGAGGTCAGGGTCAGCTACAGGACAGCAAGGACAAGGACAGTCAAGGACACTTCAGCCGGGCGGATGCTTGCCAACCCCGGTCTTCCTTGATCCTGGGTTTGGGTGAACAGTGGTCCCCCTAGCCACTAGGCTACCCTGCTGCCTGTTCTCAATTATTTATTCCATCGATTGCAAGGAGATTTTTATCGCAAAAGATAATCCACTTCCTGAGGTGGCTCACTTGAAAGAGAGTAATTAACCCCAACCCTGGTATGTTATCACTCACTTGGCGGGTCGGTCAAGACGCAAGTCAATACCGAACACCACAGCATCTTCTCCAGCAGATAGAAAGGAGCAGGGGGAGTCTGGCTCCAGGGCCAGCTGAAACACACACACACACACACACACACACACACACACACACACACACACACACACACACACACACACACACACACACACACACACACACACACACACACACACACACCACCATCATCATCATCATCATCATCATCATCAGGCTATCAGTCTTAGAGCAGAACATTGTTTATCATCTGTACCACAGCAACAATTTATGGCACAAGCTCTCTCTCTCTCTCTCACCTTGTGTGCTGCCCCTTTATGCTGCGCTACCCTCTTGGTGTTCTTGCAGCGCTGGGTGGCGGAGAGCTCGGCCACTCTGATTTGTCCATCTCGAGCACACATGGCCAGGGTGGAGTCTCCACTGTGGGGCAGGAACTTGGCCTGAGGACAGCGGCATTGTTCAGTTTATGCGTTTACTGTCTTGCCGTGATTTTATGGCCATGATGTAAGAGGAAAAGCTCTTGATCATTTACTAAGTTTTGACTGATATGAAATTACATCCAACAGTTAAATGAACAAACATTTCAGCAAATTCATTATTTTAATGATCTCAGATGAGTTTCATTTCTCCCATCATTAATCAACTCTAGTGCCATCCCTCTAGTAAAAAGGGACACTCAGATTATTAATCTCTAATGGCAGATTCCCACTTTCCTGCCATCTTCATCATAATCTGCTTCCCTCTGCCTCACCTGAAAGACATTGCTCTTGTGGCCGCTGTCGAACTCCAGCTCGGCGCGGCGGACGGCCCAGTCCCAGATCACCACTCTCAGGTCGTCGCTGCCCGAGGCCAGGCGCGTGCCCGACGGGTTGAAGTGCAGTGTGTTGACGCAGCCCGTGTGCCTCTCCAGGCGGCCCTGGAGCTCCAGCCTCTGCACCAGGCCGCGGGCGCCGCACACGCGCCTCGCGAACTGGTGCGAGTCCCTGCCGATCTCCCTGGAGCGCAGCGAGGGTACCGCCCGCCACGTAGGGCCACGCAGGTCACAAAGCTCCGCTCCCAGCCACGCCTCCATGGCCTGCTCATCCTCCTCCTCCTCCTCGTGCTCTTCCTCTTCCTCCTCGTCCTCGTCCTCGTCGGAGCTGGAGGAGTGGTTGGTGCCGCCGCCGGGTCTGTTCCGCTTCCTGGCGACCCTCTTCCCACCATCCTTTTCCTTTGCTCGCTCTCTTCTGCCGCCCTCACTCTCTCTCTCGCCATCCTCAGTAAAGGAGAAGAGGCCGCTGCCATCCATGCTGTCTGTGTCTTCCTCCTCCTCTCCCTCTCTGCCTGCTGCTGTCTCTCCTTCCACATCTGGCATAGGCTTGTCTCCAGACACCTCTCCTGCCTCTTTGGGGGCTACAGGAGTATGGAAAGCCAGAGCCATAGATTAGACGGTTTAGACATAGCTGTCTCATCAGAAGAAACAATAATGGGTGCACAAGTTAAGCTCCTATCATAAGGAACCATGCCAGCAGCAGGGAAAGCGAGGTTACCAGCTGGGCAAGCCTGTCTTTGTTCCTCTTTGCTTCCGGACGCATCCCCCTCTCCATGTCGGTCTTCTGCTGGTTCTTGTTCTTCAGAGCCACCTAGGAAAAAAATAAAATAAAATAAAAAAATCACACAAGTCTTCCTAATAACTGGCAGGGCTAACGAGCAGAATCAACCTTACACAATTATGGTCAGTATTTACAGTCATTTACACTGATCCCTTACCTTTAAGCACACTGGATTTGCCGTCAGTCTCGGCCATTCTGGTTCAATGTCGTACCTCGAGCCTTGGAGTGTCATAGGGAAAACAGTAATCATTAGATTGTTAGTTCGCCGCCTACTGCAATCGACAGGTGCTCAAGTAAAGAACCGACTAACCACCTGTATGCACAAATAAGTAGACATCATAACATGCACGGCTGAGCAGTGTCAACTAACGTCACCGCACAGTGGGGAATACCCGTTTAGCCGAGTAGCTATCAAACCAACAGGCAGGCTAATGTTACTAACTTTGCCTGGCGCAGCAAGCAACGATATTACCAAAACAAGTCGCTTGCTAGCTTAGCTTATAGGCCATGTCAATGCCTTCTTTTGTATTGAGATCCTTACTGGTGCATTAGCCTCTGTGGATTGGCCGATTACCTTATTCTTCTAATAACGTTAGCGAACACTGACTAGCAGACATAACACGGACTAGCATATATCGAAACTGAAACACTGCTGTCAGGACTGGCTAACTCGCAATCAAAGCTAGTTGTCATCAAAGCGAGCAAGCAGCTAACTAGCATAGCTAACGTTACCTCTTCTCGAAGGCCCGACGAAGCGTACTTCTTAGTTTAGTCCTAATCTTTGTTGCAGATTTATTGTCTTCACTTTACCACTTAGCGATTGAGCCAAGTGCCTCGGATGGAAAATCTCTGCATGAAAACACACGACATCAGGGATACATGCATAAAGCTTTTTGGAAAAACAGACTGTGCAGCAAGCTAACTGCGCTTACACAAGGCTGACTGCTCTGTTTATGTTTTGACGGTTCAGCTTCTTTTTTCATGGTTCCATTTCCGGCGTGCACGCTTCTTTTTTTTATTATGTTATCGTTGTCCGGAAGTTTGCAGGGGAGAAGCACAAGGACAGAAAGAGATGCATATTACAATATTATCCAGTATTATATTATATTATATTATATTATATTATATTATATTATATTATATTATATTACCAAACCTTAAACCTCACCTTACAGCGATTACATTGCTGCTACAGTATGTACATTGCTATCCCGCTATCTATTATTATTAGCAAGCCAATTATTTCCAGTGTAACCTATTACAACAACACTATTTTAATAGCCCAACCAGCTTGAATGACCCATGGGAAATTGAGCATAGCATTTACACCCACGTCAATGCTTAATATTTATGTATATACATTCATCAAGACACTGACAAGTTTGTTTGGTCCAAAAATAATCAATGCGTCAAAGGTTGAGCAGTTAATAGATATTGGGATTGTGGCATCCAGGACAAAACAAACCAAAAAGTAGCCAAAAATCAGAATAATCATGAACGTCAACATCCATCCTTTTTGCTGATGGGCAGTATTGGACCTGGACATTGGGATCAGGGGCATTGGAAGAGAAGCTGAGGACCACTGAGCAGATACAGACATAATTTTCTCTTTGTAAAGACTGATTCTTTTATTGTATTGTAAAACCATATACTGGAGTTCTGCAGACCTGGGCCAAATAGCATTTGCAAATACTTTAAATGGTTTGTTTTAGCCTACTTGGGTCACCAATGGCTGTCATGAAGTTGTCATTTTAAAGTCAATTTAGTATGCTGCTCTGTGATTGACACTATCTGAATTATCCAGTACCCATCTGGTACTGAAAGCAGATTAAAACAAACTTTAAGAATCATTGCACCTATTTTATCCTGGTCTTTCCTATAGGTGAAGTGCTATTTACATGCTAAAATTAGGAGGATGAGGTCATCGGACTCTAGAGGCTAAAGTTCATGAACCTGCTTACTTTCCAAGGAAACATCTGGCTCACTCACACAGGGCAACAAGATGGGACTCCACAGCTTCCTTCCTGTGTTTATGTCATAGCCTGCCCTACTTTAGTGACAGTGGTCTAAACCCCCCATAGCAGGGCACTTCCACCAGGAGGATGTCATTCTTTCCGTCTCTGCTGCAGGCAATCCCTTTTTCTATCCTGTTATACTTGTGATTTTATTGAAACACAGGCGTCTCTGCTTTACAGCACACAGTCCTTAAAACAAAGACCTAACACTAGCCACCTCTCAAAGCTACTTAATCCACATGGAATGTCAGCTGAGTGGAGCCTTGTGGGGGGAGATCGATTACTATTCAGCACCCACAGCTTTTTTGCAGAATATGACTTACAATAGAAATATATTTTTAAATACCTTTTTGTAATGTCAATAGAAATACATGTAAAGAATGAAATTGCATGTATATCCTTTCTCTAGGTTTGAGTACTTTATGTGAAATTATACGTTTATTGTCCCACACTTGCTGCTTGCTGGACACAAATTCATTTCAGTTAAAAAGTACTTATATTTATCCAAGTGGAGCCTTTTTGAGTAATAACCCTACTGACATTGTAATCAGCCAAATCAAGCTATACATTTGCAAAATCCCCATGACCCTTCCCTTATGACAAAGAACCAGTAATCCTATAATACTTTTTTAGAAGGATACTATACAAATATCAGAGCAAATAATTCCATGTAGGGATATTAGAATGATACCTAAGGAGATAAAAATGCCACAATGAACAATATGGTTAGTATAAACTGAGTACTACAGACACAACGTAAGTCCCTGCATGGATATTATAGGAATATTATAGTGATTTTTCATTAGGGTTATGATCCATGTCTATGGAAATATTAAAGCCCGAGACGGCAGAGGAATATTATAGTGATTTTTCGTCAGGCCAATGATCTATCTCTGTGGAACCATTACAGAAGAAGGAAGAGGAAGTTAATTGTGAGGGGGATTTTACAGCAGCCAACCCCAAGTGAAGAGCACTCATACGCTGCAGCAGCTCGCGCAGTCCTCCAGTGGCTCACAAAGCGTCACCGCGATGCTGGAGTCTGGAGAGACGAGCGGACTTGCACACTTTCTGCACCATCCTCGCAGATGGCTCGGCTGTAGCTTATCATGTCGTGCACAGGTTTAAAGTACGGATAAAAGTTTTTTTTTTTTTTTGTTGAAAACATTAACCTGCTGTTTTCATCGTTGTCTAACACCATGGAGTATTGGAGGCAGTGCGCGCTGTGGCTGATCAGCTGCAATGTGCTCCCAGCGAACCACCGGGTAACTGCGGATACGGCGCAGGTGTTCGACTTGGCGCAAACCCTGCGGGACGGGGTGCTGCTGTGCCAGCTGCTGAACAACCTCAGACCTCACACCATCAACCTGAAGGAGATCAATCTCAGGCCACAGATGTCACAGGTATAGCTTCCGATTTTTGCGTTATGGCAACACAAAATAACTTGGATATATTTTGCCAGTGTTAAAAACCAACACTTTGCCAGTGTTCATGTAGGTCCACATCCACCAGAGTTAATTGAACATTTTTATGACACAATTAGTGGACAAACTCTCCAATCAACACATCCAATCAACAAATAATTCCAACCACAATTTGGCGCCATGACTGATTTTCAAGATTTGTACCAAATCCACGTTGTAGGAGATACAAGTACGTTAAGGTCACTGAAAACCTCACTGTTGACCACCACATCCACACTAGAAGAACCTCATCTGCGATCAAAATTGAATTGCTACTCATTCCTGAATGCAAATATATTGGGAAGAGGTTTGAGAGGTTTTGTTTTAGTTGAGGCATGATTGGCCAGCTAGAATTGTCTTTGAGGAGTTGCAGCCTACACTTTTTTTGGTTGTTGAACGTTTTGTGTATGTCACAGCGTTATACTAGTCCAGGACGATTTGGAAATACAAGGCCATGCTCTCTGCTCTGGCACTGTGTCAAACAGATAAGTGCCATTCCAAACCATTGAGAGAAAAAGGCCATACAGTGGTCTCTGACTGGCTCCCATTGGGAAGATTATCATCTGATGTAGACGCTCTTCACCAATTTAGTTCTTCTAAATATGACAATGAATTAAAACATACATTTTATTTTGTTGTGTCTTGTTTATACGTGTCTTTATTTTCTATCTCCTATTTATTTTCAATAAAGCAGCTGCAACTCTTCCTATTATTAAGTGAGGGAGCTCTGAAACCTCCCTCAGTCTGTGAAGCCCATGGGAATGGTCCAAGGCTGGACCTCTCTTTACCCAGAGTCCCTCCCACCACTCCAGAGGCCTGATAAAATCCTGACTTTGATCCACCCATTTGTTAAACACACTAATACTATTTGTGCAGCAAGTTGTAGTTTGCTCATGACTCTGCTTATGGCTGTGTAACGTGTAGCCATGATTTCTCACGGTCACTAATAGCAGACAGAAAAGATTACAAATTACCACTGGAGAGTGTTTCTATAAAGAGTCTCATCTGCTCACTACAAATAATGTGTTTCATTCTGATAGTTCAATATGTGTCCTATTTGGAAATAGAGAGGGTCTGAGATGGAGTATAGGACTAAACCTCCTAGGGTTCAACTAAAATAAAAAGAACGATTCTGAGAACCAGAACGCTCACCGATAAGATGCATTGTATCATTTTATGTAATGTGACATTGCGTCATCACATTAGAGATGAGATGAACATGAGATTATTTTGTCTGACCAAACTTTAATCACTGAAAAAGCTAACACAGTAGCTGTTGCACAAGTTGCATTGTAGCTGCTGCATCACTACGGATGGTTTCAAAACAAAATAACATGTTTTCATAAGAAATAAGAAAATAAAACTGGACTAACTTCTAGCCAAAACAGCCCAATTTAGCCTCTAAAAACTCTTTTTATTTTAAAATAAATGTCAATTTCTTTCTTAGACATTAGATTGTGCTCTATCTTATATGCAGTATGTGCTCTTCTCAGTGCATGTTCGTCTGTCCTGCATCTGCCTGTTAGACAGCAAAACTAAACCCAGACCATAACTTGCTGAACAATGGATAGTCGTAGCCTGCAGCTGTAGGCCATCTGAGTATGGTTGGAAAAGGCATGTGTGTCAGTCGGCTCCAGATTTTAAATGGCCATTTCATTGTGTCATTCTGACCCAGGATCTTGGAAATGGCAATACAGGCATGAAGGTAATGGACTGGAGGACGGGAGAGCGGTGTAGTGCAGCGTACTGTGATTAAATAGCCCCCAGAACTGCTATTTTTACCCTTCTGCATGTTAGGCCTCGGTGTAAGTGCAAAACGTGGAGTGGAAACAGTAAAATATCTATGTGTGAATTATGAGTAAATCAATACTTCACATTTGAAAAGAGAAAGAGAGAGTGACAGAGAAAGACAGAGAGAGAGAGTGGCAGTGACAGAGACTGAGACAGAGAGAGAAATGTCTTGGATTGACTTTTTCTTTTGCTCTGTCACACTCCAGCTGATCACCAACTCTCTATAGTCACATTTTAACGTCTTAATTTCTGCAGGTTGTCCAATTGTGATCTAAAAAAAAAAAACATTTTCAAGAGAGACCTGGACAAGGACTCTGCGTCATGATAAACAAACATTGCTGGCAAACTACATAAAGTAGATACGTGCAAACACGATTAAAATGACACAAGAGATAACAGAATAAGTGCGATGTCAAAATGAACCATAAATAAATACATCAGCACTCAAAAGGCCGTGTAGTCCAACAGCAGACCAGGAGGATCAGGGTCAATCAGCCCCTTACTGAGTCCGCCTCGGCCTTATGAATACTTTCCGTTTTCGCCGAGGATGCACGGCGTGTTTCGAAAGCAGATGTGAAACGATGTGAAGACGCGCCGGAGCCGTGGACTGTGAGACCAACGAGTGCGAACCCCACCATGTTCCTCCACTTCCTCCGCAGGCAAACGGGGCCCCAGGGGGGGCGGTGGAGCAATCACAGGCGTCTCCACGATGAGCCGCCGCGATAAAGAGGAGCCTATCTATTCTCACATCCTCAGGAATCTAGTTACCGCTCTGTTTTCACTGCACTTGATCACACAGGCAGTCCTGAGTTTAGTCATCGCTTGATAATGTGTTTGGAAAGTGCAAATCACACTGCTAGATCGGTAATTGGAACAAGCAAACGGCATTTTTAGCGATTTTTTTTTCACCGTAGCCGCAGTGGAAACCCTGAACCTTTATCCCCTAACCCTACCTAACCTGTCTGTCAGTGGTTTTTATTTATTTACTTATTGTTGATGGTGTTATTTGTTATGCTCCTTATGTGTGTCCATCCAGTTTATGCCACTTTACTGTCTTTTTCAACATGACATTTTTTGTGTGTTTTCTTCTGTGCCCTGCTAGCTTTCTTGTCTTGTCTCCCTGTTTTTGTTGAATACTTTCCCCCCCAATTCCCCATCAAAAGCCTGTTCGCTTCTTATCAGGCCGTCGTGGTGAATAAGAACTGACTCACCTGGTTAAATAAAAAGTAAATAAATTGAGTCACACATGACAAATTAGAAGTGCACGTGGTTAGTGTACCTTCCCCTGATTTCATTTAGCACAGTGAAACTTTCACTTTTCACTGTGAAATGCACGAGAGTTTTTCAGTGTGCATGCTGTGTGGTTCTCCTTCCATTGGTGCTTTCAAATTTTCTGACCTCTGCTTCGAATGTCATCTGACATTTTATGGGAAGCTAACTTTTGAAAAATCGGTAACTATACCAAGAAAGCCGCTTCACTAAAAAGACAAAAGACAATGAAATCTTGTCTTACAAGGTGTGAGACAAAACAGCAGAGTAGTACACTGTGCAGAAGCTCCTTTTCTTTATTCATGTTGGTTTTGTCGACACAGAATGTTTTCTTGAGATTTTCTATGATGAAGAGCTTCATTTGTACTAGTGCTGTTCCTCCTGAACCAAACACAAACTCATACTGAAAATCATCTTGGGTGCTGAGACAAGTCTGCACTACTTCTTGCAACGTCTTGCTGTTGCAAACACTGGGAGAGTTAAAACTGTTGAATTGCACTTTGTTGTGAATATTTGCTTTAACAAAACGACATAGCTCATGAAGGTTAGCATGGGATGAGAATGGATTTCCAGAATTCATGAAATGTGACCAAATGTGTCTAATGTTTTTTTTAGAGATTGATGAGTGTTACTTGTTACCCTGTGCAGTTCCTGTGCTTGAAGAACATCCGGACATTCCTGACTTCATGCTGTGAGGCGTTTGGGATGAAGAAAAATGACTTATTTGATGCCTTCGATCTCTTTGATGTTCGGGACTTTGCAAAGGTAAGATCCAGGCTGATAATGATATTCTCCACAGTTGTCTTGATGTGGAATGACTAATATTCTATTCTATTCTATTCCATTCTATTCTATTGCTTTCCTCTATGTATAACCACTTTCCTTATTTCAACCACTGCATTGCACTCAGGACAATTCATTTACTTTATTATAGCAAGATGTGCATCAACTATACTTTTACACCAGCTGCCTTCCTCAGTAGCTTCATAAGTTTTTTCTTTAGAGCGTTTTCAGGATTGAACGGATCCGTTCTGCAAGCCTTAAAATAAGGAGTTACATTTGAGTGATCACATTGCCTATCGAATTCATCCACATGCCATCACGCACTACAGAGTGATGATGACTGCTCAGGCGTCCTGTGGTGGCTGTCTGTCTGGCTCCGCCGGCTCTGCCAAGGTCAACTCTAATCAATAGTTCATTTTAACACATCAGATCAGCACCGCCACTTTCTGTCTATACGTCCAATCAGAGATTCAGATTACTGTGAAGGAGGCATGCAGTGAAATATAATAAGCCCTGTGTGCTCTTGAGTGTGTGTGTGTGTGAGCGTGCGTGTGCACGTGCACGTGTGGTTAAAAGCATTCAATATTTGCTCACCATTTGCTTGGCCTCGCATTTTTCTGGTGCACTTCTGGAAGGAGTGGTCAGCATCTTTTTTTTTTTATTGCTGTGTTGTTGCTGGAGCTTGTTTCAGTGTGTACTCAGAGTAACCAGGTCAGTGGGTTTGTAGCGCTCTCTCTCCTCCCGGCTACTCTGTGGACTGTTTTTGCTCGTCGCACGGGAGCTTGATTGGGTTTAGCCGGGGAAAGCACACTCACCCACTCTGACTACCTTTATCGCCACATTTCCTCCAGTTCTGTGCAGTCGGTGAACCGGTTTCGCCTCGGAGCATTATGAGCTCTTCAGGCAGATATGGGCTATCTGCGGAGAAATGGATCACTGGTTCCTCATACATAAAGGAATTGAGGAGGTCGTTTCTAAAACATTCTAAATTGAAAAAAAAAAAAAATCACTGTGTATTTTGTATGTATTTGTCTGTATTTTATCATTCAATGAGTCTAAAATACAGATGATCCAGTCTGTACAAGCGTTTGAGTTGCCTAGTACCCACTGAGCACGATACGTGATTTTAACGTTGCTTCAGCTCTCATAAAGCCCCGGATAGTTTCAGCCATGTACAGCCCAAACAGTAAAACAATGTATAAACAGCTGTAAATATACAGAATATGCTATAAGTACAGGATAATGCTTCCATTTTGTCATATACCACATCAAATTTTTGTCTCGGTCTAAGATAAGACATAGACGTTGATTAAACTTTCACTTGTAAAGCCCTCATTTCAGCCTAGACGTCTATAAACCATTCAGACATCTGTTAAACAGCTAATCAACGTCAAAATGGCTCAGTGGGTATTCTTTAGAAAATAACTACAATTCTGTTTGTTTTCTAAGAGTAGGTGTCACATTTTCTAAATGATGGCTATCTTGTTTGGTTGCAAAACTCTTCAGTTACACCCATTAGAGGACAGAGAGAGGTCATTGGGATTTACGTCAACTAGACAACAACCTTCTCTCTCTGAGTGTGCGGTAACTGTAAGGCATTGGTTTCCCCACATAGACTCTCTCTTCTTTCAGTTCAGTGTGTTGTGTTGAAAAGAAGTTTGTTAATCTGTGCTGTTGATAATCCCAGAGGGGAGGTGCTGCTGCTGCCTGAAAGTATGTACATCCAACCTGGGCTGCATAATCTCAAGACATGTTCAAGAGTTTTTCCATCAAACAAACACGCTTCAGGAGAGAGAACATCGCGTGGCAGTCGTTACTTGTTGTTAACAGTGTGTGCCTGCGGGTTCACTGATTGGGGTGGATGGGGTCCAGGGAGGCTTGTACTCAAGCTCTTCCAGCGGATCCGGAAACATCCAAAAGAGAACATCTCAAATATCAGCCAGTCTAATCCAGTCGGTTTGAGCTGTGCCAACTCTGCTCATAGACGGAGCGTTAGTCCACTGAGCTCTCTAGCCTACATTTCTCTGCCGAGTTACCGCAGGTCTCACCCCAGGCATCCACACCGAGAGATGGAACGAAGGGAAGAGGCAAGAAAGAGGCAGTTTGTCTTCTCTTAACACGTTTTGTCCACATCTTTACTGTAAAAGCAAAATGCTTTCATACTAAATTCAGGTGAACTCAACGATGGAGATTTCATCTGAGTATGTGTGAGCGCTTAAATGTTTCATCTAGATTATAAAATGACTATGTGTGGCTTCTCTGCTGAGCTAGACATTTCAAATACAACTGATTGATTTGTGATATGATGTTGTCTCACAACTTCCCCTCCTGTTGGTTCCTGCATGGTGCACAGAGGGATTTAAGATCACTTTCTAGTTCATCGGGCCACACTAACCTCCAGCGGTTGGTCTTTGGATCCTCTGGTTGCTTTTAGCTCAGTT